>CM056059.1:79810919-80410919 GCA_029574335.1 Rana kukunoris
AATGCTTGGATAGAAGAAATAAAGAAAAATATAGATTCAATTTTATGAACAAGGAAATAAATTTAAGGCCTCGTACACACCAGTAAATCTATCTGTTCAAATCGGTCGGACCGACCGATTTGAACAGATCTGTCTGCTGGCATTTTGGTTTGCTCGCGTGCACACACGAGCAAACCAAAATCCCCGCCAGCAGACAGCGCGCTGACGTGTCGGTGACGTGGCGGTGACGTTGACGCCGCCACGTCACCGCACCAGGAAGTAAAACACTTCCCGCATGCGTCGAAATCATTGTGCGAGAAGACATGTCTGCTGGTTAGCATACTAACCAGCAGACATGTCGGCGGACGGGTTCCCAGCCGACAGATTTCAAAGCATGCTTTGAAATCTGTCGGGTGGCCAATTCTGTCGGCTTGCCCGTACACACGGTCGAATCTGTTTGCTGGGACGGTCGGGCCGACCGTTTCCAGCAGACAGATTTGATCGTGTGTACGAGGCCTAATAGATTATTAGCGAATCAAATAAAAAAAATTAAAAAAAAGAAACTACTCATTTGCATAAAATAGCAGCAAACGGTAAAAAAAATAGAGGATACTAAAGCAATAGCAGCAGAATTCCACCGTTTTTACACAAAATTATATAATATACAAACAACCCCACTGAGGGGGGAAGGTAGGAGGGAGATGGAAGAGATAGAGAAATATATCAAAGACTCTAAATTATTAACCCTTTCCCCAAGGATTATAAAAAAGTTAGAAGGGCCAATAACCACGGAGAAAGTAAGTAAGGTAATATAAAATCTGCCAAATGGGAAAAGTCCAGGACCAGACGGCCTAACCAACGCATATTATAAGAAATATAGTAAAATCTTGGTAATGTCTTTATGTAATTATCTTAACAAAATAACAGAAAGTAACCCTTTGCCCCCGGAAGTCCTAGTGGCACATGTGACGGTAATACTAAAACCAGGGAAAGACCCACAATTTTGTGCAAACTATAGACCTATTTCCCTTCTGAATTCAGATACCAAACTCCTAGCAAAAATCTTGGCTACAAGATTACAAGATCACATAACTCAATTAGTCCATATCGACCAGACTGGCTTCATGAAGGGCAGGGAAACTAAAGATAATACCATTCGAGCCCTTCATATCCTTCACTGGATGCAGAATGGACCAACAAGAAACCAAGAGTAGTTCTATCAATGGATGCCGAATAGGCATTTGATAGAGTAAACTGGAGGTTCATGACAGAGGAATTAAAAGGAATAAGTCTTGGGAAGCGGATGATGGGATGGATATTGGCATTATATGCTAATCCTAGAGCTAGGGTCAAGGTAAACGGGACCCTTTCAAATAATTTTGACATACAGAACGGCACTAGGCAGGGGTGCCCCCTCTCCCCATTATTATTTGCAATAGTTTTAGAACCCTTTCTTTGTAAAGTAAGGGAAAATAAGGGATGGGGTTGGGGTTGATATAGGTTCAGGAGTACATAAGGTCTCTGCATATGCAGATGACTTGTTGTTTTATCTCTCCAATCCCAGGAGTCTATACCTGCATTGATGTTGGAAGTACAGAAATATGGAGAATTGTCTAATTTTAAGATACATTTTGATAAATCCGTGGTACTACCAAGCCATGTATCAGGTGTAATGGCCACATCTCTGAGGAATAGCCTTCCGTTTATCTGGGAAGAAGAATCACTACATTATCTAGGAGTACATATTACAGCGAATACAAAACTTTTGTACGAGCGTAATTATGGATCATTAATAATAGAGATAATGAAGGACCTACAGAGATGGAAAGGCCATTTCCTGACCTGGTTTGGGAGGGTTAACGTAATCAAAATGAATATTATACCTAGAATAATTTATCTCCTATATACTGTACCAATATCGATCCCACAAGTTTTCTTTAAACAAATACGTAAAGCATTTATATCTTTCATATGGAAAGATAGAAAATCTAGAATAGCCTATGATATGTTACGTAGAAACAAACAGGTAGGGGGAATCGGACTACCAGATATATCTATGTACTACTAAGCAATGTCTCTGGTACGTATCTTAAATTGGTGCCATGACTCTCCAACTAAAGTATGGGTTCAAGTTGAAAAAAGTATGGCAGGAAAAGATTTAAAGGGAGCACCATGGATACCGACTAAAATGAGGAGGTTCTCTAAATGGACATCCCTGTTGACTAGGAGCACCCTAGCAATATGGGACAGATTAAACAAAGATGGGAAATATGCCCCACCACCACATCCCCAATGGCTCCATTAGGAGGATATCCATGGTTCCCCCCAGTAGAGGAAAATGGGGCAATGGGCCTATGGGGAGCTAATGGGAACACTATGTGCTCAAGATATGCAGCCCAAGGGACTCTAATAACCTTATCAGAATTAATATCATCTCAAAGGGATTCGATAATGGCTAAATGGAGATACTACCAAATGGCGGATTTTTTCCATAACTTAAAACCAAAAGTAACGACAGTAGGATCGCTTACAACATTTGAGAATATGTGTGTGAAAATGTCGAAGCCTAACCATCTGCTATCACAAATGTATAGGTTGGTTCTTAGTGAACAGGAAAATACAATTCCTTATTTTATTAGGGAATGGGGAAAAGAGCTAAATTATACATTTACATCAGTACAAATTAAAAAATGTATAGTATCAACATATACAACCTCTATAAGCTCTAAAATCCAAGAAATGTCATATAAATTTATGGTCAGATGGTATCAGACTCCAGCCCGATTAGCCCAAATATACCCCACAGCAGACGGAAGCTGCTGGAGGGGATGTAAAGAAAAGGGAACATTCTCCATATTTGGTGGTCTTACAAAAAGATCAGACCATTTTGGGAAGAAATAGCACCGTGGGTTAAGAAGATGACCAATCAACCTATAGAATTATCACCTATATATTTTTTTATTTCATGGGATACCTGGATCTATAAACAGCTATAAGAAAAGTGTCATACCACACTTATTAAACGCCGCTTAAAATGCTAATACCCAGGCATTGGAAAACAAAACACACGCCCTCCCTTATGGAATGGAAAAAATAAGTTAACCTAATAATGGAGGCAGAGAGATGGGTGCATAAGATCAGAGACAAACGGGATAGATTTAACAACATATGGGCAGATTGGGAACATTACGCACAGATATTAATACGAGTAAAGGAGGGAGTTTATTTTTCTCCCTCTTTTTCTGTCCTTTTTTTTTCTTTTTCTTGAACCACATGTACTCACTCCTCTCTCAAAAAAAAATATACTTGATGCTCAGTAAGAAAGACAAACTATAATTTTACATGAATACTGTTTTTTTTTATTTATTTAAAAAAAAATGTCTGTTTGTTTTACTCCTCTCCTCCTCACCCTCTCCTTTCTCTCCATAGGAGGGGGGGGGGGGATGATTAATGAAGGGGAAGGGAACGGGTTTTCAAAGTTTATGTAAATAACTCACAAAGGGAATATAAAGAAGGTTGAAGCTAAAGAACCTCACAACACTAGAGACACAGGTTATACTTATACACACAAAATAAACACAGACACATAGACAGCACAACAAATAAATACCATATTTATTGTAGTATAGCGCGCTCCCACGTATAGCACGCACCCCTAAAGTGGCCCCATTCCTGTGGAAAAAAGTTTTTTTGTACTTACAGTTTTGGTGTCTTACGCGGCGTCCCATCGGCGGCTTCGGGTGTCCTCTTCGTCGGGTCCGGCGTCCTTCTGCAGCATCCTCCCCGCTCGATCCTCGCTTTCCCTCGCCAATTTCGAATACTGCGCCGGCATATACGAGCGCAGTACACTCGGGTTTAGTCGGGCAGACTCGGCTTCTCTCGCGCTGACGTCCTGGACTTACAGGACGTCAGCGCGAGAGGAGCCGAGTCTGCCCGACTATTCACGAGTGTACTGCGCCTGCATATACCGAGCGCAGTACACTCGCGTATAGTCGGGCAGGCTCGGCTCCTTTTGCGCTCACGTCCTGTACGTCCAGGACGTCAGCGCGAGAGGAGCCGAGTCTGCCCGACTGTACCCGAGTGTACTGCGCTCGGTATATGCCGGCGCAGTATTCGAAAGCGGCGCAGGAAAGCGGTATCGGCGTATACCGCGCACCCACGATTTTGCCCTGATTTTATGGTAAACCTGAAATGGGCCTAAAACTAATATGTATTTATGAATGTATGTATGTGTGGGGTGTGTATGTATGTATGTATGTATATGTGTATGTGTGTGTATATATGTGTAGATGTATGTATGAGTATGTAGACATATATGTATATACTTTCTTTCTTTTCTCTTGCAAGCACACAAGAATATAAAAGAGGGAACACCCTAAAGAGGAGTAATTTGGTTATAATCTATATGGGGGGAGGGGAGCAGGAGCAGGAGGGGGGAGGGAGAGGGGAGAAGCATTATTATTTTTATTTTTTTGGTCGTGTTTTTTGGTATTTTTTTTCCTTTTTATTTCTTTATTTTTTTTCCCCTCTCTTTGTACTTGTTTTGTTTGTATCTATAAATGTTATGTATTTTGTTCCCGGTTGGAGGTTTGGTATACATGTAAGTGATGTAAAGAAATATACAGAAAATAAAAAAATTAAGAATTATATAGTAAACATAATTGACATGATAATCCACTACACCTGAAAGGTCAGACATCTAACCTTTCAGGCCACGTACACACGATTGAATTTATCTGCGGAAACTGGTCCGTCAGACCATTTCAGCAGACATCTCCGATCGTGTGTACGGGCTAGCGGACATCCGCCGGAGACATGTCCGTCGGATATATCCGCTGGTTAGTACACTAACCAGCAGACAGAAATCTCCGCGCATGCGTCGAATGCGTGGCATGCGTGGAAGTATTTTACTTCCTGGAGTGGTGACGTGGCGGCGTCAACGTCACCGCCACGTCACCCGCGTCCTCAGCCCGAGGAGATTTTCGTCCGATGGTGTGTACACGCCATCGGACCAAAATCCGATGAGACATGTCCGTTGCAAACTGTCCGTCGGACATGTTTGAGCGGACATGTCTCATCGTGTGTACGCGGCCTCAGACTGCCAACACATATCTATCATCAATAGAACTTTCACACAATACAGTATAATTAGCATCACACAATAGACAATAAAAAATCTTAGAAGCCCGACTCAATTAACACCTCAAAAGTGTGTGTCCCCCACATTGAATGAAACACTCTATTGACCTGTTGGGGTCAGAATGAACAACTTGTAATATTTCAAGATATCCTGCAAAACATGAATTATCATTAATGACCCATCTCATGTAATCCGAGATATAATTTCTCAGTCATCCTATGCCCTTATGGGACATAGGATGACCCTAGACATAAGAGTCATTGGTGAAGCTGGCACAGGAGTACCCCGCATCCTTCAAAAGTCTCTGGGTATCACAGGCCATTCCGTTAGATCTCTCCCCTTTCGGTAGGAGACTAACACAGGAGGCGACCCCAGACGGGTTGACTCCGAAGTTAGTCAGTAGTTCCATTCCTTCAATGCTGTTATCCATACAGTACCCCAAATAAATTGCTCCAAACAGAGCATTACTCACCCAGCCAACCTCTGCCTCTCTCAGAGAACATGCCTGTCGCTGGGGAGAGGCCTGAACTGGAACTTCTCCCTGGAGTCCTTTCAGCCGTTGGAGAGAAGACAGGGTGACTGGACTCAGTTCATCATGCTGTTGGGGATTGGGGGCCAACTGCCCCCCATCCCTGGGGTATACAAGTGGAGACTGAAGTTCCATCCACTACCACAGGAACTCCCTCTCCTGCTAGTTGAGAGCAGAGGCGTGTGGCACTTTGCTCTGTTGCCAGCTCTTCTGCTGGGTTGCTGTGAGTGGAGACCACAGTCCCATCCACTACCACAGGAACTCTCTCTCCTGCTAGTTGAGAGCAGATGCCCGTAGCACTCTGCTCTGTTGCCAGCTCTTCTGCTGGTTTGCTGTGAGGGGAGACCACAGTCCCATTCCCTGATGTCAGCTCAAGCTGCATTTGTGTGCAGCGGCCAGTAGCATCCTGCCCTGCTGCCAGTGATTCAGCTGGGAGTAATAGCTTTACCACCTCAGCTTGTTGCTGGAGAGAGGGGCCAACTGCCCTGGCTCCCTGGAACTCCACATCATCCGCTTCGGCTTTAGGGATGGCAATCTCCATATTTTCCACTGCCGATTCATCAGCTAGGATTTCAGAGTTGTCATCTGAAATTTCCTCATAGTCCCAGGCAATGGGAGCCCCACCCTGCTGCTGAGCAGAGTCTAGCAGCTGTCTGTAGACGATCTCCAGCTCCCATTCCTAAATGGCTAGAAACTCCAAATCTTCCTTTAACCAGTGCCCTTCCGAGACATTCAATTTTTGCACTCTGTGCTCCATTATTTTCTCCAAGCGCCACTCCCGATCATCCCCAAAGTCAGGATCACTGGACATCCTCCAATACAACAATCCCAGGCCATCATAGTCATAGCCTTCCGTGGGGCTGTCATCTGCTGACCACGGGCACTCTTGGGCTACATACCACCTGAGGGCTCTGTAGCTCTCGTCCAACCACATCTTTGCCTGGATCAGCCTGCTTAACTCGGCTGTCCACTCCTGCTTTGGTTGTTCCCCCAACAATGGCATTCGTACGTCATACTGTGGCCAGTACCTTACATGGATGGAGAGGAGGACCTTTCCCTGGTATTGCTGCTCAAGAGCTAGCGCTTCCTTCCAGAGTTGGCAACAAATCAAATCCGACCATCCCAGCAGGGCCTCCTCTGATACTGGCCCTCTGTGCTGTATCCGCATCTCCTCCTCCTATAACCTCCTTCTGAATTCCTCTTCCATGGCGACTGGCATCTGTACCTCTCCTCTCTCTTCAGTTGGTGCTGCTGTGACTTCTGCTGCTGCAGCACCTCTTTGATGTAGCCAAGTTGCATACACAGCCACTATAACCAGGTCTATGATCTCCGGTGGAGGATTAGGACCATACTGTGCCAGTCCTTGTTTAACAGCCCGATCAAAACTTTCTTCCTCGGGTATCCTGTCTGTTACGCTGGGCCTTTCAGCTCTATCCATTTTGACAAGTTCTGCGATAATGTCCCTTTTCTTACGGTTGCTGGCCAGTCTGCCCTGGCTCTCCAGTAAGTCCTTGAGGGAAGAGAGCTTCAGCCGTTCATGCTGTGTCTCCATTGTCCTGTGTCCTTGTAGCTGTTCTTCTAGCGGAATCATCCCACTGCTAGCCAACAATTGTAACGGTCAGGGGTTAAAGCCGTTTACGATATTCCATTCCACCAACCCACAACAGCTTCCGACAGTCACTCCTTCCCTAGCTACATCTCTCTGCAGGCCATTAGTATGTCTGGAAGGACAACAAGGAGAGGCAGAGAGTCACAAGCCGATAAAAGAGGGCAAGCAGGCTTTGCGTCTAGAGGCAACAGTGCTGGTCGTGGACACGGTGCATCCTCATCAGCAGGTGGCCGTGGGACACGCTTGTCCCTTTTTCCGGCAGCTGGCCGTGTTGAGCCGCAACATGCCGAAGACTTGGTATAGTGGATAACCAAGCCGTCCTCATCCTTCTCATCCTCTCTCACCCAGGCTCAGGGTACTTTGTCTGGCAAAGCAGCTGCCAACGCGGCCTCTTCCCTCTGCTCAATGGCATCAGTCACTCCTTCCCTAGCCCCACCATGCGCAGCGTTTTGAAGGCTCCGATGATGGTACACAGCAAGAGGAAGGCAGTAATGTGAGCCCAGAGAGAGGGGGCGCCCAAGAAGGACAGCAATCTGGCAGTCATGTCCTTGCCTTCTAGTCATGTTCCCACAGCTGCAGCATACTACCAGGTTTTCTACAGTGATGAGGAGGGAGGGGATGATGAGGTCACTGACTCCACGTGGGTGCCTGATAGGAGAGAGGAGGAGGAGGCACATCTCCAACGAGGCAGGATGCCCTCCAGGGGCCAGCTTAAGGGCAGTACGCCGACTGCATCACAACGCAGAGCTCCGCATGTGCAGGGCGCTGCTGTCTCTCCGCGTTATTCTAAAAGTTCTTTGGTGGGGGTGTGTCTGGAAGTGCGCCGGGGAAGACGTGCTCTTGCAGAGCTCCATGAGGCCTGGAACAATCTGCGGCCATCCCCTGCAAGATTGACCCCAGTGAACCACCAAGTCTGCGGTACCTGTTGCTGGATACCTGCCGCTCCGATCCCTGGCTGACTCTCTTGCCTCCAGGCGCAGCCAGCTCCACACTGCCGAGGCCCGCCGCTATATTGAGGCCTACGGAACCTCCGGCATCCTCCGCGTTCGGATGCACTTACCCGCGGGGTACACGGCCATCGCATCTTCGTCCACCTCCAGCAACATCTCCGGAGGGGACAGTCCGGGTGTGCGGCGATCGGGAGCAGATAGACGACTCCTGCCGTCCGGCGTCCGTTCTAGGAAAGACCGCGGCTTCGGCCTAGACAGCGTTCCGGGATCCCTAACAGCCTGCACAATCCTTCCCGACCGGATGCCTGGCTCCCTCCTCACAAGCCACAGAGGGCCCTTGGGACTCTAATCGCCACCTGCAGTCCCCGCAGAAGAGCATCTTCATCCAAGCTATGAAAGGCCCCTGCGCCCAGCAAGTGAGTAGCCGCCATCTTGCTTCACCCAGCGGGTCCCACTCCTTTCCCTTAACTAATCCTCACCTTCTCAAGCCACCAGAGTCCTCTAGTCTACCTACACCTCTCCCCTACCTTCAGCCTAACGGCAGCTAGCAGGACGTGGCTTGAAGTATGGAGCAGTAAGATGTGCTTTACCCCGGCTCCCTGAACCCTCAGCTCCACGGACCACATAACTACTAGGAACCAGTTCAAGACCGACACATGGGGAAAGACAAGCAGCGGGCACAGAAGGGAACCGGCGGGGACCGACAGGGCGGGGATTTAGAGGAGTATTTTGCACGATCCCGCGCAGCATCGCAGCACCGCTCTGAAGCCAAGATGGCACTGGCTCCTTCGTCTCCGTCTCGCTCTGAGTCAACCCTCCACTCACAGGCGAGCACGCACGGCCATTTCCCTCTCCTTGGGGAGGCCGACTTTGTGCTCACCACGAGTCGCTCTAATATCTCCCTGGGTTCAGGTGATGGGTGGGATTTGGAGGCACAGATTCGTTCCCTCCACAGCTACATAAGATCCCTGCCCACTAAGGCTGACTTTGAACAATGTGTCCACAGGATTGAAAAGGCCAATAAGAAAGAGATCTTTGAATTCAAGAAGGATGTGGGCGCTCGCTTTGAGGACCTAGATGCCACCACAGACAGTCTCAGCAATACGGTACAGTCTCATGACAAAATTCTGAACTCCCACACTGTCATGCTGCAGCAGTTGGCGTACCAGCAGGACGATATCGAAAATCGTAACCGTCGCAACAATATTCGCATTCGCGGAATTCCTGAATCAGTGGATGGCAAAGCTCTGCCTGGAGCTGTGACTGTCATTTTTAATCAACTGCTGCAGCACCCCAAAGATGACCCAATCGAGCTAGACCGGGTTCACAGAACCTCCGGTCCGCGGAGCCAGGACCCCTCCTTCGTTCGCGATACCCTGTGTCGGGTCCATTTTTATAAGGTCAAGGAAGCCATCATGAGAGCTGCTAGCTCGCAAGAGACTATACTACTCAATGATACTCCTGTGATGCTCCTTCCAGACCTTTCACGCCAGACGCTGATGATGAGAAAAGCATTGAAGCCGCTTACTCAACTTTTGCAGTCCAAACAGATAAAATACCAATGGAGATTCCATTCCACCTGCGAGTGCACCATGAAGGCAAGACCGCCATTTTCCGCACGCTGGGAGACCTGCCGACCTTCCTCAGAACACTAGGACTTCCACAGGTGTCTATCCCAGACTGGCCATTCACGCCTACTACCCCCGGCTTGCCCTTTGCCTCACCATGGCAGACGCAGGGTCGCAAGCGTCACCCTAAGCCTGTGCCTCGTCCTGACGCTGAGGACTGAACATGCCCTGGATGGATCAGTCGCATTACTTGTTTTCCCTTTATAGGGGTACTCCCCTGGAACGTCTTGGGGTGGGAGCCTCCACAACTTATTTTTATTTAGCTTAATTTTTACCTTTTTTCTTTAAATGCTTCCCCCCCCCCCCCCCCCCATGTGCCTGGGTTACTTTCACAGTCATCACTCTCCATGGTTTCTCTTGTATCTTTAATTTTTTAATCTTTTTTTTTTATTGTATATTTTTACCATGGGCCCGGCCTGAAGTTCCCCCCAGACATTGTTTCTCTTGTGGGGTTTATCCCCCCTGAGCTCTAGACTGCTCTAATACTGTTATTGTTGTTAATCCACTGGTTTTCCTCCTAGGTTGCTTGGGCTCCAGGTCCCAGGCCGAGAATTATCCGCAGACTGTACACGAATATTTTCTCCCCTATAGCCTCAGACGGTTTGTCCATACTCTGCAGCTTAACCACCGCTGTGTTTTTCTCATTGTATCTGCACTTAATTGTAGTATAGGTCTACTGGACTGTTTTTGTTCCCTGTCGCATGTTTTTGACCAATCCCTTTTTCTCTACACTAATGTTTTTTTTTTTTAGGTCATGTAGGTTGTGTATTGGTTTTGTTCCATGATTGTTTTTCCGTGGAGCTGGGGTCAGGGCGTCTGCCTTACCCGGCGGGTTCCCACCATACCCCCCCCCCTCAGAGGGGTTTTTCTTTTTTTACAGTGTCACCATGGACGCTGTATGGTTAATGGCTGTATGCCATACTGTAATTTTTTTTTCTTTTCTATTTGTAGTATTTTGGAGCCACCTAGTGGCCTTTTTTGTTATCGCTACTTTTTTTGTCATTTACTTGGTTGTGCTGGGCTCCCTCCCTGCCACTCCTCTCTGATTGTTTCTTACCATCTCTGTTCTCCGACTGGGGTGGTGCGGATGGAGTCCACCATCAAGCCACACCTTTAGATGTTCTACATGCTTTTTTGTTTTTTGTCTCACCCCGTTATCCTCCTACCTATCTACTTCTATCCTTCCTTCCCTATGCCCCCCCCTTCTCTCCTCTTTTCCTCTTCTTCTGGACCCTTTTTGGTGCTGCTTCCATCTCCGAGAGTTGCTGACTTATGATACTATTACCACGCAGGCTTCCCCCCCCCCTACCCTCCACTCCTACAGCTGTCATGGCCTCTGTTTGCCCGATAACCTTAGCTCCTTTTAACTGTAGAGGGTTCAACACTCCTGAGAAGCGGAGCCAGATCCTTTACCACTTTCATAAAAAATGTTCTGATATATTGTTACTCCAGGAAACACATTTCCGTTCGGATTCCATACCGACTATGCACAACAGGTACTATCCACTGAGGCTAATCCTCAGGCCAAGTCTAAAGGTGTATCCATAGCTTTCCATAAATCTTTTAAACCTGAGGTCCTAGACACCCTTGTTGATATTAATGGGCGCTTCATATTTCTCGAACTGAAACTTAATGGCTTTCTCTTCACAGTGGCCAACATATAGATACCTAACGTGGGTCAGGCTCGGTTCCTCTCATCGGTTCTCACCAGACTGTCCTCCTTCGGGGGTCCCTGCTGCATCATTGGCGGAGACCTCAATGTCGTCATGTCCCCACCCGCAGACACGTCCTCGGGTAAGTCCTCTGTTCCGCATTCTACATTGACACGCATAAAAGCTCTCCTACACTCCTCACACCTGGTAGATGTTTGGGGTGTCCAGCATCCCTCAGAAAGGGATTACAGCCATTATTCAGCGGCACACAATTCTTATAGCAGATTGGATTACTTCCCAGTCACTGTTAGATACCCCAGTCCAGGCATCCTTGGGTCAACTACTCTGGTCTGACCATGCACCAGTTTACTTGACTCTTGCGCGCCCCCCAACGTCACGTAGAGGCACACATTGGAGACTTAATGACAATTTACTGCGAGACTCCGTCTGTGTGGCTGAAGTTTCCGCCGCTATTCGACACTTTATTTCAGATCACTCCGCAGACACCACCTCCCCTCTCACTCAATGGGAGGCCCTGAAGTGTGTGGTAAGGGGCGTATTTATTCAACATGGCTCGCGTCTCAAAAAAATGCGTACGGGCGATATTCGCCGTCTTCTCTCCACCATAGCGGAGCTCGAACCTATACACAAGCGTAACCTAGACCCTGCCATTTTTGTTAGTTTGTCGAATGCCCGTAGAGATCTCCTCCAGCTTCTCGACTCGCACTCCTTAATAGCGCGGGATAGGGCTCGCAATTTCCATTACTCGTTCGCCAAAAATTGCGGTAAGCACCTTGCACAGGTTTTACATCCTAGACCGCCACGATGCTCTATTCCCTTTATCTCACATCCTGACCAATCTAGATCATACAACACGAACGGTATATGCTCCGCCTTCCGGGAGTACTATTCCCGACTCTATAACTTACGCCCCAATGGTCCGACCACACGCACCGCACGTTCGGTTGACGACATGCGAGATTATGTTATTGAAACGGCGTTACCCCCCATTGACGCATCGGCCGTGGTTGAACTAGATAGACCCTTGCACTCGTCTGAATTTCTAGGCGCCATTAAAGGCCTAAAGGTGGTCAAATGCCCCGGCCCGGATGGGTACACCCCTCGTTTCTACAAAACCTTTGCCCCGCTTTTATCCCCCTTGATGGCTAATGCATTTAATGCTATGGAGGACTCCCTCGCTCCGCCCAAGGAATTGTTGTCCGCTAATATCTCCGTATTACCCAAACCAGGGAAGGATCCCTCCCAATGCAGCAGTTATCGGCCCATATCTCTGCTCAACATTGATTTAAAGTTGTTTGCTAAGGTTCTAGCCAGTCGTTTGTCCCCTCTACTCCCGGGTGTGATCCACAACGACCAGGTGGGATTTGTCCCGGGCCATGAAGCTAGTCCCCATTACAATCCCTAAACCCTTCTTTAACTCTCTACGCTCTCTCGCCATTAGATTCCTGTGGAACCGAGGGATGCCTAGGGTGAAATTCAATTTACTCACTCGCCCGAAGCTACAGGGCGGTGCTGGCATCCCTAACTTCGAGACATATTATAAGGCCTCTCATATAGCGCGTATCTTAGAATGGTTCCCGCATCCCTTTTTAAAGGCCTCTGTCGCCATAGAGCGGGATCTGGCCCACGTGGATCTTCGAGCACTTCTATGGGGTTATAGGTCTGATTTAGTGCGTATGCCCCCTCCCTCCCCACTTACGCTAGCCTCTCTCAGACTTTGGTATAACAGGGGGTTATGTTTCCTCCTATCCTCTGATGCTTCCCCATTGTCCCCTCTATTTGACAATCCCACCTTTCCTCAGGGTATCGGTATATCAACACTAGGCCCCTTTAAATGGCCTGATTGGCCGCAGGCACGCTCCGTTGTACATCCCACGCAAGGGTCACCGGTGACTCCGACGGGAGCGCACGATTGGCTCACTAAACTACATTTATCCACGTTCACAAAACACTTACATTCGTCCTCCCAAATAAACCGTCCCAATACGAAATTTGAACGGTTGTGCTCCCTTTCGGAGACCCCCAGACACCTTCTCTCGGCAGTATATGGCCTCTTACAAGCACGCACGCACACCGAGCTACCCTCTTACACTAGGACGTGGTCTGCAGACTTGGGTGAGGACATCCTGCAACCGGATTGGCAGACATCTTTTTATTTTACTCACAAGTCCACAATTTCCTGCTACTCACAGGAGAAGAACTACAAGATTTTGTCAAGATGGTACAGGGACCCCTCCACGTTGCACAAAATATTTCCATCCACCCCGGCAATATGCTGGAGATGCTCTACTGCTACTGGGATCTACCTTCATGTCTGGTGGGAATGTGAGAGGATCCGCCCCTTCTGGACACAGGTATTTGAGTGTTACAACAAAGGGCCAGATTCAGGTAGTCCAGAGCATCTTTGCTCTGGAGTAACGCTTCTCATTTGCGTTGCGCTGCAGAAATTTTAGGAGCAAGTGCTGTCATTCACGAAGCACTTGCTCCTAAAGTTGCGGCAGCGCATCGCAAATGAGCCGGCGGAATTCAAATTGGGCGGGTACGGGGCGTGTAGTATGCTAACTAAGCGCGATCCCGCCGCCAACGTACTGCGCATGCGTCGAGTGTCAAAACATCCCCGTGCGCATGCTCCAAAATCTGTGAATGAACGTCAATGACGTCACATTCCCATTCATGACCGTTTTACGCAAGCGACGTTTTTTTATTTTTTTTCCGACGCGATGACAACGCCTATACCTAACATAGGATATTCCAACCCCATGTAGGTATAACTATGCGCCGCGTATCCCGTCCGGAAACGTCGTAACGTCACTGCGTCGCGCCGGAATGCGATCGTGAATTGCCGATTTCCGCTCATTAACATATTTTTTGAGCGGAAATCGGCGGGAACGCCCCCGGCGCCATTTTTAAGTTGAAGTAACGATGCGATGGCGAAACTCAGTTACGCTGCTCGCATCGGAGCTTCAACCCGGCGTTTCTTGTTTTCTGGTTACAGAAAACAGAAACGCCGGCTCAAAGTCACAGTTAGGCTGGCGGATCACTGGATCCGCCAGCCTAACTGTTCCTGAATCTGGCCCAAAATGTACGATGAATTACTGGTTCCCTCTCCTAAGATTGCTCTTCTCTCTATACTACCGGGATCAGTTACATCCCAGAAGCGAAATCTCCTCTGTTTGTTCATTGGAAGTCGACCACAATCCGGCCCTTGTCACACTGGGTATCAATTATGAACGACACTATGAGAATGGAGGAGATGTTGGCTCTTGATAACGACACTTTTGATACCTATAAACTGCTGTGGCTCATCTGGCTCCACTTCTCCTCCTCTGACACTCTGGCTAACATGTTGTCACCCCAGTCATGAGCGCTTCCTGATATTTCACTGCCCTAGGGCGAGGTGGGTCCCCCATTCCCCGCACACCCTATATTGTCCCCCTGACTGATCTTTCAGCAACTCGAACTCCTTGCTCTGATCTCTCTCTAGCCTTCTCCCTTTTTCCTTTCCTCTGCTCCCCTCTTCTTCCTTCTCCCCCCCCCTCTTCTTTTCCTACCTTTTGACGCCCCAGTTTTCTGACTTACCATTTTCATTTAGATTTTTGTCCTGTTTGTCATTTTTATTTTATTTTATTTTTTTTATTTTTTTTTAGTCTTATTGTTCTCTTACTAGCAATCCCGGCTGCAATTCTGCCATCTACGATGGGACCCTTGTGGTTGCATCTAATTGTTGTTTCATGTTGAAGTCATTCCTGTTCTGATTGCGTTATATGTTGGTAGGAGTCTGGCTGTGGGCGATAGCCATTGGGCTGACTCCTTACCCCAATGCACTTTTGACTGTTTTTGGATTGTGACTTCTCCTGTTGTTTGTTCCATTTGCTAAAATACCAATAAACATATTTTCAACTCTAAAAGTTCTTTGGTGTCGGCCTTTTTTGAGACGAGTGCATCAGATCGCACCACTGCTATTTGCAACATATGTCACAAGCGTATCTCACGTGGCCAAAACATTACTCGCTTGGGCACCAAATGCTTGTGGCAAGCGTACCTCAAAGACCCACACCAAAGAACAAAGAGGACCTCTCCTTGCTCCTCAGCTGCTGGAATCTCCAACCCCACTATACATTCAGTCCTCTCTGAAGCATGCACTGATAAGACTGAAGGTGTAGAATTAGGTGTGTCACAGCCAAGTACTTGCGGGCAATCTACTATCGGTACACCAATGTCAGATTGTACCAGGCAAATTTCCCTGCCCCAGCTGCTGCAGCGCCAAAATAAGTTTTCTCCCAGCCATCCACATGCCCAGCGGTTGAATTGTAGCTTAGCTAAATTGCTAGCACTTCAACTGCTGCCTTTTCAGTTGGTAGATTCTGCCCACTTCTGTGAGTTTTTGGAATGTGCGGTACCTCAGTGGCAGGTTCTCAAACACGGAAGGCGATTCCAGCTCTCTACCGGCATGTGGAAGGCAATGTCCATGCCTTGCTGGACAGGGTGGTCAGTGGCAAGGTGCATATTACCGCTGACTCATGGTCCAGCAGGCATTAACAGGGACATTACCTATCTTTCACGGCACATTGGGTGACTCTGCTGGCAGCTGAGAAGGATGCAGGACAAGGTACAGTAGTGTTGGAGGTTGTTCCGCCACCACGCCTCCAAAATGCTACTACTGGTGATTGTGAAATACCTCTCTCCTCCACTCCTCCTCTTCTTCCTCTGTGGCCTCTTCCCGTGCTGATTGGTCCTCGGAACCAGCAGTTCTCTGTAGGCGTTCAAGGAGCTATGCAGGTACGCAGGCAAAAAGATGCCATGCGGTGCTTGAGCTGGTGTGCTTAGGGGACAGGAGCCACACTGGGGCAGAGGTTTTGTCAGCTCTGCAGGCTCAGAGGTGGTTGACGCCATTCCAGCTTAAGCCAGGAATGGTGGTTTGCGACAATGGCACCAACCTCCTCTCTGCCCTGCGACAGGGACAACTGACCAATGTGACCTGTTTTGCTCATGTCCTTAACTTGGTGGTGCAGCGGTTCTTTGGCAGGTACCCGGGCTTACAGGATGTCCTGAAGCAGGCCAGGAAACTCTGTGTGCATTTAGGACAGTGCTAGGCTGGCAGACCCCCAAAAGAAATACAACCTGCACAAGAACTGCCTAATCTGTGACATGCCCACCAGGTGGAACTCTACGTTGGCCTTGTTTTTTTCCCCACGCCATTGGGTTTTGATCAGGGATGCATGAACTGTCCTGTCACCATTTGAGGAGGCCATGAGGATGATGAGTGACAGTGCATGCATCAGTGACACTGTCCCTCTTATCCACCTATTGGAGCACACGCTGCATAGAATAATGGACAGGGCCCTTGAGGCAGAACAGAGGGAGGAAGACTTCCTTACCTCTCAAGGCCCCCTTTATCTAGAAAGTGTTCCTGCTTGCCCGCCTATCACACAGGAAGAGGAGGAGGAGGAGGATTGTGTCAGCATGGAGGTGGAGCCTAGCACTCAGCATCAGCAGCAGCCTTCAAGGGATCAATTACAGTCCCAAGAAACCCATGGACTTGTACATGGCTGGGACAAGGTGGCTGTGGATCATGTCTTCCTCAGTGACCCAGAGGACTCCACACTAAATGCCGCAGCAAACCTACGCTGTATGGCCTCCTTGATCCTGCAAAGCCTGCGGGAGGATCCTCGTATTCGTGCTATCAAGGAGAGGGATCATTACATGCTAGGCAACCCTCCTTGATCCATGTTGCCTGCGCAGAGGGAGCAGAAGATGAAACATATTCGGGAGGCCTTGCAGAAAGGTCTGTGCAACGCAGAGACTGGGAGGTTACAAAATCCTGGTCCTGGACAACGTGTTGCTGAGGCTTCGGTCAGTCACAGAAGGAGTGGTGGAGAAGGTGGCCATCTGACCGATGCATTCAGACAATTTTTTAGTCTGCAGCCCCAAGGTATGACCAGTTCCAGTAACCATCGACCAGCATCTGTTTTACATGGTGCGGGAATACCTAGGGGCAAGATCAGACTTGGACACCTTTCCCACCGAAAATCCACTGACTTACTTTGTCTTGAGGATGGATCACTGGCCAGAGCTTGCACAGTATGCAATTGAGCTACTGGCCTGTCCTGCATCCAGCATTCTTTCAGAATGCACATTCAGTGCTGCTGGAGGCTGTGTAATCGATCACAGGGTGCGCCTCTCCACCGACTTGGTCGATCGTCTGACCTTCGTAAAAATGAATCAGGCTTGGATCACTACCAGCTACCAAGCACCTGATGCTGATGTAACTGAATATTTTTTTTTTTAAATGTCAGATCCCTTCAAGACTGCCTATGCTGATGCTGAGTGACTGTTTTTGGTTCTGGGCACCGACACCAGTGCCTAAGTCCTAATATTTCTGCCCCTGTTTAACAGGGGAGTGTAATTACAATTGTTGATGCAATTCTTTGCAGCAGGGCTCATTCCTGCGCTCTAACTAGAGTATCTGTGAGGGGTTGCAGTGTTGTGGCACCAGCACCAGTGCCTAAGGCCCAAATGTTCTGCCCCTGTTTAACAGGGGCATGTAATTACAATTATTGATCTAATATTTAACAGCGGGGCCCATTCCTGCACCCACTATGAGTAACTGTAAGGACTTACATTGTTGTGGCACCAGTGCCAGCACCAAAGGCCCAATTTTTCTACCACTGTTAAACAATGGCATGTAATTACAATTCTTGATATAATAGTTCACAGCAGGGTGTTCCAGCACCCACCAAGACTAACTGTAAGGCCTTACAGTGTTGTGCTTTTTGTGTTGTGGCAACACCAATACCTAGGGCCAAATCTCTATACGGCAGGCCCCTACTTTCAAACATCCAACTTACAAACGACTCGCAAACGGAAGAGACAACAGGAAGTGAGAGGAAATCTACCACTAGGAGGGGAAATTCTCTTCTGTAAGAGGCGTCTCCTGTCCACTGATGCTTTATTACCAATCCTTGTTTCACTTAAAAAAAAAAAAAAACAGGGACAGAAAGTGAGGTGCAATCTTCTGAACAAATGTGCACAGACAGAAAAACAAATGTTACAGGGGTGATATTCCTTCTATATGTTTTCCAAAAAGCTTAAAAATAGATTTTTTTTGGCTGGAGCTACACTTTAAAAAAGTACCAGTTCAAAATTAAAAACAGATTCTACTTAACAACAGACCTACAGTCCCTGTCTTGTTTGCACCACCCGTATACTGCTGTTCAAAGTATATAGGGCCAAAGGGGCTGGTAATGACCTGGGGGAGGGGGGGGGAAACTCATGCTATTTTTCTCAATGATTTTCATCCATATTGCAGGGACCAGACATTACATTAAAGCCGCAACCAGTTTTAAATGACTTTTTTTCTTATAGTAATGTCATTCTGTGCAGGGACAGTTCTAAACACGTGCCACTTTACAGTCATACTATAGACACACAGCAGGTACAATATTTAAAGGAATTTTTTCAATTTTTTTTCTCACTTTAAGCATCATTAAAATCACTGCTCCCGAAAAAACTCCTGTTTTTTAAAACGGATTTTTGCATTGATACATGTTCCCTGGGGCAAGACCCCAAACCCATTTTAGGACAATAACTTGCATATTAGCCTTTAAAATTAGAACTTTTGATTTCAAACGTTCGAGTCTCATAGACTTCAATGGGGTTCTAAAGTTTGAGCGAACGTTAGGTCTGTTCGAAGATTCTGGTGCAAACCGAACAGAGGGGGTTGTTCGGCTCATCCCTACTCACCAGTCAGCTTTCAAAGGAGACCCACCACTGCCAATATAAAGCAGTTTCGTGCCACAACAAACAGGACAGAAAAATAAGCTCTTATATTGAAGTATGTGCAGCTCTTTATTAAAACTGCATCAAAACCCAGCAATACATTTATAAAAATGCTGCTGCAATCTTGGAGCAGCACATGACATCAAAAGGCATAAATTCTCCCCTACACTTGCTTTATCCAATGGGAAATCTTCAGGCACTGGATCGAGTGAGGGCTGGAGTTGAGAGGACAATACTGCTTTCAAACATTTTTTACCCTTATGCAGGGAATACGTTAGGTTAAAAATATTTAGATTTTAGAAACACTTTAGGTTACATTTTAGAAACACTTTGTCTAGCATTGCTTGTTCTGTAGTTGTAATATGTTTAATTGATATTCAAGACTTTTATCTGTGCATTGAAGAAAAATAAATGAATCATCAATTAATGATTATCTTTTTGATCAAGTACGACAACAAGCCTCTAGGTATGATATCACCCTTAATTACTTTTTTCCTTTGACTGTAGGATAATTTATCCATTTGAGCAATTGAACATCCGAGACTTATTAGGTATCCCAGGCATATTCTGACAAAGAACAGGTCTTAATGTGTCTGTGTTTAGAAAACTAGTCATTAAAGTCAGTGCGTAACGAATGCATAGATCATATATTTGTGCAGCTAGTGTGTTAATGATTCCTTTATTGTACTTTAAGCAACTAATAAAAATAATTCAACGTGTGATATTTGCTTTTATTATTGCCTGAGATTAATGTGCCCATTCTGCACTTTATGCGTAATTAGCACATTATTGCAATGAGTTAAAAAAAAGTAGGTGTTGTTTGAAAGATGCTGAAAGGAAGGAAAATAATTAGCATATAGCTACATTTTGCAAAATAATTTCTAAAGAAACAAAATATGATTAACTACTTGCCGACCGCCCGCCGTCATATTACTGCGGGACGGTGGCACTGTTTCGCGAGAGCACGTAGCTCTACGTCCTCTCTTTTGCGGCCACTAGGGGGCGCGCCGCCTCCGGCGGCCGGAGCGCGCGCCCCCCGCACGCCCCCGAGTCCCGCGCACGTGCCCGGCGGGTACGATCGCCGCCAGGCACACGCGATCGCTCATTACAGAGCGGGGAACGGGAGCTTTGTGTGTAAACACAAAGCTCTCGTCCCTGTCAGCGGGAGAAACGCTGATTTTCTGTTCATACAATGTATGAACAGAAGATCAGTGATTTCCCCTAGTGAGTCCACCCCCCCATACAGTTAGAACACAAACAGGAACACACTTAACCCCTTCCCTGCCCCCTAGTGTTAACCCCTTCGCTGCCAATGGCATTTTTATAGTAATACAATGCATTTTTATAGCATTTTTTTTTTCAATTCGTTTTTATTAGAAACTTTTGTATACAGAGGTATATAAAGAGAAAAACAAAACATGAGGAAACAGGCATTACCATGAGATACATCAGGTGTATAAACACTATAACTTTCTTATAACCAAGGGAAGTTACAATACCACAACATGAAATTAATCCGTGGAACATCATTAACCATCAGATAACAGGTATTATCGCACCGTTTGCTCATAGGAAACTTGTAGGGAGGAGAAGCAGGGAGTTGGGAAAGAGAATGCGGTGGGGGGGGGGGGGGGGAAGAGGGGGGGAGAAAGAAGAGGGAAAAGAAGGAAAGAGGAAGGTGTGCATGCCAAATAACCATTTCAACAAGTCAATCATCAGTAAATTAAGTTATTTTATTTTAAGCTTTATACCAATCGGTCCAAATTTTCCAAGCCGAGTCGAACCTGTCTCTATCACCACGGCGGTAGGCCAGTAAAGATTCATGAACATAATTCACCTGAGTCAACCTTAGAACCTCAGAGACGTTAGGAGCCCTATCTGCTTTCCAGTGTTGTGCAATGAGTGTTCTGGCTGCTAAGAGGATATGTGTGACAACTACCCTGAAGTCAGAGGGGAACAAGTCAATGCCAATATGTAGGACTGCTAGTCCAGGGTTAGGTCTTGTCAGAATACCAGTCATCCCTGATATGTAAGAGAACACTGAGTTCCAAAAACTGGTCAAATTTTGGCACGACCAGAACATATGAAATAGATTTTCCACCGCCCCACATTGTCTCCAGCATAGAGGGGAGCCGTCGGACCCAAACTTTGAGATTCTTTAGGGCGTGAGATACCACCTGAGAGCTATCTTCTGAGACAGCTCCCAGTGGTTGACACATCTAGAGGCCCCATATATCACCTGAAACGCCCGCACCCATTGCTTCTCATCATAAGTTGTCTCCAAGTCTCTTTCCCATTTGACAAAGGGTGTCGATTTCACAAATGTCAGCTTATCTTGAAAAAAATTATAGAAAAGGGCGATGCCCTTCTGGGGAGAGGGGGAGATACAGTAGAAGCGCCAAATTCTTTTTGGTAGAAAAATGCGATGCGTGGTGAGGGAGCTGAGGAAATTAGAGATCCTTAGGTAGTTAAAGTGTTCGGACGAAGGTATTGCAAATTTTTCCTGTAGGGATTTGAAGGGATAGATTGAACCGTCTTGAAAGATATCATTAACCAGGCGTATTCCTTTACCTTGCCAATTAGTAGTGGAGAGGTCGGGGATGGCCTGGGATAGGATGTTAAAAGGGACTGGCACCTCCACGAGATCGGAGCAGGGGGACAGTGCCCTGCGCAGATCTCTCCATGCACGGACAGAGGCCCGGAGAGTAGGAGGGAGGCCCCGAACAGGTAAGGGCCTCCAAACGTCTAGAAGGAGAAAGTCCCGAAGGTTATGCACAGGACACAAGTCTTGCTCGATTCCCTTCCATATAGGGTTGGTCCCCGGGTCAAGCCAGCACTTCAGTTGTGTCAGAATAGAGGCATGCAGGTAATCCTGAATATCCACTGAGCCCATACCTCCCGCCTTTCTGTGTTTAAGTAGCAATTTTCGAGAACACCTAGGCCTACCAGTTTTCCAAATAAATTTGGTAAGTAGCGACTTCAGGGTTTTAATGTGAATGGGAGGGACGGGGACTGGAAGGGTTCTAAAGATATAAAGAATCTGTGGGAGGAGTAACATTTTGAAGGTAGCCAGGCGGCCGGAACCATGAGAGCTCTCCTATAGAGTACTTAGCAACATCTTTGCAAAGTCTGTCAATCAGTGGGAGGTAGTTAACGTCAGCTAATTGATTAGGGTCAGTTGTGAGTTGCAGTCCCAAATATGTGATCGTGGAATTACTTCACGAGTATGGAAAGGCCGCCTGCAGCTGGGATTTCAATGAGGGTGGGATCCCCAGGTCTCGGATAACGGATTTTGAAAAAATGGCCTTATAGTAGGACACCTGGCTGAACTCTATCAGGGTGAGATGGGCAAAACCTAAGGAGGTTGCTGGAGACTTCAAAAAAAGAATTATGTCGTCAGCAAACAGATTGACAGAGTGGGCCTCACCATGAATGTTAAATCCCTGGATATTCGGATGGGACCTGATGCTCTCCACCAGAGGCTCTATTAATAGGTTGAAAATAGAAGGGGACAGGGGACAGCTCTGTCTGGTGCCGTTTGAAATTGTGAAGGTGCTAGACAACAAATTAGAAGTAAAGACTTGGGCACAAGGGGAGGAGTAGAGAACCAGCACAGCAGAGAGGATAGGTCCGGTAAACCCAAATTTTTGAAGAGTGTTCTTCATGTATCCCCAGTGTACCCTGTCGAACGCCTTCTCCGCATCCAAGGAAAGGAGCAGAGAAGGCGTCCGAGAGGTCTTAGCCCGCTGTATCACCCCAACTACCCGTCTCGTAGCGTCTGAGGCCTGTCTACCCGGAGAAAAGCCAGACTGATCAGCACCCACAAGATCGGGCAGAATAGGTAGAAGCCTATGGGCCAATATCTTCGCGTACAACTTAACATCAGAGTTCAACAACGATATTGGCCGGAAATTCGCTGGACTGTCAGGGGTCTTAACCGGCTTGGGAATGGTGACCACATAGGCCTTGAGCATCTCGGAGGGAAACGAAGCGGAGGACACTGCGGCTTTGAACACATCTTCTAGAGTTGGTATTAATTTGTCTTGAAAAAACTTGTAGTAGTCATTAGGTAGACCGTCAGGTCCAGGGGACTTACCCAAGGGAAGTAGCTTAATTATTTTTCTGATTTCTGACTCCGATATGGGGGCGTTTAGCAGGTCTAATTGGGGTTTGGATAGAGTCGGGAGTTTAATTTGGGATAGGAAAGCCTGAATATTTTCTTCAGAGGGCTGAGGCGTATTGGCATCTGTGTTCAGGTTGTACAGGTCAGAGTAATACTGGGGGAAGGAGTCTGCAATTTCTTTAGGATTTATAATTTTGTGCTTATCTATAGGATGAAGGAGATAGGGGATCTTAGATTAAATCCTGGCAGATTTGAGTCTTTGGGCCAAAAATTTACCTGCCCAGTTCCCCGCCAAATAATGGGAGAGTTTCAGAGTTTGGACATACTTATCATGTTGCTCAATCAACAGGAGCCTTAGATCAAATCGACATTTAGAAAGTTTCTGTGCTAGGAGCATTGTAGGGTTGGTTTTATTTTGGGTTTCTAAAACTTTAATGTCGTCAAGTAGCCGATCAATTTTTTGTGTCCTTCGCTTCTTCTCCCTCGCACATATTTGTAGGATAATATCTCTAATAAATGCCTTATGGGCGCACCATAACATGGCAGGGTCTGAGACCGAGCCCACATTTTGAGCAAAGAAGTTCGATAGGGAATCATTGATAGTGGCAGCATGTGCAGGCATATTGAACACACGAGAATTTGCCCTCCATATATAGGCGGGACTGGGTGTGTGACCCTCCACCACCACAATTGACACAGGAGCATGGTCAGACCAAGAGATATTATGGATGGTGGAGGATGACACTGCCTGAAGCAAACCTTTGTCAACAAAAACTCAATTCTGGAGTAGGAATTGTGTCTGGCAGAATGAAACGTATAGTCCCTTTCCACGGCGTGTTGGCACCTCCATACATCATAGACATCCTCGGAGTGAAGCAAGTGTTGAAGTTGAGGAACAGGACGCTTCATCACAGATGAGGAGTCCAAAGAATGATCCACAGTTAGGTTATGGTCTCCGCATATCACTAAGGACCCATGCCTAAGGGAGGCAATTTTGCAGTATAGTTTCTTCAAAAAGCGAAGTTGGTGGGAGTTTGGTGCATATAAGTTAGCAATGGTGAAGGGTTTATTGTTAAATTCTCCCACCAGAATGACATACCTCCTTCCCGGGTCTGCGTGGACCTGCGTTAGTTTAAATGCAACCGAGTCTCTTACTGCAATTAAGACTCCCTTACGTTTAATTGGGGCAGAGGCCGCGAAGATGTGGGGGAAGCATTTGTTCTGGAACCTAGGTGGGTCATTCCCTAAGAAATGTGTCTCCTGGATACAGAGGATGTCTGCCTGAAGGGTCTTAGCCTCCCTCCAGACCGAGGCCCGTTTAGCAGGGTGGTTTAAACCATTAACATTGAAAGACACTATTTTCAGAGCCATAGTACATTCAAAGGGTGAGAAAGATAACAGTACCTTGCGAAGACATTCTGGCGGACAGTCCATCCATCACTCTGGCAGCGAGCTTGCAAGACATGGTGACTCATTGGCACTATGAGAGGGGTATAAGACCCCAAAGGGTGGTTAGAGGAGCATGCACAGGAAACCAAAGAAGTAGGTAATGATAACAAAAACAGTAGGGGTTCAAAAAGGGAAAAAAATAACAGGTTGAGAAACCAAAAATATGATAAAAAAACTTGTTCAAACAAGGACCAGAGGGCAGAATCTATGCCCATTCTCAGGGGGGGGAATCAAACTTCAGATCAATTGCTCCAAACACAGGGAACTGTAAACAGAGCATAACTTGTAGAGTTGTGAGATCTATCACGACGATCGCTTCTTGGAGCTTTTCCTGTTTTTCACCGTCTGCCACTCGTACTGCTGATCAATTCTCACGGGAGGAGAAGAAGTTTCGGTGGGTTGGTCTGGGAGGATGTCTAGGGAACGGAGGAGCTTAAGCCCGGCGTCCAAGTCGGTAATGATTGTATTTTTGCCATCGGAGTGACTGTGATCTTCACCGGAAAACCCCAGCGGTACGGAATGTTATGGTTGCGGAGGGCCTTTGTCACTGGAACCAACGATTTGCGCTTCTGCATGGTGAATTGTGAAAGGTCCGCAAAGAGCTGATATGTGTGAATTTCTCCGGAAGTTGTTGGGTTCTTCTAAAAGTAAGCATAAGTTGCTCTTTCACTTGGTAGTCGTGTACCCTCATCAGTACGTCCCGAGGGACATTGTCCGGAAAATGGGATGGCTTGGGAAGTCTATGAATACGATCAATCTGTAACTCAGATTCCAAGACAGACGGGAGGATTAGTTGCATAAGGTCTTGGGCGTACTGCTGGAGTTGTGCGGGCAACACCATCTCAGGAACTCCCCTAATCTTCACATTGTTCCTCCTCGATCTGCCTTCTAAATCTACGACTTTTGCTTTCAGCCAAGTTATTTCATTAGAGTGGTCTGCATGCGCATCTATCAATGTATTGTGGGACGAAGCAAATTCCCCCATTTTCTCTTCAATGTAGGCCACCCGACCTCCCAATTCTCCTATATCCGACTTAAAGTTGTGCATGCATTGCATTAGATGTGCATGGAACTGCGGAGAGATACAAGCATGTCTTTAAGAGTGGTATCAGAGATGGCCTTACCCGTGGTAGGGAATGCAGTGAAGGGGTCCACCAGCTCCCTGGTGTCTTCCAGAGACTCGCGGCCTGCATTTGACCGTTCAGCGTCTGCGTCCAGGCAGGGTTTGGATTTGGCTGGGCTGCGGGCTGTCGGCGTGGACACCCCAGGTGATCCCCGGGCAGGGCCAGTTGAGGTTGTGGGGCTCGATGCGTTGGACCGGGAGCCATCCGAGGAGGTGGGTGAAGGCATGTTGGAGCCGGTACTTGTTTGGAGTAGTCCCCTGTTCTTCGGCGGGTAAAAGTCATCCAATTTTTTAGGATTCGGGGTCTCCTTACGCTTGCGGGTCATCCTCTAATAGCCCACAGGTACACTTGAGAGAAGAGAAGAGGGGTACTTCTAAAGCAGCGAGGACAGTGCAGTTGTCAGTAGTTCCCGTGTCTAGAGCGGGGAGGTGAGGTCATCAAGCCATTCAGTTGTGTGGTAGTTATGCTCCCCTTAAGCTTCCATGGATAGGAGATTACATAACGGTTGGGATAAGTGTCAGTGTCTCTGCATCTAAGTTAGCATCAGTAAGTAGATGCCCCAGCAGTGTATAGATGAATCCAGCAGGAAGCTGATCAGGGGTGGTGGCAAATTGGGTATATGGAGGAATGATGGGAGTGCTTGGAGCAATAAGATGGCCACTGACTTCCAGGGGTAGTCCGCAGCCACGGACTTTCCTGATAGAGGGGGCCGGCTGGGATATGCAGAGCAGGGGCGTCTCTAGGGGGGGCCAGAGGGGGCCCTGACCCCCTCAACATTATGCTGTGCCCCACCATGTGCCCCCCCCCCTGGAGTAACAGTCTCTCCTAAGAGCAAGAAGAGCGTCCCCAGTCAGCTCTGCGGGGCATTCCTCCCCCTCCCTCTGCTCGCTGACACTGCATAATGCAAGCGTTCACAGAACCACACCCGCCGAATCTGCTCCTTCCCATGCATCCTCATTGGCACGGAGAAGAGCGAGTTGCAGAAAGGACTCCATGAGCACTATGGGGGAGGGGGGGCCCAAGCCTTCATCTCAGTTACTGAAAAAACAGACTGATTTCTCCTGTCCTTAGGACAGGAGAACCAGCCTGTAAATTCCGAGAGTGGTGACTGCAAGCTGAGCCGAGTGTCAGTCTATGACACTCTTTTACAGCCCAGCGAGTCCAGCCACCTCCCCCCCCACTCTCCTCACATACAAGCAGGGAGGAATACAGCTCCTCCTCCTCCTCCTCCTTTCAGTCCCACCCACACTATCTCGGTGTGCTGTATCTGAAGAGAGGGGATGTGTGTTCAGGAAATATGAAAATCAGCAGCATGTGTGTGAATGATGCCTGAGATTCTAGCCTGGACCGTGGGTAAGTGTGTGCACTGCAGTACACTGTAAACCCTGAACTGCATTATCTCCATCCCTTCTCCCCCATCTGTCTCCCTCCCCTCTTCTGTTCTTTCAAGACATTCACAATTTACTTTCTGTAACGGTCACCATCATTTACGATAATCCATTCCATCGCCCCACGACAGCTTATCCGACAGTCTGACAGACATCAGACACGACCCATTTCATTTCCCAGAATAACCGAGACAACACAAGCTCTGGTACTGGTTCCAAAATGAATGAATGAATCCTTTAATGGTAACGTATCTTTCTTATATACAGTACAAGCATGTTACAGTTAATCACAGGGACAAAGACACACTCCACCCACACATAACACAATGGGGGGCTTCATACACATTCTTTTAGATAATGACACTCCGATGAGTTAATTACTACTCATTACCCAGACGGTCTGGCTCCGCATTTAGAGGGGTTAATTACTACAGCTTGACAAGTCACATTCCACATCTTAACAGTGTCATTAGCATACACAATAAACAGGTCTTAGGAGCAGACCTAATTGGCACAATGGACACAAAACAGTATTAGCATCACACAATGGAATGTCTAGGAGCAGACTCAATTAACACCTCAAAAGCATGTGTCCCCACATTGAATGAAAACACTCTATTGACCTGTCGGAGTCAGACTTTAACAACTTGTAATATTTAAAGATATCCTGCAAAACATGAATTATCAGTAATGTCCCATCCCATGTAATTTATCATTATCATTTCTCAGTCACCCTATGCCCAAAAGGGGCACAGGATGACCCTAGACCCAAGAGTCATTAGTGATGCTGGCACAAGAGTACCACCCATCCTTCAAAAGTCTCTGGGTGTCACGGGCCATTCTGTTACACTTTCACTTTCAGTTAGGCAGGTAATATACAGTGCAAATTTCTTTCCTACATCCACAGATTGCAGGAAAAAAAATTGCATGATTCCCCCATCAACACAGACAGTGCTGACGGGAATATCCCTCCTGCCCAGCAATTGTATTCTCCCGACAAACAGTGATTCTCACTAGTGGCTATAAAGCAACCACTAGTGATAATCATAAGATAATCTGCTCATTAATGGTTCAAATCTCAGCCAGTTCCTGCTGAACCAGCTGAGATTTAAACTCTATTGCTGGTCTTAGCTCTTAGGCAGCCCATACATTGATCACTTTTTTTCATTCAACTATTAGGTTGAATGGAAAAAAAAGAAATGATCCAATTCCCCCATCTACACATTATAGGTGGATGGGGGAATCCTCCCAGTGTTGACCAGTGCTGGAATAACCAGAGTTGCTGTCCTGTCCCGGCTATTCACAGCGCTGGTCTCTGTCTCCTTGGCAGCGGCGGCAGCACATTGGAACCCATTGCTGGTTACTTTATGGGGCTGATGTACAGGAGGGCCAGCACAATTTGTTGTTAGAGATGGGCTGGGCATGTTCAAAAATCCACATGCCAGAGCCTGCCAGGAACCCCACACAGCACAGCGCTAATCACAGGCAGTGAGACATTTCACGGTCCGCTGCTGCACAGATCAGGAAATGTCTCACTGCCTGTGATTAGCACTGTGGAGTGTCGGCTTCCTGGCGGGATTGGGCATGTGGGATTTCAAACACACCCGAGCCCATCTCTATTGGTTGTAGACAGTTGAGCTCCCTGCAGGTTGCTTAGCAGCAGTGGAGCCTTCTCTGACATGCTGATCGGGATGCAATCCAGGTGATGCTCCCAGTCAAATCCTAGTGTTAATTATCAGAGATTTTATTGATCAAAGCCCACATTTTACAGGCATAGAGCCCACACTTTACAGGCATAGAGCCCACACTTTACAGGCTGCGGAACATACGTTTGATTATATATATATATATATATATATATATATATATATATATATATATATATATATATATATATATATAAAATCAATGTGGTTGTACTCTTGATGCTAATAAATACTGTATTTATTAGATCTGACTAGGAGCATCACCTGGATCACATCCCGATCAGCATGTCAACAGAGAAGGTTTTACAGCATTACTGCTGCTAGGTGACCAGCTGGGGGCTCAGCTCTCTATAACCAATAGTGCCAGCCTTCTCCTGCATGCACCCATAATGTCACCAGCACTAGGTCCTAATGGACTGCCGCCGCTGCCAAGGAGACAGATGCCAGACCAGCACTGTCAATAGCAGGGACAGGACAGCTGGGGAACCCCACAGTGGCAGAACACCAGGGCTCGGTGGCAAGACAGCCTTTGCAACCCTGAGAGTTCTCCCACTGCTTTGGACCCTTATATTTTCTTGGTGTGCTGGTGACATATATCTCTTGTTTTCTGCCACCCTGGGGGGCCCCAGTATAGTAGGAAGGGAGCTCACACAAAGGGCCCGTTGTGTGATCGTAGTAAAGGGCCCCAGGAGATATATATATATATATATATATATATATATATATATATATATATATATACATATATATAATTGCATTTTATAGTTGCCCCCCCTACATTTGTCCCTGTCCCCCCATGTGCCCCCCCTAAATATGAAAGCTGGAGACGCCACTGATGCAGAGTCTATGCAGGCCTGGAGTCTCCCTCTCAGGCAGTAATCGGACCCCTCCTTTGGCGGCTGTATGAAGAGAGTCCAGGGGGTCACCTCTATGCTGTCAGGGCCGGGGCTCAGGTACTCACTGTGTGTGGATGGAGGAGACACCCGGACCGTAGGCCGCAAGATGGCGCCGCACCACGCCACGGAGCTCCGTAATCTACGGCCGGATTGAGCAGCGTTTTCCAGGGTCCTTCAGCAGGGCTAGCAGGTGGTGACCTCCGAGGAAGCTCCGTGGCGGTGTGTGTGGATTTCCTCGCCCGACGCCCCAGGATACAGACACGGAGAGCTCCGGAAGTGCAGGCCGCAAGATGGCGACGGCGGCGTGGAGCGGAGCCCTCCCCGGTCCCAGCAGGGAATCCTGGCTAGCGCAGGTCTCCGGAACCAAGGGATCGACCACAGGAGGCTTCCTAAGGCAGGTGATGAAAGCTCAGTTGAGCTGGACGTGGATTTGAGCGGGGATGGCAGTAGATTTTCAGCCGCCTGTGTGGAGCTCAGCATCCACACGTCCTCCCTGCTGCGCGTACAGACACGCCCCCCCCCCCCATTTTTATAGCATTGATCGCTATAAAAATGCCAATGATCCCAAAAATGTGTAAAAAGTGTCCGATGTGGCCACCATAATATCGCAGTACCGAAAAAAATGCTGATCGCCGCCATTACTAGTAAAAAAAAAATATTAATAAAAATGCCATAAAACTACCCCCTTTTTTGTAAACGCTATACATTTTGCGCTAACCAATCAATAAACGCTAATTGCAAAAAAAAATTATGAAAAATATGTAGAAGAATACGTATCGGCCTAAACTGAGGAAAAAAAATGTTTTTTTATATCTTATTTGGGGATATTTATTATAGCAAAATGTAAAAAATATTGCATTTTTTTTCAAAATAGTAGCTCTATTTTTGTTTATAGCGCAAAAAATAAAAACCGCAGAGATGATCAAATACCACCAAAGGAAAGCTGTATTTGTGGGAAAAAAAAGGACGCCAATTTTGTTTGGGAGCCACGTCGCACGACCACGCAATTGTCAGTGCCGCAGTGCCGAATCACAAAAAGTGCTCTGGTCTTTGGACAGCAATATGGTCCGGGGCTAAAGTGGTTAAATATTAAAGTGACACGATAGGTTCAAGTAATTTTTTTAATTACAAACATATCATACTTACCTCCACTGTGTAGTTAGTTTTGCACAGAGTGGTCCCGATCCACCTGTTCTGGGGTCCCACGGTGGCTCTCGTGGCTCTTCCCAACATTAGATAACCCCCTCTGGGAAGCTTTCTCCCAAGGGTGTTACCTTGCGAGCACGCTCCTGAGTCATACACTCGGCATCTGTGTATGACTAGCCCCGCCACCAGGCACCCACTTCATTGGATTTGATTGACAGCAGCGGGGGGCCAATGACTGAGCTGCTATCAATCTATCCGATCAAAGCCGGGACTTTAGTGGAGAGAAGGATGGCGGGGATGCACCCATTGAAATTCGGGGCTCAGTTAAGTAAAACTGGGGGGCTGGGAGGGCCGGACACTGCAAGGTGTTTTTTCACCTTAATGCATGGACGCATTAAGGTGAAACAACATGTAGGTTTACAACCCCTTTAAAGGGGATTGAAATTTGTAGCATTGATTATATATAAATACTCTAATACAATTAAAGTGATGTTAAACCTTCAGTTGAAAAAAAAAAAAAAAAACCCTGCAGGACAAAGACATAATGAACTAGTATGCATCACATACTAGCTCATTATGGAATCCTAACTTTAGAATGATGCACTGGATCAGCGTCAGCCCTCCAAGTACAGTGCGGACATCTTCCACCGGAGTTACTTCCGGGCTCACGGCTCTGGTGCTGTGATTGGCTGGAGCCGTGGTGACGTCACATGTGCACGGGAGCCGCCGGTCATGGCACGACTCGTGAAGAAATGGCACCAGTGGCCTGTTTCTTTAGTGCGCATGTGCCCATTACGTCAGCAGCAGCACATGTACTGAATATCTCCTAAAATGTGCATGTTTAGGAGATATTAAAGGTACCTACAAGTAAGCCTTGTTATAGGCTTACCTGTAGATACAAGTGGTGTAACAGGGTTTACAAGCACTTTCAGCAGCTGATTTAATTGCATACTGAGTATGCAGCATTTTTATCTTTTAATCTTTACCTATGTTCCAGTGGCTCCTTTCTCTTGCAGCATCTTATGGAGCCACCCGTGCATGCAGGGACTAGAGTTGCATTTGCCTACACTGGGTGCAGCAAAAGAAAAACATATTCATGTAGCCTAGGATGACAAGCACTTCCCTGTTTCTCCCAACCCCCCCCCCCCCCTCCCTTATTCAAGCTAACAGGCTACCTGGAGACTGCACTGTCTTTAGGGATACTCAGTGTTGTCCCATATTCCCTGATGTTAAAGTGCTCAACTACATCAATATAACTGTTTTAGCTGATAGGCAATCTTGAACATCATTAATTTGCTTCCTGCACTCAGAAACCCAGGACACTGCACAGAAGGCAACCCCACTGTCAAATGCTCTTGACATAATCGACTAGGTCTGCAACTAATGATTATTTTCATAATCGATTAGTTGGCTGATTATTGTTTTGATTAATTGGTTAATTACCTTAAAAAAAAAAGGGTGGTGTATAATTTAGTTAATATGTAAAGTTTAAAAAAAGGCAATTTATTCTTAAATATCTCTATACAGTGGTAAATATAAAATAACCAATTATATGGTTAGGGAGCACAATCTTTAATCTACTTTAAGAATATAAAAAATTGTGAAAAAAAGAGTATAAAGGCACCCTTCCACCTGCTCACACCCCATTGCGTCAAAGAATAAACAAAAAAAGAAGAAAAGAGACCCTAAAGCAGCTACTTTAACCAATGGAGAACTAAGCATGGGGCGGAGGGGGCGGCCCGCACCGGGTGCCACACACTGGGGGGGTGTCAGGCCGACGCCCCCCTCCTCCGCGTCTGAGGCATGGCAGCATGATTGACGGCAGCATGATTGACGGGAGACTAGCTGGTAACCGTAACACACAGCCTGGCTATTGGGGGGGAGCCGCAATGATCCCCCTTCTCCGTGGCAGCGCAGCGCTGCGGCTCTGACACTATCGGCTGTGTGACTGACTGACAGTCACACAGCCCAGCAGCGTGAAGCTGCGGCCGCCTCCCCCTCCTCCGTACAAGTGCTCTAACACACGGCGCGCTGATCATGAGCAGCAGCACTACAGGTCTGAAGGCAAGGAGGGGGGGTGTCACCCTCACTCTCACTCTGCACTTTTGTAAAGGGGGGGTGTTCTTTATAGGGGGTCACTCTGCACTATTGTAAGGGGTTGTTCGGTATAGGGGGGGGGGGGGTACTGTATATGAGGGGTGTTCTGTGTTGTGGGGGGGATGTTCTGTATATGAGGGGGGTTCTGTATATGAGGGGGGGTGGGTTCTCTATTGTAGGGTAGTGGTGGGATCTGTATGGGGGGTTCTGTATTGTAGGGGGTTCGAACTGTAGGGGGGGGTTCTATATTGTAGGGGGTGGTATATGGGGGGGTTCTGTATTTTTGGGGGGGGGGTATTCTGTATTGTAGGGGGGTATTCTGTATTGTAGGGGTGGTATCTGTATGGGGGGTTCTGTATTGTAGGTATCTGTATAGGGGGGTTTTGTATTTGGGGGGGAGTGTTCTCTATTGTAGGTGGTGGTATCTGTATGGGGGGTTCTGTATATGAGGGAGGGGGGTTCTGTATTGTAGGGTAGGGGGGTGGTATCTGTATGGGGGTTCTGTACATTAAGGGGGGTGTTCTGTATGAGGGAGGGGGGTGTTCTGTATTATAGGGGCTGGTATCTGTATGGGGGTTCTGTATATGAAGAGGGGTTCTGTATATGATGGAGGGGGGGGTTCTGTATTGTAGGGTAGAGGGTGGTATCTGTATGGGGGGGTTCTGTATTGTAGAGGGTCTGAACTGTAGGGGGGGTTCTGTATTGTAGGGGGGTCTGAACTGTAGGGGGCTCTGTATTGTTGGGGGTGGTATCTGTATAGGGGGATTTTGAATTGGGGGGTCTGTATAGTGGGGGTGTTCTGTATTGTAGGGGTGGTATCTGTATGGGGGGTTCTGTATTGTGGGGGGTTCTATATTGTAGGGGGGTCTGAACTGTAGGGGTGTGTCTGTATTGGGGGGGGGGTTCTGCATTGTTGTTGGGTCTGTATTGTAGGGGAGGGTTTGCACTGTCCAGAGGTGCAGTCTAATGTAAAGGGATATAGAGATGCTGTGTAATGTAAAGGGGTCCAGAGGTGCAGGGGGCTGTGTAATGTAAAGGGGTCCATAGGTGCAGGGGGCTGTGTAATGTAAAGGGGCCCAGAGGTGCAGGGTGCTGTGTAATGTAAAGGGGTCCAGAGGTGTAGGGTGCTGTGTAATGTAAAGTGGTATAGTGATGCAGAGTGCTGTGTAATGTAAAGGGGTATAGTGATGCAGGGTGCTGTGTAATGTAAAGGGGTCCAAAGGTGCAGGGTGCTATGTAAAGGGATATTGTGATGCAGCATGCTGTGTAATGTTAAATGGGTCCAGAGGTGCAGGGTGCTGTGTAATGTAAAATGGGTCCAGCGATGCAGGGTGCTGTGTAATGTAAAGGGGTCCAGAGATGCAGGGTGCTGTGTAATGTAAAGAGGTCCAGAAGTGCAGTGTAATGTAAAGGGGTCCAGAGGTGCAGGGTGCTGTGTAATGTAAAAGGGGTCCAGCGATGTAGGGTGCTGTGTAATGTAAAGGGGTCCAGAGGTGCAGGGTGCTGTGTAATGTAAAGAGGTCCAGAGGTGCAGTCTAATGTAAAGGGGTCCAGAAGTTCAGTGTAATGTAAAGGGGTCCAGAGGTGCAGGGTGCTGTGTAATGTAAAGAGGTCCAGTGATGCAGGGTGCTGTGTAATGTAAAAGGGGTCCAGAGGTTCAGGGTGCTGTGTAATGTAAAAGGGGTCCAGAGATGCAGGGTGCTGTGTAATGTAAAAGGGGTCCAGAGATGCAGGGTGCTGTGTAATGTAAAAGGGGTCCAGAGGTGCAGGGTGCTGTGTAATGTAAAAGGGGTCCAGAGGTGCAGGGTGCTGTGTAATGTAAAAGGGGTCCAGAGGTGCAGGGTGCTGTGTAATGTAAAAGGGGTCGAGTGTGCAGGGTGCTGTATAATATAAAGGGATGCTGATGTGCAGGATGCTGTGTAATGTAAAGGGGTCCAGAGGTGCAGTCTAATGTAAAGGGGTCCAGAAGTGCAGTGTAATGTAAAGGGGTCCAGAGATGCAGGGTGCTGTGTAATGTAAAGAGGTCCAGTAATGCAGGGTGCTGTGTAATGTAAAGGGGTATAGTGATGCAGGGTGCTGTGTAATGTAAAGGGGTATAGTGATGCAGGGTGATGTGTAATGTAAAGGGGTCCAGAGGTGCAGGGTGCTGTGTAATGTAAAGAGGCCCAGTGATGCAGGGTGATGTGTAATGTAAAGGGGTATAATGATGCAGGTTGCTGTGTAATGTAAAGAAGTCCAGAGGTGCAGGGTGCTGTGTAATGTAAAGGGGCCCAGAGGTGCAGGGTGCTGTGTAATGTAAAGGGCCAAGAGGTGCGGGGCTGTGTAATGTAAAGGGGCCCAGAGGTGCAGTTGTGGAGAGGGGTACACAGTAGTGACAAAGAGATATTAAAGGATGCAGGGGACGCAGTGGGGTGTTTTTGCATTTTACCGTGGGGAAGGGGGGTCCCAGATATAGGATCCGCCCCGGATGCCAAATGCTCTAGGTACGCCCCTGACTTTAACCACTTCCATACTGGGCACTTAAACACCCCTCCTGACCAGACCAATTTTCAGCTTTCAGCGCTCACTTTGAATGACAATTACTCAGTCATGCAACACTGTACCCAAATGATTTTTTTGTCCTTTTTTTCCCCACAAACAGAGCTTTCTTTTGGTGGCATTTGATCACCTCTGCGTTTTTTATTTTTTGCGCTATTAATGAAAAAAGACTGAAAATTTGAAAAAAATATGTTTTTTCTTAGTTTCTGTGATAAAATTTTGCAAATTATTAATTTTTCTTCATACATTTTGGCCACAATTTATACTGCTACATGTCTTTGATAAATATAACCCAAAGTTTTTGGAAATTATTTGGTCTGTGTGAAAGTTTTAGAGTCTACAAGCTATGGTGCAAATCATAAAAAATTATCACATCTGATCACACCTGATGTACTGAAGGCCTCTCATTTCTTGAGACCCTAACAAGCCAGGAAAGTACAAATGCCGACAGATGGCACTGATGAGGTGGCACAGATCGCATTGAGATGGGTACTGATGAGATGGGTACTGATGTGCACCGATGAGGCCTGTGTACTGGTGGACACAGGTGGGCACTGATGAGGCAGCACAGATGGCACTAATGAGGCGGCACAGATGGCACTGAGATGGGTACTGATGAGATGGGTACTGATGTGCACTGATTGACTGCGGCACAGGTGGGCACTGATGAGGTGGCACAGGTGGGCACTGATGAGGTGGCACATGTGGGCACTGATGAGGTGGCACAGGTGGGCACTGATTGCAGATGTTCACTGAGGTGGCAGATGGGCACAGGTGGTACTGATGGCACAGATGGGCACAGGTGGGCATGGTGGTACTGGTGGGCACAGTGGTACTGGTGGGCATGGTGGTACTGGTGGGCACAGGTGGGCACTGTAGTACTGGTGGGCACAGGTGGGCACAGTGGTACTGGTGGGCACACGGTGGGCATGGTGGTACTGGTGGGCAAGGTGGTACTGGTGGGCACAGTGGTACTGGTGGGCACGGTGGTACTGGTGGGCACATGTGGGCACGGTGGTACTGGTGGGGGCACAGTGGTACTGGTGGGCACACAGTGGTACTGGTGGGTACTGGTGGGCACAGTGATACTGGTGGGCACAGTGGTACTGGTGGGCACGGTGGTACTGGTGGGCACTGTGTTACTGGGGGGCACTGTGGTACTGGGGGGCACAGGTGGTCCTGGGGGCACTGATTGGTCTCACTGGTTACTCATAGTTTGCTCTCCTTCCTCACACGCGGTGTCTGTGTGAGGAGGGGAGAGTCGGCAATGAGAGATGATCTCATATGTTTACAAATGAGATCATCTCTCATTGGTCGCACAGATCGCGCTGTAAATTGTTGCTGTGATTGGCTATTTACTGCGATCTGTGTTTGGCTGTGTCCAAGGGACATGACCAGCACAGCATTTCCCCGCTGCATGCTCGGAAGTGTGCGCGGGGAACGAGGAAAGGGGCGGCCGTAAAAACACGGCCTGTTAGAGAAGTAGAACCGCTCTGCGGCCGTACACAGTCGTACGGCCGTCAGCTAGTGGTCAAATAAATAAATAGTGATGAAAAATAATTCTGTGTGTCTATTAGACATGTGCACAGAAAAAAAAATCGTTTTTTTTTGTTCTGTTTCGTATCGTTCCGTTTTTTCGTTTTCGTTCGTTTTTCGTAAGACGCCCGTTTTCCTGTTTGTTCCCGTTCGTTTTTCATATGACGCGATTTTTTCGTATTCCGATCGTTTCGTATTTTCGTTACTGTTTTATTTTCGTACTTGCGGGATGGTTCGTTATTCTGTTTAATTCATGTTCGTTACTTGTTAGACAATAATTTTTGTGAATTTTCGTCAATGATTTGCAGTATCTTGAAACCCTTTTCTTTTGCTATTTTCAGTCGTATGTTCATATGACATCTATAACAAAAGATTTGCATTCTGTATTTTAAATTCCTTTTTTCTGTTCGTATTTTGGATTCAAAACACAGCATGCAAATCTTTTGTTATAGATGTCATATGAACAATGAACATAGGACTGAAAACAAACAGAAAAAGGATTCAAACAAAATACAGAATGTAAATCTTTTGTTATAGATGTAATTTTTGTTCTTTTGCCGTTTTCGTTTTGTCGTTTTTTTTCGTCGGATCATTCGTTCGTATTTGCGGTTGTTCGTTATGCGGCTCATTCGTAATCTCGTAGTTTTCGTATTTTGGTGCTTTAATTTTTTCATATGTAAACATTATCCTGCGGGTACGAAAATGAACATTTTCGTACAAAAATAACATTCGTACGAACGGGAATGCACATATCTAGTGTCTATCAGATAGCTTCCTGATGACGCATGCGTGCATGCGAAACATGTAGAGGCATATGGGCATTATCCTTTTACACATCGAATCCACCATTAGTCTCCTCCATTGTCAACATTGCAACTTCCGCCCGTTGAACCACATCCGAAACGAGGCTTGGAACGCACGCTGCACGTTGCACAAACAGTAACGCTGGACTAGCTAATGCCGGCTAGGCATTGCGAAATGTGAGTGAGTTTTTTACTTTTTTACTTTCATAATAAAACACTGATTTAAATATACTACACCATAAGAGGCTTTTTTCTTTTTGGGGGAGCCTCAAGAGGTGGAGAGCCATTCGGGTCTGAATACAGGATAAAGGGATCGTGCAGAACCGCTGTTCATAGGATATTATATGCTGTGTCCCTTATGTGATCTGGTGAGCGCAATCTTTACTAGAGGTGGTGGTGACACAAACTAAGGGTGTTAATTCACTGAGAATATACCTGATTCAACAGCACAGAGCACGGTTTTCACTGGATAAACAAAAGGATTAAGAACTGTTCTTAGGTGCAATAGCACGCACCAACTGGATTTATATTTATTTATACATTTTTATTTGTATGGTTTAACACTGGTGTTCATGGAAATTAGTTTTTATATATATATATATATATATATATATATATATGTTTATGGTTTTGAGATAATCAGCGCAGGAGTATATGTCACATTTACACAATCCACGTTTAAAAAAAAAAATTCGAACATGCTTGAATTTTTTGTGTCGTTTTTCAAAATGTCATTTTTTGTGTCATAAAAAGTGATAGTGTGTGGGCAAAACAACGTTTAAAACAACGTTTTTAAACCCGCGCATGCTCAGAAGCAAGTTATGAGAAGGAGCTTCAATGGAACAGAGTGCCGTCGAACGTGGTGTACATCACCACGATTTGCTAGAGCATTTTGGAAAAACGATGGTGTGTATGCAACGTCGTTTTGGAAAATGAAGTTTGAAAAACTTCGTTTTGTTTCGTGAGATAAAATGACGTTTTGTTTCATCACAAAAAGTGATCGTGTGTACGCGGCATAAGTCCTCTTGAACAATCTTCTTTAAAACCTTCCACCACACCATAAGTGCTCAGTGACTCCACACTGAACACATTCAGTTTGGTTGTGAGAACGCGGAGCACGCACAGATGCGTTGCGATACACTTCCGGGTTAACGCATGGAAGGGGTATATAGGGACGGGGATTAGACTGTGAAACCGATCCTATTGAAGACATCCTGAGGAACGAAACTGGTCTAGGAATGGTTACACAGCTTTTCATTCCGTTCGGACCACCGACCATCTAGTGTGCAGTGTTTTTGAAGTGAAGAGGAGAACGATCGGAGCGGGGGGGGGTGAGACCTATGGTTAATCATTGTGTCCGCCGAGACCATAATACAGTGATGGCGAACCTTGGCACCCCAGATGTTTTGGAACTACATTTCCCATGATGCTCACCTACACTGCAGAGTGCATGAGCATCATGGGAAATGTAGTTCCAAAACATCTGGGTTGCCAAGGTTCGCCATCACTGCCATAATACATCAAGGTTTTCCTGCACAGTTGTCTCTGGTTTTGGAGTTCACTGCTGAGTTTACTGTTGAAGTGTCTTTTAATAGATGTGAGTGCAATGTGTGAAGGCCTCTTGTGCTGTTTATAAATAAATAGTTTTGATATACTTCACTATTGGAGCCAATTTTATTTTTACATGTGTAATAACATTGAGGTGCTGGAGCACTGGTGGAGTCGTTTGATGCTTTTGGAGACTCTGCGATATTGCCAAGCATGTGAATGTGAGGCATGTCCTATTGGTAAGCGCAATTCCTAAGGGTGTGGAGTCACTGAGCACTTATGGTGTGGTGGAAGGTTTTAAAGAAGATTGTTCAAGAGGACTAAGTGGACACCTGAAAGTTTAATCACTTGAAATTGAATCACTTATAGACTTGGCTTGTTACAATTTATTTTTGACCACTGGATGAATGTTTTGAACATTTAACCACTTAATCACCAGGCCTATTTTGGCACTTCTCTCCTTCATGTAAAAATCACATTTTTTTTGCTAGAAAATTAATCAGAACCCCCAAACATTATATTTTTTTTTTTAGCAGACACCCTGGGGAATAAAATGGAGGTCATTGCAACTTTTTTCTTGCACAGTATTTGCGCAATCATTTTTCAAACGCCTTTTTTTTGTGAAAAAAAAACAGTTTCATGAATTAAAAAAAGAACAAAACAGTAAAGTTAGCCCAATTTTTTTGTATAATGTGAAAGACGATGTTACGCCGAGTAAATAGATACCTAACATGTCACGCTTTAAAATTGCGCACACTCATGGAATGGCGCCAAACTTCGGTACTTAAAAATCTCCATAGGCGACGCTTTACATTTTTTTTACAGGTTACTATTTTTGAGTTACAGTGCTAGAATTGTTGCACACACTATAACACACGCGATGATACCTCACATGTGGGGTTTGAGCGGTGTTTACATATGTAGGCAGGACCTGCATGCGTGTTCGCTTCTGCACGCGAAGACCGGGACAGGGGCGTTTAAATGTTTTTTTTTTATTATTATTATTATTTATTTATTTTTACTTAATTTTTTGTTTTACACTTTTTTTTGACATTTTTTTTTTTAAATCACTTTTACTCCTATTACAAGGAATGTAAACATCCCTTGTAATAGGAATAACTGTGACAGGTCCTCTTTATGGAGAGATTTGGGGTCAATAAGACCCCACATCTCTCCTCCAGGCTGGAAAGCATTAGATCGTGAAACAAAATTCACCGATCTAATGCTTTCAGCCGCAATTGCGGCTGTATTTACATTCTGGGTACCGGGCGTGACGTCATAACGTCACGCCCGGTCCTTCAACGGTCAAAGAGATGACTGTAACCGTCTGGTCACCAGTCATCTCTATGGTTCTGCAGAGAACGCCGGCCGATTCGCTCTCTGGGCCCCCGATGGCACGGGAGAGCCCAGAGAAGCCCCGGATGGCGGTGGGAGGGGGGGACAGCCCCTCCCGCCGACTATAAGAACGATCAAGCGGTGGAACTGCTGCTTTGATCATTCTTATGGTGCATAGAATCGCTGGCTGAAGATGGGGATATCTGAATGATGCCTGTGGCTGCAGGCATCATTGAGATATCACCGCACAAAGTGGAGGACGTCCATGGACATCCTAAGGTGATTAAGCGGTTAATCACAATTACTCAGTTCACCTTATGTATATGTTATATATATATATATATATGCACATTTTTTTAGTATATGTATGATACACTCTTTCACAGGGGTATATTTATTTATTTTTGTTCAGTCACTGAACTTAGCGCTGCTATTTTGTTCACTCAGAATTATTTTACTCTAAGAATAACTGACAGATTAGATATACTGTGTATACTATTAAAGGGAGAATCTGGTAAATATCAGATATTGTCACGGTCTGGAGTCAGGCTCAGAGGCCAGTAGCTATAGCAGTTGATGACAGGTGTACAGGCAGTCACTTCTGGCAGATGACACAGGGTCACCTGAGGTGCGGAGTCTAAGTGCTAACCAGTGTTCACCACAGCTCTTGAAGGAGGAGATGGATTTTACTGCGTGTTAGCACCAGGTCGCAGTCCTCAGAATCACCCCACCAGGAGGTGAGCAAGCTGGGGTACAATAGCGGATGAGAAGGTAAGGATCAAACAGAAGCGTGGTCGGTAAACAAGCCAAAAGGTCGGTAATGAGTATTTGCAGGTTGGGATCAAGTAGAAGCATAGTCGATGAACAAGCCAAGGGTCGATAACGAGCAGTAGAAAATATGAACGGCAGCAGAGAAGACAGGAGCGAGATACAGGCTGGAGATTGCACTTCCTCCTTGCCAGAATATTGTGCTGAGACATGGCTTATATCAGGAAGTTCGTGGGAGGAGCAAGGGGTTCAAGGTTCAAGACAATCAAGACACAAGGCAGGAATGTCCAATGGATCAGATGGGTTTGTCCAGCAGATCAGACAAGGAGCTGTCCAGCATCCCAGATAGCTCAGTGAGAAGGTTCACTGCCAAACACAGCTGAGGTCCCAGGTTCAAGTCCAGCTCCTGACAGATATCATTATTAGAAATAATAAAAAACTTCTTGGTCTAAGGAATTTTCACACAGTGTATGTGGTTTTCGTTCAGAAATTAGATTAATTTTAAAACTGAATGTTAAAAGCAAGTGAAAATTTCAAACAACATTCTTTCATTCAGCGAATGTACAAAGATTTTTCGTATTAATATTTTAGTCTGAAAAGTGATCCATCTGACTAGCATAAGGCTCAGTACACACCTATGCAGTTTGCTTTTGATCTGTTTCTGCAGTGTGTTTTGCTGTGCATTTTGATTGAAATCAATGGGAAACCACGGTAATACCACCGGCAATGCGCCTCTGCAGAGGCGGTATTACCGTGGTTTCCCATTGATTTCAATGGGAAGGAGCGATATAGGAGCGGTAAACACCCCGCTCCTATACCGCTCCAAAGATGCGGCTAGCAGGACTTTTGGAGCGGTCCTGCTAGCGCACCGCTTCAGTGTGAAAGCCTTCAGGCTTTCACATTGAAGACTGCAGGGCACAATTTTTTCAGGCGGTATTGCAGCGCTATTTTTAGCGCTAAACTGCCTGTGAGTTGTATAATTACCAAGCACAATCATCTTTTTGTGAGTTCTAAATAAATAATGTTCATTGATATATAAACAATATTAAGGGTACCAACATCCAAATAATAATAGATTCTAGAAAAGGAGAATTGGGGGCAAATAGGATTTTCCCAGTACTGTCACAAGACATTGCAGGGTTGTGAGTTCTGTTTGGAAATGTATCTGTGTGCTCGGGGGGGGGGGGGGTGATCCCTTCATCCATGTAATTTTTTTGGATGCAAGGATCTGCCATTTTTTGTCATTCAACCTACTGTATGAACAAAAAATAAATCTGAAGGTGTATACGCTGCTTAAGATTTGACAGTATCAGTAGTGGAAACAGTTATTTAGCTTGTGATGATAAATGTTTAAATTCTCTCATTTAACGACTTGCTTTCAAAATCTGAACAAGTGTGGTTGTTGCAAGCTGTTCCTGAAAATAATTTCCTAATTAGATATGTGCTAAAAAAAAAACTAGTAGGTTGTAGTGACCTGTAGCAAAGAAGTATGGAGGCTTCCATTTCTCACATGCTCCTTGTAAAAAGGCAATTTCCCTGGCTGTCTGTCATGGAGGTCTAATTAAATAAGCCAGGCCTTTTTTGTACTGGAACCGTGTCTTTATTCCAAACCTGCACCTCCTACCCTACCACTGATCCTGTACTCAAGGCTGGGATGTTGGCAGAGAAGCGGAGGGTGAGGGTGAGGGTGAGGGGGGGTTGGCAGTTGTTCTATTTACCACTGTATTTTCCTCCTGAACCAAACCCTCCCCTGTTCTCCCATAAGTGCCCATTGTTCCACATATGCACTGTTTTGCTTCAAGTTATTTCAACGCTGGTCAATCAGTGTTCATGCCCAGACACACTACCCCTGTCACCATGACATTATATCAGCAAGAAGAGGCAGGCTGCGATTTTCTGACATGGAGCGTGTATGAACCTGGTGTACAGGGAATGACAAGGATGAAGAACTGAGCAGCCTGTTTTCACACTGGTCTATAGCAACTGCACAGTATTATAGCAACCAGGTTATCAGTGAGGACAAAACGAACCCCCTGGGACTTTGTTGAAGATGTAAATATCTTATTGAGTTATTGTGTTATTGTGTTATAGTGTTATAGTGTTGCTGTGGATCTCTATATCACGGCTGTATCCCATAATGCTTAGAAGTTAGGAGGGGGAGCCAAAAAGAGTTGCAGGGGACCCAGGAGAATGATACTACTGGAAGTGTTTATTTCCATGCATGCTTCAGATGAAGAGTTGTACTGAACAGTGGCAATGCAGACAGGAGGAAATGTAAAGCCGCGTACACACGATCAGTCCATTCGGTCAGAACGGTCTGATGGACTGTTTTCATCGGTTAACAAATGACTGATGGTCCATCGCGCCTACACACCATCGGTTAAAAAAACAACCGGGTCAGAACGCGGTGATGTAAAAAAAAAATGACGTGCTGAAAAAAATGAAATTCAATGCTTCCAAGCATGCGTCAACTTGATTCTGAGCATGCTTGTTTTTTCTAACTGATGGTCGTGCCTACTAACGATCGGTTTTGACCTATCGGTTAGGAATCCATCAGTTAAATTTAAAACAAGTTGTCTTTTTTTTTAACCGATGGATAACTAACCGATGGCGCCCACACACGATCGGTTTGGTCCGATGAAAACGGTCCATCAGACCGTTCTCATCAGTTTAACCTATCGTGTGTATGCGGCCTAATGCCGCGTACACACGGTCGTTTTTTGCGATGAAAAAAAACGTCGTTTTTTAAAACGTCATTTAAATTGATCGTGTGTGGGCAAAACGTTGTTTTTTGTCTTAAAAAAAACGACCAAAAAAAAATTCCAACATGCTTGAATTTTTTGTGTCGTTTTTCAAAACGTCGTTTTTTGTTTCACAAAAAGTCACCGTGTGTAGCAAAAAACTTCGTTTAAAACGACGTTTTTCAACCCGCGCATGCCCAGAAGCTAGTTATGAAGCGAGCTTCAATGGAAAAGAGTGGTGAACGTAACCTCGGTTTTTATGAAAAAAACGATGGTGTGTATGCAACATCGTCTTTGAAAAGTGACGTTTCAAAAACGTCGTTTTTTACTTCACAGAAAACGTCGTTTTTTTTTTTATCACAAAAAATGATCGTGTGTACGCGGCATTAGTATTCACATTTTTATGTTGTAGGTACACTTGTTTTGTGTAATGTCACTTTACCAGTGTCAAAAGATCCTTAGTACACTGTGGAATATAAGCATCAGTTTGCAAAATTCTGTGGCAGGAAAATCCACAAGAGACAGTTTTCTAAGGCTTAAAAGTTTAAAGGTGTAAATGTTTATGCATTGCTTACCATTTACTATCTCAAAAGGATACAAAGCAAAAACAAAGACACGTTGCTCGTCTAAGCTCAAACTAAACAGATAATAACCCTCTGTAAACACTAATAATACCAGCTGAAATATTCATGTTTGTGTAGCAAAGCATTAAGCCACCCACTCTCTGGGTCTCTGTAGTCTGGATCTCTCTCAGATTAGCTCTAGCTGACTGAGCGTTCCAACTTTCAATCACACATTTGTAGCCTCCCAGTCAGATTCCAAAATCTGAGATGGAGTAAAGCCTCGTACACTGATGGAATCCTCGTATCTGATGGAATCCAGGCCGATGGATTTTTTTCGTCAGACATCCGATGAACCTGACTTTTATCAGTTTTGCCTACACACCATCAGTCAAAAATCAGACCGTGCCAAAACGCGGTGACGTAAAACACTACGAAGTGCTGAAAAAAATGAAGTTCAATGCTTCCGAGCATGCGTTGATTTGATTCTGAGCATGCATGGATTTTTGACCGATGGACTTCCACACAGACAATCTTTTTTTTTCTATCTTTTTTTATCCATAGGAAAAAATTAAAACTTGTTTTATTTTTTTTCACCAATGGAAAACAAAGCGATAGGGCCCACAGAGGATCGGTTTGTCTGATGAAAACAGTCCATCGGTCTGTTTTCACGGACAAACCGATCGTGTGTACAGGGCTTTATTTTCCTTAGAAACCACCTGAGCCTAGGCAATACATAGACCACTGTGTCCAGCAACAATCCTTGTGAACTCATAATTTTAGTAAAGAATATTGAAAAAATAATTGTATTCCAAACTGAAGGGTCCAAATGCAGTTAAAGTGGGGCAATAATACTGAGGCCAATGGTTGGAAAATGCTTTTAAAACTTTTTTGAGAAGGATTTTTTTAAAGATTTCATGGTTACTGTAAGAGACATGAAGAGATGGTAATGTACAGAGCTATAAATAATAAGTGCAACTCCAGACCAATTTTTCTATTGGTTTTGAATATAGCATTGAAGAGTTTGAACTTACCCTGGGTTTAGATTGCGTTCTGTAACTCCACCTGGGAGATTTCCACTAATCTTTTTTCTTGTGATACCAGGACTAGAAATAAAGGGAATGAGGGCCATTGGGATAGAAAATTAAAGTGGTTGTAAACCCACAAAAAAAAGAAAAGAAAAAACCCTGCAAGACAAAGGCATAATAAGCTAGTATGCTATGCATGCTAGTTTTTTATGAAATACTTACCTTAGATTGAAGCCCCTACAGTGTCCCCGGCACACTGTTCTGCCCGGCAACATGTCTCCTGGAGTTATTTCGGGATTTATCAGTGCTGTGATTGGCCAGAGCTCCAATGAAGTCACTGCACCAAAGCACCCACTCCCCCATGCTAAGGGCATGCTGCCTGGTACGGTTCAAGAGGGGGGCACGTTCGCTCATTCCCATCCCCTTTCCTGACCTGCTGGTCTGTGTGCTCGAACAAGGGTCTGGTATGGATTTAGAAGGGGACCCCCACACCATTTTTTTCAGCATGGGGGTTCCCCTTAAAATCCATACCAGACTAAGGAACTGGTATGCTATCGTAAGGGGAACCCATGCCATTTTCATTATTTATTTGGCGATGAGCTCCCCTTCAAGATCATCAAAGCACAAGTCGCATGCCAAAGTCGGATCAATTAAGATGGCGATCTGACTTTGACCCGACTTCAGTGATATTCAATGGGTTGAAGTAGGATCAAAGTGTGACCAAAGTAGTGCAGGGAGCTTTTTTATAGTTGGATGAACTTGTCTTGGACTGGTTAAGATGGCTCTCATAGGGAAACATTGATTTACACATGTCATGCTCCAAAATGTTGGAGCGTTTTTCGTACAAGTGTGACAATATGTTGATGTTTATACCATTTTTTTTTTTTTTTTTTAATAAAAAATAACAAAATAATATATGTTCTATAGGAACATTTTAAAATGTTGTTTGGATTCTTTAAACTTCATCACTCATAAATGTAACATATAAACAGGTTTCAAATAAAAACTTGAACTATATAATAGTTAAAATTCTCCAAAGTTTTTTTTTTTATTATTATTTATGCAGGAATATTGTGTGTTTAATTTCAGCTCAGGGTAAATGTTCCCACAGGAAGCCATTTATTTTTAGCAGTCAACGCAGTGTAATTTCTGAACAAACATGTACATTTAACTAAGATTGCTGCCTTTAAATGGTCCATTTCCTCAAATATAGTCACAGGCAGATCTGAACATGCTGAGATGTGTTTTAGGAAATTGTAAAACTGGAGAATATTGTTAGTGGTATAAACTCAATTTCATTTATGACATATAAATAAAGATCTAGACTCCCTAATATTTGTATTAGTGGAGTCATTAAGTGGAAAGGCAGAAGCATGTAATATTCTACCTCTGAAATAATTAGCAGTCCCTGTGATTTGCTCAATGTTATTGCAAATGCTTACCAAAAGGCTTGAATATGAGAGAAAATTGTCCAGCAACTGTAATGCATAATAAAATGAAGATCTTACACAATCCAAGTAAATCAGCAGTTTATCCACATACATAAACATTCCTACCCTGTTCTCATAAAAGTTGAATATTATTATTTGCTGAGGAGCAAACCAAACTGGAAAGATTTGCCTTTGTTCACCCCTGTAGGAAGGATAATAAAAATAATCTAATGTAGGTTCTCAGCATTTTGTATAATAGTTTGAGACACCTAATAGTTGTAATAAGTTGTAACCAAAAATGTTTCTCATCAAAACATTCCACAAATAATTCCACTTCACGCAGCCTTTCCAAGTCTAGCAAAGCAATGAGTCTTCAATTAGTGGTAAAATGATTAATCTGGAGATATGCAAATAACCTCAGAAGCATGTCAGTCCTTTCCCCAACCTTCCTAAGCATACGTTTAGTTTTATCTTGCTCTTTAAATACGGTAATTGTTTTTATTCAATTCAGCCTAAATGCAGAAGCTTTGCTTAAAGGGGTTGTAAAGGTTTGTTTTTTATTTTCTAAATAGGTTTCTTTAAGCTAGTGCATTGTTGGTTTACTTACCTTTTCCTTCGATTTCTAAATGTTTTTTTTCGTTGTTTGAATTTCTCACTTCCTGTTTCTCCTCAGTAAGCTGTTTTGGCTGACTAACCCCCAGCCAGAACGGCTTGCATGATGGTGCTAAGCTTACTGAGAAGGAACAGGAAGTGAGAAATTCAGACAAAAAAAACAAACATTTAGAAGGGAAATCGAAGGAAAAGGTAAGTGAACCAACAATGCACTAGCTTAACCCCCCTGGCGGTATTCCCGAGCGTGACTCGGGTGGTTTTTTTGTGCTAAGATTGGTATCCCCGAGTCACGCTCGGGGTAGCTATGCAGAGCCTGCAGCGCGCGCTGGCTTACCTTGTTCCTGGATCCAGCGATGCATCCACGCTGTGTGAGCGAGTGGGTGTTCTCTCGATTCACACAGTGCCTCCGCGTGCCGTCGATCTCCGTTCCCTGCGACGTTACGACGCACAGGGGCAGAGAACGGCGCCAAATTCAAAAAAGTAAACAAACACATTACATACAGTATACTGTAATCTTATAGATTACAGTACTGTATGTAAAAAATACACACCCCCCTTGTCCCTAGTGGTCTGCCCTGTGCCCTGCATGCACTTTTATATAATAAAAAATGTTCTTTTTGCCTGCAAACTGTAGATTGTCCATAGCAACCAAAAGTGTCCCTTTATGTCAAAAATGGTTTTAGATCAGCTAGAAAACAGCGATAATAAATTATAATCACTTTCGGAATTGAGCTATAGCGATTTGTGGGGAAATTTGTCATAAAAAAAAAATTATGACAGCGACAATTCTGCAACTGAGCAAATTTCAGTGATTTTGATTTGATTACATTATTGAATAATTTTTATTGTAATTATATTATTATTTGTTATAATTATTTATAATTATTTATTATATTATCATTTATAATTTTTTTTTCTTTTAAATTGCATACCCGGGATGCCTACTAGACTCTTGTTTGGTCAGATTTAAGTGAGTTATTCCTAAGAATTACAGGCCTACAGTATAAAACGCCAAATTTCCTTGCAAATAATGGTACCGCTTTCAGCACCTAAAATCAGAAAGAATCATACCGCCAGGGAGGTTAAAGGAGCCTATTTAGAAAATAAAAAACATACCTTTATTACCCCTTTAAGCAAAACTTCTGTAATGACAGCGACAATTCTGCAACTGAGCAAATTTCAGTGTTTTTGATTTGATTACATTATTGAATAATTTCTATTATTATTATATTATTATTTATTATAATTATTTATAGTTATTTATTATATTATAATTTATGATTTTGTGTTTCAAACTTTATCATACCTGGCATGTCTACTAGACTCCTGTTTGAACAGATTTAAGTGAGTTATTCCTAAGAATTGCAGGCCCACAATATAAAACGCCAAATTTCTATGCAAAATAATGGTACCGCGTTCAGCACCAACAATCTGACATAATCATATTGCCAGGGAGGTTAAAGGCAAATTTTTCCCCCTTACTTTCTGCTAGCCACTTAAGCCCTCCCCCCCCCCCCCCCGACCATTTGGCTGGCCAAAGACCAGAGCACTTTTTACGATTCAGCACTAAGTTGCTTTAACTGACAATTGCGCGGTCGTGTGACATGGCTTCCAAACAAAATTTATGTCATTTTTTCCCACAAATAGAGCTTTCTTTTGGTGGTATTTGATCATCTCTGCGGTTTTTATTTTTTGTGCTATTAACAAAAATATAGCGGCAATATTTTTTACTCTTTGCTATAATAAATATCCCCTAAAAATATATAAAAAACATTTTTTTCCTCAGTTTAGGCTGATACGTATTCTTCCACATATTTTTGGTAACAAAAATTGCAATAAGCGTTTATTGATTGGTTTACGCAAAAGTTATAACGTTTACAAAATAGGGGATAGTTTTATGGCATTTTTTATTAATATTTTTTTTACTAATAATGGCGGCGATCAGTGACTTTTATCATAACTGCGACATTATAGCGGACATATGGGACAATTTTGACGCCATTTTGGGACCAGTGTCATTGATACAGCGATCAGTGCTATAAAAATGCACTGATTACTGTAAAAAAATGACACTGGCAGTGAAGGGGGTTAACCAGCAGGGGGGCTGAAGGGGTTAAGTGTGTCCTAGGGAGTGCTTCTAACTGTAGGGGGGATGGGCTGTGTGTGAAACGACACTAATTAGCGCTCCTGATTACAGGGAGCGGTGATCAGTGTCCTGTCACTAGGAAGAATGGAGAAATGCTTGTTTACATCAGCATCTCCCCTTCTTCCTCTCCGTGAGACTATCGCGGGTATCTCCGCGGACATCGAATCCGCAGGACCCATGGACATCGAGTCCTAGGGACCCGCGGTCAGGGTCATGAAGCATCTTAAAGGGGACATATATATACGTCAATCTGCCCACAGGAGGCATTGTGTCGATGTATATATGCGTGAGCCGGACCTAAAGAGGTTAAAATATAAATGTCAGGACAGCATGAAAATCCCAGTGAAAGTTAGCCTTTTTGGAAAGTAGATAACCCAATGTGATTACATTTTTTGCCACAATTTTTGTAAATGAAAAACCATGCTGGTATTATTGGGGTCAAGCATGGAGCTTGATAATAGGTTATTACGTTGTAGATACATTAAGCCCCCATCACACTGGTGTGACTTGTCACACCCTATTGTATTGGAAGTGGTCAAATCAGAGTTGCACTGATATTGAAAATAGTTCCTGCACTATTTTTTGCAAATTCAGGTGTGATTTGCATTAACATCTGGATGTGAAGTCAAATCTGTGTTCCAAGTACTGTAGCATCTGAAGTAGCATTAATTTGAAATCATGCTACTTCAAGGGAAATATCACAATTTCAATGTAGCAATTAGTGTAACCGGGGCCTAATGTACTGGTAATACATAGAGGGTTTATGAAGTGAAGATTTTATTGCAGGTGTTAATATATAGGTCACTAGAGAGATAGGATGGAGATCATATAGTGTTGGAAAGGAGGGGGCATGAAAGGGTTAAAAATAGGGTTGTCCCGATACCGATACCAGTATCAGGACCGATACCGAGTATTTGCGGGAGTACTTGTACTCCCGCAAATACCCCCGATACCTAATTAGAATTCCCCCCCCCGCCGCTGCTGCCGCCGCATCGAAAGCCGCCGCATGGGTTAAACGGCGTGCGGGAACATCACAGCTTTGAATAGCTGTAGTTTTCCCGCTGCCTATAGACACTCCCCCTTGCTCAGAATTGGATGGGTGATCGTGATCTGTCCAATCCAGAGCAAGGGGGAGTGTCTATACGCGCGGGCAAAACAGCTATTCAAATGAATGCTGTGATTTTCTGGGGGGAATGGCTGGAGGGACATGGCTGAATGGACATGGCTGCATATGTGAGGGACATGGCTAGAGGAACATGGCTGAAGGGACATGGCTGCATATGTGAGGGACATGGCTAGAGGGACATGGCTGAAGGGACATGGCTGCATATGTGAGGGACATGGCTAGAGGGACATGGCTGAAGGGACATGGCTAGAGGGACATGGCTGAAGGGACATGGCTGCATATGTGAGGGACATGGCTAGAGGGACATGGCTGAAGGGACATGGCTAGAGGGATAGGCTGAAGGGACATGGCTGCATATGTGAGGGACATGGCTAGAGGGACATGGCTGAATGGACATGGCTGCATATGTGAGGGACATGGCTAGAGGGACATAGCTGAAGGGACATTGCTGCATATGTGAGGGACATGGCTAGAGGGACATGGCTGAAGGGCCATGGCTGCATATATGAGGGACATGGCTAGAGGGACATGGCTGAAGGGACATGGCTGCATATGTGAGGGACATGGCTGAATGGACATGGCTGAATATGTGAGGGACATGGCTGAAGGGACATGGCTGCATATGTGAGGGACATGGCTAGAGGGACATGGCTGAAGGGACATGGCTGCATATGTGAGGGACATGGCTGCATATGTGAGGAACATGGCTAGAGGGACATGGCTGAAGGGACATGGCTGCATATGTGAGGGACATGGCTGAAGGGAGATGGCTGAATGGACATGGCTGCATATGTGAGGGACATGGCTAAAGGGACATGGCTGGAGGGACATGGCTGGAGGGACATGGCTGGAGGGACATTGCTGCATATGTGAGGGACATGGCTGAAGGGACATGGCTGAATATGTGAGGGACATGGCTGAAGGGACATTGCTGCATATGTGAGGGACATGGCTAGAGGGACATGGCTGAAGGGACATGGCTGCATACGTGAGGGACATGGCTGAAGGGACATGGCTGCATATGTGAGGAACATGGCTAGAGGGACATGGCTGCATATGTGAGGAACATGGCTGAAGGGACATGGCTGAATGGACTTGGCTGCATATGTGAGGGACATGGCTGGAGGGACATGGCTGGAGGGACATGGCTGGAGGGACATGGCTGCATATGTGGGGGACATGGCTGCATTTGGGGACACATTTAAAAAAAAGTATCGGTATTCGGTATCGGCGACTACTTGAAAAAAAGTATCGGTACTTGTACTCGGTCCTAAAAAAGTGGTATCGGGACAACCCTAGTTAAAAAACAAGCCCTCAGTGAAACAGAATGAATGGATTTGCAGCTGCTGATCCATTTATTCTTTACCCATTCATAATTACTATGACCTCTCTTACTAAGAGCTCTCTACATATCAGAGACATGCAGTCAGGAGAGGCAGGTGAGACAAGGGCACCTAGGACCTATGGTTTTAGAGATAAGGGGCTCCTTCTGGAGCTTTTCAGAAGCTACATACATCACGGCCAGTTTAAATACAAGCTGGCACACACTTAGGGTTGATTTACTAAAGGCAAATCCACTTTGCACTACAAATGCACTGCAAGTGCAGTTGCTTTTGATCTGAGGGGAACGTCTGAAATTAGGGGAAACTCTGCTGATGAGCTCACAGTGCCTCTGACTTCTTGTTAGAATCATTGAGCTCAATGGACAGCTTGGAGCCTTGGACCAATGGTAAAACACTGGTCTAACCTGTCCAATAAAAATGCTGCAATGGAGGCTGTCCTCTCACTGCAGTGTCATAGAAGGGGGCATGTGTCTAAAAGACACATGCTCCCTTCTGGTCCAGCCCTCCAATGACCTGTACACACGATCGGTCAATGAGAATGGTCTGATGGATTTTTCAATCAGTTAACCGATGAAGCTGACTACACACCATCGGTTAAAAAAAACGATTGTGTCAAAACGGGGTGATTTAAAACACAACGACGTGCTGAAAAAAATGAAGTTCAATGCTTCCAAGCATGCGTCGACTTGATTCTGAGCATGCATGGATTTTTAACCGATAGACGTGCCTACAGACGATCATTTTTTTCTATCGGTTAGGTATCCATCGGTTAATTTTAAAACAAGTTTGAATTTTTTTAACCGATGGATAAATAACCGATGAAAACGGTCTATCAGACTGTTCTCATCGGATTGACCAATCGTATGTACGCGACATTACTTACAAGAGAAAGTTAAGAGGGAGAATCTGCTGCTTTTTTAATCAAGCTAAATAATATATTATTATGCTATATGTTATACCATAATAATTTATTATTTATCTATTTCCTGTGAAATTACTGGTTTGTAAAGGTATTAATTATTAAGGTTTCAAATAAAGGTTATATTTTGCAATACTTTGAATGAGTTTATCTTTTTCTGAAATCAACACCTTCCTGATTGTAATTGAATTGACACTGCATACCAGAGAGCCAGTCAAAATGCTCTAATAACATATGTGAAGTTGTCTTTTGTAGTAATTACTTTCTAATTATGCAAGCACCATGTGGATACTTCCACCATTACTTCTCAGCTGGAAACTTCCTAGGATAGTGAGGTCATTGGATAAGACAGATTAATAGAAGGACAAAGCAGATAGATGGGGCAGTATATAACAAAGGAAAAATGATGTAGCATACAGACCCCCTAACAGTTCCCACTGTTTGTCTCAAGTTCTTTTCCCAAGTGGGCACAAGTAGTAAGGCATATGGTAACTTTCCAGTCTCTCTACACAAGAACCAAACAGGAAGTGTCTTTCTAGATTTATTGCTTGAAGACTTGGGTAGGGTATGGGGTAAGCCCGGCAATACTCCAAATACAATAATGGAGGGCACTCTCTGACTATGGCTCTTTAGGGTGAAAACCCTCTTGAGGCTAGTGATGAGTGAACTCCAATGTAAGAGGAAATCCTAGGCAGCAAATCTGGAACAGTCTCTCCAAGAGTTAACAAGGGCAGTCTTAAGGATCTCCTTCTCTTTCAGGCCACTGTGCCCTGGGTTCTTCAAATGCTTTCCTGCAGTACCACACAGCTTTTTGTTTTTTTTCGATTTGGTACTGTGAGCCTCCAAATCAGATCCTCTGTAGACTTCCTTCAAGGCAAGTTTAGACATGAAGCCCTCAGATCTCCTACAGCTGAGACCCCGATTGCCTCCTCCAAACTTCAACTAAGTGACCCAAAGCACCACAGCCCTCAGGCTGGGTGTTTTCCACCAGGACAAGGTCCTTGCATATTTAGGCTCCAGCCTATTTATACATACTTAACACCCCCCAACTGCCCATTCTTGCTTCCAGAGATTGGCTGAGGCTGTATGAATATGCAAGTTGAGGGTCTGCCTCTTCCAACCTACTAAATTCTGTAACTCACCAAAAACCATGGAGAAGCAGTCAAACCTGCAACCAGAAGAGCCCAGAACAGCCAAAGACAATCAAACTTAGCTCAGTGACTACAGAGGAGACACATTTTTTGCTTCAACACTACAAGCAAACAAACCAGGAGGATGCTACATATACTTTTCAAGAGGGCTTGAAAAGTCAGAGTTTTTGCGTATATTCAAGCTTATACACATTACAGGTAAAGTAATTTTAAAAAGTCAGTTTTGGCAGTACTCTGTAAATATTATTATGTTATTAATAGTAGGTAGAAAACAGATGTTAAATAACTGTAATGCCCTGTACACACAATCAGTTCGTGTGATGAAAACGAACCAATGGATTTTTTCATCAGATATCCGATGAAGCTGACTTTCATCAGTCTTGCCTACACACCATTGGTTAAAAATCCGATCGTGTCCAAAGTGGTGATGTAAAACACAACGACCTGCAGAGAAAAATGAAGTTCAATGCTTCCGAGCATTCATCGACTTGATTCTGAGCATGCATGGATTTTTAACCGATGGATTTCCCCACAGATGATCGTTTTTTTCTATCTGTTTTTTAACCATACAAAAATTTTAAAACAGGTTCTATTTTTTTTCACCGATGGGAAAAAAACTGATGGGGTCCACACACGATCGGTTCGTCTGACGAAAATGGTCCATCGGTCCATTTTCAATAGACAAACCCGTCGTGTGTACAGGGCATAAGATATAAGACCCGCTGTTACTTGCGCAGAAAGGTACAAGAGACATGCAAGACTTGATGACCTTTACTTATTGCTACACAGAAGGATCCAGTGGTCCACATTTCAATCAGTCTGTAAAATCACATTGAAACACATTACTTTTAGAGGTTTACTCAAGTTCTTTTCCATTTTACAAATTTCAGAGCTCTAGTCTTATCTCAATATGCTTTAAATGTCATAAAATCCATTTATGTCAATCAATAAATTACTTTTTTAACCTGTAGAAAGTGCTGCATTAATAATTAGCACACTTATGCCAATTCCATAGTATTTTTTCAAAGATGTTGTTTGTTATTATCAATCGGCTTGTTTTGAAGCTTTCATTGTATTTACCCTAACCTTGTCTTTTCAGAAAAATGAATGACATATATTGATAATCATTCTATATTTGTGGAAGGAAAATTATTTATGGCATGTTTGATTTAAAATGCAATGTTTTTTTGTATAGATTTCAAATGATTGCAGTTTGAATCTGCACAAAGAAAGCCCCCAGGAGCATTGAAAGAAAGTATTTGTTGTGGCTCCAATGGAGAAAAAATTGCGGGCTAGATTTAAAGCCTTTTGTGAAAGAATATGAGTTCTCTCAAGCTATACTGAAGAGTATTTGGTTTTATGATGGCACACAAGCCTAAATAATAAATTATGGAAGAGCTGCAGAAATAAAATATGGCTGACTGTTTTTATGTCTTCCACCTAGAGAATTTAGCTCAACGCCTGTTTTGCAAAGTGTAAAATAAAAAAAAGGCTACAAGAAACAATATTTATGCATTGCAATATTTTCCTTTGCCTAGTATTTTCAACATATATATGTGCACAGTTGATCTATTTAAAAACAAGGAAACAAACAATTTTGTAATTTCTAATTTCCTAAAAAATTTTAAAACTTCCAATTCAAACTGGCCTGCAGAAATCTTACCGTGAGATTTCAAAAGTACTGTTACATAAAAAGATATATATTATATAGGGCCCTTATGATTACTTCACCAGGGATCTAAATTGCAGTAGCGTAAAGGAAACTGCAACACTGCAGAAATATAACTTTTTACATTTGTAGAAAGTCATCAGTTTTAAAGCTATTTATTAAAATTTCATATTCCTGGACAGAATTACAGAAGGCCAAAGCTTTTAACACTGTTGAGTTTGTACACAGCAGATAATTATTTAATATTCTGTGCCCTGAGTGAATTTTGTATTGCATAGTCATAATAATGCAGGCACTGACAGATGGCAGTAAAATGTTCATTCTAATTGGGGGCTGTTGCATGTCCAAGTGCTATTTTGTTGATGACAGATTTCCTTCACCAACAAAATAGCCATTTTTAAGGGGGGTGACAAGCCGAGAAGTACACAGCTTAAACTACTTTAAATACAAAAAAAATGTTATTCTCTTCAGTCAGTTTTGTCCCCTTACTCAACTTATTTATTCAACAATTTAGGCCAATATTTATTCTACTACATATTTTTGGTAAAAAAACTCCCAATAAGTATATATTAATTGGTTTGCACAAATGGTATAGTGTCGACAAACTATAGGATGTATTTATGGATTTTTACTAGTAATGGTGGCGATTAGCCATTTTTAGGGGGATTGCAACATTGCGGTGGACACATTTGGCACTAAGTGACACTTTTTGGGGACCAGTGACACCTATACAGTGATCAGTGCAAAACATACTGTCACTGGACCAATGACACTGGTAGGGAAGGGGATAACATTAAGGGATATCAAAGGGTTAAATGTGCTTCTTGGAAGTGCTTTCTAACTGTGTGGGGGATGCTTTGACTGGGGGAACACAGAGATCCATGTTTCTGCTTAGCAGGAACACAAGAACTTCATCTTCCCATCTCACAGAACGGCAATCTGCATTGTTTACATAGGCAAATTGCTGTTCTGTCTCTCCTCAGAACGGTTGTGAGGTGCCCGCGAACATTGATTTTGCTGGACTCGCTGGTTGGCTCCCGCTGTGTACAATCATAGCAGGTCACCAGCAGCATGCGCACCCCAGACCCAGTGCATGGAATCACATACAGGTACATGATTTTGCGCAGGAGGGCTGCTGCAGTATATCTCCGTGGGGCAGTCCAGAAGTGGTTAAGCTTGCTTTTCAAACCAAACTTCAATCGGGGGATTATGGGAGGCAAACATAACGCAGATTGAAAGCAATTTTCTCTGAACCTTTCTTCATTCTAGATGTTGAAAAGTAAATGTTCACCACATCCACAAAAAGCCTCCATTTACCTTTATTAATCTGAAAAGCCTCTTCTATGTCTTTCTTAGCTTTTGCCTAAAGTAAACTTTGAACTTTTTTTCATTTTGGATAGTGTAAGGGAGGCTTGTAGCCCCTGTCAGGTAGTTCATTTATTTTTGTTAGCTGTTTCCTAACAGAAATTTCCTTTCACTTTCTTTCCCATAGCCAAAACAGGAAATTAGTGAAAATCCCTCCAAAGTGTCACCAGGGTCACCAGCACTAGTGTTTCCATTAGAAGATTTCCCCTCTATAACTGTTCTGGGAACAACCAAAAATGTAAGATTTTCATTCACTTTCACTTTTGGAGATTACTGATGTATCATTTCACCATATGACTTTGCTTGCACTATTTGTAGATAGCCACTTTGTAGCACTTTTAGGAGTGTAGAGGTTTATGAGTGTTCTGTTTGGTAAAAGTATAGCAAGAAACAGGGGTGCCTTTCATTCTTTCACTGAGCATTGGAATCACAATTGGTAGAGCTTAAGTATGAGGTTATGGAAACCTAGGTCGCATCTGAGCAAAACAAAGGGTAACTCCACTTTTGTGGGAAAAAATATTGAAAACGAGACAAAATAATATAGCATACTCAATTGCGGCCAGTGGCGCCAGGCTCAAATTTTTTTTTGGGGGGGGGGGCGCAAACGAAAAAAAAAAAATCGCAGCCTCACTGTGCCCATCAAATGCAGCCACTGTTCCATCAATTCGCACCACTGTGCCATGCCATCAAACGCAGTCACTGTGCCATCAATTCGCACCACTGTGCAATGCCATCAAATGCAGTCACTGTGCCATGCCATCAAACGCAGCCACTGTGCCATCAATTGTCACCACTGTGCCATGCCATCAATTGTGGTCACTGTGCCATCAATTGTCACCACTGTGCCATGCCATGAAATGCAGCCACTGTACCATGCCATCAAACACAGCCACTATGCCAATTGTCACCACTGTGCCCTTTATTTGTCGCCACTGTGCCCATTCATGCCGCTGTGCCAATTGTCCCCACTGTGTCACTGTCCAGTCATCCATCCACCTTGCATGCAATCCACCATCTTTGTCCAGTTTTTCTCACTGCTGGGACTTGTAGTCCCATAGATGGTGGATTGCATGCACCTGAGCCCCAGGAGAAGATGGAGAACTACAAGTCCCAGCAGGTTATACATACAATAAGGCTCTGAGGTGGATGGGTGTGGATGGCATGCACCTGAGCCCAGGAGAAGATGGGGAACTACAAGTCCCAGCAGGTTATAATATAAGACACCCATCCACCTAGGAGCCTTATATTATAACCTGCTGGGACTTGTAGTTCCCCATCTTCTCCTGGGCTCAGGTGCATGCCATCCACACCCATCCACCTCAGAGCCTTATTGTATGTATAACTTGCTGGGACTTGTAGTTCTCCAATCTCCATCTTCTCCATGAGCCCCAGGAGAAGATGGAGAACTACAAATCCCAGCAGTCTAACTACAAAAAAAAAGGCTCTGAGGTGGATGGGTGGGGATCAAGCAGTGAATGTGCATTTAAAAAAAAACAATAATGGGATAGAGGTTGCTTCCTGACGGCAGACATTTCAGCCACAATATGCATTTAAAAAACGTTTTCAATCAGCAAGGGGGAGGATGGTGCTTCCTGACGGCATGCATTTCACCCATAATATGCATTTAAAAAACTTTTTCAATAAGCGGGGAGGGGGGGGGGTTGGGGGGGCTGCTGACGGCTGAATTGAACATTAAAAACCATCAGTGACGGCCGCCCAGAAACTTTCAATAAGCGGGGGCCAATTCCGCCAGATGGTACATTAAAAAAAAGTTTTAATAAGTGGGGGGGTTAGTGCTGAAGGGTGCTACGATTTCGCTTGAAAATATATCACAGGGGGGAAGGCATGGCTTCAGTTAGTTCCCTACCTCTTTACAGCAGATCCTCTCGGGCTGTGGGTGTTCTATTGACCTGCAGCGCTGAGGTCACTTCCTGTGCTTGGAGTCTGTTAAAGAAAGCACCGCCCACTGGGGCGGTGAAATAGTTCTATGCAGTGGCGTCACTAGGGTTGGTGTCACCCGGTGCGGTGAAACATGGTGTCACCCCCCCCCGGCAGAACAGCAGTAGGGCATTACGCGCCTCTCACGTTGTCATTCTATCGCCCCCCCCCCCCCCCCAGCCTGCCACAGTGCTAATTGGTAGTGTCACCCAGGGCATTCTTCTTAGGGAAAACGTGGAGGAACTCAACCTTGCACCACATTTTCCCCCAAAGTAGAGGGGTGGTGGTTGAGCGTGCCACAGCAACTGGGTGTGGGAGGGTCCTAAAGGGTCATTAAATACCATGAGGGTGCTACATACAGAGTGCAGCGTTCAGTTGGGTGCAGGGTACAGAATGCAGGTAGGTGCAGGGTGGGTACAGAGGGCAGGGTGCAGAGTGCAGTTGGGTTCAGAGTGCTGAGTGCAGGTGGGTACGGACTGCAGGGTGCAGGTGGGTACAAAGTGCAGGTGGGTACAGAGTGCTGGGTGCAGGCTGCAGGTGGGTGGTGGGTGCAGGGTACAAAGTGCAGGTGGCTGCAGGGTGAAGAATGCAGGTGGGCACAGAGTGGGTGCAGAGTGCAGGTGAATTGCAAACAAACTATTTGTGGTTTTGTAAAGTGCATTTATCAACAGTTCCATAAATGTACTATTGCTGGGATTTGTAGTCCTCTATGGCTGCTGGTATTCTCCATTGCGCTGTATAATGATTATACTGCACAATGCAGATTACCACTGACCAGTTATAGAGGAACTACAAATCCCAGCAATAATACATTATACAGCACAATGCTGAACACCAGCAGCTATAGAGGAACAACAAATCCCAGCAATAATACATTAACCAGCCTGTATAATGTATTATTGCTGGGATTTGTTGTTCCTCTATAGCTGCTGGTGTTCAGCATTGTGCTGCTGTATTATACAATGCACACTACAATACAAAATAATACGCATATCACGTGCACTTTGTCCTTGTTATATTACATACCGCTCCCACTTCAGCCAGCTCCCGATCCCGATAGTAGTTTGATGTGTCTGGTGTGGGCCTCCTTGCTCGGTTCCAACTTCCAAATCTGTGCACCGGGCAGCTCACGTGTCCCTCAACAGGTCGCCGTCGCCTTCAGGATGACGCCGCACTGTCTGCTGGTCCGGTCCGTCTGTTGCTCCGTGGTATAGAATCCCCCTTAGTGCAGACACTCGCAGTATAGACACCCCCCTTAGTGCAGACCCCTCCATCAGTATAGACCCCCTTAGTGCAGACCCCCTATCAGTACAGACCCCCACAGTATACACACACACAGACCCCCCCTTAGTGCAGACCCCCATCAGTACACAATCCCCCCTTAGTACAGAGACCCCCGCAGTTTACACAACCCCTTAGTGAAGACCCCCATCAGTACAGAGACCCCCGCAGTATACATCCCCCCATAGTGCAGACCCCTCCATCAGTATAGACCCCCTTAGTGCAGACCCCCTATCAGTACAGACCCCCACAGTATACACACACACAGACCCCCCCTTAGTGCAGACCCCCATCAGTACAGAATCCCCCCTAAGTACAGAGACCCCCGCAGAATACACACCCCCCTTAGTGAAGACCCCCATCAGTACAGAATCCCCCCTTAGTACAGAGACCCTGCAGTATACACACCACCCTTAGCGCAGACCCCCATCAGTACAGAATCCCCCCACAGTATACACACCCCCTTAGTGAAGACCCCCATCAGTACAGAGACCCCCACAGTATACATCCCCCTTAGTGCAGATCCCCATCAGTATAAAATCCCCCTAAGTACAGAGACCCCCGGATTATACACAACCCCCTTAGTGCAGACCCCCACCAGTACAGAATTCCCCCTTAGTACAGAGACCCTGCAGTATACACCCCCCTAAGTGCACACCCCCATCAGTACAGAATCCCCCCGGAGTATACACACCCCCCCCCCTTAGTGGAGACTAGAATCCCCCCTTAGTTAGTACACTTACCCCCCATCAGCATAGGCAGCCCTCTAACCGAGTCACCCCCCCGCACATGTCACGATCAGACCTCAGAACAGCGCGGCCGCTGATTATGATACACACACAGCAGTGTGTGTCCCTCTGGCGCCTCCTCCTCACTGAATGTAAACACAGAGGAGGAGGCGCCGGCGCCTTCCAGGCTGATCAGCGGGCGGTGTTAGCAGTGCCAGTGCCTGCATGGACCGCGCGTCTGCACCCCTGCACCCCCCCCACACCCTCCACACATCTGCACCCCCACACCCTCCGCACCCCCCCAAACCACACACACACACACCCATAAAAATAAAAAAAATCACACCCCCCGCACCCCCTAGCAACGCCTCTGGTTCTATGCACTGTGTGCACTTACTGCACCCGCCCGGCCATAATACAGGCCATCGAGCCGGAAACAGTGGCGGGACGGTCTGCGCCACAAAGGCATATTTTAGCTGCCAATGTAGTGCCGCGTCTGCAATCTTGCAAACTGTAATTTTCTGTAAAATGCAATGCTATACGGCAACATTAAGGTGTTGTAAGATTGTGTATGGAACGACCCACAGAAATGTAACTTCCTGCTCGTGTGATTAACTCACTGATTTTTCCAGAAGTCTGCACCAAAATACTAATTCGATTTTGGTACTCCTCTTCAGCAAAGATTTCGGTGAGGTTCTCTAAAATGGTTAATTAAGGGATAAAGACCCTGACACTTTCCATATTAGTGTAACAGTCACACATTACGGCTTTCCACCGTGGAACACAGAAGTGCCAGCAGTAAATGGCGCTTCCTTTCAAAGAACTGTCAATTCATTACAGCTGCCTGGTACCTTTCTCCTGCCTATAAAGGCATTCACCTGATACACAGACAACGTTATTGTCAGCTGTAGCTCGGCCACGCTACTGATATTGGTGCCATTGCTCCCCATGCTGCAACACCTCTCCACGCTGCAACTATTCCTTTAGTGCTGTTGCTATACATCTACTGCAACCAAGAGCCATTGCTGGGGACAACCTTGAGCCCTTCCTTGCTGAAAACCTTACACCACAGAATACCTGCTTACTACACTGAAACCTGCAAACGGATAAGTAGCTATTCTGTCACTTATAGTGCCATAGGGAATCTGCTGCCTGTGTTCCATTTAATACTATTGCTATAACTTATTATGCCTTGTGGATATCAACATACTAATTAGGATATATGATTATGTTAATGACTGTCTGATAAGGAATACCTTAAAGGGCCATCTACCTCCAAATTACCTGAGTTATAATGCCTCTCATATACAACTATAATTATCTAAGCTATATTGACTCTTATATGCAACTACTATTACCTGAGCTATATTGCCTCTCATACGCAACTACTAGTTGTCACTACAACTCCGATTTTCTACGAGCTTGACATAAGTACAAATTGCTTATAGGCCTTGTCCTAAATTATTGAACATGTTCACTCTAACCTTTCTATGCTAAGGGTTGATGGTATTTCATACCAACTCCCTTAGTGGCTTAATACAACCCTATATGTGTAAAGTGATATGATATAGAGAACCCCCAAACTCCTGTTTGTCTGGAGTGACGCCTGGGGTCCCGTATTGATAATCACTTGCATAAAAAGGTGTATTGGAATCTTGATCTTTAAAGTAAATAAAATAATTTTAAACACTAAGCTCTGTAATGTGTCCATCCTTAGTAGCTCAACGCCTTTCTTTATGTGAGAGAGTGAGATGATGTAGAGATCCCCCAAACTCCCGTTTTGTGTGGAGTGACGCCTGGGGCTTAATACTGAGTTCTCACATAAAGAAGCACATTAAAATCCCTGCTAGCCGCAATTGTGGTTCACTCTGTTCACCAGTGCTGTTACAATTAGAATCCTGCAAGTGCAGCATCTGTTCATTAATGAAAGTCACTACCATTCACTTGCCATTTGAACATGGACACAGGGAACAAACGGCTATTTCTGTAGAATAACAAAGCATAGGAATATTCAACAAAGTTTGTAAAAATCTATGCAATGTACATAGATCACCCAGAGGGGAATGTTTTTATTTCAGTGAAAGTGTCGTTACTCTTTAATGACAATGTTATGAAACTTTCTCAAAGTAGTTCCAATAAAAGCTTTGCACTCAAATCAAATACACAATCTCTTCAATGCAGCACAAAAAATATCACAGTCAAATAAAAATGCACGCCACCTTCAGTCACCACTACTTGATATCACCATACACAACTGTTGGTCATTAGACATGTGCACAGAAAATGTTTTCGTTTTTTTTTTGTTCCGTTTCGTATGGCCCCGTCTGTTCGTTTCCGTTCGTTTTTCGTAAGACGCCCGTTTTCCCGTTCGCTCCCGTTCTTTGTCATACGACGCGATTTTTTTCATATTCCGATCGTTTCGTATTTCCGTTACCGTTTTATTTTCGTACATGCGGGATGATTCGTTATTCTGTTTAATTCATGTTCGTTTCTTGTTAGACAATAATTATCATGAATTTTCGTCAATTTGCACTCTGTGTATCTTGAATGCTTTTCTTTTGTTAGTGTCAGTTGTATGTTCATTGTTCAATGACATCTATAACAAAACAATCTCATTATGTATATTGAATGAATTCCTTTTTCTGTTTTCTGTGTATTCAAAATACTGAAGGCAAATTTTTTGTTACAGGTGTCATATCAACATACGAAAATAACAAAAGAAACGGGTTCAAATGCAAATCTTTTGTTTATGTTTTTTTTGAATGGCCAGAGAGTAATGCCCCATACACACGATCACTTTTTGTGATGAAAAAAAAATGTAATTTTTCTTCATGAAAAAAAAACGACATTTTTCAAACTTCATTTTCAAAAATGACGTTGCGTACACACCATCATTTTTGGAAAATGATGAACAAAGTGATGGCACTCTAAAGGGGAAGTTCTATTTGCCTTGAGGCTGCTTTTAGCTGGTTACTTGTTAGTAAAAGACGATTCCTGCTTTTTTGTCTGTTACAGCGTGATGAATGTGCTTACTCCATTAAAAATGGTAGTTTTACCTCCCGTCTCCTAACTTGCTTCTGGGCATGTGCGGGTTTAAAACGTAATTTGTTACGTAGTTTTGCCAACACACGATCATTTTTTATGACACAAAAAATGACATTTTGAAAAATGACATAAATTCGAGCATGTTCAAATTTTTTTTGGTCATTTTTCAGAAGACATAAAATTACATTTTGGCCACACACCATCATTTTAAATGACATTTTACATGATACAATTTTCTGTGCAATTTTCTTTAGATTTACCTTCAACTATGTAGTGCAAGGGCCTGCCTGATACAATTGAAAGTGTTGTTTAGTTTGACCTCATATATGGTTTTTGGTAAATCTAAAATAAAATTGTACAAGAAAATTGAACATGTTTGGCCAGCCTCAGTGACTGAAAGCAGCTTCTCTTTTGTGCTGAGTAGTGAGTACACTTGTACAGTAAAGCCTAATAAACTTTTCTGTGGATTTTCATCAGAAGGGAGATCAGTTGGCCAGACTTTTGAACCCAAAAATGGTTTTCTGATGCAGTTTAAAAACAAACACATTTTCTGAGAACGATCGGAAAACAATCGTTTTTATGTTTGTTGTTAAAATAGTCTGACCAAGTGTATGGGGCTTAACAATACTATTGTTAAGTCCCATACACTTGGTCAGACTGTTTTAACAACAAACATAAAAACGATTGTTTTCCGATCGTTCTCAGAAAATTTGTTCGTTTTTAAACTGCATCAGAAAACCATTTTTGGGTTCAAAAGTGAAAATCCACAGAAATGTTTTAGGCTTTACTGTACAAGTGTGCTCACTACTACTCAGCACAAAAGAGAAGCTGCTTTCAGTCACTGAGGCTGGCCATACATGTTCAATTTTCTTGTACAATTTTATTTTAGATTTACCAAAAACCATATAATATGAGGTCAAACTAAACAACACTTACAATTGTATGCAATCAGGCAGGCCCTTGCACTACATAGTTGAAGGTAAATCTAAAGAAAATTGCACAGAAAAGGGGTGCGCATGCGCGGGACTTCCGGGAAGACGCTCTGAACGGGAGCTCCGAGCCGCCCCAGCATTCCGGAGCCCACAGCGCCAAAAGCATTGGGAGATTGTCTCCGAGGACGATCGGACAGGGTAGCGGAGGGAGCGGAGCACATCCCTGAATGCCAGGTTCCGACGCAAGGAAGGGTTTCAGCCGACAGCTGGACTTTGGCCTAACGGCTCCAAAGACCTCCAAGATGGCGACCGCGGCCTCTCCTCGTGGTGACGAGGCGGGCCAAGACAGTATTGCGGACCCTTCTTCTCCAATCCAGCATGTCCTACCCTTGCTGGCAACTCCTGTGAGTACTGTCCCCCGCCACCTGGCATCACCAGCCTCCACAGAATCCCTCCTCAGTCGCACTATGGCAGACATTATGAACACTCCCATGCTGCAATCCCCCTTGAGCCAAGCTGACTTACAGATGCCTTCCCCCATCCCTCAGCCCCCTCAGTCTGACATGGCACAAATACTAAACTGCTTCTCTGACATGCTGGCAGCTGGACTGACACAAACAGCAGCGCAGATCACATCCTCCATTAAAGCGGATCTGCAATCTATAGGTGCACGCATGGATGCGATTGAGCAAGCGGTAGACAACACTTCAGCCCGCACCAATCAAAACACAAACTGCATCCAATCACTCCAAGACCAACTTGAAATCGCATTAGCCAAAATCGACGAGTTGGAGAATCGCAGCAGGAGATATAATTTCCGCATTAGGGGACTACCTGAGGAGGTAGTCAATATCCCTGAAGCAGTGAAATCATTCATTAAAAATATCATACCCGATATTCCGGAACATAAACTTGAGCTGGACAGGGCCCACAGAGCTCTACAACCCCCTCGCCAAGATGGGCTTCCAAGGGATGTAATAGTCAAGCCCCACTACTACAACGTGAAAGAGGAGGTTATGAGGAGATCACGCAATGCTGAAGACCTTAACTTTCAGGGGAACAAAATACAGATCTTTGCAGACATTTCACCGACCACAATCCAAAAGAGGAGGGCTCTGAAGCCCCTCTCGGGGGTTCTCTCACAGAAATCCATCAAGTATAGGTGGTCCTTCCCATTTCGCCTGCAATTTGATCACAAAGGCAAAACCTATGGCTTCTCAAGCTTTGGGGAAGGAGAACAGCTGCTACTGCGTCTTGGATTCATCAACCAAGAATTACCCCCCCGAGACTCTTCTCCTAAACCCGGCTCGTCCAAGAGACCCTCCACTGGCAGCCCCATCACCCCATTGTGGAACAAGCAACAACCAAAGAGGCACCGAGACTCCCGCCCTCCTAGATGACTTTTCATCCCTGACCCGTCTCTCAGAGACAGCTGTGCCTTAATTCGAGTATCCTAATCCCTATCTGAATAGTGCTACTCACTACTCCATCCGAGACTGAGTTTATCCCTCTGTCCCCTTTGTTAAATATGCTGCGACTCGCCTCCTCAACGGGGTTTCACCACTTCGCTGTCCTAGCTCTCCCCTTTGGGGCCAGCACAATGCCAGTTTGCTGAGTATTTTTTGTTTCCCATTTTTGTTTTATGTTTTATCTTTATTACATTCATTGTGTGTTTGATTGAGTCCCCTGTGCAAGAGAAGAGGCGGGGAGTATATGTATTGGATATCCACAGGACCTCTGGAAGGAGAACACGATCCAATGCCCTATACTCCTTGTTATCTATCTGTCCTTACCTGAGATGTGATTGGGGGTGGTCACCCACCCCCCTATGCTCCCTAAACCTGACCCCCCCTTGTTTTCCCCCCCTCTCCCCTGCCCCCTCCACCCACACCTCTCCCCCCTACCATCCCTAATCCTTCCCCCTCCCATTCTGTTTTCCCTTGGCATCGAGGATTGCTAATTTTTGATTTCAGTATCTACCAGTTTGTTCATGTTACATTTTTATTCAATGTTTTCTACTTAAGTCTGCAGTTAGATATGCCCCTGAACCTAGATATATCCCATATATGATTATATTTTTTTACTGTGGGCTTCCGGCCTGGGGCGGACGAGCATGCCACCTTAACCGCGGTACCAGATAAGAGCTAGCTCTTTCTGCGACTGCGGGCATACGACCCACATAGGGTTCGTCACCTTCCTGAACCCAACATTGTGTTGGGTCTCAGTAGTGGTCTAGGCCATTCGATCCTGTTTGTTTTCATCCTTCCTAGTCAATCTTGCCTAGGTCTTCTCTCATTCTCCACTCTTATCTTTCTTCACCCCTTTTTCCATATGTCTGAATTTTTCTCACGCTATTATTTTTGCAATACTTCTTTTCTCTCCCAGGAACCGACACGGAAGGTCCTCAAGTATACTAGCACTTGGTTGCGACATCTACCCAGTCCACCGATGCGATTTCCCAGTAAGGAGCGGATCACGGTAGGTCTCTCTTTTATGTGCTCGTGCGCACCCTCTTTTGTCCATGGCTGATACACCTTCCAAACCAGTAACCCTTAGAATAGCTTCACATAACACACAGGGTCTGAACTCTCCGTCCAAACGACGCAAAGCCTTTCAGAGCTATCATACACGGGGCCTTGATGTAGTCCTACTCCAAGAGACCCATTTCCCCAGCAGCTATAATCCCCCCTTTCTTCACCGTGGTTACCCCACCTTTTTCTTAGCAAGTGCTGAAACCAAAAAGAGAGGGGTAGCGATACTTTTCTCCAAAAAAACCCACTTTGAACACTCATTAACGATTACAGACAAGGAGGGTCGGTATGTCCTAGTTAAGGGTTCAATAGAAGGGAGGGTCCATACCGTGGTTTCCTATTATGCCCCCAACGAGGGACAGGCCAAATTCTTCTCCGTATTACTTCACACACTAGCACCACACTTTGAGGGACGGGTTATCCTGGGAGGTGACTCCAATGTCACCTTTGACACTATTCTAGATAAATCTAAGATGGGGACTCCCAGCCATAAAAGACCTTCTAAACAGAGCCTTCATATTGCACGCCTTCTAAACTCCCTGGGCCTCATAGACGTTTGGAGGGAACTCAACCCTTCGGCAAAAGATTACACGCATTACTCGGCTCCCCATAAAACCTACGCCAGAATTGACCACATCTTCCTTCCCACACCTGACATTCACGCTGCCTCCCATGCCTCCATTCACGAAGTCCCATGGTCGGACCACTCTCTGGTGCTCGTTAGGCTCTCTAGTACTTTATCCTCCCCTGGGCCTCGCCCGTGGCGATTAAACTCATCTCTTCTTTCTAACCCGGTGCACTGCACTTTGCTGGAAAAGGAGATTCGGGAATACTTCGAGAACAATGACACAAACGATATCTCCCCCTGTTCTCTTTGGGGGGCCCACAAAGCAGTGCTTAGGGGGAAGATTATCCAACTTACATCACAATTGAAGCGGGAACGTAAGGCCGATATTGAGAAACTTGAGAAAGAATTCAAAACCCTAAGCAAGAACCATAAGAGTAATCCTTCTCAGACTTCACTGGCCAGGTTGGATGCTAGCAGGTTAGCACTTAACATGGCTCTAACTTCTACGGCGGACAAACACCTAAAATGGCAGAGTAGTAAACACTATATGCGAGCTAATAAGTTTGGACCACAGTTGGCAGCAAAACTCACTCCCAAGCTGAGGTCATATGCCATTCCTAAAATTAAGACTTTGAGCGGTAATTTATCCCAAAACCCTGTGTCAATACTTAAGACTTTCCAATCATTCTATTCCACCCTATACTCCTCCAACTCCCAACACCCACTCGCAGATCTTGACACCTTTCTGCAGAACGTCCCCCTCCCTAGATTATCAGATCCCCATCGCTCTATACTAGAATCCCCCTTCCAGGTAACAGAAATCTGTGATGTCATTAAGACTCTTAAAAAGGACTCGGCCCCGGGTCCTGACGGGTTCTCAAACCAATACTATAAGACATTTTCAGAGATCTTAGCCCCTTATCTGGTCCGTTTCTTTAACTCCTTGCGCAGAGACACTCCTCTAGACCCCTCGGCAAACTTGGCATTCATTTCAGTAATTCCCAAACCGGGGAAGGATTCGAGCGAAGTAAGCAACTATAGACCTATCTCGTTGATCAATAACGATTTGAAGATAATGACAAAAATTTTAGCGAACAGAATGGCGTCCTTCATTGGTTCCTACATTAGCAAGGATCAGGTAGGGTTTATGCCGGGGAGGCAGGGACCGGACCAGATTCGGAGGGCAATAGATGTAATCTCACTTATGAGATCGGGTTGGGACGGAGGTCTACCCCAGGAAGGTTATTTACTTTCCATAGATCTGCAAAAAGCGTTTGACACGGTGGAGTGGCCTTACCTCTTCACCTTGCTGCGCAAGTGGGGCTTTGGCCCTGACTTTATTAAGACGTTAGAGGCTCTCTATTCCCACCCGATAGCACAGGTGAGATTCCAAGGTCACTTCTCGGAGCAATTCCCCATCAGGAAGGGCACGAGGCAAGGATGCCCCCTCTCCCCCCTCCTATTCGCGGTAGCCATTGAGACTTTGGCAATCGCAATCAGAAATCATCCGGGTATCCAGGGGGTTCGCTGCGGCCGAACGACGCACAAATGCGCCTTATTCGCGGATGATGTACTTCTCTTCATCACTTCTCCCCTCACCTCAACCCCTAATGTGACCCGCCTTCTTGCTGAGTTTGGCAGTGTGTCTGGTCTCAAAGTGAACATGTCCAAATCTATGGCTCTCAATGTATCAACGCCTCAGTCTCAAGTAGACAGCCTGAAAACCCGCTTCCCCTTCTCCTGGAACCTCACTTCCATCCCCTACTTAGGCATCCAACTCACCTCACGACACGACCTCCTACACAAACACAACTATCCCCCTTTGGTAAAGAAGCTAACAGACGACCTCCGTCAATGGTCGCTGCATAATTTATCTTGGCTGGGCCGAGTTAATGCAGTCAAGATGACCCTTCTGCCTAAAATATTGTATCTATTCCGCTCCCTGCCCATCCCAGTCACGAAATCCTATATCACCTCTCTGCAGTCCGCAATTCTACGCTTTGTCTGGGATAAATCTGGATATCGTTTTTCCAAATCCGTCCTGTTTAGGCCCAGATTAAGGGGGGGGCTGGGATTACCAAATCTGTGGTGGTACTATCGCGCAGCCCAACTTAGTCAGTTCTCGACAATCTACTTAAAAGGCCCCAAACCAGATTGGGTTTCCATGGAAAGAGCCGCAATCCCTGGGTTTACCTTAGATTTTCTTTTATGGTCCCACCCCAAAACTCGCCCCCCAATCTTAGCGCCTACACTATCCCACTCCATGGCTCTGTGCGACTCCCTACATAAACATAATTCTCTGATTTCTCATTGGCACCCACTGGCCCATATCTTTCGCAACCCCCGATTTCCCCCTGGTTTAGACATAGTCGCCTTCAAGTGGTGGCTTGACAAAGGCCTATACAGAATTGGCCACTTTTTCAACTCAAACGGACCTCTTACTCTAAGCTATTGCACCTCTAGACTTAAAATGCCCCCTTCCGAGAAGTTCAGGTTTTTTCAACTCTCCCACTTCCTACACCAGGTTAAGAAAACCAGCCTAGAACTACCTTCGGTAACGCCCTACGAACAGTGGTGCTCATCGGCCATGGACACGAGAGGCGGGATATCCCTGATATACTCTGCTTTAGCCGAGCCTATGGAGAGAGCACCTTACATGACGAGCTGGGAACGTGACCTATCCCTTGATTGGACACTAGAACGCTGGCATAACAATCTGGCTCGCTCCTATAAAGGCATTTTGAATGCATCGCTGGTTGAAGCGAACCTCAAAGTTATGACCCGTTGGTATCTGGTCCCCACCCGCATCGCCAAATTTTACCCACAATCTTCCCCTTTGTGCTACAGGGGTTGTGGGCTTTTGGGCTCCATACTACATATAATGTGGGAATGCCCCAGAATCCGGTCCTTCTGGCATAAAATTTTCTGTCTTATCAGGAAAGTCACGGGAGTAGGGGTAGTCCGTGATCCCACCATAGCCTTACTCAACAATCCTATTCCGAAAATTCCCAAGAGCTCACAATCTCTGATCTCCTTTATCCTTCTGGGAGCCAAAATGACCATCTCTAAGGCCTGGAAATCCCCATCACTCTCCTTCCTAAAAGCTAAAAACAAAATTTCTTGGATAATGACTAATGAGAAGATATCCAACATTATTCTAGATAACGTGGACGGCTTTAAGCTCATCTGGGAACCCTGGGCTTCCTTTGTTGGTATCCCCCTTTGATTTGATTTTTTTTTTTTTTTTTTCTTGATTATCTGGGTATCTGATCTAGTTAACCTCACCTCGTTTCCTCCTCAGAATAAGAATCCTGAGAGTGACAGACCTTCCGTGTACTTCCTAACCCTTGATCCTTTCTTCTCCCTCTCCTACCTTTCCTATTTCTATCTCTTTTCTACAATCTGTTCATCTTTCCTGGTATGCAAACCCTTCTTTTTAGCTATTGTAGGGTTTTTGGACCCTATAGGTCCCGTAGGGTTTTTCCCTGTGTTTGTATATCTGCTTTATATTTTTGAATAAGGTTTACAGCACAACAAATGGTGGTGCCAGGAGAGCCTGGGGCACTCCCCCCTCCCCTGGTACATATGATTTCGAGACCCTATTGCGGCATAAGAATTCAGCCTAGGTCATAGTGCCTCACCATTTAGAGTGTCTCCTTGCAGCCAGTTCTACACTGCGAGCAGGCATTTTCATGGGACCACCTCGCAATATCTACCCCCGGGGCAGCATGATCCCTTTTGGGGCTCGGGGTGAGGATAGGGCGAGGACTCTGTCCCGTTTAGTCTAATACAACTTTACTTGCTCTCAACTGTTGTAACGGTTCATGTAATGTTTAGTCTCACTTCTGTTACAGTCGTCACTGTTTGCTTAACTTTGTATTCTTTGCAAAACCTTGAATAAAAATTATTTAAAAAAAAAAAAAATTGCACAGAAAATTGTGTCATGTATGGCCAGCCTAACTAAACATAAACAAAAGTTCGTTATGCGGCTCATCCGTTATCCCGTCGTTTTCGTATTTTGGTGCTTTACCGTTTTCGATTGTACACATTATCCCGCGGGTACGAAAATGAACATTTTCGTACGAAAATAACATTTGTACGAACGGGAATGCACATATCTATTGGTCATATAGCATGCATGTTAGACTCTGTAGCCACCCTGGTGGTATGATTATGTCATATTTTTGAATCTCAAAACGGTATATTGTTTTGCTTAGAAATTTGGCGTTTTATATTGTAGGCCTGTAATTCTTAGTAAAAACACACTTAAGTCTGTCCAAACAAGAGTCTAGTAGACATCTGAGACACAAAATTATAAATTATAATATAATAAATAACTATAATTAATTATAAAAACATTATAAAAAATAATATAATAATAAAACAATGAATTTCCCCACGATTCACTATTGCTAAATTCTGCAAGTGTTTTAATTTACTATTGCTGTTTTCTAACTGGTCTTAACCAATGTTTTGGTTGTCATGGACAATCTTATGTTTCCCATCAGAAAGAACAGTATATTTAATATATAACTGCTTTCAGGGCACTGGACAAAGCACTAGGGACAAAAGGGATGTGAAATGAATTAATACAGTAATGTAATCTGTAAGATTACAGTGTACTGTACGTGTTATGTTTTGTGTACTTTTTGAATTTGCCGCTGCGCTCCGCCCCCATGCGGTGCGACACTCACAGGGAACGAAGCCCGCAAACAGAACATCGGGCGGAGGATACAGCCTGCAGACACAGCGGGAGGACATCACAGAATCCTGCACCAGGATTCTGCAATGTAATCCCGAGTGTGGCTCGGGGTTACTGCTAATGGTACTGAAATTTAACCCCAAGCCACACTCGGGATTACCGGCAGGTAGGTTAACCCACTTTTTTAGCTTCAGGTATCGTCACCTTTTCTTGTTAATACTCCCAACAGAATTCTATCTTGTGTTGTTTTTCAAGAGACAGCACCAGACTCTCACCTATCGACAGTGTCCTCTTCTGTCTAAATTTGCAACAGTGTATGTGAAGCAATTCAAAAAGAAAACTAAAGTGGAGTTCCACCCATTTTTTTATGTTTGTCTGTGCTGCATGCTCTAATTTCAAAGTGTTCAGAATGGAAAATTTTTATTTATTTTGTTGCTTGTAAATACCTTTATTTTGTAGTCCTTCATTACTTCCTCCTCCTTATTAGCCTAGGCTATTAATTCACAAGGCTATTTGCAAGGGTTTCTGGGATAGGCATCATGTTTGCAAATCTGACTGAAACCTATTACATTGCTTGTGCAGCACTGAGCATGTGCGAGATATGCAAAGCTGAAATCCAGGAAGTCATACAGTCTGGCTTCATGATGCCCACACTTAAGATGGCCAAGGTCTATTTCTAGATTATAAACTCTAAATGCTGTAACAACCTAACAAAATGGACCTTAGTTTACAGACTAACTTTACTAAAATACATTAAGCTTGTGTATTACATGGGTATTTATATTTAAAAAGTGAAATTGTGGGTGGAACTCCCCTTAAAATTAAAAACTGGCAATTATAAATGTTTAAAATGTTTTGTGCTATTTAGACTTAGGAGCTAGCAAGCGTCCTCTTTTTTATGTTCGCTTGGTTTAGCATTTAACCCTTTTTATGGCTGGTTAACTAAAATCGAAAGAGAACGACTGTCATGTACCTGGTTGAAGGCCGAAATGCCGAGAGGGCTCCCCTTGCGACTAAGTGCAGTACACCCCTGAGGTTGGGTACAGAGGGTGTAGTGCCCAGAGAAGCACAAGTTGCCAGATGGATCCAGGAGAGAAGAGCTGGTGGGTACCTGAAGAATACTGGAGAATACAGTTAACACCGCTGGGCTGCAGTCTCTAGGAGTCCTCGGTAACACTTGGCAAGGTGTGCACAGGGAGCAACAGTGGAAGCCGGCTGGGGATCAAACACTGTGGATCCAGCCAGGAGATGCAGGTTTGCAGGAATGGAGATAAGCCAAAGGTCTGGTGTTGGAAAACAGGCAGGAACAGATAACTGAAGCAAAGTCTGTGAAACAAGCTGGGATCAGGTGCTGGAGAAGGTAACAAGTCAGTAAAGCAAGCCAGGGGGTCAAACCAGGAGAGCGGATCAAACAGGTCAGGAACAAGCCGGGTCACAACAGAAAATCCAAACAGCAGTAATACAGAGACTCAGAAACTCAGGAAGGCTGACGACAATCCAGCAAATTGTATCAGACAGTGCCAGCCTTTTATAGGCCAGCAGGAGGATCTTCCTGTCACATGATGAGCCTATGGCTCCTATTTTCTCTACTGGCAAGATTGCCAGTACTTCTTCTATGGCCATTTCTTCTATTGGCAAGATTGCCAGTACTTCTTCTATGGCCATTTCTTCTACTGGCAAGATTGCCAGTACTTCTTCTATGAACATTTCCCTGACAACGACATTGAAACCCTTTTTTTTAAATTTTGGATAAAGTGGATATATATTTAACCCTCTGTTTTTATTGCTGTCTGTACCCCAATTAGGGAGATGCACCCTCCCTATTTGTCCCGTTCTATTTGAAGGAATTTCATCTCAATTCCCAATCTGGCTATGGGACAGAAAGTGAAGGGAAATCTCCCCAATGGGACACAGGTGGCAAAAAAAAAAATTGACTGGGATTTTAGCCCTCCCTTACTCACACCCCTTTATCACCTGATCTGTAATATATACAGTATACGTGATTTGGATTTGGGTACAGACATATCTTATTTCTTGTGCATAGTGAAGGTCAGCCACTAGACGTGCCACACATTGGCACTTTAGCCACTGAAGTATGCTATGAAAAAGTATGTATTTTAAAATTTGCAGAGTAGAGAAGGGACTGGCCAGGGAGGGGTTTGCTTTGAGGAGGCTGGCCAGCTTGAAAATGTATTTCAGTGTATTTGTACCAAAAATCCTTGTTTTTATGTATAGCAGTATGCAGAGGTTTGATTCAGAATTGTAATTGTTATCATATGTTCACACCCCTTTAACACCTGATCAAGTATACATACAGTATGTATAAACTGTTTGTATTTGGGCACAGACTCATTCACTAAACTCAGAGCAAATAGTTTTTTAGCTAGTTTGCTCTCTATTAATTCTTACTGCAATATGAATATATACCAACAGTAAAACAAGACATTGTGGAACACCTAAATGATTCATTTTATAAACATACAACAGCCAAGAAAGAATTATGCAGAAGCTGTTGAAACACTTTTAGGAAGATGTTTTACCTGCCCATACTTATTCCACAAATGAATGACTTTATCATGCACCATACAGCAATAGCTAACTTTGCTAATAAACTAAGGACACTATAATTTATGTGTGTGATACTTCACACTTTTTAAATCCAGCACCTTGGTGATAGGTTATCCAAAAACATTTTTTTTAACTATCTAAATTTAGTCAAACTATCAAGCAAAAAGGTGCAAGCTATAACATCCATTCATAAATGTCTCACTTCAAAAGAAAAAACAAACTTGATGTTTTTGTTGACTACTGCAGTATTTATATTACTATTGCACTTGAAAGTTTGTGTGTATGGCCAGTTCTTTTATTTATCCCCTAGTTTATAGTGTGGTTTAAAGGTTTATGGTTTGAAGGTTGTTACCAGTACTAGGTTTGATTAATGTGTTGTACGCAACACAGCGGATCTAAGAATTATTTGCAACTATTACTACATGTACCATACAGATTATATATGAATATATAAATATAACTATTGTATATACTGTATGCTCACAAATGAAATAGAACTGATAAGCCTGAAACATGCTGTATCTAAATGTAAATACCTGCTCCATGTTTTGCTTAAAATTGAATATAACCTAAAATATTACAAGAGCACTTACAAATAATTTGATGAAGAAAAAACACATTAATGGTAAGAATCATACAGTTTAGATTTCTGCTGTGTTTGGTTTTCAATTTCTCATATACCATTTTGCAAAAAGTTGAATATGCAGATATTTCACAATACATTGTTACCTGTTTAGATGAACCAGCTATTGCATGCAATCTAATTTCTTGCTTGCTGCTTTGAAAGGGAACATCAGTACAAGTATGTCAAGGACATATAAATAAGTAAATATAATAAAAAAAAGAAATACAGTTTTACAATGTTAAAATGCAGAAGAAAAAGCTAGCTATTGGCCAGCTTGACTGCGTTAAAAATATATAAATATACTATTTTGTGATTATCAACATTATGACACTTTAGGGTTGATTTACTTAGAGCAGAGCTCCACCCAAAAGAGGAAGCTCCACTTGTTCGCACCCTCCACTGCCACATTCAATGTTCCCATTTCCAAGTAAGATCACTGATCGGTGATATACAACATTTCCCGCCCCTCCATTCAGAAATTGCAGCTCAGCACACGCATGCTTAGTAGGAGTCTGAAGGCTTCACTACTGGTTTACCTTACTTACAATGCCGGCACCTGCACCCAAAGCCAAATAATTAATGGACTTGGGTTGCTGACAACCCAGGATCCCTGGACAGGTTAGTGTTCGTATGTTAAAAGTCAGAAGCTTCTGTATTTATAGCTGCAGACTTTTATTTTTTATTTTTTTGTTACAGACTGGAGCTCCTCTTTAAGGCACATAGACTGTTAATTTTGCATAGGAAAAAGCAGTAGTAAATCGATTCCACTTCCTCAGGAAAAAGATAGAAAGCAATCAAAACTTATACTGAAGTGTCGTTTTTTTCTCCAGAGCTGTATTCTCTATTACTGTGATGTATAAACTCCCCTTGCTATGTGAACAGCCTATCTGCCTTTAGCAAACCAACCCCATTATGTCAAATCCTATTTATGGCTGTATGCCTCCTTCTTTAAATCATAACTTATATATATTTTTCCTAGTAATTACGCTAATTATTTCTCACTCTGCTAGTACAACACTGAACTGTCTTTAAACAAAGCAATACATACCAGCCAATTATCCAGTTACTCATTTGAAAGGTCAAAGTTCCATGTTTCTTTACTAGAAATAGCAGATGGAATTTTTCCTGTAGATTGCTCATATTTTTAATTTGTTATTGTTTTTTATTATTATGTATGCCATATAAGTGTGTTTAGGAGTTAAAAACTATTAATGCATACCATTTTGTTGATGTGAACAAGAAGTTGACCATATAGGATTTGAAAAACACACGCACATAATTTCATATTATATATAAAACTTTGACTGTGCATAAGAAAAGTTCAAACAACAGGAACAGTTAAAGAATCAAAATAGATTTACATATACAGAACTGTATCTTTCAAAGTAGACATTTTAGAAAATGTGTGCCATGTAAGCCAAATGAGTGTTCATGTAAGCCACATTTTTTGAACAGAAGTAAATCAATTACATTAAAGTTAGTTCTGTTAACTCTTAATGTGACCCTTCACAAGTACACATCTGTAAAAGTTATTTCTTGTTAACTCTTCATGTGACCCTACACAAGTACACATCTGTGTACTGTATGTGCAGACCAGTAGTTATAGCCCAGTTATATGCTAAAGGAGTCAGGGCCGATCCTAGGGTCACAGACGCCTGGGTGTAGAAATATTTTTGGCGCCCCCCACATGGGCGTGGTCATCTTACAAACTCCTCCCCTCTACACATGTTTCTATGGCAATGACTCAAACACAGAGATGCTCCCCTAAGAAGTCTCCGTTACCCTGGGATCCTCCCATGATCTTTTACCAATAAAGAAAATATAGGAAGAGTTTACACTAATGAAACCTGGATGGAGTCTCTCTGATGCCCACAGAGGGGGATTCTGTTAGAGAGTCTGTTGGAAAGAGTCCCCAGACATGGTACAGGAGAAGGTCAGAGACTGCAGACATGATACAAGAGATGGTCAGCGAGTGCAGCTATAATACAGGAGGTGATCAGAGACTGCAGACATAGTACATGAGATGGTCAGAGACTGCAGACATAGCACAGGAGATGGTCAAAGACTGCAGACATAGCCCAGGAGATGGTCAGAGACTGCAGACATAGCACAGGAGATGGTCAGAGATTGCAGACATAGCACAGGAGATGGTCAGAGACAGCAGACATAGCACAGGAGGTGATCAGGGACTGCATAAACACTACAGGAGATGGTCAGAGACTGCAGAAACACTACAGGAGATGGTCAGGGACTGCAGAAACACTACAGGAGATGGTCAGAGACTGCAGAAACACTACAGGAGATGGTCAGAGACTGCAGAAACACTACAAGAGATGATCAGAGACTGCAGACATAGTACAGGAGATGGTCAGAGACTGCAGACATAGTACAGAAGATGGTCAGAGACTGCAGACATAGTACAGGAGATGGTCAGAGACTGCAGAAATAGTACAGTAGATGGTCAGAGACTACAGACATACTACAGGAGATGGTCAGAGACTGCAGACATAGTACAGGAGATGGTCAGAGACTGTATTGGGCATTGGTGTTAAATGGGGGGGTTGGCAATGTGTTAACTTCTAACTTGGGGAAGAGTTGGAACATTGGTGCTAAGTGGGGGGATGTTTGGCATAAGTGGGAGGAGAGGGGGACACCTTGGGATAAGTGGGGGATATTAGGGATACATGGGAGGATAGGAGAAACATTTGGCATAAGTGGTGGGACAGGAGGGACAGTGGGGGATAAGTGGGGGGAGGGGAACATTTGGGATAAGTGGGGGGAGTGGCTGGACATTTAGGATAAGTGGGATGATGAGTATAAATGGGGGGGGCAGGAGGAACATTGGGAGGATGGGAGGGACATTGGGGATAAGTGGGGGGGACATTGAGGATAAGTGGGAGGATAGGAGGAATATTGGAGGGACAGGAGGAACATTGGAAAGGGACACTGGGGATAAGTGGGGGAACAGGAGGAACATTGAGAGGATGGGAGGGACACTGGGTTAAGTGGGAGGTCAGGCAAAATGTTGGGGGGACTGGAGGAAAATTGGGAGAACAGGAGAAATATTGAAGGTAAGTGGGGGGCCAGGAGGATTATTGGGAGGACAGGAGGAACATTGGGGATAAGTGGGGGGCCAGGAGGAACATTCGAGGGGCAGGAGGAACATTTGGGATAAGTGGGGGGACATGAGGAACATTAGGGGGCTAGTAGGGACACAGGAGGAGCATTGGGGGACAGGAGGGACATTGCGGATAAGTGGGGGGCCAGGAGGAACATTGAGAGGACAGGAGGGACATTAAGGATACGTGGGGGGGGGGGTTCAGGAGGAATGTTGAGGGACAGGAGGAACATTGGGGGGGACAGGAAGAACATTTGGGATAAATGGGGGGACAGGAGGTACATTAGGGGGCCAGTAGGGACATTGGGAGTCATCGGGGGTGCCAGTAGGGACATTAGAGGGAGAGGAGGAACATTACGGATAAGTGGGGGGACAGAAGGGACATTGGGGGAGGTAGGGACATTGCAGATAAGTGGGGGGACAGGAGGAACATTAGGGGGCCAGTAGGGACATTGGAGGGACAGGAGGAAAATTGGGGATAATTGGGGGGACAGGAGGGACATTGTGGATAAGGGAGACAGGAGGAGCATTGGGGGGACAGAGGGACATTGCGGATAAGTGGGGACAGGAGGAGCATTGAGGGGACAGGAGGAACATTTGGGATAAGTGGGGGGGACAGGAGGAACATTAGGGGGCCAGTAGGGACATTGGAGGGACAGGAGGAACAGGAAGGAGATTGCGGATAAGTGGGGGGGGGGACAGAAGGGACATTAGGGGGCCAGTAGGGACATTGCAGGGACAGGAGGAACAGGTGGGACATTGCGGATAAGTGGGGGGGACAGGAGGGACATTAGGGGGCCAGTAGGGACATTGGAGGGACAGGAGGAACATTGGGGATAATTGGAGGGACAGGAGGAACATTGGGGATAATTGGGGGGACAGGAGAAACATTGTGGATAAGTTGGGGGACAGAAGGGACATTGCGGATAAGTGGGGGGACAGAAGGAACATTGCGGATAAGTGGGGGACAGGAGGGACATTGCGGAAAAGTGGGGGGACAGAAGTGACATTGCGGATAAGTGGGGGGACAGAAGGGACATTGCGGATAAGTGGGGGACAGGAGGGACATTGCGGATAAGTGAGGGGACAGAAGGAGCATTGGGGGGAAGGAGGGACATTGTGGATAAGTGGGGGGACAGGAGAAGCATTGGGGGACAGAGGGACATTACGGATAAGTGGGGGGACAGGAGAAGCATTGGGGGGACAGAGGGACATTGCGGATAAGTGGAGTGGCAGGAGAAACATTGGGGGGACAGGTGGGGGTAAAGGAGGGAATATAGACAATTGCTAAAGCTGTTTACTACTGGGAATAGAGAAAAATAGACTAGCACAATACACTTAAAAGTAAAAGTTAGTGGGCCAGATTCTCGTATTTTTGCGTAAATGCCAGCGGGGCATAGCGTATCCTATTTACGCTACGTCTCCGCAACTTAGGACGCAAGTCCCGAATTCTCAAAGCACTTGCGTCCTAACTTACGGCGGCGTAGTGTAAATGGCCCGGCGTAAGCCCAGGTAATTCAAATGTGGAAGAGGTGAGCGTGTTTTATGTAATTGTGTTGTGACCCCACGTTTTTGACGCTTTTTTTGAACGCTGTACGTGGACGTAACTTACGCAAATCCCTATTCGCGAATGACTCACGCAAACGACGTAAACAACGTAAAAATCGACGCTGTCCCGACGTCCATACTTAACATTGCGTACGCCTCACCTACGCAAAGTTACCACTCATATAGCAGGGGTAACTTTACGCTTACGCAAACGACGTAAAAACGATGACCGGGCGCAATTACGTATCTAGCTCATTTGCATATTCGATGCGGCTAATCAACGGAAGCGCCACCTAGCGGCCAGCGTAAATATGCAATTTAGATACGATGGCATAAGAGACTTACGCCGCTCATATCTAAGCAAAATTCCGGTGTTTCTTGTTTTCGGAATACAGAAAATAGATACGCCGTCGCTTCTTAGAAGTTACGCGGCGTAACTCGAGATACGCCGCCGTAACTCTGCTGAGAATCTGGCCCTGTGTGTTTATTTTACATGTAAAAGACTATACATGATTCCTTGTAATCAATCAATGCATAAAAACAGAGGAAAAGCCAAAACAGTATATGAATACTTGTAGAGTTCAAGGTTCGGAAGTTCCTCTCCAGGTTTTGTAAACATAGGATAAATCTTACTGACCTTACAATCCCAGACTGTCTGCCACAATAGGGGAAAAGGGAGACCCAGCCTTGTGCGGAGGAGGAGAGGATGACGGCGGTGACTCTCATAGCATGGCAGAGGTGGGACTACCAGAACAACCCAGCCCCTGCCACCGCAAATGACACCTCCAAACACCGTGACCGTGCAGCCGCTGCGCTGCCCATCCCTGAGCCGCAACAAGACGGCTGGAGCACGAGTGACACTGGCACTAAATGCTGCGCTGCGCTCCCCAGATACAGTGAGCCGCTCCGATCTCTGACAGGATGAAGGGGGACAGGAAACAGCGGCGGAGGTGGTGACTAGCGGAGAGAGCGCCACTGGACACCGACATGGAGGAGAAGGGAGAGGGAGAGGAGCACTCTGGCACTTGAGCGCTCCCACCTCTGTGGCGCCTGGGTGCACTGCACCTCTTGCACCCCGTCTAGGATCGGCCCTGAAAGGAGTACATTTTTAGTAAGGACCTGAGATAACTTTATACATCTGATTATGATCAGAAGAATTAATAGTCATTTTTGTAGTGTAACTTTTCTTTCGTTAATTTTGGCAAAGTTATTATTAGATAAAAGAATAACAACAAAACAGGGATACAGTAAAAGGTCAGTGGTCGAAAATCCAAATTGAGATACGACACCTCATCCCTTAATGGAATGTAAAAAAAAAATTGAGGTGGTGTGGGATTATTACGGTGCCTAGATAGAGACCAAACAAAGCAGATATATAAATAAAGAAAAAATTAATAGGTTACATATAATAAAAAAAACAGTTTTAGTTCAAAACAGTAAAGCAGTGTACAATTATTGTGGGAGCAACATTTAAAGGTGCATGTCAGCGGTCAAATCTTCCCTACTAGTTTCACCAATCCTTTGGCTTCATTGTGGGTTTTATGACGTGACTTTCACAATAAAAAAGCTCTAAAAAGACAGAAAATCGCTGTTTATCAATACATTCATCAATGGCAAAACTTTAACAATTGCAAATATATTTAGAGTTTGGCTAGAAAATGTGGCGGAAAAATTATTAATGCCCAATTGCCCAAAAACAGACCACAAGGTACCCAAATATGCCCCCCTGTAATCCCATATAGTGCAAAAGAGCACTCTATGTCCTGGAAGGTAAGGAGAATGGTAAACCTACCCACAACTGCCCAAGAACCAAATGAGGAGACCGCAAGTTGCCTGAGATCAGATCCACATCAATAAGCCCCTTAAAGGGCAGCTATCTAGTAACCAAAAATTCAAATATCGGAAAAAAAAAAATATCAAAAATATTGTTTTACTTTTATTTCATAATAAAAGAGTATCTAGCAAACCCTGATAACAAGGTAATTTAGTGAGGGCATACCTGAGGGACTTGCAGCTGGTTAAAATAACATTTTATTTCTGGGGTGTCTCTGGTGGAGTAAGGATCGTGTGCGTGTTCCTCGCTGGATACATCTCTGAAGCGTGGAGATCACCCATCGCTGAATACCAAGAATGGATTCCATCACTGGAGTGGAGATCGAGACATCACTGAAATCTTTTTTTATTTTTAATAAAGGACTTTTAGGCCTTGTACACACGATGGAATTTATCCGCTGGAAATGGTCCGACGGACCATTTCAGCCGAAAAATCCGTTTGTCTGTAGGGGCAAGCGGACGGATTTGGACGGATTTCTCCAGTGGAAAATTTCCAAAGCATGCTTTGAAACTTTTCCGCCGGACACATGTCCATCGGATATGTCCGCTGGTTAGTACACAAAAGCATCGGACCAAAAACCCGCGCATGCTCAGTCAAAATGAGGTGACGGGAGCACTCGTTCAGGTAAAACTTGCGTTTGTTTGGGACATGGGACATTCGTCACTTAAACTATCTATATAGTGTCCCGTTTATAGCGTTTTTTCGTTCTTTGTTCTCTGAAAGCTTTCATTTTTGCTTGTGTTTTTTGTATTTGACACTGTTTGCTAGCCAGATGTCCCAACATTATTTTATGTTCTCCACATTTTTATGATGTATATTTTTACTTAATGTTGAGCGTATCATAATTTTTTTTTTTTTGCAACTTATTTTTTTTTTCTTTTTTTTTTGCAACTTATGTCTTTTTTGTTGTTTCATCATTTTATTTTTTTTGCAATTTTTTTTTCCAACTTATGTGTTTTTTTTTGGGGTTTACCAAGTTCAACCACAAAAGGTCCCCCCCCCCCAAGGAGTTTGTGTCCTTTGCAAATGACACATTTGGGCTGATTTACCAAGCCTGTGCGCCAAGACTCATGGTGCACAAGCAGGAGTAAACCTGTTTTTGACATTTACCAAAGAAACACGCTGCCAGTGCAGCGTGTTTCCTCATTTACTAAAGTGCCTAATGCGCCCAGAAGAGGGCGCACAGCACGCCAGTACAGAGCTGGCGTGCGGCATTTAGTAATGTAAACATCGGGGATTCGGGCGGGAGTTTATGAGGGGAGGGAGGGGGGTGATGCAGGGGAAGTGTAGTGACATGTGTTAAAACTTGTGTGGCGGGCCGATTTGAAAGGGAAAGTGACTTTTGGGACCCGATCCCCGTGCCCTTGCAAAGTACGCTAGAACCTCGGAAGGTTCACTTGCATACTGGGCATGCGCAGAGGGAACAATCGGAGCTTACCGCGCGCCTCTTCAGTACGCCGGGAAATCCTTGGTAAATACCAGGCGGCGTAGCAGTGTTTGCACTGCCTGGAGCGGCGCACGGCAAGCTCCGAGCTGTTCTCGGGCTGCGCTGACACTGAAGGGGAACTCCGCGCCAAATTTCAAATGTGAAACCGGCGCGGCTTCCCCCCCAGGGGTACAATAGGCTCTCCGGCTTGGTCCGGAACGTGAGGGGTTAACCCACGCCAAAATCGGCGTGGGGTTCCCCCCCAGATCCGTACCAAGCCCTCATCCCAGGCATGCAGTCTGGCCGGACAGGAATGGGGGTGGGGACGAGCGAGCGCCCCCCCCCCTCCTGAGCCGTACCAGACCACATGCCCTCGACATGGGGGAGTGTGTGCTTTGGGGGAGGGGGGCGCTGCCCCCCCACCCCAAAGCACTCTTGTCCCCATGTCGATCGGGACAAGAGCCTCTTCCCGACAACCCTAGCCATTGGTTGTCGGGGTATGCGGGCGGGAGCCAATCAGAATCTGGGAGCCCCGTTTAATAAGGTGGCCCCCAGATTTCGGGCCCCCACCCTATGTGAATGAGTATGGGGTACATCGTACCCCTACCCATTCACCTGGTGAACGTTTTCACTTTTGAGGGTCTTCCGCCGCCCCCTTCAAATTCTTCTGCCTGGACGGGGGTCGTACATCCCATCCAGGACTTGGACGTGGCGGGCTTCTCGTCGCTGTCTTCTGCCGCTGCCCCCTTCACCACGAAGCTCCGTGCTTGTTTGATGAGGGCAGCGGGCTTCCGTCGTCTTCTCCGGGGCGAGGGTCGTACATCCCACCCCGGATTTCGTCGCCGGGTTCTGCCTGGCTCCTACTAGGGGCCAGGGCTTCTTTTGCCGTCTTCCGCCGGAGGGCGCCACTCTCCGGGCTTCTCGACGTTGTCTTCCGCCGCGGGGGCCAGGCCTTCTTCTTTGCCGCCCCCCTCGATTTTTTCGGCCTGGACGGGGGTCGTACATCCCATCCAGGACTTGGACGTGGCGGGCTTCTCGTCGCCGTCTTCTGCCGCTGCCCCCTTCACCACGAAGCTCCGTGCTTGTTTGATGAGGGCAGCGGGCTTCCGTCGTCTTCTCCGGGGCGAGGGTCGTACATCCCACCCCGGATTTCGTCGCCGTCTTCTGCCGCTGCCCCCTTCACCACGAAGCTCCGTGCTTGTTTGATGAGGGCAGCGGGCTTCCGTCGCAGTCTTCCGCCGCGGGGTGACACTCGCGGGCTTCTTCTTCCATTCGATGTTGACACGGCGAGGTCCGGCGCTGAAATGCCTTCTGAGCGGCGGGCAAGGACTTATATTGGCATTGGGCGTGGGCGTGGTTATGCCAACATGTGACCTTAACCCATGTGACAGTGATGTGACGTGACATCACTGTCACATGGGTTAAGGTCACATGTTGGCATAACCACGCCCACGCCCAATGCCAATATAAGTCCTTGCCCGCCGCTCAGAAGGCATTTCAGCGCCGGACCTCGCCGTGTCAACATCGAATGGAAGAAGAAGCCCGCGAGTGTCACCCCGCGGCGGAAGACTGCGACGGAAGCCCGCTGCCCTCATCAAACAAGCACGGAGCTTCGTGGTGAAGGGGGCAGCGGCAGAAGACGGCGACGAAATCCGGGGTGGGATGTACGACCCTCGCCCCGGAGAAGACGACGGAAGCCCGCTGCCCTCATCAAACAAGCACGGAGCTTCGTGGTGAAGGGGGCAGCGGCAGAAGACGGCGACGAGAAGCCCGCCACGTCCAAGTCCTGGATGGGATGTACGACCCCCGTCCAGGCCGAAAAAATCGAGGGGGGCGGCAAAGAAGAAGGCCTGGCCCCCGCGGCGGAAGACAACGTCGAGAAGCCCGGAGAGTGGCGCCCTCCGGCGGAAGACGGCGAAAGAAGCCCTGGGAGGAGCCAGGCAGAAGCGGAGGAGCCCGAGGTGGGGCGACACCCCCGTTGTTCTCCGCTGTTTTCGGCCGGCCCCCCCCGGATGTAAAAGAGCTTCATTTTGGGGGTGGGGGCACAGTCGAGCATGGCGGAGAGCATGGGTGGGTGTTTCCCCCCCCCGGCAGAAGACGGCTAGAAGACCGAGGAGTGGCGACGCCCCCGTTGTTCTCCGCCATTTCCGCCGGCCCCCCCCGGATGTAAAAGAGCTTGATTTGGGGTAGGGGGCCTGGCCGAACATGGCGGAGAGCATCGGTGGGTGTCTCTCTCCCCGGCGGAAGGCGGCGGCGAAGACCGGGGGGGGGGTAGGTGTACCCCCCCGGCGGAAGGCGAAGACCGAGGAGGGGTTTCGCCCCCCGTTGTTCTCCGCCATTTCCGCCGGCCCCCCCCGGATGTAAAAGAGCTTGATTTGGGGTAGGGGGCCTGGCCGAACATGGCCGAGAGCTTCGGTGGGTGTCCCCCCCCGGCGGAAGGCGGCGGCGAAGACCGGTGCGGGGCTGGAGCCCCCCCGGCAGAAAACGTCTGGAAGACCGAGGGGCTCCGCCCCCGTTGTTCTCTGCTTTTTTCGGCCGGCCCCCCCCGAATGTGAAAGAGCTTATTTTGGGGTGGGGGCCTGGCTGGACATGGCGGAGATCATCGGTGGGTGTCCCCCCCCGGCAGAAGACGGCGAAGCCCGGGGCCCAATGGGCTGGTGGTGGGGGGTCCCGGCAGAAGACCCCCGGAGCTGACTAATAAATTATTTTTTTCTGTGTGTTTTTTTTGGTGTTTACACTTTTCCACCCGGTGAATGGGTAGGGGTACGATGTACCCCATACTCATTCACATAGGGTGGGTGGCCAGAATCTGGGGGCCCCCTTAATATAGGGGGCTCTCAGATTCTGATAAGCCCCCCGCCCGCATACCCCGACAACCAACGGCCAGGGTTGTCGGGAAGAGGCTCTTGTCCCGATCGACATGGGGACAAGAGTGCTTTGGGGTGGGGGGGCAGTGCCCCCCTCCCCCACAGCACACACTCCCCCATGTCGAGGGCATGTGGTCTGGTACGGCTCAGGAGGGGGGGGGGCGCTCGCTCGTCCCCACCCCCATTCCTGTCCGGCCAGACTGCGTGCCTGGGAGAAGGGTTTGGTCTGGATCTGAGGGGGAACCCCACGCCGTTTTTTGGCGTGGGTTTAACCCCTTATGTTCCAGATCAAATCTAAGAGCCTGTTGTGCACCTGAAGGGGGACCCCCACGCCGTTTTTTTTTTGTAATTTGGGGTGGAGTTCCCCTTTATCCCGGTCCTGTCAGGGGGGGGGGGGAATGCCTGCTCGTCTGTCCCTACAATGTATGAACAGCGATCTGTCATTTCCCCTACACAGTCCCACCCCCTTTACAGTTAGAACACACCCAGGTAACATATTCAACCCCTTCCGCGCCCCTAGTGTTAACCCCTTCCCTGCCAGTGTCATTTTTATAGTAAGCAATGCATTGATATATACCATTGCTCGCTACAAAAATGCCAAATCTCACAAAAATGTGTCCGCCACAATGTCGCATTAGACAGAAAAAACAATGATAGCCACCATTACTAGTAAAACAAAAAATTATTCAAAAAAAACCCATAAGACCAACCCCTACTTAGAACTTTTGCCCAAACCAATCAAACGCTTATTGTGATTTTTTGCAACCAAAAATATGTCCAAGAATACTTATCGGCCTAAACTGAGGGCAAACATTTTTTGAATATATTTTGGGGGAGATTTATTATAGCAAACAGTAAAAAAGATGTTTTTTTAGTTACCAAATTGTCGCTATATTTTTGGGTCAAGCAAAAATAAGAAAAAACGCAGAGGTGATCAAATACCACCAACAAAAAAAAAAAAAAAAATTTTTAGGGGGGGGGGGGGGGAGGATGAGGACGCCCAATTTTTTTGGGGGCCACGTCGCACAACCACGCAATTGTCAGTCAAAATGACGCAGTGTTGAAATGCAAAAAATGGCCCCGTCAGTGACCAGTAATATGCTCTGGGGCTCAAGTGGTTACAAATTAAGAATACACTAAAGTTAGCCCAATTTATGGCCATAATGTGAAAGATGATGTTACACCGAGTAAATAGATACCCAACATGTTACACTTTAATATTGCACACACTCATGGAATGGCGCCAAACTTCAGTACTTGAAAATACCCATAGGCAACGCTTTTTTATGTGTTTCAGGTTACCAGTTTAGATTTACAGAGGAGGTCTAGTGCTAAAAGTATTGCTCTCGCTCTAACGTACGCTATGATACCTCACATGTGGGGTTTGAACGGGGGTTCAATATGTGGGCGGGGCTTACACATTTAAGGCCCGCCCCCATATATGGAAACATTCTTCAAACCACACATGTGAGGTATCATAGCGTGCGTAACAGCAAGAGGAATATTTATAGCACTAGACCTCATCTGTAAATCTAAACTGGTAACCGGAAACAATAAAAATGCTGCTTGTTCGCTTCTGACTGCGAGCTACTAGGGACAGGGGCGTTTAAATTATTACTATTTAGGTTTGTTACGTAAAAATTCTATAAGACCTCCCGTTCAGCTTGTAAAGCATCACTTCATGGGGACCAAAAAAAAATTTAACACCTCTAATGCTTTCATCCGCCATTGCAGATTTGATTCTGGTACTGCATTTCGAGTGAACTGGGCATGCTCGAACAGTTAGAAAAAGAAGTTGGAAGTTTCATCCTGAAAATGACTTGCATCTTTCTGAGCATGCTCAGAAAGCTCTTTTTTTGGCTTAGTAATTTAAGGACATCCTTAACAGGTGTAAGCAGTTCCAAGTGCACACAAACTAGAGGCTGACATTTCTTCATGTGTTTCCAATTGGTTCATTAGCACACATGTTATAAAAAGCGTGGATACTGCACGTGTCAGCTGCCCCTCAGAGGGGGCAGATTTGCTGGCTGGAAGGAATGGCGGAGTGAAACAGAGATGTTTTGGAGCAAGTTTTGTATTTTTTGATGTTTTCTCTGCTACATAATTTTGCTAAATGTTTCTCAAGATGTTAATGACTAATGTTTTAATCCTGTGGGTCTATCCTGTTATTTCAAAAGCATGATTTATTTTCCAATGACTGTGAAATAAACGTTGGTCTTTTTTGTTTTTAGGTGTTTTTATATATTTTTGGTGTGTTTATTTGTAATTTTTTTTTTGCTTTCCTTGTTTTGTGGACCAATAAAATTACTTTCAAATTTTGAAGTTTGTTTTGTGATATTTTTTTCATGCTATGGATTTCAACCGCTGCAGCTGAACTAGTTTGGGCCTAAACCATCAAGTGTGATTTGTCTCTAAGCTCTTTCCTGGTGTGTATGCATGAAATGTTTAGTCACCAGAAAAGGAAGGACAAAGCGGTAAGTATTGTTTCCTAGAACTGATGTCCAGACTGACTTTTTAAAGCACATGTGCAAGATGTAGGAAAAGCTGCAAACAGGGCCTGTTGGAGGGGGGGGGGGGGGGGGTGTGGTGTTTTTTTTTGGACAGGCTTGAAGTGCTGATTTACAGCGCTGTGCTTGAAACTAGCACAAGACAATCCTATTCTAATTGTGGGTTGTTTGAGGGAAGCCAATTGAGTGTTAGAACCCCTGCTAGTGTTTTTAGGTTGGGCTTTGTGTCCCTTTTCCTAAAATTGGCTTCACTTCCTGTCACACAGCTGAACAGGAAGTGAGGTTAAAACCCTACCAATGGTCTTTTCTTCGGGACACAGGTCAATCTAACTAGTGTCACCATTAAGCAAATTGCACTGCAGTGTACACCCCAAATGATTAGTTACTTTGGGGTTTAGTAAAGGCAAAGCCGCTCTGCAGTAGAAGCGTAGGCAATGAAAATCAGAAGGGAAGCACTGATGGTTTTTACTTCCAATCCCGCCAAGTTTTGAGTTTTCTTCCTTGCTTGTCCACTTGTAGTGCAAAGTGGATTTGCCTTTAGTAAATGGACCCCAAAGTCCAAGATTCCTACTAATTTGGGGTGTACACAGCAAAATGCCATTTCCAAAATGGGAAACTATTTATATTGATCTGTGTGTCCCCAACAAAACATTACTCAGGTGTTTCCCTCACTTCCTGTTTGGCTGTGTGGCAGGAAGTGAATGAATTAAGTAGAAAGTGACAACATTTGTGAGGTGTCTTTACCCTATCAGGGGTGCAGGCATCCCCAAAACAAACAAGAAAATAGTTGATTTAACATTGGGTGGTGTTTGTGGGGGTCCCTAACACACATTCATACATATTAGCAACGCTGGATCGTGGCCTATTGGCATGGTTATATTTTCTTAAGCCTCTCAATAAAATGATCTGAAATTTGGGGTTAAACTGGAACAATAATCATCACTTTTATTTTTTGGATTTCTTTCATTTTGGATAGAGTTGGGGGGGGGGGGGGGTTAGAAGCTCTGTCAGTTTATTTTGTATTATCCCTGTCCGTTTGGGGAGATTGGCCTTCACTTCCTGCCCCATAGCCAAACAGGAAGTGATCGAAAAAGTAGGCAAATTAAGGGCCCCCCCAAGTCCCCCCCCACAGAACTTGTGTGTGTCCCCTGAAAATTCCTGGGTGGGTCATAAAAAAACAGGGTGTGGCCTTGACAGGAAGGGTGGGTCATTTTTCTATTAGGGGGGTGCCAAAATTTGGTCAGGCCTAGGGAAGCACAAAACCTAAATATCCTACTGCACATTAGGGCTTATTTAGACAGGATCCAATTTACAGCATGTTTTTAGATTGTGGGAGGAAACCCGCACAGGGAGAACATGCAAACTCCAGGCAGATAGTGTCACGGGTGGGATTCGAACCAGCAACCCTTTTGCTGCTAGGTGAACATGCTACACACTACGCTACTGTGCTGAACGAACATGATTGCAGCTGAAAGCATGAGATGTTTTTTTTTTTACCAATTCCATGATTTCCAGCCTGGAGGACAGATGTGGGGTCTAATTGACCCCGCCTTTCTCTATAAAGAGGACCTGTCACACACTAGTCCTATTACAAGGGATGTTTACATTCCTTGTAATAGGAAGAAAAGTGAAAAATAATACAAACAAAGGGACAAACAAGTGCAAAAATTAAAATATTAAGTAAAAAAATAAAATAACAAAGGAATTTAAATGCTCCTGTCCCTAGTAGCTCGCACTCAGAAGCGAACACGCATGCAAGTCCCACCCACATATGTAAACATCCTTCAAACCCCACATGTGAGGTATCATAGCGTGCGTTAGAGCGAGAGCAATAATGTTAGCACTAGACCTCCTCTGTAACTCAAAAGTGGTAACCTGAGAAAAAAAGTCAAGCGTTGCCTATGGAGATTTTTAATAACGAAGTTTAGCGCCATTCCATGAGTGTGCGCAATATGAAAGCGTGACAAGTTAGGTATCTATTTACTCGGTGTAACATCATCTTTTACCTTATCCCTAAAAATTGGCCTAGCTTTACTGCTTTCTTATTTTGTCATTCATGAAACAGGTTTTTTTTTTGAAAGCCAAAAAAAAAAAAAAACGTTAGAAAATTTTTGGCACAAATACTGTTGGAAATGTGTCCGAAAAAATGGCCGCCACTTTATTCCCTAGGGTGTTTGTTAATAAAATATATATAATGTTTGGGGGTCCTGAGTAAGTTTCAAGGAAGAAAATATAATTGTTACATGAAGGAGAGAAGTGCCAGAATAGGCGCGGTATGGAAGTGGTTAAAGTGCACCAATAAAAGTGAAAAATTCCTTGAAATTTCGTACCATGGGGGGGGGGAGGCAATTAGGGGCGCCATCAGGAATTATGGGGCCCCTTACACAGCTTCAGGCATGGGCCCCCTGGAGCAGAGAATAGGGGGGGGGTGCCGCCTGATATTAAGAGGGGGGGGGGGCTGCCGCAATTTGATAAGCGGGGGGTTCCTTTACTAAAAAATACATATAGAAAAATATATATTAAAAAGGGTGGTAGCCATCCGGGGGCCCTGGGGACCACTGGGCCCTTTAATAAAAAGAAACTTCTGGGCTCTTTAATGAAAAATAAATTACAATATCTACATATATAAAATAATAAAAAAGGGGGTTGCCTTGGGAGCTCTGGGCCCTTTAATAAAAAATAACTACCAAAAATCTAAAAAAAAAATAACATTGGGTGGGAGCTGTGGTGGCTCAACGTGAATGGCACTGCGCTGACAAGCCGTTCACCTCTGCAGCCAAGGGTTCGGATCCCGGTCTCGGCTACATATGAATTGAGTTTGGTGGTGTCAGCCCAGCTCCCGGTGGGTGTGCTATGCAAGGTACGCCTGTGCTTAGTATGCCCACCCCCCCCCCCCCCCCCACAAAAAAAACACCACACTTGCACACACTTTGGCCATGAGGTCTCCTAAAATAAAGGGAGGTGAAGGACCTACAGGGCTGGCTGGGTGGGCTACACTCCTTCATAGGGGGAGTCCCTCTGTCCCATTGGGCTCCCAAGTGTAGCAGGTGGGGTGAGGCCCCCCTCACACCCACCATTGCCACCGGGGGCATGGAGAAGGATGGCGATTGCAAGTCCAGCTCCTCTCTCTCGACTTCACGCACAAAATACACTTTAAAAAAGAAATTAAAGTAAAAAGTAACAAACCTGGGGAAAATGTTTATAACATTTTTAGAAGCAAAAAGGGGCCCTCTGGGAGCTTTCAAAATTATATTATATATATATATGTTTAAAAAATAACCAAAAAATATATCATATGTTTTTTTTTTGATTTTTTTGTAAAGGTGGGGGGTTGTCATCTGGAGCCCTGGGGATCTCCGGGCCACTGGGGACCAGGCCACTGGGGACCTCCAGACCCCTAAACCAAAACATTGGCCCTTTAATAACAAAAAATTTGGGGGGTTGCCACCCGGGGCCCTGGGGACCTCCAGACTGCTAAAAAATATTAAATTCCAAAAATTGGCCCTTTAATAAAAAATCCTACAAAAACCAACTAACAAATATATATACAAAAAAAAAAAGGGGGGGGTTACCATCTGGGGCGCTGGGGGGCCTCCAGGCATCTGGGCACCTCCGGACCCCGGGCCCCTTACAGGTGTACAGGGCCGCCATCATGAATTTTGGGGCCCCTTACACAGCTTCAGGCATGGGCCCCCTGGAGCAGAGAACGGGGGGGGGGTGCTGCCGCATGAAATTGAGAAGCGGGGGGGGGGGGGTGGGTGCCACAAATTGAGGAGCGGAGGGGGGGCCCTTTACAAAAAATTTGACAGAAATAAGAAATAAAGAAAAATATATATAAAAAAGGGGGGGTAGCCATCCGGGGCCCTGGGGACCTCTGTGCTCTTTATCAAATAAAAATACAAAAGAGAGAAAATACATATATATATTTTTTTAAATATAACATTTATCGAAAAAAAGTAAAAAAAAACAAGGGGGTAGCCTTCCAGGGCCCTGGGGACCTCTGGGCCCTTTCCTTAAAAAAAAAAAAAAAAATATATTAAAAAAATATATATATTTTTTTAAAAATATATATTTTTATTTTAAAAAAAAGGGCTTGCCATCTGGGGCCCTTAGTGGCCTCCGGGCCCCTGGGGACCTTCGGAGCCCTTAAACAAAAAAAAAAAAAAAAAATTGTTTTTTTTGTTTTAGGGTGGTTCCCATCCGGGCCCCTGGGGGCCCCTGGGGACCCCCGGGCGGTGTAATGCCTGTACCCCCCTAATGGCGGCCCTGCAGGTGTACTGCCTGTACCCCCTGATGGCGGCCCTGGGTGTAATGTAATGTCAGCATGTGAAAAATGACATTCTGAAGGAAAAAAAGCCATTTAAAACTGACTCGCGGCTATAATGAATTGTCAGCTCTTGGAATTTGCAGGAGAATTCATTCATTAAAAACACCAAAAAAAAAGCGTGGGGGTCCCCCCAAATTCAATAACCAGACCCTTTAGGTCTGGTATGGATATTAAGGGGAACCCCGCCATCAATTTTTTAAAAAAATGACGTGGGGTTCCCCCCAAATATCCATAACCAGACCCTTCAGGTCTGGTGTGGAATTTAAGGGGAACTCCACTCCAAATTAAAAAAAAAATGGCGTGGAGTCCCCCCTAAAATCCACACCAGACCCTTATCCGAGCACGTTGACCTGGCCGGCCGCAGAAAAGAGGGGGGACAGAGCGCGGCCCCCCCCCTCTCCTGAACCGCACCAGGCCACATGCCCTCAACATTGGGAGGGTGTTTTGGGGTGCCCCCCAAAACACCTTGTCCCCATGTTGATGAGGACAAGGGTCTCTTCCCCACAACCCTTGCCCGGTGGTTGTGGGGGTCTGCGGGCAGGAGGCTTATCGAAATCTGGAAGACCCCTTTAACAAAGGGGCCCCCCAGATCCCGGCCCCCCCCCTGTGTGAAATGGTAATGGGGTACCTTGTACCTCTACCATTTCACGAGTAAAAAAAATGTAAAGGGTTAAAAAAGACAAGAGCCGGTTTTTGACAAGTCCTTTATTATCTTCTTTCTTCTTTTCTTCGGGTTTCTTCTTCCTCCTCCTTCTTCTTCCTCTGCTTCTGTCTTGGGTCTTCTATTCCCGCATCTTGCCCGGCGTGTTCTTCCATCTTCTGTTCCTCCCGCTGTCCTTCTCGTCCGCATCTTCTTCTCCTTCTTCTTCTTTGCCGGAGCGGCCGCTTCCAATTGAAATCCCCGCTGTCTGCCGGACCACGCCCCCCCTCTGACGCCTCGGGCAAGCTCTTAGGAGTGTGCTGCCAGTGCGTCAGAGGGGGGCGTGGTCACATGTCAGAGGGCGGCCAATTCAATTTGAAGCTCGTGCGCGGCTTTTTCTTTGCCAGAGTCGCCGCTTCCAATTGAATTGCCCGCTTTCTGGAACATGTGACCACGCCCCCCTCTGACGCACTGGCACCACACGGGGACTTTCCTAAGAGCTTGCCCGTGGCGTCAGAGGGGGGGGCGTGGTCCGGCAGACAGCGGGGATTTCAATTGGAAGCGGCGCTCCGGCGAAGAAGAACAAGAAGAAGATGCGGACGAGAAGGACAGCGGGAGGAAAGAAGATGGAAGAACACGCCGGGCAAGATGCGGGAATAGAAGACCCAAGACAGAAGCAGAGGAAGAAGAAGGAGGAGGAAGAAGAAACCCGAAGGAAAGAAGAAAGAAGATAATAAAGGACTTGTCAAAACCGGCTCTTGTCTTTTTTAACCCTTTACATTTTTTTTACTCGTGAAATGGTAGAGGTACAAGGTACCCCATTACCATTTCACACAGGGGGGGGGCCGGGATCTGGGGGACCCCTTTGTTAAAGGGGTCTTCCAGATTTCGATAAGCCTTCCGCCCGCAGACCCCCACAACCACCGGGCAAGGGTTGTGGGGAAGAGACCCTTGTCCTCATCAACATGGGGACAAGGTGTTTTGGGGGGCACCCCAAAACACCCTCCCAATGTTGAGGGCATGTGGCCTGGTGCGGTTCAGGAGAGGGGGGGGGCCGCGCTCTGTCCCCCCCTCTTTTCTGCGGCCGGCCAGGTCAACGTGCTCGGATAAGGGGTCTGGTGTGGATTTTAGGGGGGACTCCACGCCATTTTTTTTTTTTTTGGGTGGAGTTCCCCTTAAATTCCACACCAGACCTGAAGGGTCTGGTTATGGATATTTGGGGGGAACCCCACGTCATTTTTTTTTAAAATTGATGGCGGGGTTCCCCTTAATATCCATACCAGACCTAAAGGGTCTGGTTATTGAATTTGGGGGGACCCCCACGTCATTTGAATAATTATTTTAAAATTCGTACCATGGGGGGGGGAAATGTCAGCAGGTGAATAAAATGCACTTTTCCTGCGGTTAGAAATATGTCTTTGCACAAAATGATTCTGAAAAAAAAAAAAAAAAAAAAAAAGCCATTTAAACTGACTCGCGGCAATAATGAATTGTCAGCTCTTGGAAATTGCAGGAGAATCATTCATTAAAAAAAGGAAAAAAAAGCGTGGGGGTCCCCCCAAATTCAATAACCAGACCCTTTAGGTCTGGTATGGATATTAAGGGGAACCCCGCCGTCAATTTTAAAAAAAATGACGTGGGGTTCCCCCCAAATATCCATAACCAGACCCTTCGGGTCTGGTGTGGAATTTAAGGGGAACTCCACCCCAAATGTAAAAAATAAATGGCGTGGAGTCCCCCCTAAAATCCACACCAGACCCCTTATCCGAGCACGTTGACCTGGCCGGCCGCAGAAAAGAGGGGGGGACAGAGCGCGCCCCCCCCCCTCTCCTGAACCGCACCAGGCCACATGCCCTCAACATTGGGAGGGTGTTTTGGGGTGCCCCCCAAAACACCTTGTCCCCATGTTGATGAGGACAAGGGTCTCTTCCCCACAACCCTTGCCCGGTGGTTGTGGGGGTCTGCGGGCAGGAGGCTTATCGAAATCTGGAAGACCCCTTTAACAAAGGGGCCCCCCAGATCCCGGCCCCCCCCTGTGTGAAATGGTAATGGGGTACCTTGTACCTCTACCATTTCACGAGTAAAAAAAATGTAAAGGGTTAAAAAAGACAAGAGCCGGTTTTTGACAAGTCCTTTATTATCTTCTTTCTTCTTTCCTTCGGGTTTCTTCTTCCTCCTCCTTCTTCTTCCTCTGCTTCTGTCTTGGGTCTTCTATTCCCGCATCTTGCCCGGCGTGTTCTTCCATCTTCTTCCGCTGTCCTTCTCGTCCGCATCTTCTCCTTCTTCTTCTTCTTCGCCGGAGCGGCCGCTTCCAATTGAAATCCCCGCTGTCTGCCGGACCACGCCCCCCCCTCTGACGCCACGGGCAAGCTCTTAGGAAAGTCCCCGTGTGGTGCCAGTGCGTCAGAGGGGGGCGTGGTCACATGTTCCAGAAAGCGGGCAATTCAATTGGAAGCGGCGACTCTGGCAAAGAAAAAGCCGCGCACGAGCTTCAAATTAAATTGGCCGCCCTCTGACATGTGACCACGCCCCCCTCTGACGCACTGGCAGCACACTCCTAAGAGCTTGCCCGTGGCGTCAGAGGGGGGGGGGCGTGGTCCGGCAGACAGCGGGGATTTCAATTGGAAGCGGGCCGCTCCGGCGAAGAAGAAGAAGAAGGAGAAGATGCGGACGAGAAGGACAGCGGGAGGAACAGAAGATGGAAGAACACGCCGGGCAAGATGCGGGAATAGAAGACCCAAGACAGAAGCAGAGGAAGAAGAAGGAGGAGGAAGAAAGAAACCCGAAGAAAGAAGAAAGAAGATAATAAAGGACTTGTCAAAAAACGGCTCTTGTCTTTTTTAACCCTTTACATTTTTTTTCTCGTGAAATGGTAGAGGTACAAGGTACCCCATTACCATTTCACACAGGGGGGGGGGCGGGATCTGGTGGGCCCCTTTGTTAAAGGGGTCTTCCAGATTTCGATAAGCCTCCTGCCCGCAGACCCCCACAACCACCGGGCAAGGGTTGTGGGGAAGAGACCCTTGTCCTCATCAACATGGGGACAAGGTGTTTTGGGGGGCACCCCAAAAACACCCTCCCAATGTTGAGGGCATGTGGCCTGGTGCGGTTCAGGAGAGGGGGGGGGCCGCGCTCTGTCCCCCCCTCTTTTCTGCGGGCCGGCCAGGTCAACGTGCTCGGATAAGGGGTCTGGTGTGGATTTTAGGGGGGACTCCACGCCATTTTTTTTTTAATTTGGAGTGGAGTTCCCCTTAAATTCCACACCAGACCCGAAGGGTCTGGTTATGGATATTTGGGGGGAACCCCACGTCATTTTTTTTTTAAATTGACGGCGGGGTTCCCCTTAATATCCATACCAGACCTAAAGGGTCTGGTTATTGAATTTGGGGGGACCCCCACGCTTTTTTTTCCCTTTTTTTAATGAATGAATTCTCCTGCAATTGCCGGGAGCCGACAATTCATTATAGCCGCGAGTCAGTTTTAAATGGCTTTTTTTCCTTTGAAAAATGACATTTTGTGCAGAGACAGTTCTAACCACGGGAAACATGCGCTTTTTCACATGCTGACATTAGAGACCCCCATAGTACGAAATTTAAAGGAAAATTACACTTTTATTATTGCACTTTTAGCATTATTAAAATCACTGCTCCCGAAAAAACGGCCGTTTTAAAAAATAAAAAAAGCATTGGTACATGTCCCCTGGGGCAGGACTGAGGTCCCCAAACACTTTTTAGGACAAAACTTGCAGATTAGCCTTTAAAATTCACTATTAAGATTTCCCCCCATAGACTTATACAGGGAGTTCGGCGGCGGCTTTACTTATCAATCACATCGCGCTGCTGCTGCCGCCGGTTCATGCGCCTAATTAGGGATTCATCCAGCGCACTAATTAAGGCATGTACCGGCGCAGCGCAGATTCATTAGTAAATCAGCCCCAATGTGCTTAGTCCAAAAGCCGTCTTTGTACTCAAGGTTAATGGCCTTAGGAGAATGATTGAGTAGTGGGTCATTCTAATACCCCTCTTTGAACAGACTCAAGAATGTCCTGGAACTTGTGGCCCCTAGATAATTATTTTGAGGCAGGATTGTACATTTAGAGTCACCTTGTCAGATATTGGCTCAGGAAGCTAGTTTCTGTGAATAGAAGTGACAGTGGTGAGCACAGGGCCAATTCTGGAGGGTGGGATACTGAGTACCATGGACTTCTAGCAAAATATATTTATGAAGAGTCACTCCTGTCAGTGATGCACAAGGAGCAGGGTGTGGTGATGCTCCCATTGTGTTCCCCCTCTACAAAGAGACGCTATGCCTGGGCACATGTCCCTTCTGCTCCCCCTTTTCCTGGCCCTGCATGAGCAGAGAAATAAAATGTTACATAACACAGGCTTCAGGAAGTACACTATTACTACTGATCTTACGAGGATCTACACAGAGAGCTGGTTTCAGGGAATTACACAGAACATATTTTAGGTAAACATAGTGAATTTTATGATTTGGTACAGCTGCTATATTTACGGGTAGTATTAGTAGTACAACTAGTGGCATTGCCCATAGCAATCAATCAGAGTCTACCTTTCATTTCTCCCACATAATTTAGTATGTTTGAATCTATCAGCTGTGCTCCATTTAAGACAAAGTTTGTCTGTGACACTTTTTATAAGCCCCCCCCCCCCCAAACAATATGTTTCTTGTTATGAAGTTAAAGTATAAGTTCACCTTTACAGAAAAATATGTACGGGGAACTTACACAGGTCCCCCTCCTTGCTGCTCCCCGGTCCTACTGACCTGGACCGCCACAGTCTACAGTTCTAAACGCCCAGTATATCTGTGCCAGGAGCCTCTCTGCATCCACGCGGCATCTTTATAGCTGACAGGATAGGCTATGTGGCTATGCGGATTGGTCGGTGCTGCTCATTTGACAGCGCTGACAAATTAGAATACTCCAAAACGTCCCCTAGATGAGGGACGTTTTAGGCATTCAGCTGAAAGGATTTCTAAGCCCCGGACACCTGTTGCGATATACCGAAGATTACTGTGGTCCAGGTCAGAGGGACCGGGGGGCGAGGAAGGGGACCTGTGTAAATTCCCCTTACAGAGTTTTCTGTAAAGGCAAACTTACCCTTTTAATAATAAAAGAGTAGAAATAAGATACAAATTATAATCCTATGATAGTGTTGTTTATTTTGTAATTCTGTACAAAAGTACTTACTATCTATAGCGTATACATGTCTGGTGTATTTCTGGATGCACAACTGTTTGTGTGTCAACTTTGTATAGCCAGCATGGGCTATATAACATTTTGTTCTTGTCTTCTTGAGAAAGAGTTTAAAAAGACACAGATAAAAAAAACATAGGCCTCTATTACTTCCTTACAGTATGCACATTCAAATTAAGGAGAGGTATTATCTGTAAAGTTGAATTCACTAGTAAGGCTGTAAAGTGGCCAGCACTAGTGTCACTTAATGACAACTTTGCTACCTTTTCCAACATTATAGCAAATAACTCTTTGAAGGGTAGAAAACGATCCCCAGAATAAAAGCACAGTGTGAGACTTTAGATGGTTGGGACATAGGTCAACCACAAGTGTGCATGCTTCACTGGCTCACTTCCAGAGTACATCTTTCCAAGTTAAAGTATTGTGGTCTGACAGGCAGACAGTTCAAGCTGCCAGGAGAGCCTCTGAACTCTTATGTATGTTCCTTGACTTGGTGGGCATTCTCATGAACAATATTATGTTGTATATTATGTAAAGATATGTTTATCAAAAGACCCTCTTCATCCTTTGCGAATTCCAAATATAATTTCTGATAGACTCCTCTCCATTTATGTCAAATATTTGTTAAATGAAAAAGTTAATGGAACATGCAATTGAATATACTAATCATTTTATAATTAATTAAAATCCAGGCAACTAACAAAAGCAACAAATAAATTCAATTAGTGTTAATGCTTTCCAAAAAAATGCAATGGTTCTCAGGCTAGCAAGTCTACTTAAATGACTTTTAACCACTTAAGGACCGCCTACTGCACATTTACGTCGGCAGAATGGCACGGCTGGGCACATCAACGTATATATACGTTGGTTTTAGTACCCAGCCGTGGGTCGCGGGACCGGGACCGCGGGATTCGCGGACCCGATCGCCGCTGCAGTGCGGCGATCCGTCCCTGGAGCGGAAGAACGGGGAGAGCCGTGTGTACACACGGCTTCCCCGTGCTTCTCTGTGGCCGGAGCATCGATCGCGTCATCCCTGTAATAGGGGGACGCGATCGATGACGTCACACCTACAGCCACACCCCCCTACAGTTGTAAACACACACATTAGGGCACACATTCCCTACAGCGCCACCTGTGGTTAACTCCCAAACTGCAACTGTCATTTCCACAGTAAACAATGCAATTTAAATGCATTTTTTGCTGTGAAAATGACAATTGTCCCAAAAATGTGTCAAAATTGTCCGAAGTGTCCGCCATATTGTCGCAGTCACAAAAAAAATCGCTGAAAAAAAAAACGAAAAAAAAAAATTTTTTATAAAAATGCAATAAAACTATCCCTTATTTTGTAAACGCTATAAATTTTGCGAAAACCAACCGATAAACGCTTATTGCGATTTTTTTTACCAAAAATATGTAGAAGAATACGTATCGGCCTAAACTGAGGAAAAAAAATGTTTTTTTTATTTTTTTTGGGGGCTATTTATTATAGCAAAAAGTAAAAAATATTGCATTTTTTTTTAAATTGTCGCTCTATTTTTGTTTATAGCGCAAAAAATAAAAACCGCAGAGGTGATCAAATACCACCAAAAGAAAGCTCTATTTGTGGGAAAAAAAGGACGCAAATTTTGTTTGGGAGCCACGTCGCACGACCGCGCAATTGTCTGTTAAAGCGACGCAGTGCCGAATCGCAAAAACCCCTTGGGTCATTTGCCAGCGTATTGGTCCGGGTCTTAAGTGGTTAAAGAAAACTAGCGCTTAAATTATACAGGGTAAATTTACAGTTTTGCTTTAATGCTGATCCCTCCCCAGGAGCACATATCCACCTTTATTCATCGCTGCTTTGTTAAGCCACCAGGAAAGAGGAAAGGAAGACCTGTGTAAGCTCTGAATCATTCTGGTTAGGGCTTATATAAAGCTAAAGACGGTTTATCTGGCCCATGTGACTGCCCACCAATGATATATAGTGAGTCACATGCTCCACTATACCAGTTATTTTCTTTGCTCCTTTGGACTTACATACAGTAGACAAGTATATCTAAAGTTAAAGCCCATGTAACTTTTTCCTCGTCTTCTGTGCACCATAAGGGTGATTTCACATAATGTCTTGTCCTGTAGATTCAACAAAAAGTGAGATAAATTCTCTCTAATTGGAAGGAAACGCCAATTTAGACAGTTGTAACCAGAACAGATTTCCATATTGGAAGTTTTCTCTTCTATTCCTGTTCTGGTGAGAACCTAACAATGGCCATCAGATCAGAGCGATTGAGTAAATCTCCTCTTTGTGGATACAGACAACAATAAAAAAAACTGATAGGGGTTTAAAGTGGAATTCCAAGATAAAATCTCCCTGAAGAAAATCTAATTGTAGAACTGAAGTATGAAGTAAAATTGTAGAAAAAAGATGTGTATACCTACTTATTCTCAGTCGGCTCTGTTCCAGTCATGTAATCTCCCTGGTGTCAGCCTGTGCCAGCTAACAGGGATAACAGAGAGTATTCCAACAATAGCAATGGCTGGAATGCCTGAGCGGAGATGTCACACATAGGCTAAAGCCTGCCATACATGAGTCAGTTTTTTTCATTCAGCCAGAGGGTTGAATGACAAAAAATGACCCGATTTCCTCCATCGACACATTCGATGTGGAAGCTGGAAACCTCCTTGCTGTCTCACTGTATTTTGACAGCGAAATTTCCTCCCTCATCAGAATAAACTGATCAGTGCTACAGGAGGGTCTAGCAATACTCAAGATGAGACAGGTAAGACATAAAAAGGGCGTAAATAAGTATTTTGGTGGTGTCATTGGTTAAGAAAGGTAATTCCCCGGATTCACAAAGCACTTACGTTGACGTATCTCGAGATACTCCGCGTAAGTGTATATATGCGTCGTCGTATCTGTACGCCGTGCCCACAGAACTAAGATACGCCTAAAAACTGACTTCATCCGACCCACTTAACTTGCCTACGCTGGCGTATAGTGGGCGCATAGTTACGCATTTGACACTCCCATTGATTTTCAATGCAAATATGCAAATGAGGGAGATACGCCGATTCACGAACGTACTTGCGCCCGGCGCATGTTTTAAGCGATTTGCGTAAGGGTTATGTCTGGCGTAAAGTTATTCCCCATATTGGCGCAACTCATGCAAAGGTATGGACCAGGGAACAAACGCCATCTAATTTAACGTAGTTTACGTTGTACGTGAATATGGCTGGGCGTAGGTTACGTTCACGTCATAGGCAGTGATTCGACGTATCTTAGCCAGTTGTTTTGACGTGATTGTGAGCATGCGCACTGGGATGCGTCCAAGGTACGACGCATGCGCAGTTCATTTTAAGTACTTGTCTGAAGCTCTGCCCATCATTTGCATGGGATCACGCTTCATTTAAATGTATCACGCCCACTTCCAGCCCACTTCCACTCACGCTGCCTTTTGCCCTTTGACTATACGCTATGCCGGTGCAGCGTTGGGAGCATTTGCTTTGTGAATTCCATGCTTGCCTCTCCGCGATGCGCCAGAGTAGCGTAAAAGAGATACGCTACGGCGGCATAAATATGCGCCGATGTATGTGAATCTACCCCAATATTTTAAATTTTTTATTGAACTGAAGGTAGCAAGATTTTGAAAGTGACTAGCTGTAGAGCTGGAAGGGGGGGTTACACTGGAATAAGGAGAAGTATTGGTAGTTGTGCTAGTAAACTTGATTGAATAAGTCAAAGGAGGGGGCACGGAGTGAAGAAATTATTATGAGCTCAGTTTTAGAACATTTTAAAATTTAGAGAGAAATGGTGTGATGTCCATGCTGATATGTTGGTAAGTAAATTAGTAATGCATGAGGGGACTAAATCGGTGAGCTGAGGAGTAGTTACATAGGCTTGGGTGCACGGAGATGGTATTGGAAGTCATTGCAAGCAATCAACTGACCAAGTAAGGAGGTGTAGTTAGAGAATAGAAGAGGTCAGAGGACATAGCCTTGGCAGGCTCCTATAGAAAGAGAAGGAGTAGAGGTGGAAATGGAGTTGTAGGTAACACTGAAGGAGTGCTTAGATCAGTAGGAGAACCAGAAAAAGCTAAGTCTTGGAGGCCAAGGGAGTGAAGATATTTGAGGAGCAGTGGATGATCAATTGCATAAAAGTGTAAGGGATGTTGAATGTAAGTATCCAGCGACAACAGAGATGGCCGGTTGGTGAGTTGCGCTTAAAGTGGTTGTGAACCTCGAGCATGAAATAGGAACAAAGTATATCCTTCTGTAGTGTGCACTTGTCTCAATTAAGAGCACTAAGTGTAATTTCTGTCTGCTGCTTTGTTCCTCTGCTATCAGCATGTTTTGAGTCCTTCTCATGTTATATTAGGTTTCTCCCTTCTTAGTACCCCTTTTAATTGCTGCGGTGCCGATTTTTGTTCTCTGCTATGGGTGATGTGTACGTTTGCGTTTAGCACTTCGAGGCCCTATGGGTAAGACTTGCGCGATATTAAACACTTTTTAATAATAATAATAATAATAAGCATGAATCACTCCTGACAAGTTTTCCTGACAAAGTGAGAAAAAAGGTGACAGGGGTAGAATCTCTAGCTGGTTGAGAGCCTCAGCTCTGTTCCTGTGTGCTGTGTAAGGGGGTGTGTCGCTTTTCTCTAATCAGGTCTCAGAGCTCTGCAGAGTGTAATTTCAGCTCTCTGTCCCTTTTTTTCTGAACGCTGAGACAAGCTTTATAAATTCTGGACTTTGCATTGATGTAGAGAAGAGAAGACTGCAGATAAACCGATACAACCTATGTAGGAGGATTTGTTTCATCTTTGTGTATTACCTGAAGCCATTCATGTCACCGGGAATTTGTAAGGGTTTACAACCAATTAAGGTAGCTGGAATCAGACCTAGTATGTAAAGTTTATTAATACAAGAAACACCCGTGCAACATTAAAAGATCATAAACAAAGAAAAAGTGAAAAATAAATGTGGCACTAAATCAAGTAACCAAAAAAATCAACCTGACTTGATACACTATGTACACATTGAGGGAAGCTCACATAAACAGGTCGTGATTAGGACTGGGACTGGGAACACGGGGAGCAGAGGTGGAATAAAAGGAGGCAGGATCATCCATAAATTAAGCTCACAGGCAGAATACCAAGGCATCAATAAAAGTTAAAGGAGGGGTTATTTACCATGCCAGCAGCCAGAATCTGGTGGAGCTTAATCACCGGGATCTGCTGGCTGCTTGGAAACACTCTTTGGTGTCCACTAAAACTATAGAAACTCTGGCAACCACAGTGCCACCAGCAGAGGATCCTGTATAATATGGAGTTTGGAGTAGTAGCCTTTGGATTTAGCAGTTAGTAAGTTATTAGGGACTGCAGATTTGCAGAAACACTTTATGAGTTAGAAGTTATTCATAGCTGTCTACACTTGACTGGTTTAGGGATCCACCAGGAAATTCTAAGTGCCTGAAATATAAGTGATTGTTCAAGCATACAAATGGAAAAAGAAAATATGGACAGCCGCACTCCAAAAAACCTTGATGGTTGTCTTCTTAAAAAAAAAGGAAAACTACAAGTCACAGCACACAACACGGGAGTAAAACAGCTGACGCGTTTTGCACTATAAATTAGTGCTTAATCTTAGTCAGCTATGATTAAGCACTAATTTATAGTGCTAAACGGGTTAGCTGTTGTGTGCTGTGACTTGTAGTGCAGTTTTCCTTTTTTTTTTTTTTAAATAAAGACAATCGTCAAGGTTTTTTGGAGTGCGGCTGTACATATTTTCTTTTTCCATTTGTTGCCTTGTGCATTGCCAGCACCCTTGATCTCCTGAGACCATACTGATCATCCTAACACAATCCACCTGGAGCGGTAACTTTCTTTCTTTGATTGTTCAAGCATACCGTGGGCATGGAAAAACTTGGGTTTTACTTTAACTAGCGGTGAAGAGTTGCACGGTGTGCCATCTTGACAGCAAATGAATTAAATGACTGTCCCATTGTCTATTTTATCATTTCATAGCTTTCCCTGTTATGTACTAGACTAAGGAATTTAAGGAAGGCTAAAAAGGCTGGCCTGAACTCTAGCTCTGGAACTGGTCTTTGGGGGGTACCAGCTGAGTAGCAGGCTAGCTCTGAAGATTTCTTAAATACTTATCCTTGATAACATTTTGGCAGCCTGGTTGACAAGTAGTCACTGAGAGTTGGTTAATATTAACTGCCAACAACAGACCAACAACACTGTCCTCTGTCTAAAAAATGTTCTGCTTAAACTTGAAGGAATTGTTGGAACCTTACCCCTACTACACAAGCTTTAGTGGGCACATTTTCAAAATGGTTTCTCTCCAGTAGAGGATGCCTTGGTCTTTAACAACATAAGCATGCCTCTCCAGCTCTTCCAAGGCTCTCTTTCTGGCCCTATGAGATCTAGCCTCCCTGAATCTGTTATTACTTTGCCTCCTCTCCAGCAGTTATTATTGTCTGTGGGGTCTCTTGTCATGTGGCATGGTGTGGACCTCTTAAGGGAATCTTATACCAGTTGTTGACAGGGGATAAGCAAAAGCACCTTCCTTGCTGTGACAGAATGGAGAATTACTTTTGATACACACCACATAGAGTCCATGACTGCTTGACCAAGGAAACCACCTGTCAGCTTACGTTCTACCAGTTAATGTTAATATTTTTCTGTACATCAGACATCAGGGCTGCCTAGATATTATCTGGCCTCACTCATATAGTCTTGGACCCATAGTCAGAAATATGTTTGGTATACATGTACTGCCAGCAGTTGTGTAGTTCTTTTTTACCATCATCCATTGGCAGAGTAACATGGTGTGCCAGGTACATAACTGAAGACTCTGTGAGGGATAGATGAGCAAATGTTCGAGCATCCTCTTCCTTCAGTGGATCTAGTTTTGAAATATGTCTCACCAGTGAAGGTTTTTTTCCCCACTCTATTAATATTACTTGCCTTATTCTACTTCATCAATGGGAAAGGAGAAGAGTTCTTCCCTAGAGCTTCCTTGTCCCAGTTAGCTAAATGGATGGAAAGCTGCTTGGAGAGACCTGGCTTTAGGTAAGGATTTGGGTAGCAGAGAGCCCCTGAATGGACTTCTAGATAGTCTGTTTAATAAGGGTTGTCTGTCCCAGGATTGAGAAGCATGCCTGGCAGATGCATTTTTGCCACATTACCCATGTTCCACTTCCTCAGCACTGGTCCATCTTGAGGCTGATTTGGGGGAATGAGGAACTGCATAAACAACTTTTAGATTGAGAAAGGTATTTACGCGCATTCGCAGGACTTCCGGGAAGACGCTCTGAATGGGAGCTCCGAGCCGCCCCAGCATTCCGGGGGTTAACAGCGCTAAAAGCACTGGGAGATTGATTCCGAGGATGGTCAGACAGGGTAGCGGAGAGAGCGGAGCACATCCCTGAATGCCAGGTTCCGACGTAAAGAAAGGTTTCAGCCGGCAGCTGGACTTTGGCCTAGCAGCTCCATTGACCTCCAAGATGGCGACCGCGGCCTCTCCTCGTGGTGACGAGGCAGGCCAGGACAGTATTGCGGACCCCTCTTCTCCAATCCAGCACGTCCTACCCCTGCTGGCAACTCCAGTGAGTACTGTCCCCCGTCACCTGGCATCACCAGCCTCCACAGAATCTCTCCTCAGTCGCACTATGGCAGACATCATGAACACACCCATGTTGCAATCCCCCTTGAGCCAAGCTGGCTTTCAGATGCCATCCCCCATTCCTCAGCCCCCTCAGTCTGACATGGCACAAATCCTAAACTGCTTCTCTGATATGCTGGCAGCTGGACTGACACAAACAGCAGCACAGATCACATCCTCCATTAAAGCAGATCTGCAATCTATAGGTGCGCGCATGGATGCTCTTGAGCAAGCAGTAGACAACACCTCAGCTCGCACCAATCAAAACACAAACTGCATTCAGACACTGCAAGACCAACTTGAAATCGCATTAGCCAAAATCGACGAGTTGGAGAATCGCAGCAGGAGATATAATTTCCGCATTAGGGGACTTCCTGAGGAGGTAGTCAATATCCCTGAAGCAGTGAAATCGTTCATTAAAAGTGTCATACCCGATATTCCGGAACATAAACTTGAACTGGACAGGGCCCACAGAGCTCTACAACCCCCTCGCCAAGATGGGCTTCCAAGGGATGTAGTGGTCAAGCCCCACTACTACAGTGTGAAGGAGGAGGTTATGAGGAGATCACGCAATGCTGAGGACCTCAACTTTCAGGGGAACAAAATACAGATCTTTGCGGACATCTCACCAACCACAATCCAAAAGAGGAGGGCCCTGAAGCCCCTCTTGGGGGTTCTCTCACAGAAATCCATCAAGTATAGGTGGTCCTTCCCATTCCGCCTACAATTTGATCACAAAGGCAAAACCTATGGCTTCTCAAGCTTCGGGGAAGGAGAACAGCTGCTACTGCGTCTTGGATTCATCAATCAAGAATTGCCCCCCCGAGACTCTTCTCCTAGACCCGGCTTTTCCAAGAGACCCTCCACTGGCAGCCCCATCACCCCATTGTGGAACAAACAACAATCAAAGAGGCACCGAGACTCTCGCCCTCCAAGATGACTTTGCATCCCTGACCTGTCTCTCGGAGACAGCTGTGCCTTAATCCGGGTATCTTAACCCCCATCTGAATAGTGCTACTCACTATTCCATCCGAGACTGAGTTTATCCCTCTGCTCCCCTTTGTTAAGAATGCTGCGACTCGCCTCCTCAACGGGGTTCCCCCGCCTCGCTGTCCTAGCTCTCCCCTTTGGGGTCAGCGCGATGCCAGTTTGCTGAGTATTCCTTGTTTTCCATTTTTATTATTATATTCATCTTGTGCTTGATTGAGCCCCCTGTGCAAGAGGGGAGGCGGGGAGTATACGTATTGGATATTCACGGGACCTCTGGAAGGAGAACCCGGTCCACTGCCCTATATTCCTTGTAATCTATTTGCTTTTACTTGAGATGTGATTGGGGGTGCTCACCCCCCCCTATGCTCCCTAAACCTGACCCCCCCCTTGTCTCCCCCCCCCTCTTCTCTGCCCCCTATACCCACACCTCTCCCCCCCTACCCTCCCGTATCCTTCCCTCTCCCCTTCTACTTTCCCTTGGCATTGAGGATTGCTAGTCTTTGATTTATGTGTATGCCATTTTGTTCATGTTACAATTTTATTCAATGTTTACTATTTAAGTCTGCGGTTAGATATGCCCCCGAACCTAGATGTCTCCCATATATGATTATATTTTTTACTGTGGGCTTCTGGTCTGGGGCGGACAAGCATGCCACCTTAACCGCAGTACCAGATAAGAGCTAGCTCTTTCTGCGACTGCGGGCATACGACCCACATAGGGATCGTCACCTCCCTGAGCCCAACATCGTTTTGGGTCTCAGTACTGGTCTAGGCCATTTGATCCTGATTATTCTCATCCATAGTCAATCTTGCCTAGGTCTCCATTCAATCTCCACTCTTCTCTTTCTTTACCCCCTTTTCTGTATGTCTGAATTTTTCTCAGATTATTATTTTTGCAATACTTCTTTTCTCTCCCAGGAACCGACATGGAAGGTCCTCAAGTATACTGGCACTCAGTTGCGACTTCCACCCATCTCCCCGATGCGATATCCCAGTAAGTGGCGGATCAAGGTAGGTCTCTCTTTTATGTGCTCGTGCTCACCCTCTTTTGTCCATGGCTGATACACCTTCCAAACCAGTAGCCCTTAGAGAAGCTTCACATAATACCCAGGGTCCAAACGACGCAAAACTTTCCAGAGTTATCACACACGGGGTCTTGACGTAGTCCTACTCCAGGAGACCCACTTCCCCAGCAGCTATAACCCCCCCCCCTTTCTTCACCGTGGTTACCCCACTTTTTTTTAGCAAGTGCTGAATCCAAAAAGAGAGGGGTAGCGATACTATTCTCCAAAAATACCCACTTTGAACACTCTTTAACGATTACAGACAAGGAGGGTCGTTACGTCCTAGTTAAGGGTTCAATAGAGGGGAGGGTCCATACCGTGGTTTCCTATTATGCCCCCAACAGTGGACAGGCCAAATTTTTCTCCATCTTACTTAACACACTAGCACCACACTTTGAGGGTCGGGTTATCCTGGGTGGTGACTCCAATGTCACCTTTGACACTATTCTAGATAAATCTAAGACGGGGACTCCCAACCATAAAAGACCTCCTAAACAGAGCCTTCATATTGCACGCCTTCTAAACTCCCTGGGCCTCATAGACATTTGGAGGGAACTCAACCCTTCGGTGAAAGATTACACACATTACTCGGCTCCTCATAAAACCTACGCCAGAATTGACCACATCTTTCTACCTGCACCAGACATTCACGCTGCCTCTCATGCCTCCATTCACAAAGTCCCATGGTCTGACCACTCTTTGGTGCTCGTTAGGCTCTCTGGTACTTTATCCTCCCCTGGGCCTCGCCCGTGGCGTTTAAACTCATCTCTTCTTTCTAACCCGGTGCACTGCACTTTGTTGGAAAAGAAGATTCGGGAATACTTCGAGAACAATGACACAAACGATATCTCCCCCGGTTCTCTTTGGGGGGCCCACAAAGCAGTGCTTAGGGGGAAGATTATTCAACTTTCATCACAACTGAAGCAGGAACGTAAGGCTGACATTGAGAAACTTGAGAAAGAATTCAATTTGGACCACAGCTGGCAGCCAAACTTACTCCCAAACTCCATCCCTAAGATTAAGACTTCAAGCGGTAATTTATCTCAAAACCCTGTGTCGATACTTAAGACTTTCCAATCATTCTACTCTACCCTATACTCCTCCAACTCCCAACGCCCACTCGCTGATCTTGATGTTTCTGCAGAACGTCCCCCTCCCTAGATTATCAGATCCCCATTGCTCTATACTAGAATCTCCGTTCTAGGTAGCAGAAATCTATGAAGTCATAAAGACTCTTAAAAAGGACTCGGCCCCGGGCCCTGACGGGTTCTCAAACCATTACTATAAGACATTTTTGGAGACCTTGGCCCCTTATCTGGTCCGTTTCTTTAACTCTTTGCGCAAGGACACTCCTCTAGACCCCTCGGCAAACTTGCCATTCATTTCAGTAATTCCCAAACCGGGGAAGGATTCTAGCGAAGTAAGCAACTATAGGCCTATCTCGTTGATTAACAACGATTTGAAGATAATGACAAAAATTTTAGCGAACAGAATGGCGTCCTTCATTGGTTCCTACATTAGCAAGGACCAGGTAGGGTTTATACTGGGGAGGCAGGGACCGGACCAGATTCGGAGGGCAATAGATGTCATCTCACTCATGAGATCGAGTTGGGACGGAGGCCTACCCCAGGAAGGTTACTTGCTTTCCATAGATCTGCAAAAAACGTTTGACACGGTGGAGTGGCCTTACCTCTTTGCCCTGCTGCGCAAGTGGGGCTTTGGCCCTGACTTTATTAAGATGTTAGAGGCTCTCTATTCCCAACCGATAGCACAGGTAAGATTCCAAGGTCACTTCTCGGAGCAATTCCCCATCAGGAAGGGCACGAGGCAAGGATGCCCCCTCTCCCCCCTCCTATTCGCGGTAGCCATTGAGACTTTGGCTATCGCAATTAGAAATCATCCGGGTATCCAGGGGGTTCGCTGCGGCCAAGCGACGCACAAATGCGCCTTGTTCGCAGATGATGTACTTCTCTTCATCACTTCTCCCCTCACCTCAACCCCTAATGTGATCCGCCTTCTTACCGAGTTTGGCAGCGTGTCAGGTCTCAAAGTTAACATGTCCAAATCTATGGCTCTCAATGTCTCAACGCCTCAGTCTCAAGTAAACAGCCTGAAAAGCCACTTCCCCTTCTCCTGGAACTCCACTTCCATCCCCTACTTAGGCATCCAACTCACCTCACGACATGACCTTCTACACAAACACAACTATCCCCCTTTGGTTAAGAGGCTAACAGATGACCTCCGTCAATGGTCGCTGTATAACTTATCTTGGCTGGGCCGAGTTAATGCAGTCAAGATGACCCTCCTACCTAAAATACTATATCTTTTCCACTCCCTGCCCATCCCAGTCACAAAATCTTATATCACCTCTCTGCAGTCCGCAATAAAACGCTTCGTCTGGGATAAATCTGGACATCGTTTTTCCAAATCCGTCCTGTTTAGGCCCAGATTGAGGGGGGGTCTAGGATTACCAAATCTGTGGTGGTACTACCGCGCGGCCCAACTTAGTCAGTTTTCGACAATCTATTTAAAAGGCCCCAAACCAGACTGGGTTTCCATGGAAAGAGCCGCAACCCCTGGGTTTACCTTAGATTTTCTTTTATGGAACCACCCTAAAACTCGCCCCCCAATCTTAGCACCTACACTATCCCACTCCATGGCTCTGTGTGACTCTCTACATAAACATAGTTCCCTGATTTCTCATTGGCACCCACTGGCCCATATCTTTCGCAACCCTCGATTCCCCCCCGGTTTAGACATAGTTGCCTTCAAGTGGTGGCTTGACAAAGGCCTGTACAGAATTGGCCACTTTTTCAACTCAAACGGACCTTTTACTCTAAGCTATTGCACTTCTAGACTCAAAATGCCCCCTTCCGAGAAGTTCAGTTTTTTTCAACTCTCCCACTTCCTACACCAGATTAGGAGAGCCAGCATAGAACTACCTTCGGTAACGCCCTACGAGCAGTGGTGCTCATCGGCCATGGACACAAGAGGCGGGATATCCCTGATTTACTCAGCTTTGGCCGAGCCTATGGAGAGAGCACCTTACATGACGAGCTGGGAACGTGACCTATCCCTTGACTGGACACTAGAACGCTGGCATAACAATCTGGCCCGCTCCTATAAAGGCATTTTGAATGTTTCGCTGGTTGAGGCGAACCTCAAAGTCATGACCCGTTGGTATCTGGTCCCCACCCGCATCGCCAAATTTTACCCACAATCTTCCCCCTTGTGCTACAGGGGTTGTGGGCTTATGGGCTCCATACTACATATACTGTGGGGTAGCTCCTGATCCCACCATAGCCTTGCTCAACAACCCTATCCCGAAAATTCCCAGGAGCTCACAATCTCTGATCTCCTTTATCCTACTGGGAGCCAAAATGACTATTTCTAAGGCCTGGAAATCCCCATCAGTCTCCTTCCCAAAAGCTAAAAACAAAATTTCTTGGATAATGACTAATGAGAAGATATCCAACATTATTCTAGATAATGTTGAATGCTTTAAGCTCATCTGGGAACCCTGGGCTTCCTATGTTGGTATCCCCCTTTGATTTGATTTGATTTTGATTACTTGGGTACCTGACCTATTTAACCTTACCTCTTTTCCTCCTCAGCATAAGACTCTTGTGAGTGATAGGCCTTCCATGTACTTCCTAACCCTTGGTCCTTTCTTCTCTCTCTCCTACCTTTCCTATTTCTGTCTCTCTTCTACAATCTGTTCATCTTTCCTGGTATGCAAACCCTTTTTAGCTATCAAAGGGGCTCTGGACCTTATAGGTCCCGTTGGGTTTTTCCCTGTGTTTGTATATCTGTTTTGCATTTTTGAATAAGGTTTACAGCACGCCAAGTGGTGGCGCCAGGAGTGCCTGGGGTACTCCCCTCTCTCCTGGTACATATGATTTTGAGACCCTATTGCTGTATAAGAATTCAGCCTAGGCCATAGTGCCTTACCATTTAGCGTGTCTCCTTGAAGTTTGTACTATACTGCAAGCAGGTAATATACTGGGGTCACCTCGCACTATCTACCCCCGGGGAAGCATGATCCCTTTTGGGGTACGGGGAGGGGATAGGGCGGGGGCTCTGTCCCTTTTAGTCTTTTTTTTTTTTTTGTCCCTTTTAGTCTGATACAACTTTGCTTGCTCTCAACTGTCGTAATGGTTCCTGTAATGTTTAGTCTCATTTCTGTTATAGTCACTGTTTGCTTAACTTTGTATTCTTTGCAAAACCTTGAATAAAAATTATAAAAAAAAAAAAAGAGAAAGGTATTTACAAGGGGCACATATGTTCAGCGGGACATGGCGATGCTAACTCGACTCCAGCAGCAAGCCGATACCGTGCCCACCACCTCTCTCACAAACCAGAAGGGAAAAAGGGGAAGCAGAAAGCCTTCACTGTTAAGCCCATGGAGAATTGAATCTTGGAGCTGGCAGATGACAACATGACCACCACGGGTCCATATATCATGCCAGATATGCTGCATGAAGCCGATTATGAGGAGGCACATACAGGGATGTCTACTTCTGCACCAAATGAGCAGGCCTCCACACTCAGACTACTTCTTGCTTTGGAGGTGTCTCTACAGGTGTCTCTACAGTCTGTGACTCTCCACATTCCCCAGATTCTTCTTTGGACAGAACTATGGGGGAAATTATTACTATTTAGAGCAGCCACATTGCCAGTCCTAAACTCCATATTTTACCATCCCTTCCCCCCCAACCTGAATACTCTGGCAACTCTATTATAGAAGCCAGATTTTGTGCATTACTGAAACAGGGCCTGAAGATAGGTCACAGAGATATAACTTTAGGAGATGGGGCCTTCCAAAATATTTTACTGCCATGCAGGCTACTGTTATAAAACGTATGCGACTCCTAATGCCTCATAAGCCTGGTCATAAGTTTGAGCTGGCCCCCAATGGACATCATTGTCAAGCCTTACTTTTATGGGATTAAAGAACTAATCATGCAAAAGGCTAGAGAGGATCCCAATCCCCAAATAGGGGACCACAGTATTTGGAAAAGATCAGTATGTAAGCTTTCCTGCAACGTCTTCAGGAAATGCATTAATGTTACTGTTTGATGACTTTCGATTGTTTGGTTCTCTTTTCCTGCTTTTAGGAAGTTTTGGCTTTCCCTGAGTCAGTGGATCTGTCTTTCCTCTCTCCTCTTCCCACCTTCTTGCTTTGCCCCCATTACCATGAACAGCCCGCACTCTGATTTACAATATCAAGCCTTCACAGGTAAGTTATTTTCACCTGTACTTATGTTATGGCTGCTTCTCGCATCTTTAAACCTTTTTCCATTGTTTCTTATGATACTCAGGGTCTAAACTCTCCAGTCAAGTGCTGGAAGGCCTTTAATTATTATGATTCGGTGGAAACGGAGGTGGTGCTTTTGCAAAAAACCCACTTCCCCTTCCCATATTGACTTTCCTTTCTGCAGGGACAATGCCCCAATTCTACTTAGCAAGTGCACCTGACAAAACACAGGAAATGGCAATGTGCATTTCTAAAAGGATTTCCTTCTCGCCTTTTAATATCATTGTTACGGCCCCTATGGCATCGAATAAATAACAAGAGGAGAGCTTTTGACGGGTGCAGTAGTTTTATTCTTTTGCGACAAAGGTGCGCAGCAGGGTTGAATATTGTTCTCTTTATCTCCTTGAGCACCGTAAACATGAATATCGTAAGCACCGTAGCACCATCGCACTGTTGCACCGTGAAAACTGTAAATGACATACAACACACTTATTTACAGTTATCACCACAAAAGGGGGTTACAGGGTTAATTGCAGTTGTCTGCACACACATCTAATTACATTGAACATTCAAAGAAACATGGTTACATGCAAGGTGCTTTGGATTATATTGTGTTTAAAACCAAACAGCATGAACACGGTTTATCTCTAGAACATATACATCTTTATAACAATGCACACTTTTCTGCATACCTCGATCCGCTTGCCAAAGGGGGTACAAAACTTTAAGCTTTAGAGATTTTCTGCAAACATTTTCCATGAAGTCCTATGCATAAAGCTAACATGTGGCCTCTAATACAGGAAAAGACTTTCTTTCTAAGACAGGAAGAAAGGAGTGGTTTTTGTGATCCTGCTAGTTAAACATTCCCCCCGGGAACTAAAAGGGAGGCAGAAAGGTTCCACCCAGAAGCAAGTGCTGAACAAGATCCACAATGACAAGCGGACAGTTATTTCACTCCCACCAAATTATGTTATGATGAATATAACTTAAAAGTCATACATAATTTACAGAACATAACTAAGGCCGCTATAAAACATGGTACATCATACACAATTTAGCCTAATATGCGAGGTACCTCTGTAACTGGCTACCGTCTTGTGTGGTGGTATGCTAGTGTATCACTAAAACTGAACTTATTTGCTTTCTATGAGGACTACTAGCTTTTGAATGGGACGTTCAATAAGTGAAGGTTTTGATACATAGTGTTTCTTATCTTGCAATCTTCTGTCACCTACTAACACCTTGACACGACGAACTAGACCATCCTTTTCTATTGTAGTTTCAATTACACGTCCTAGTTCTTGCCACTGGCATCTGGGAGACATATCTTCTTTGATTATGACAATGTCATTTACTTTGAGGTTACGTCGAGGTGTGTGCCATTTCTGTCTTGTGGAAACGCTCATTAGGTATTCTCTTTTCCACCGACTCCGACCCTAACAGAATTGTTCTGCTAAATACTGTACTCTACGCCACCGTTTAGCTGCATATACGTCTTCCTTTACGAATTTCCCAGGTGGAGGTAATGCAACCTTGGATTTCATCAGGATGAGGTGGTTTGGAGTTAGAGGTTCTGGTGCCTTGGGGTCATTGATTCCATCGACAGTTAAAGGACGGCTGTTAACAATGGCCATAGCTTCATAAAATAGCGTTCTAAGAGAAGCATCGTCTAGTCTACTTGAACATTGGACTGTTGTAGCATTTAGCACATTACGAATAGTTCTAATTTGACGTTCCCAGACTCCACCTGCATGACTTGCGGAAGGAGCGTTGAAGATAAACTCACACTGTTTATCAGCTAGGAAAGTTTCTAGTGCCTTTGTGTCACATTGCTTCAGGGCTTCTTTAAGTTCGTTCTTTGCTCCTATGAAGTTTGTGCCTTGGTCACAGTGAAGTTGGCAAACGGCTCCTCTTAAACTGATGAAGCACCTTAAGGCATTGATGAAGGAATCTGTAGATAAATCTTCAAGCATCTCGATATGGACTGCACGTGAGGAGAAGCATGTGAAGATGAGACCATACCTCTTGTATTCCTTTCGACCTTGTTTGGTGATAAAGGACCGACCAAAACAGTCCATACCGCAGTATGTAAAGGGAGCTGAAACTTCTACTCGTTCTTCGGGGAGCTCTGACATACGCTGCTCCTCTGTGGGACGACGTAGCTTTCGACACTGTACACATTTATGTATTAACTTAGCAACTGACTTGCTTCCGCCAAGCACCCAAAATCCATTTGCTCTGAGTTCTGTTAGAGTTTGGCTGCGGCCCTGGTGATGGGTGGCTGCATGATAGTGGGACAGGATTAACTGAGTAATGTGCCCTTCTTTTGGGAGGATGACTGGGTGCTTCGTTTCTTGACTAAGAGTTGATCTTGACAGCCTTCCACCAACACGAAGAAGTCCTTGAACCAGAATGGGATCAAGGCAGCTAAGAGGGCTTGAACTTGGAAAACTATCTCCTCTTTGAAGAAGTTTTAGCTCTTGGGGGAAAGCTTGCTGTTGAACCAAACCTATCACTACCTCCCCGGCCTTCTTACGTTCCTCCACAGACACAAGGTTGCTGCAGTGATGCGTCTTCCCTTTTATTCTCCTGATTCTTGCAATCACCTTAATGAGCATTAACCAACTGGAGAACCTGCTCAGACGGTTTAGAATATCAGTTTGTTCACTGGCTTGTGATGCAAGGGTTGTAATGGGTTTGACTTCAGGGTCACCTACAATTAGTTCTGCCGAAGATCTTGAAGATGCGTGCACTTCAGTTTTCCAAAGGAAACTAGGACCAGATAACCAGCTTGAGGGGGGGATATCTGCTACATGTAGACCCCTGGATGCATGGTCGGCTGGGTTTTGTGTCGTATCCACATAGTGCCACTGAGTTGGGTCTGTAATCTCTCTTATGAGTTGAACACGATTGGCTACAAACACGTGAAACCTTCTTGCTTCATTATTGATATAGGCTAAGACTACTTGGGAATCTGTCCAGAAGAATTCTTTGTCAATTTCTATTTCAAGTTCTGCCTTTAACATGACACTCAACCTTGCTGCGGTGACAGCAGCTGAGAGTTCAAGCCTTGGGATGCTCACAATCTTCGTTGGTGCGACTCTCGCTTTAGCCATTACGAGGCTGCAATGGACTTGGTCTCTGTCATTCTTGTACCTAAGGTACGAACAGGCACCATATCCTATGTTGCTGGCATCGGAAAAGTGGTGTAGTTCCACTTTCATTCTGTTACCGAAGTCTGGGGGATGGTAACATCTGGGTATCTTGATTTCCCTTAAAGCTTGCAGACTACTCATCCAAGCCTCCCACCGTGGACATAAGCTCTCAGGAAGTGGTTCATCCCAACTGATGCCCCTGCGGCAAAGCTCTTGGAGAATGCACTTGCCACTCAGTATGAAGGGGGCTATGAAGCCTAGAGGATCATAGAGAGAAGCTACGACTGACAGGATACCACGACGAGTTGAGGGTTGATCCTTTATGTCAACACTGAAACTGAAGGTGTCGTTTTCAATTGACCACTGAATGCCCAGTACTTGTCCTTCTGTTGTTGAGTCTGGGTCAAGTTTGACAGGTACACTAGTTGTTGCTCTTTCTGACGGAGCTATACAGGACAGGACGTCCCTTCTATTAGAGTTGAACTTATGCAGTCGTAGGCCAGCATTTTTACATAATCTTTGAGTTTCAAGGATTAGATTCGAAGCTTCACCGACTGTTGGAACGCTGGTTAGGCCGTCATCGACATAAAAGTTCTTCTCGATGAAGGCTGATGCTGAGGGATATTCTGACTTATATTGTCGTGCAAGATACTTAAGGCCGAAATTGGCACATCCTGGAGAGGAACTGGCACCGAAAAGGTGGACTGCCATTCTGAATTCTTTTGGTTCTGTTTCCAACTGACCGTTCTCCCACCAAAGGAACCTTAAGTAATTGCGCATTTCTGTGGGGATGTAGAATTGATGGAACATCTTTTCAATGTCGCATATCACAGCAACTGCTTCCTTCCTGAAGCGACAGAGGACTCCCACTAGAGAATTTATCAGGTCAGGACCTGTCAACAAGGTATCGTTTAGGGAGATGCCTTTGAACTTTGCTGAACAATCGAAGACAACTCTTAACTTGTCTGGCTTCTTGGGGTGATAAACCCCGTGATGTGGGATGTACCACACTGTCTCTTCCTCTGATAATGAAGGGGCTGGTTCTGCATCACCCTTTCTGATTGTTTCTTCCATGAATGCAGTGTAGTGTTCATGGTACTGTCTATTTGCCTTTAGTCTTTTCTTTAGATGATGAAGTCGAATAAGGGCCAGCCTCTTATTGTTTGGTAGAGCCAGTTGACTGTTGTCTTTGAAGGGTAATGGCATCTCGTAGTGTCCATCTTTCCTTTTCATTATAGTTTCCGAGAGAAACTGCAAGAAGCGAACATCGTCTTGAGACACGTACTTATCTTCATAATTTCTTTCAATGAAGTCCATTTCTAAAACCTTTAACACATCAGTGACCGTCGGCATTGGCATTTCCTTTACTGCGACTCTGTGTACGAAGCTATGGCTACCCTGTCTATCAAGATGTGGATTTGCTGATCCTATAATGCTCCAGCCGAGCATAGTCCTTTGAGCGAAGGGTTCATTTTCGGACCCGATAACAACCTCCAAGGGAGCCAGTGCTGATGGGCAGTCATAACCGATCAGTAGTCCTACTTCACAGTCTTGAAGTGGCTGTAACTTGTTTGCCAAGTGTTTGAGGTGTGACCACTGGAGTGCAGTCTCCTTAGTGGGGATGTGAGACTTATCTACTGGAATGAAATCTCTTGTATAGGCTTGACGGAGTTGGACTTGAGCTTTAGAGTTGAAGCCACGCACTTGCAGACCGTGAGCAATTTGGCTTGATATAACTGTGTCAACAGCTGTCATTGTGCTGAGCTTTAGCTGTAATGGCTTGGTGCTCACACTTAATTTCGATACCAGGTCTGCCAGAATAAAGGTTGAATCACTCTGTGTGTCAAGTAGGGCATAAGTGAGGATTTCCCTCTGAGGCTCCGTCGTAGCTGACAACAGAACTGGAACAATGCAGGATGTGGCAGAAGTATGTCTTGTCAAGGTATGGGACATAACTTTGGGAACATTGTCGTTCGCTTTACTTTCCATGTCTACTGGATCATCGTTTGATGTTTTGACAGGCTCAGTGTTTCTCTGTATGTGCAAACAGGTTGGATGACGTCGACTGCATATGCTACACGTGTGCCTTCCTTTGCAGTCCTTTGTAGTGTGGCCCTTTCTTAGGCAACCAAAACAGAGATGGTTTTCGTGAATAAAGGCCTTCTTTTCATCCATGGTCTTTGCAGCAAAGGTCAGACATTTAGCGACACCGTGTGTTTCGTCTTTGCAGACTAGGCAAGGTGGTTTTGGTCTTGAAGCTGAAATCTTTGGAACGTTGAAGGTAGAGGGCTTCATTTGAGTGCTTGTGTTGAGCGCCTTGGCTCTCTTGGGGATTCTCTCATCTGTAGTCTTGGTACTGAGGAGGAAAGGAGAGGCAATGGGGTTGCATGCAATCTTAGCTTCCCTTTGCAGGAACTCTGTGAAACGAGCAAAGGTTGGGTATTCTTGAGACTTGTCAAGCTCGTCCACAACGATGCGACTCCATCTGCGTACGATCCATTCAGGCAGTTTCTTGAGAAGCTTGTGGTTTTCTTCACAATCATTTAGAATAGCTAGGCCTTTAACATGAGGAATGGCCTCCACACAACCTTGAAGGAAATCCGCAAACTCTCTTAATGCTACAGGGTCATTTGCTGATATCTTTGGCCATTTAGCCAACCTTTCTCTGAAGGCTCTTTGCACTATGAATGGACCTCCATACCTGTCCTGTAGGATTCCCCAAGCACCCAGATAGGCGTCTTCTGAATTTCGGTAGAAGAACCCTTCCACTGCCTTTTGAGCTTCACCACCGAGATATCTCTTCAGGTACAGCATTTTTTCGCACACAGGGATTGGTTTCTGATCAATCAGCGCCATAAAGGATATCTTCCAATCTATGAACTTCAAAGGATCACCTGTAAATACAGTCGGTTCAGGTATAGGGAGACGGTTGGAGATAAGCAGACTTGCAAGTTCTGGGGTCAGACTAATTTCTTCCTTTGGTCTTGACACCTCAAGTGGTGTATTTGAAGGTTTAAATGGCACAGCCTTTGGATTCAATGAGGTTCTAGGTTCATTATTTTGGTAGAGGTATTGCACCTGGTGGTCTGTCTCCTGTTCGTAAAATTCAAGACTATCATAGGCGTCGTAGGCTTTCACTCTAGCTGCAGCTACCTTGACTTCATTTTCTGCTTGTAGCTGTTGTAGTCTTGTCTTTTCCTCATCCAACTTCAGTTTAATTTCTGCCTCTAGTTTGTTCAGCTTAGCTTGCTCCTCGCGCATTTGTTGCATCGCCTTTGCCTGTTCTATCTTGGCTGCAAGATCTGCTTCTGCGTCTGCGCGTTTGCTAGATCTGGAAGTGGCTCTCGAGCTTGCGCTGGAGTCTGGTAATGACTCTGAGAGGACAGTTTCTGTTTCTGAGTTTCCAAAGACTGACTCATGATCTTCTTTATTAAGCACCATTCTCACCTTTTCCTTCTCAAGTTGATCGTTAAAGATTTCATCTACATTCTCTAGCCGCTTGCTGATGAGGTTGCAGATTTCAGCCGTTAATGCGGTGCATGCATCCATTCTCTTAACAACGTGCGGGGTAGTGGAATTATTTCGGCACATGGACTCATACTGTTGGTGTACTGACGCTTCTTTGGCTTTAATCTCTTTCAATTTTGTATTAAGGTCTTCAGTTGAGCAGAAATCCTTTAACCTTTTCCTAAATTCCTTTGCTATCTCCTTCCAAGAGTTGTACACCTTGTTGAATGCCTTTTCATTTCTCTTAACTGTTTCTTTGTGCATTTCTTTGCCTTTTTCTGTTAGGATTCGCTCTCTGGAGCTGGATCGCACCTGTTGTGACTCTGTGGGTTTGTCTGTTTCTTCAGCAGGTGACAGCATTTTGTTCTAGTGTGCCTGTGCCTTTCAATAGTGTGTGTGCCTGAAACCTAACTTGAATGAGTGTTGGCTCAAACTTGCTCCTAAGGGCTACGACAGAAAACAGGCATTTACCCTTGTAACTAAAGATTAGCAACCAATGCACACAGTATGACAAAATGTTTTAAACGAATATACTGCTGACACTTTCTAACCAGACAATTAACCCTTTACGTAACTAACTGCAGTTTAGTGGATTAGGAACTTGGAAGATAGCATTGCTTTAAATCTGACACTAGGCCTCTAAACACGAATATAATAACTTGATTTAGCAAAATATTAACTATTTGGCTCGCATACTAGTTAAGGGCGGCTTCAGGATCACATATAAAGAGCCCGCTATATTTAAAAGTCCACGTGACAAGTTTTCTTTTCAGCCAAGTCTCTGTCGCCAAGATGGCGTCCGCACGTGTCCTGCGAGGCGTTGGGAAGCCTTACTCACGGTTTGATGAGGACAGCGACGCAGCCGGTGATGTCGAGTCTCCACCGCAGCGACGAGTCTCCACCGCAGCGACGAGTTTTCACTGTTACGGCCCCTATGGCATCGAATAAATAACAAGAGGAGAGCTTCTGACGGGTGCAGTAGTTTTATTCTTTTGCGACAAAGGTGCGCAGCAGGGTTGAATATTGTTCTCTTTATCTCCTTGAGCACCGTAAACATGAATATCGTAAGCACCGTAGCACCATCGCACTGTTGCACCGTGAAAACTGTAAATGACATACAACACACTTATTTACAGTTATCACCACAAAAGGGGGTTACAGGGTTAATTGCAGTTGTCTGCACACACATCTAATTACATTGAACATTCAAAGAAACATGGTTACATGCAAGGTGCTTTGGATTATATTGTGTTTAAAACCAAACAGCATGAACACGGTTTATCTCTAGAACATATACATCTTTATAACAATGCACACTTTTCTGCATACCTCGATCCGCTTGCCAAAGGGGGTACAAAACTTTAAGCTTTAGAGATTTTCTGCAAACATTTTCCATGAAGTCCTATGCATAAAGCTAACATGTGGCCTCTAATACAGGAAAAGACTTTCTTTCTAAGACAGGAAGAAAGGAGTGGTTTTTGTGATCCTGCTAGTTAAACATTCCCCCCGGGAACTAAAAGGGAGGCAGAAAGGTTCCACCCAGAAGCAAGTGCTGAACAAGATCCACAATGACAAGCGGACAGTTACAATCATCTGAGACCCTAATAATACATATTTGTTGGTAGTTGGGGAAATATAAGGTGCGCAGATTACTTTTTTCACTTTTTTGCTCTATATTGTAGTCTGAATAAATCTAGGCCCCTGGTGTCCCAGATTCAATCAACACCCATCGAAGGTGGGCATCGAAATTGAAAGATTGCAACATTTGATCAACGTATGGAGGAAATGTAACCCATTCCAAGTAGGATTTCTCTTATTATTCACATGTACACTCTACCTACTCCAGGTCTAACCATATCTTTACTCCCTCCTGTGATCTACCTCTGTTTATTTCATCCAAAATTTTGGGGTTGCCTTAGCCCGACCACTTACCATTGGTGCCGCCAGTTTCCACAATCAGCAAGGCTAGCACATCCTATTCATGGTGACTGAATGAATCTGTTTCTTTTAAGCATTTTATACAGCACAGTGCTTGTGCTGTATAATTTGAACCCCTGTAAAACCTAAAAAACCTGGCTAATCCTGCCAGTTTCTCCCCTCCCCTTTGCAAACAGACCATGATAATCATGGCTGCTGAGCCCTTGACATTGTGGTCTATTTGCGTGCCTCCGTCAGCCTTAGCCTCCTTTATTGTATCGCACGGCGGCTCCTGGCGATCACCTTACTGGCTGTCTCCTCTCTCCCCCATGCGTCCGACTAACGTCAGTGGGGAAACCTCAGCCCACTGTGAAATACGGTGAAGGAGGTATTTTTTTAATGAAACACAGAGACAGGGGGGCACTCTATTAGCATACAGAACGGATAGTGTAAATGACCAAAAGTTGGTTAACAACCACTTTAATGACCCAGCACAGACTTCCCTGCAGACTATTTGGGCTGTTCATTAAGCCTCAGTCAGAGGTATCCCCATCCAATTGGCTTCTAGATATAAAAAAAATCTGAATTAACAACTCTATTTAAAAAACATAAAGAGAATCTGCATCTTGACCAGCAGAGCAAAATAGAATCCACAGAGCTCAATCTCTGCCTTACGTCTAAGGCAGAAAAAACATTTTAAATGAACCAAGGCAAAATCTTATCACCAAACTCATCATCTTTAAAAGCTGTTATTTTGTAAACTGACGCCTTGGCCTGCAAATGATATAATACCTAAATCAAGGAAGGCTGACTGTGCATACACAGAATCCCATGGCGGTCGTTAAGGAATTTCATGCAGGATTTTGATAACTTTGTGGCCCACTTGCAACTGGCTTCCTTATCAGCTTCTCACCGGGATGTTTAGGCAAGAGCGATCGCCCAGGTGTAAATCCTCCAGAATATCAAGTAATCTAAATCAGCAAAGACCCCTGGGCCAGATGGCTTCATGGTTTTGTATTTTAAAAAAATGACACTAATATTAATACCACCACATACTCTTAGAGAGGGTGGTCTTATGGATGTTGACTTCAATGGAGCTTGTAGAACCCCAGTTAACTATAAGCCAATTTCTTTGATAAACACTGACCTGAAACTACTGGTCATAATGAGGTAAACCACATAATTGTCAAAATGTGTTGCCAACATCACAAACGTCATATAAAGGAAAAAAAAGGAGGAAATAAAGAAAAGCCCCCCCCCCCCCCGGTATTGCGGACTTTAAGAGCAAACTTATTTATAGAAAAAATATATAATGGGTATAAGAAAAATATATTTTTATTTAGGTATTAAAAACCAGTAGGTGCAAAACAAACCATAACAGTGTACAGTACATCATACATTATGTATCATGCTCATCAAGAGCTGAAAAATATTGAAGAGAAGACTTCTCATATATCCCAGCATGTTTTGGGAGTCTTGAAGTGTATCCCTTCTTCAGGGTCATAGAAAAGACAAAACACTCTAAAAGAGAGAAAAAACACAGTATGCAGTTTAGAGCATGAACAGGGTAGCATTGCGTCTACACTTGGAAGCACATCAGCCATGAAAACACATACATACCAGTACTGTATCGTAGAATAAAACAAGCCTTGATTATAACAAAATGAACCTGAAACATATGAAAAATGTAACTTTCCGTCAGAGAGGACAACCAAAGGAAGATGGAAATTAAGCCCCCCAGAGGCCCAAAATGTCCCACACAAGGATCCCCAAAGTGGGGGGGGGGGGGGTTTCTCCAAAACCGACCAAACAAATCTGATGTGAGAGGAGTATCTATGGTCTACAAACCAACAAACATAATGATGGGGTGATTTGGACTAAAAAAAGCAAAGATAAATACATAATAATAACAGCAAAAGAAGGAAACCAATCTATGAAGTATCAGCATTCCAAAGATTGGACCATACTGACCCAAATGTCGAAGAAGGTCCATATTATGTAGAATCACTGTGTAAATGTAGCAACAAGTGTATACATGGTAGCAGGGGGAGGAAAAAGAAACAGGCTGGGTAGCCTGAAGCATCTGAAATACAAACCTGGTATGTGCACTCCAACAGTAAAAGTAAAAAATAAGAGAAAAATTCCATATAAATAAATAGCAAATATATATATATACCAACCAGACTTTTGAGACGAAACGGCGTAGGGTGGCGGCGTGCTGACGTCTTTTAAACCGCAAACTGTGTCCCGGAGTGAACGGGTGTGCTAGCCGGCCGGCTATATATTCACATGCAAATTTTATCTACTTTCCTGTAAGTGTGATTTTAATTTTTTTTATTAAACAAGTTATATGGGTTCACACTATGTAGCTTTTTTTCTTCTCCACACTGGTTTCATTACAACACGGATCATCGGTCCACTGTTGGAGAAGTCTCGGCTCTTATATATCCTGCCACGTTAACCCCTGGCTGGGGATTAAGCCATCTGCTGTCAGAAGATCTCTAGTTGGGATCTTCCCCTCTGGTAAGGGGCGGTGTGATTGAAAGGTGGAGGTGTTTATCTATCCATGCACTGTTTCTGAGGTGTTTTGCATTTGATGTCACCATCTATCTGGAGGAAAGAATAATTTTTTCTGCTATCAGTTTCCATCAGATGCATAATGTGTTCCGTACTTGATTAATAGACTTTTTCATTTTGTCACTTATTTTATATATCACCTGCAATACGGGACTTTCACTTATTCTACACAGGACTGCTATTGGAGTTCTATATTGTAGTGTTCATATTTGCGCAGCTTTTTCTTGTTTAGTTGTATTATTTTTGTGGGTATCTGACATTTCAAGTTGCTAGCATTTTTTTCTAGGCCATTCACATAGACAGCGCAGTATTACCACTTTTTTCACATATAGACCAATTTATTGGAGGCAATCAGAGCAGAAGATAACATGAAAAGGAAGAGAGTGCATGCACAATAATTGTGCATGCAGCTTCTCTCCTTTTCACATCCCCCTGAGGCAAAGCTCTCCAGGAAAGGACAATAGCTCAACTGTGTATTAAGGCCAGGTGGGCGGGTGGCATTAAGCTCAGAAGGACCGGGACGACACTGGAAGTAAAGCGCCTTAAGGCGATTAAGTTCGCATTTGTTGCGCTATACAAGTTACTCACTCACTCACTCACTCAGCAATCCGTTGTACTTTGCGTTGAAGCAGAAGTTTGTTCCAATCCCCTGTTGTCGTGATGCACTCGGTCTAGGTTGGTAAAATGAACACGAGGGGATATGCCGCGATGGCAATCCCTCGCGTGTGGTCTGAGAGGAAGATCAGGATTGGCATTGGTCATGCTGATGATATGTTTTAATGCTCTTCTCCAAAATTCAAGGTTCATTTTACCACATAGTAGGACTGGCATTGGCATATCAGGAGATACACAACATCAGGCGTGTAACCACTGGTGAAACTACTGGTCAAAATGTATGCCACAAGGTTAAACAGCTTTACGGCAAGCTATAAGCATGTAGACCAGGCCAGATTTGTACCGAATAGATAGGCGTCCAACCAAATCAGAAGAGCAATTGATTTCATTTCAATACTACACTATTCCTGGGATGGAGGTAGGTCACAAAAAGGAATGTTGCTTTCCCTAGATATGCTGAAAGTGTTTGACACTATATCCTGTACCTACCCTTTCAGGATCCTGTCCAGATAGCATTTTGGTCCTAAGTTCTTCTCCTTCCTCCAGACCTTATATAGCAATCCCTCTGACCAACTAAGGATGAAGAGTGATCCCCTTTTCACCATTACTATTTTATCATCAATATAGAGACCCTGGCTATAGCCTTTCGAACACACCCTGAAGTTCTCGGTGTAGATAGTGGTGTGAAGTAGCACAAACGCAGACTGTTAATCGATGACTTGCTCCTTTTCCTCACCTTTCCACACACCTTGCTTCAGTTGCTCATGGACCCATTTAAAAAAACTGTATTTCAGGTAATTTAAGAAAAATCGAAAACCCTTAACATCAGTTAACAACAACTACCCCACATGCTTGCATGTGAAAAGGATGTGGGAACAGAAGAAGAACTGGGGAGCTTGGACAATTAGAACTTATAAAGGCATCATGAATGTCTCCCTTATCAGATGCAGGTTACATGCACTTTCTTGATGGTACATGCGGGGCAGGACTTAGGGTGGTGGGGGCCTCTGGGCTTGAGTGCTGAAGTGCTGAAGGGGCCCCCTGGAGCAAGGGGGGATCATAGTTTCATAGTTGATGAGCGGGGGGTGCGCTTTAAAGTTGTTGAGCGGGGGGGGGTGACTCTCATCTGTGCACGGAATGTGTCGGCTCTCTTCCCTTCAGCAGACATCCACACACCGCTCCAGTTCCTCCTGGGGGAGGTTTTGCAGTTGTTCAGCGGAGGGGGGAGTGTGCCTCTCACCTGTCATTAGCCCGGCTGTCGGCTTTCTTCCCTTCAGCAGCCACAGTCCTCCACACACCCCTCCGGTTCCTCCTGCTTCCGTGCTGCCTCCTATTGCAGTGCGGGAAAATTAACCCTTTCGCGGGACTGCAGGAAGAAGCGGAAAGTCCCGCAGAATCCGTGCGTGTTGGGAGGTATGCGCAGGGCCGCCATCAGGAATTTTGGGGTCCCTTACACAGCTTAAGGCATGGGCCCCCTGGAGCAAAGAACCGGGGGGGGGGTGCTGCCACCTGAAATTGAGAAGCGGGGGGGCTGCCGCAAATTGAGAAGCGGGGGGGCCTTTACAAAAAAAAAAAGAAATAAAGAAAAAAATAAAGAAAAAACAAATATATATATGTATATATATAAAAAGGGGGGTAGCCATCGGGGGTCCTGGGGATCTCTGGGCCCTTTAATAAAGATAAAAAAATAAACCTCTGGGCCCTTTAATTAAAATAAATAAATAAATAAACATTTATAAAAAATATAAAGAAAATTTATTTATTTTTATAAAAAAAGGGGGGGGGGTTGCCATCCGGGGGCCCTGGAGACCTCTGGGCCATTTAATCAGTTTTGCACATCAAGAGACTGAAATTTTTGCCCGTTCCTCCTTGCAAAACAGCTCGAGCTCAGTGAGGTTGGATGGAGAGCGTTTGTGAACAGCAGTTTTCAGTTCTTTCCACAGATTCTCAATTGGATTCAGGTCTGGACTTTGACTTGGCCATTCTAACACCTGGATATGTTTATTTGTGAACCATTCCATTGTAGATTTTGCTTTATGTTTTGGATCATTGTCTTGTTGGAAGACAAATCTCCGTCCCAGTCTCAGGTCTTTTGCAGACTCCATCAGGTTTTCTTCCAGAATGGTCCTGTATTTGGCTCCATCCATCTTCCCATCAATTTTAACCATCTTCCCTGTCCCTGCTGAAGAAAAGCAGGCCCAAACCATGATGCTGCCACCACCATGTTTGACAGTGGGGATGGTGTGTTCAGGGTGATGAGCTGTGTTGCTTTTACGCCAAACATAATGTTTTTGCATTGTTGTCAAAAAGTTTGATTTTGGTTTCATCTGACCAGAGCACCTTCTTCCACATGTTTGGTGTGTCTCCCAGGTGGCTTGTGGCAAACTTTAAACTACACTTTTTATGGATATCTTTAAAGCGGAGTTCCACCCAAAAATGGAACTTCCGCTTAACCCACTCCTCACCCCCTTACATGCCACATTTGGCATGTAATTTTTTTGGGGGGGGAGTGGGGGCTTCAAGAGGAGTGGGACTTCCTGTCCCACTTCCTCCTTCCGCCGAGGGGCTGATTAGGCGATTAAGCTTAATCGCCTACAGCAGCCCCTCCCTGTAGGCCAGGGGTGCCCATCCTTTTGAAGAGCAAGGGCCACTTAAGCAACTTGGTAACCAGTCGTGGGCCGCAATGAGCGGAGCAGGCGGATGACAAGTCACGTCTACTCTATAGGCCCTATGATCCGGCCAAATGGAAGGGGACGAATTCCCCTCTTTTTTTTTAGATTGGAGGTAGGTGGGCGTAAAATGGACATCTGTCGATCTATAGAGGTGAATTGAGGGTCCCATTTGGTCGGGCTGGTTGTGTGAAAAGGGCACAAGACTGCTTTTACACTGATGTGCTGCAATTTACCCACACCGCGGGTGCAGCTTGGTGCACCCTTGTCTATCCTGCGGGTTAGCTGAACTTTGCCATAGACTCTGCCTGTGGCAAAAGCCAGCTCTGTAGAGAAAGCATTGGCTTATGAGGCTCCGCAGCCACTTTCTTCCTCTACCACCAGCTTCATTCACTGTGCCGTGGTATGGCAGGTCGGCAACCTGCGATCTTGGCTTGCCAACCCGCCATTCCAGAGCAGGAGGTCGCGGGACACATCAGAGGGCTCCGCGGGCCACTGGTTGGCCACCCCTGCTGTAGGCGATCACCTGGGACACTGACAGGTCCCAGGCGATCTCCTGTCCAATAGGACGGCGCAGCGTCGTCCGCGCATGCTCAGTGCCGATCGCGCATGCGCAGTGGGTGCCAGGCCGTGTAGCCGAAGGCTGTCATGGCTGGATGCCCACAGTTGTAATAAAGACGCTGGCCGGGGGGGCGGGGGAGAGGAGCGGAGCCCCCCGGCCGGCGCGTCGCTGGAACCATGGACAAGGTAAGTGTCTGTTTATTAAAAGCCAGCAGCTACACTTTTTGTAACTGACTTTTAATAAACATTAAAAAGGGCTGGAACACCCCTTTAAGAAGTGTCTTTCTTCTTGTCACTCTTCCATAAAGGCCAGATTTGTGCAGTATACGACTGATTGTTTTCCTATGGACAGAGTCTCCCAGCTGTAGATCTCTGCAGTTCATCCAGAGTGATCATGGGCCTCTTGGCTGCATCTCTGATCAGTCTTCTCCTTGTATGAGCTGAAAGTTTAGAGGGATGGCCAAGTCTTCGTAGATTTGCAGTGGTCTGATACTCCTTCCATTTCAATATTATCGCTTGCACAGTGCTCATTGGGATGTTTAAAGCTTGGGAAAACTTTTTGTATCCAAATCCGGCTTTAAACTTCTCCACAACAGTATCTCGGACCTGCCTGGTGTGTTCGTTGTTCTTCATGATGCTCTCTGCGCTTTAAACGGACCTCTGGGACTATCACAGTGCAGGTGCATTTATACGGAGACTTGATTACACACAGGTGGATTCTATTTATCATCATTAGTCATTTAGGTCAACATTGGATCATTCAGAGATCCTCACTGAACTTCTGGAGAGAGTTTGCTGCACTGAAAGTAAAGGGGCTGAATAATTTTGCACGCCCAATTTTTCAGTTTTTTATTTGTTAACAAAGTTTGAAATATCCAATAAATTTCATTCCACTTCATGATTGTGTCCCACTTGTTGTTGATTCTTCACGAAAAATTACAGTTTTATATCTTTATGTTTGAAGCCTGGAATGTGGCAAAAGGTCGCAAAGTTCAAGGAGGGGCGAATACTTTCGCAAGGCACTGTGTGTATATATATATATAAACATATTTTTTTTATAAATAAATAAACAAAGTGGGGGTTGCTGTCCGGGGCCCTGGGGGCCTCCGGGCCCCTGGGGACCTCCAGACCCCTAAAAAAAATAAAAAAAAAATAAACATTCACAAAAAATACATAAAAAAGGCCCTGGGGGCCTTTAAATAAAAAAATATAAGCAAAAATAAAAAAATAAACATTTATAAAAAAAAATTAAAAAGGGGGAGTTGCCACATGGGGCCCTGGGGACCTCTGAGCATTTAATGAAAAAAATAAATATATATATATTTATATATATATATATATATTGTAAATGTTGGGGGTGTTTAGCTCTTCTGGCAGATACGTTTTGGTGTAGTGAGTCCACAGCAAACAGGCAATTGGCGTCAAGGGCCTGGTAGCTCACGTTTATTAAATAGAGAAAACAAAACAAAAGTCCATTCAGGAATCCCACGCAGGGGTTTAAACGACATCCAAAAATAAATGAAAATACCAGCCCACCTGGCTACTCTTCAACAGCACTGCTGTTATAGGTAACGGTTCCTCAAACCATCCGCTCCTCCAGACCCACGGTCCTGGATGCACAAGGCCCCAAAGTCCTTCAACGCACACAGCGTCCGTCCCAACACAGGGACACAGCGTCCGTCCCAACACAGGGACACAGCGACAGTTACAGCCACTGTTCACCTTCCTTCCCCTCTCCTTCCTTCCCCCATCTGCTCTCCCCAGCCCTTCATTTAATGAGCTGTCTGCACCTGGGCAGGCAGCTTGCAGGCTGTCTTCAAAACCTGGACACAGGTTGGAGATCCAGTCCCACCCAGATCTCTGAAGGATCTCCAAGCCATAGAGCCCCATGTAGCAATAGAAAAAATATGAGAAAACTGCCAGCGCAGTTTTCTTTGTTTTTAAATTTACGCTCTGCAGCTCTGCAATTTGGCTATATGCAGACCGTGTGTCCATTTTTGCTGCGTCTCCATGGTGACAGGGACCCTCACTATTACTATATATATATATATATATATATATATATATATATGTAAATGTTTTTATAAACAAGGGGGGAATGCCATCCGGGGCCCTGGAGACCTCTGGGCCCTTTAATAATAATAATAATAATAATAATATATATATATATACATACATATAAAAAAGTAGGGGTTGCTGTCCGGGGCCCTGGGCTGTCCTATTGGACGGAGCCCATGGGCTTGAGCCCAGTCAAGCCCAATGGTAAGTCCGGCCCTGGGTACATGGTACCCAAACACTGGTCAAATATGTATACAGCTTATTGCAACTTTTATTTTGAGGATGTGGGCAGGTGGGGACATTGTACCATACATGGTGGTCGTGCAATAAATTGAAGCATTTCTGGATAGGATTTAACGTACTGATACACCCTGTAACCATGGTAAATATTGTCAAAAACCCTAGGGTTGCTCTAATTAATGAACCCATCCACTGGATACCCAGACAAAATCAGACCTTGATATATTTTATGTTCTTGGCATCTAAAATAGCTATCATAGCCACCTGGAAGAGCGATGTCGTAAACCTGGAGATAATAAAGCAGAAGTTAACGTGGATAATGACTAATGAAAAGATGGTTAACATTTTGCAAGAAACTGCCTCAAGATTTTAGCGGGTATGGAACTCATAGATACAATGGGCCAGATTCACAGAGCGATTACGCCTGCGTAACAGGAGATGCGCGGCGTAAGTCTAAATTTGCGCATGCGTTTCGATGCTCCGCATCCCCAAAACGAGATACGCAAGAAATCTACTTTTTTTTGTCCAGCGTAATTTCGATAGACAGGCGCATCCGTCTGTGCAAAACTGCACTAGACACACCATTGATTTGCTATTCAAATATGCTAATGAGGGGGTTACGGGGATCCACAAAAGAACGTTGGTGCAGAGCAGGCGACGCGCTGTGCGCAACAGCTGCATGGCCTGTCTAAAATTAGACCATATAAAAGGTGGTATAAAATTAGACAATTTGTCTACATGTCAGAGAAAGCAACACTGTTAGTGAGGAGCTGAGCAGTCACACGTGCTGCACAACAATCTGTATGCCAACATGCCAGGCACATCCTCGCTCACATAGCTATACTACTGACTTTAGAGGAGCAAAGAAGGAGGAGGGCACGGAGGAGGGCACGGGAGAGGATATACCGCACATGCATAGACCTCTTTGGCATGAGTGATTCTGAGGTGTATCGCATTTACAGATTCACCCCTCATGCCATCCTGGAATTAACCATAACCTTGCAGGAGGACATCACCAGCCCAACACACCGCTCACATTCAGTGCAGCCACTGGTCAAGGTCATGGCAACACTCCATTTCCTTGCCAGTGGCTCTTTTCAAAGAACAAGTGGAGTAGTGGCTGGGATGTCACAATCCTCCATGAGCAGATGTGTGCACCAGGTTGTCCCTGCAATCCTCAGACGCATGGCCAACCAAATCATCAAACTCACCACTGAGGACCTTCGGCTGAAGGCAATGACAGATTTCTACAGAATTGCCAGATTCCCACGCACCGTGGGGGCCATTGATTGCACACATGTGGCACTCCAGCCCCCCCATGAGACAGAGCACATATACTGCAATCGGAAGCATTGGCATTCCATCAACGTACAGGTGATAGTAGATGCCCAAGGCCTCATATGGCACGTCCGTGCCAAACACCCCGGATCCAGCCATGACAGCTACATATACAATCAGAGCCCCATCCGAATGGAATTCGAACAGAACGTGTATGGGGACACCTGGCTGGTTGGTGAGTGACATGGGTGGCAGGCATGACTGACCCCCCCATGATGCACACATCACAAGGGGCACATGCACGACTAACATCCTCCTGTCTTTTCCCTTCCAGGTGACTCTGCATATGCACTGGGACCCCATCTCATGACTCCTATCCGGAACCCCCAAACCCCAGGAGAGGAAAGATACAATGAAGCCCACGCCCAAACACGTGCAGTGGTGGAGCGCACCTTTGGCCTCCTGAAGTCACGTTGTATTCCCCAAACTTTGTGTGCCAGATCATTGGTGCATGTTGCATTCTGCACAACTTCGCAGTGAGAAAGGGCCTGCAGATTGACATATGTGATGACCTGACCCCTGAACCAGACAATCCCCCCCTAACCGAGGTTACCCCGTCTTCTGAGGGAAGAGCAGCCAGGAGACAGCTCACATTAGGCATCTTTGCACGTTAAACACACACATTAATCATGGCACAATGAGAATGCATGCATGCACACCACTGTGGTCCCTAGCACAGACACATCACATCCTCATCAAATTGGATTAGCACAAGCCCACCATGCTGGACTTGTGAGCAGCAACACCACGCCACGGCTCCAATTATGTCACTGTACATTCATACACCATTCACACGGACCTGGGAATCACTTCTCCCTGGTCCTGGGGAACCCGTCTCCACCAAAACTGAGGATGACACCCCTTTGCCGGCAGGAATATCACCCCCACATTCCAAAAAACATTCACATCACAAAAAAAAAAATGTCCAGCAAAAAAAAAAAAATTCAAGCAAAAAAAAAAAAGGGGGAAAACAAATTAATACCGTTGGCGTGAGCCACGCCTGGGGCGCCCATGGCCACGGCCCCGGCTCCTCAGAGGAGGGGGAGGGAATCCGGGGAAGGAGGAGCAGCCCCTGGTCTCTGCCCACCTGGCGGCCTGCCCTCCAAGGCCACGGCAATTCTGTTCAGGCCAGCACCTAGTGTTGCCGTGTTGGCCTGGATAGCCTGGGTGAGGGCCCTCACATCCTGCCCAACATCTGCTGTTGTAGTCTGCAATACGTTTAGGCAGTTTGTAAGAGCCCGGGAGTGGCAGTCCAGGTCCCCAAGCGTATCCTTTATGGAGGACAGGCTCTCCTCCATCCGCCCCAAAGTCTGTCTGACCTGTCCCAGATGGCGGGTCTGAAGGGCCTGGTCCCTTCTCAGATTGGCGGGCAGAAGCTCGGCCACCCCCCTGGTCTTCTGGGACGACTTCCAGCCTCCAGCTGAGGCTTGTGGCCGGGGAGAAGGGGAGGCCCTTGGGAGAGGAGCCCTGTTGGGGGAGGAGTGGGAGGGGCTAGCCCTTATGGAGGGCTGGCTGCTGCCAGCCAGAGAGGAAGACTCCTCCAAAAATAATAATCCACTGGCTGGCATGACATCCTCCTCCTCCTCAAACTCCTCCTCCTCAACCTTCTCCTCTTCAACCTCCTCTGAGGACTCCGGCCTTGTCGGGGGGTCCTCATCAGGCTGGGATGGTGCGGTCAGCCCAGATGGCCCAGCACCCTCCTGCTCATCTGTGGATGACACAAAACATTCACAGGTTGGAGGATCCACACACTTGCCACATATTCCCTTTCACCCCCTCCCCCACACATGCTACACACCTGATAGGGCAAAAAAAACCTTACCTGGCATCACGCCTTCATGACTGGAGTCATAGCCAGGCAGGCCCTCCACCTGTTGTCTATGAAAGGTGTGGGCCACCGCACGCTCCTCCACTGTCAGCCGAACAGGGCATGGTGGGCCCCCTCCTGTGGCCCTGGCATGGGCTGCCATTTTGGCCAGCTTCTTTCTGACCAGACGCTGGAGGTCATTGATCTTCTTTTCAATCCCCGACCGTGTCCGGGTCTCCCCCCCCGATGCATTCACCAGTAATGTTCTGCAAGATCTCACGCCTCCTGGCCGGGGTGGTGTTGGCACTCTCCGGGCCGTGGAGGAAACGCCCATATTGGGAAATGGCCCGGGCAAGAATTTGTTTCTCCCCCAAAGTAAAATTTAACTTCCTCTTCCTCTCAGTCATACTCATACAAAAACTCTCTCCCAAACAGTCAGCAAAAATCACTCACAAAAACAAGCAGGAAAAATCAAGCAAGAAAACAAACAAACAAAAAAACTATCAACCAAAAAGTCTCACAAGCAGTCACCAAAAAACACTTTCAAATATCTTCTACAAAACACTAGATCAAACAGTCCACAAATATCACAAAGACAAGTCACAACGCAACAAACAACAGAACAAAAGCACCTTGCTGTATAGGGAGGGATACAAAGGGATGTACTTTTGCAAAGGAAGTGCGTTTGTGCCTGTCTATTTATGCTGTCTGCGTAGTTCAGTAAGTTGCCCTGGTCTACTTCGAATTTCACTGATTGCACCGTTCCCGAGTTGTGAGCATGCGCACAGAGGTGCTGACCATGGTCTGCTTCATGTGCGCATGCGCGAGCCGGCCGGCCCTTCATTTGCATGGGGTCACGGCTCATTTCAATGTAAGACGCCCACGTCCTTCCCAATTTGAATTACTCCGCCTTACGCCTCTGAAATTACGTTGCACAGGCGCTATTTTCTGCGCAAAACAATCGAGAATATGGTGATTGCGCCGCTACATTGCGGCAGTCTAACGTAAAGGAGGTGCGCTACGCCAGTCAAAAAATGCGCCGATGTACGTGAATCTGGCCCAATATCTTCAACCCCCTGCTTAATGGCTGTTGTGGTGGTGATCAGTTTTAATTTTGACAGCAATATTCAATTTCGTTTTAGTTTAGTCTTAGGACTAAAATTGGAATTTTAGTTTTAGTCCCACTTCTGCAATTGTTTTAGTTTTAGCCATACTTAGTCGACTAAAATGTCCTACATTTTAGTCGACTAAAATCTCCAGTACATTTTAGTCGACTAAAATCTCCAATACATTTTAGTCTACTAAAATCTCCAGTAAATTTTAGTCTACTAAAATCTTCAGTACATTTTAGTCGACTAAAATTTTCCAGTACATTTAAGTCGACTAAAATCTCCAGTACATTTTAGTCTATTTAGTCGACTAAAACTCATTTTATTTATCTAAAATGGAATGGGTGTAGTTAAATTGTAATGCATTACTTAAGCATTTCTCTATAATTTCCAAACTCATTATATACTGCTGGATAGGGATGAGATTTATGTTTGGGTCTAACATGAGTTTGACTTGAACATTGGCTGTTCATCTGTTCGCTGAACAGCGAACAATTTGGGGTGTTTGCGGCAAATTCAAAAAGCCGCGCAACACACTTTAAAAGTCTATGGGAGAAATCTAAAGTGATACTTTTAAAGGTTAATATGCAAGTTATTGTCATAAAAAGAGTTTGGGGACCTGGGTCCTGCCCCAGGGGACATGTATCAATGCAAAAAAAGCAGTGAGCAGTGATTTTAATAATGCTTAAAGTGAAACAATAAAAGTGAAATATTCCTTTTAAATTTTGTAACTGGGGGGTGTCTATAGTATGCTTGTAAAGTAGCACATGTTTCCCATATTTATAACATTCTCTGCACAAAATGATACTTCTAAGGGAAAAAAGTAATTTAAAACTACTTGCGGGAGACCCCACCCCCCTCTGATGCAATGGGAAATCTGCTTTGCTTCAGAGGGGGGCGGGGTCACCCGTGCACGTTACTGGGTAACCCCGGCAAATCCCCTTGCATCTCTGGCCCCGCCCTCAGCTATATAAGAGCTGTCAGGCTGGTGGCGCGTCATTTGTCTGGTGCCCCTGGTGGAGGCAGGATCGTGTGCATTATATCCTCGCTCGAGATTGAGAATGGATTACATCGCTGGAATCTTTTTTTATTTTTAATAAAGGACTTGTCCCAAGCTGTCTCCTGTCATTTTTAACATTTTGACACTTTTTTGGTAGGGGCACAATCAATGTACGCCTTACCAATTCACATAGGGGGGCTCGGATCTAGGTGTCCTTTTTGTTAAAGGGGGCTTTGAGATTCCAATAAGCCCCCTGCCCACAGACCCCCACAACCACTGGGCAAGGGTTGTGGGGATGAGGCCCTTGTCCCCATCTACATGAGGACATCCTCCCCATGTTGAGGTATGTGGCCTGGTACGGTTCAGGAGGGGGGGCGCTCTGTCGTCCCCCATCTTTTCCTGTGGCCTGCCAGGTTGCGTGTTTGAAAAGGGTCTTGTATAGATTTTTGGGTGGAACCCCAAGCCATTTTTTTTTCATTTTTGTGTGGAGTTCCCCTTAAAATCCATATCAGACCTGAAGGGTCTGGTATGGATTTTTGGGGGGAACCCCACACCATTTTTTTTTATTTGGCGCAGAGTTCCCCTTAATATCCATACCAGACCTGAAGGGCCTGGTAATGTAATTTTGGGGGGACCCCCATGCATTTTTTTTTTCAATTACTTTTATCTGAATTGTCGGGACCTGACAATTCATTATAGCCACGAGTAGTTTTAAATTACTTTTTTTTTTGTTTAGAAATTTCATTTTGTGCAGAGACTATTATAAACACAGGAACATGCGCTACTTTACAGGCATACTATAGACACCCCCAGGTACGAAATTTAACACAATATTTCACTTTTATTGTTTCACTTTAAGCATTATTAAAATCATGCTCCCTAAAAAACTGCAGTTTTTAAAACTTTTTTTTGCATTGATACATGACACTTAGGGCAGGACTCTGGTCCACAAACACTTTTTATGACAATAACTTGCATAAAATTTTAGCAAAACGATACTAGCTGTGGGTTATGGGTGCTGCAGCAAAAAATTATAATGGATTCAAAAGTTCAAGAAATAATTTATTTAAAAGATACATGGTGAAAAAAAAATGTTCTAGTGGGATCAAGACATGAGTTCCAAAATGCGATTTTAAAGTAGATGCATAAATACAACCATGTGAGTTCATGTAACAAAAAAGTAAGTAAATTTGTGCTAGAAACTCCGACGCGTTTCGACCTTTGATAATGGAGGTCTCTTCAGGGGGAAAAGATTGAAAACATGAACTCTGAAAAAAGATACATATAAATAATATTTGTTAAAATAAACAAATATTTATACAATAAATTATATACAATCATTGTTCGCCATATTGGCGCAGGTAAGTATATTTACCAAAAAATAAATGTCAAAGACTGAAACCATGGGTCCACCACAGGACCCCATCACCGAGAAACAGCACCCCCAGAGAACCACACGGAATGGGAGGGTCGATGGAAAAGACCAGGCTGCAAGTAGGTGGGCGTCCTCCATGCCTACGAGAGGTCGCACTTACAGACCCCACACTGAGCAGGGGGGGGGGTAAGAGGTCATGGGGGGGAAGACCGAGGGGAACCAAACAGAACCAGATGACAAAAGGAGAAGCACGGACCCAGCAAAACCTAAAAAAATATATATAAATAAATAAAAGAGGGATTACAACCTTCAAAATACTAAATAGATGGTCAACAGGTAAAGGAAGAAAAGGAAGGAAAGAGGGGAAAGGAAAACGAAAGAGGGGACGTGCAAAGTGTGTGAGGTGAAAGGTCTGGGAGAGAAGGGGAAAACGGGAATGGGAGTTCAGTAAATTGTGCTGGTGAGTGTGTTATGCCCTGTACACACGATCACTTTTTGTGATGAAAAAAAATTTCATTTTTCTTCATGAAAAAAAACGACATTTTTCAAACTTCATTTTCAAAAATGACGTTGCGTACACACCATCATTTTTGGAAAATGATGAACAAAGTGATGGCACTCTAAAGGGGAAGTTCTATTTGCCTTGAGGCTGCTTTTAGCTGGTTACTTGTTAGTAAAAGACGATTCCAGCTTTTTTGTCTGTTACAGCGCGATGAATGTGCTTACTCCATTATGAATGGTAGTTTTACCTTCCAGTCTCCTAACTTGCTTCTGGGCATGTGCGGGTTTAAAACGTCATTTTTTACGTAGTTTTGCCCACACACCATCATTTTTTATGACACAAAAAATGACATTTTGAAAAATGACATAAAAAATTCGAGCATGTTCGAATTTTTTTTGGTCATTTTTTAGAAGACATAAAATGACATTTTGCCCACACACCATCATTTTAAATGACATTTTAAAAAATGTCATTTTTTTTCATCACAAAAAGTGATCGTGTGTACGGGGCATAAGAGAGTAAGTGCAGCAAAGGATGTAACGAGGTCTGAATGGAGAAAACATGTTCTGAGTGTTGGTATTGAATGTACAGTGATGGAGTGAAAAGCTACTTTTTTAGGTTTTGCTGGGTCCGTGCTTCTCCTTTTGTCATCTGGTTCTGTTTGGCTCCCCTCGACCCCCCCCCCCCATCACCTCTTGCCCCCCTTTTAAATTGCATTTTGGAACTCATGTCTTGATCCCACTAGAACGCTTTTTTTTCACCATGTATCTTTGAAATAAATTATTTCTTGAACTTTTGAATCCATTATAATTTTTTGCTGCACCTCAAAGCCCCTTGGGTACCTTTCCTTCTATCAATTAACCTTTAAAATTAGCATTTTTCGTGTTCGTGTCCTATAGACTCTAACGGTGTTTGCGTGTTCGAACAAATTTTTTGCCTGTTCACATGTTCTGCTGCAAACCGAACCAGGGGTGTTCGGCTCATCCCTAGTGCTGGAGATAAAAATTGATGTTAATATTTATGGTATTGAGGTATGAACATGCACTACAGACCAGTGTTAATTTTGACATCAAATTTAATTTTAGTTTTAGTCTTATGCCGCGTACACACAACCTTTTTTCGGGTTGTAAAAAATTATGTTTTAAGGGTCTAGAAAAAACTATGTTTTTTTTAACCCGATCATTAAAACGGCCTTGCCTACACACGATCGTGAAAAAAAATGCTTTTTTTTTTACTAGTAATGGCGGGGATCTGCGATTTTTATTGGGACTGCGATATTGCAGCGGACACATCGGACACTTTTGACACATTTTTGGCGCCACTCACATTTATACAGAGACCAGTGCTATAAATATGCACTAATTACTGTATAAATGTGACTGGCATTGAAGGGGTTAACACTATGGGGTGAGGAAGGAGTTAAATGTATTGCCTGGGTGTCGATGCTGTGTCCCTATGTACAAGGGAAACAGCATCTGTCTCCTTTCCCTGACAGGACGTGGAGCTCTGTGTTTACACACAGAGCTCCACGTCCCTGCTCTGTCACCGCCGATCGCGTGTACCTGACGGACATCGCGGCCGCCGGGTACACGCATCAAATCCTCAGTGATGCGTCGGGACTGTTTTTCCTCGCCGCGCGCCACCCTGTGGCGCGCGCGGGGAATTACAAATACATCACGTCCAAAGACGTGACCCTGGCGCCTCAGGTCCGCGCTGTTGACGTATTCTGTCAATAGCGCGGACCTCTAGTGGTTAAAGCCCACATACGACCATTTTTTACGACATAAAAAACGACAACGTTAAAAACGGTGAAAGAAATTAGAGCATGCTCGAAATTTTTAATGCCCATTTTTTAGATCGTGAAAAATGCTCTGGAGCCCACACACGATCGCTTTTAATGACATTAAAAAAAAGTCATTTTTTAAAACCCGAAAAACGGTCGTGTGTACGCGGCATCAGTCTTTTGACTAAAATGGCATTCAATTGTTTTAGTTTTAGTCGTATTTTAGTCAACTAAAATGGAATTAAGTTAGTTGACTAAAATGTTTTAGTCGATGAAATTAACACTGGTGGTGATAAGAATATACTCTAGTGTGGGCTGTTGTTTTCTCCCTTTTTTTGTTATCTCTTTCCTTTCATCCCTTTTCTTTCTTCTCCTCTTTCCTCATTGATGATGCTTAGGGCAGTTTAACGTTGGATTCAGGTCATCTTGTATGAGAATGGTAATTTCTAATACAGAATATGAATAACCAATATGTTGCTTGAACTGGATGTAAATATGTTCTGTGTTTTGCACTTTACCGACATTTGCTCTAAGGGGGTTGTTCACATATAGTAGAGACCATTCATAACTCTAAAGCCCCATACACACTATGGCCGCGTACACACGATCGGTCCAACCCGATGAGAATGGTCCGACGGACCGTTTTCATCGGTTCACAGACTGATGGTCTGATGGTGCGTACACACCATCAGTTCAAAAACCGATCGTGTCAGTACGCGGTGACGTAAAACACAACGACGTGCTGAAAAAAATGAAGTTCAATGCTTCCAAGCATGCGTCGACTTGATTCTGAGCATGCACAGGTTTTGGACCGATGCTTTTGCGTACTAACCATCAGTTTAGACCGATGGTCAGGCGTCAATCGGTCCGATTTTAAAGCAAGTTTTAAAACTTTGGTCCGACGGACCGATGGGCCGTACACACGGTTGGTTTGGACCGATGAAACTGGACTTAAGTCCATTCTCATCGGTTTGAACCAATCGTTTGTACGCGGCCTATCAGTTTTCCTGCAGGTTTTTCTCTTTAGGTTTACCAAAACCATGTAGTACAAGGGCCTGCCTGATTGCATACAGATTGAAACTCTTGAGGTTTGACCTCATATTAGATGGTTTTGGTAAACCTAAAGAGAAAAACCTGCAGGAAAACTGATAGTGTGTATGGGGCTTTATACTCTTTAACCACTTAAGGACCCCCGCACGTACATATACGGCCACAGAATGGCTCGTACAGGCACAAGGGCGTAAATTTACGTCCCCGCCTTCGTGCGGTTCGGGGGTCCCATCGGGACCCCCTCCTCGGCGTGCGGGGGTCCCCCTGGCTCCGGGAGCGATCCGGGACGAGCGGGCGGATGTCGGCGTTTACCCGCCCCCCGGCGATCGCTCCCAGCCAATGCGCGCGCTCCCCCTTTGTGTCACTTCCTCCTCCTGTGTAAACACAGGAAGGGGGAAGTGATGTAATCTCCCATCGCAGCGGTATTTCCAACCGCTACGATGGGAGAAACACCTCACAGTAAGTGTGCACCAACATTACACTGACACACACTCACATAGGCATACTTAACCCCTTGCGATCTGCCCCCCCACCCCCCCCTGTCACAGTGTCACTGAATGCAGTGATCTAATCACTGCATTTAGTGTCAGTGTGACAGGCAGTATAAAATCAGTTAGTGTTAGGTTCAGGATAGCCCCCCCACCCCCCCTAATAAAGTTTTAACCCCCTGATCACTGCCCTAGTTAACCCTTTCACTCCCTATTGCCAGCGTCACTAAGCGATCATTTTTCTGATCGCTGTATTAGTGTCGCTGTTCCCGCTAGGTAGCTATTTTTTTACTAAAGACATGTGGCTAAATAAATTTTGGCCTAAATGTTTGACTAAAATTTAGTTTATTTGATTTTTTTTTAACAAAAAGTAAAAAATTGTGTTTTTTTTTCAAAAATGTCGCTCTATTTTTGTATATAGCGCAAAAAATTAAAATCGCAGAGGTGATCAAATACCACCAAAAGAAAGCTCTATTTGTGGGAAGAAAAGGACGCAAATTTTGTTTGGGAGCCACGTCGCACGACCGCGCAATTGTCTGTTAAAGCGACGCAGTGCCGAATCGCAAAAACACCTTGGGTCATTTACCAGCATATTGGTCCGGGTCTTAAGTGGTTAAACCATGTTCATGGTATTTTTGACCTATGTTTGGATATGCTTCTTTTTTTTTTATTAAAACAATTTTATTGAGTGTATAGGTAAGACAGTTACATACAATGGGCCAGATTCACGAACACTTGCGCTGGAGTATTTGGATATGCGCCGCGTAACTGTGATGATGCGCCGTCGTTTCTATGCGCCCGTACCCACCAAACTAGATGCGCCCAATAACGGGTCATTTGCGACCGGCGGAACGTTCCGACGCCAGAGTATCGTCAGCGCTTATTTTCGCTGGGCGCATCAGTCGCGCCCATTGATTTCCCCTGCAAATATGCAAATGAGGGAGATTTCCCAATTCGCGAACGGATTAGCACCATACGCTGGCTACATGCGCCGCGCGTATCTGGTCCGTCCGGCGCAAAGTTATTTCTACAAAAGGCTGCTTTATCTTTACTCCAGACGGTCACAGGTCAGCAGGAGAGCAGCTACAGCAGCGTTACCGACGATAGGAGCTTGCTGAACAACAACACTTGCAAGGACAACACCTCTGTGTGCCAACATGCCAGGGGCAATTGTGGTCCTAGAACTACTGATGGGTCCCCTGGAACCAAGAAGGCGGCCACGTGAGAGGATATACCGCACTCGTATGAACCTCTTTGGCATGGGGGATGAGGAGGTGTATCGCCTCTTCAGATTCAGCCCAGATGCAATACTTGAACTAACCACAACCCTGCAGGATGACATCACCAGCAAGACACACCGCTCACAAGCAGTGCAGCCACTGGTGAAGGTACTGGCAACACTTCATTTCCTTGCAAGTGGAACATTCCAGCGTACAAGTGGAGTGGTGGCTGGGATGTCACAGTCCTCTGTGAGCAGATGTGTGCACCAGGTTGTCCCTGCAATCCTCAGACGCATGTCCAACCAGTTCATCAGACCCACCACTGAGGAGCTGCGGCAGAAGGCAATGACAGATTTCTACAACATTGCCAGATTCCCTCGCACTGTGGGGGCCATTGATTGCACACATGTGGCCCTACAGCCCCCCAGTGCCACAGAGCACATATACCGCAATCGGAAGCATTGGCATTCCATCAACGTACAGGTGATAGCTGATGCCCAACGCCTCATATGGCACGTCCGTGCCAAACACCCCGGGTCCAGCCATGACAGCTTCATATACAATCAGAGCCCCATCCCAGCAGAATTTAACCAGAACATGTATGGGGACAGCTGGCTGGTTGGTGAGTGACAAGGGAGTCAGGCATGACTATCCCCTCCCGTGATGCACAACAGAAGTCGCACATGCATGACTAACATTCTCCTGTCTTTTCCCTTCCAGGTGACTCTGCATATGCACTGGGACCCCATCTAATGACTCATTTCCGGAACCCCCAAACCAGAGGAGAGAGAAAATACAATGAAGCACACATCAAAACCCGTGCAGTGGTGGAGCAAACATTCGGGCTCCTGAAGTCCCGTTTCCGATGCCTGGATAAGTCTGGGGGGACCCTATTGTATTCCCCTACCTTTGTGTGTCAGATCATCGGTGCATGTTGCATACTACATAACTTTGCTATGAAAAAAGGCCTGCATATTGACATACGTGATGACCTGACCCCCGACCCACACAGTCCCCACCTGCCAGAGGACACCCAGTCTGCTGATGGAAGAGCAGTCAGGAGGGTCCTCGCCGTAGGCATCTTTGGACACTAAACCAAAACATTAATAACAGTGCACGCATGTACACCACTGATGTCCCTAGATCACACACACCACATGCACATCACATTGGATTAGCCCAAGTCCAGCATGTAGGAGTTGGGAGCAGTAACGCCGCGTCAAGGCCCCAATGATGTCACTGTCCATTCATACACCTTTCACACGTCATTCATACAGCCGTGGGGTTAACTTCACCACCACGGCCGAGGGTGACACCCCTTACTTTCAGGAGTGCCACCCCCTCACATTCACACACCATTCATATCATATCCTGATAAATAAAATAAACAAAATCTCATAACCTGAGAAAAAGGAAAAAAAAAACTCATGACCTGAGTATGTCCAAACAAAAAATATAAAACAAGAAAAAAAAAAGGCCTCATCGGGGATGCCGGGGGCTTCTTCTGGGGGCCCCTCTCTGGCTCCTCAGCTGCCTGGATGGAGTGGGTGGGGGTGGGGGGGCATCTGGAGGTGGCTGATCCCCAGGTGGGCCACTCCTGGCAGGTGTGGCCTGCATGCCCTCCAAGGCCCTGGCTATCCGTCCAAGGTAGGAGTTTGTCTGGGCCTGCATCCGGAGCTGACGGGTGACCTGATAATGCTGGGCCCGCCGACTCAGCCTCCCCTGGTCCCGGATGGCAGCACTGTTGGCCTGGACGGCTGCAGTAAGGTCCCGAATATCCCCCTGCACCTCCCCCAAAGTGGTGACCACTGCAGCGCAGTTGCAGCTTACATCCTGCACTGCGTTGCTGAGGTTGGCAACGGAGCCCAGGCTGTCAGACACTTTCTGTAAGTGCCCAACTATGGCCCCCATCTGTTCCGTCTGCCTGGCGTGATCCCTCGCCAACTGGTCCTGGACACCATCAGACACCCCCCTGGTCTTCTGGGTCGCCTTCCTGGGGCCAGAAGATGGTTGTCCTCGGGGGGAAGGAGTCGCCCTTGAGGGGCTTCCAAGGATGGGGGAGGGGACGACAGACGGCCCAGGAGAAGGGGAGGAGACAGACAAAACTAAGGTAAAGTCCTGCTCTGCCACAGCAGGATCCTCTACAACCACCTCGGCAGGTGTGGTGTGGCCACTCTCCTCCTCCACAACCTCTTCACCACCCAGTGGCTCGGGCACACGATGGCGTGGGGGGGATGGGGTGGAATGCACGCTGACAGATGATGGCCCAGCTCCGTCATCTGTGGATGACACAAAGCAGACACATGTTGGTGGTCCCACACACTTGGCACATGTACCCTCCCCCCCCCCAAATGCAAAACAACAAATAGGGGATTATAAAACACTTACCTGTCCTTGTGCCTTCCTCCATGGAGTCATAGCCTGCGACCCCCTCCACCTGCTCCCTCTCCAGGCAGCGTGCGACCACCTCCTCCTCTGCGGTCAGGGTGACAGGACAGGGGGGACCACCACCTGTGCCCCTCTCATACCTCCTGATGGAGGCCACCTTGTCCCTCACCTTGCGCCGCAGATCATTAATTTTTTTTTGTATGTCCCCAGCAGTCCGGGTGGAGTAGCCCAAGACATTGACCCTGGCAGCAATGGACTCCAGGATGCCCTGCTTCCTCTCCCGGCTGGTCTTCCGGCTTTTTTTGCCATGGAGAAAAGCATTATCCGTCTCCATTGCCAAAATGATGAGCGAGACCTCCTGGGCATTAAAATTCAGGTTCCTCCTCTCTCTGGGGGTAGCGGGAGCAGCCATCACCAAACAAAAGTATCTTCCCTGGGGTGGGGGGAAGCGGAAATACTTTTGCGCCGGAATGGCGTTTCCGCCAGCGCTTTTAAGCGCCCAGCGGAACGCATTGCGCTGACGTTTCCCAGGAAGTGGTGCCGACGGAAGTTGTGAGCATGCGCACAAGGGGGCGAGTGGAGCCGCACTCACTGCGCATGCTCCGTGGATGATGCGCTGAACGTAAGCCTCTGCGCTGGGCTCCGCCCATCATTTACATATGATCACACCCACTTCCACTTGCGTCGGGTTACGCCAGCGCATTATCGTTACTCTGGCGCAAGTTTACGCGCAACTGCTATGTGAATTACAGGACTTGCGCTGAAAGGGTCTTCAGAGTAACGTAAATGAGAAGCGTTACTCCAGAGGAAAGATACTCTCATCTACCTGAATCTGGCCCAATAAGTCAAAACAAAGGTTACATAACAAAAATGTAAAGCTAACATCGCAGAAGAAAACTTCTGTAACAGCATCTCCAACTCAACAGGACTTTCAACAAAAAAAAAGAAAATACATATGGAGGTGAATGAAAACACTTGTCATCAATGTCTTTTTCATATGCTACTCAAATGTTTTCTCGTTTGCATTTGCGGGTACTTGATTTTGCCTTTGCAGTTGAATATATCCACAATATTGTTCTAATGTCTTGTTTAAAAATATTTAAACAAAGAATGATATTTGTTTACTACAGCATTGCCTTGATTTTAAGAATGACCTTCTGCTTGAGGAATGATGAGCAAGCTTGTGATGTTGAGAAGAACGCTGATGGTGAAATAGGTTGAAAGGACAAAAATTGCCAGATCAGTCAGACAACACCTCTGTTAAGGCAGCAGAAAAAATGGGGTTTCCTGATTGTGCTCTTACCTAATGGTTCGTTGGTGGTGTGCGTGATGTTAATTCATTAGCAAGGCGGTCAACTAAAATACACAGGAATAAGAACCTAAGCAAGCACCTAGAAAAAAAGCTGAAAGTACAACGTAGCTTGGGCAACCTTGGGAGATTAAAAGTACTCTTGCTATACATCGCAGGCTAAGTGTTCCCAAGGACTCTCAGAATAGGGATTCTCTACATAAATGCTTCTAGTAGTGGCACAGTGGAAAGTAGAAAAAGAATGCTGGTGCTTGGCTAAGGGCTCAGATTTATAGGGTAGTTGGTCCTATAGGTAAGAGGAGGCAGAGCTTACCCACAATGGTATGCTGCCATAATTGTGCCTGTATAGGAGGCAGTCTTCTTGATAGAGGAAAATGGATTTGCTTGATATGACCTCTCATGAAAAAAAGGCAGAAACACTGTCAGCAAATTGTTATGCTTTATAAAAATGAATCTTCATGTTCTGTATATTTTAGATTTATTATTCTCTATCTGGAATTTGCACTTTCCGCTGATGCTTACTGATTTTGCATGTGTTCAGTGGGAAATTCTTCTCAAGTATCGAGATGTGTAGAAGAAATGTATTTATACAGAGTCATATTAATACAGAAGTGCCACCAGCAGGTCCCTTTGAAGTGGCTATTTTCTACAAGGCACAAGAGATGTTTCAGTCAGAAAACATTTGTCAAGCCCATTGAAAAAACACTACCTAGTGGTACTGTGGTGTCTTAAAACAACAATTTTTTCCCTGAGACTTGCCCTTACCCATAGTGTGCACCTTTTTTAAGTATTCCAGTATTCAGTAGCATATGAATTTTACTGTTGGAAATGCTATGTTTTTCATTCACTTCCAGTACTAAAGACACTAGAGCAGTGGGTACCACACACAGGCAAAGCGAGGGATGTATGCAAGTATCTAAGGCAAAAGCTAACAATCAAGAAGCAATTAGGATCTAATCAAGAAGCAATTATTTCTCAGTGATGGAAAATGCTGAATAACAGGAAGATGTGTGCATACTGAAAGAGTCAATAACTTTGTAGCAATGACATTTTCAGCTGACAATAATAAGGAATGCTACACAATATTTTTCACCTATCAATCCAATACATTTGTATGTGCATGTAACCAACCACAAAGTATAGCTGTGACTTTGTCACTTAGAAAAAATAAAAAATAAATAAAGCTGCTAGCAGGTATAAAGTATAGGACTCTAAAGACACCTTCACATACCTGCATCAGCTTTAATAGTCTCCTGCAATGCCAATTGCTAGGTTTAGCTGAACCAGGAAAGCTCTGGCACCACCTTGCTGTGATGGAGCTTGCCCATCCCAATCCATCTATTTCCACTGGCTATTAAAGTCTATCATATTACTGGGCTAATAAGCATTTGAGAAATGGTATATAAATGGTATATAAAAGTTTCAAGTCTACCTGGAAAAGCTTAGCATTTTGGTGTAAAGGAAGCAATTAAGGATCCTGCAGGTATCACTTTAAAAAGCCTAGACTTTATACTAACCAGAAGCTAGAACAAATGTTTTTTTACGTTTTTTTAAGTTGACCAATCACCTTAAAAATGTATTCCCTCCTCCCCATATGAATGAATGAATGAACGAATGAATGAATGAATGAATGAAGAACTTGTATAGCGCAGCACATGCAAAGTAAATCGCCTCTGGGCGCTTGTTGTTCCTGTCTCCTTTGAGGTCAAAAGAGATGAGTCTTAATCTTTCTCCTGAAGACTAAGTAGTTCTCCTCCAGCCGAATGCTGGCTGGTAAGGCGTTCCATAGTCTGGGACCTTGGACAGCGAATCTCCTGTCTCCTTTGGACTTGTATCTGGCTTTCGGTATCTGAAGCCGATTTTGATTGGTGGATCGTAGAATACGATTGGGATTGTAAACTTTTAATTTTTCGCATAGATAATGGGGAGCATTCCCATGGATACATCTATGCGTTAGACAGAGAGCTTTAAAGGTGATTCTGTCTTTGACTGGTAGCCAGTGAAGGGATCTCAACAAAGGTGAGATTGATTCCCAGGGTTTTTTCCCAGTCACAAGTCTGGCAGCCGTATTTTGAACGACTTGAAGACGAGCGATTTGGTACTTGGGGAGTCCGAGGTAAAGGGCATTTGCATAGTCCAGTCTGGAGTTTACAATCGCTCCCACCACGACCGCTATGTCTTTCTTGGGAATAAAAGGCGTGAGTCTGCGTAGTAGGCGCAGCAGATAGTGAGATCCGCTGACTACTGCCCCTATTTGTGCGTTCATTGTCATGTCGGAGTCAAAGATGACCCCAAGACTTTTGACTTTGGAGCTAGGGGTGATGATTTTGCCCAGAATGGGCGGGGGGATCCAGGTTGTTGTCGATTGATTCCTACGCTTGGCGTGAAACAGAAGAAGTTCTGTTTTCGCTCCATTGAGTTTGAGATAACTCTTTGTCATCCAGTCCCCTATCAAAGAGAGGCATGTCTCTAGGTTGAGGTGGTGATCCTTTTTATTGCAAATGCGGAAGTACAGTTGCGTGTCGTCTGCGTAAGAGTGATATAGCAGTTTTTGGCTGCTGATGATTTCGAAAAGAGGACGCACATAGATGTTGAATAACATCGGCGACAGGGGAGATCCTTGAGGGACCACGCACGATAATGTGCGTTGTTCAGAAGTGAAGGGTCCTAGCTTCACTATTTGCGATCGGTTTTCCAAAAAAGAGGAGAACCAAGATAGATCGCTTTCTGCGACTTTGGCTATTTTAGCCAGCCGAGTCAATAACAGCTTGTGATCTACTGTATCAAAGGCTGCGCTTAGGTCCAGCAGAACCAGAAGAGAAGATTCTCCTTCGTCTGCGGCCTCGAGAACGTCGTCCCATATCTTAAGCAATGCTGATTCTGTCCCGTGTCCGGGACGGAATCCTGATTGAAATGGGTCGAGTAAGTTGTGGGTATCTAGATGCTGTTGCAGCTGTTGTACCACTGCTTTCTCCATTACCTTGGAGAGAACATTTAGGCCTGTTATGGGGCGCCAGTTGAGTGGATCCTTAGGATCCAGGGTGGCTTTCTTCAAGATAGGTTGAATGAAGCCCTCCTTCAGCTGGGAGGGCATTATGCCCTCCCTGAAGGATTGGTTGATAAGCTGTGTGACAGGAGGTGCCAGGATGTCGGCGCATTTCTTCAGCAGTTTGGTGGGGATGATATAATTTGGCGCAGTGCCGATGATATTTTTAGTGGTCTGAATGGAGATGGGTTCCAGCGTGAACTCGCCAAACTGTGGTGAATTGCTGCCGGTGCTGTGTAAATGACATCTATAGCAAGGAAATTATTCAACTTTAGACAAAGCTGCACAGTTTGTTTTTATCTACAGATGTCCCTTATCTGCATAGGGAGTTTTTTGGTACAGGTAAAGTATTCCTTTAATTCTCACCTCTCTGCAATCTGACACCAGACCCTTTTCCAGACTGAATGTGTGTACAAATTGTGAAAAGTACTGTTTTTTCATATTTTGCCTTCCACCACTAAATACAGCTCTGCCCTAAACCGAACACTTAAATATTATTTAACCACTTAAGACCCGGACCAATATGCAGGTAAAGGACCTGCCCAGTTTTTGAGATTGAGCACTGCGTCGCCTGAACTGACAATTGCGTGGTCGGGCGACGTGGCTCCAAAAACAAAATTGGCGTCCTTTTTTTCCCCACAAATAGAGCTTTCATTTGGTGGTATTTGATCACCTCTGTGGTTTTTATTTTTTGCGCTATAAACAAAAATAGAGCATCAATTTTGAAAAAAATGCAATATTTTTTACTTTTTGCTATAATAAATATCCCCAAGAAAGATATAAAAAAAAAACATAGGCCGATACGTATTCTTCTACCTATTTTTGGTAAAAAAATTCGCAATAAGCGTTTATTGATTGGTTTGTGCAAAATATATAGCGCTTACAAAAAAGGAGATAGTTTTATGGCATTTTTATTAATCATTTTTTTTTACTACTAATGGGGGGGATTTTTTTTGTGACTGCGACATTATGGCGGACACATCGGACAATTTTGACACATTTTTGGGACCATTGTCACTTTCATAGCGAAAAGTGCTATAAAAATGCACTGATTACCGTGAAAATGACAATTGCAGTTTAGGAGTTAACCACTAGGGGGTTTAAAGGGGTTAAGTGTGCCTCATGAATGAATGAATGAATGAATGAATGAAAACTTATATAGCGCGGCACATGCAAACTGAATCGCCTCTGGGCGCTTGTTGTTCCTGTCTCCTTTGCTATCAAAAGAGAAAAGTCTTGACCTTTTTCCTAAATGCTAGGTGGTTCTCCTCCAACCGAATGCTGGTTGGTAAAGCGTTCCATAGTCTGGGACCCTGGATCGCAAATCTTCTTTCTCCTTTGGACTTGAAGTTGGCTTTCGGAACCTGGAGCAGGTTCTGATTCGTGGATCGCAAAACGCGATTTGGATTATGCGCTTTTATTAGTTCGCATAAGTAAAGGGGGGCGTTCCCATGGACACATCTATGCGTAAGACAGAGAGCTTTAAAAGCAATTCTGTCTTTAACTGGCAGCCAATGAAGGGCTCTCAGTGAAGGTGAGATGGATTCCCAGGGTTTTTTCCCAGTCACAAGTCTGGCGTGTTTCTAAATGTAGGGGGGCGGGGCTGGACGTGTGACGTCAGTCATTGTCTTTACCTATATTAGGGAACAGACGATCACTGACATGGCCACAATGAAGAACGTCTCCACGTTCTTCAGCTTTTGAGATCGATCGCGGTGGTGATCTGGTCCGGCGGTCGCGCTCGTGACCCCACGGCTGGGCTCTTAAAGAGAACATACAGGTACGTGCCTGTGCCCAGCCATGCCATTTTTCCAACGTATATAGGCATGAAGGGGTCTTTAAGTGGTTAAATGGTAAACTTAACCACTTCAGCCCCAGAAGGATACTTCAGCCCCAGAAGGATTTACCCCCTTAATGACCAGAGCATTTTTGTGATACGGCACTACTTCGCTTTAACTGACAATTGCACGTTTGTGCGATGCTGTACCCTGGCAAAATGTATGTCTTTTTTCCCCACATATAGAGCTTTCTTTTGGTGGTACAAAAAAGACCGACAATTTAAAAAAAAAAAATAATGTATTTACTTTCTGCTATAATACACATAAAAAAAATTATAAAAAAAAAATAATAATTTATTTTTCAGTTTAGGCTAATATATATTCTTCTACATATTTTTGGTAAAACACAAAAATCGCAATAGGCGTTGTGACAGTAGGCAGGTTAAATCCCCTGGTTGCATCCAAGATGCCGTATATATATCTCCTAGGTTCAAGCTTTATGCCAGGTTGTACCTCTAAGGGGAGTGCTGGGAGTCCTGCTGGGAGGACTTGATGAGCCCAGCTGAGTTAGGTGGGCTCGTTAGGTCCTCTACAAAAACTCCCAGCATGCTAAGAGAGATGCTCCAACCTGGAACCAGATCTGTGTGAATAGTCTGGGGAGTGATCTTTGTGCGGTGAGACAAAGCCTTTGTGGCTACTATTACCAAAACTCTAACCAGCAGGGAGTTAGGTACTGGGGCAGCAATAGGCTGTACCCAGGTGTTAGTTAGGGACACCGATGTGTTTAGTAATTGGTCAAGTGACCAGGATTTTTTTTTGTATCTCTTTTGTCTCTGTCACATTTGTTTTGTATATAGTGCAAATAAAAACAGCACCTTTTTGTTTTCCTCCTACCACGTCTGCTGTGCCTAATTGTTTTTGTGTGCTGAACCCGTCCAGGGGGTCACACACACCCACTCACCGTGTATATTGATTGGTTTGTGCAAAAGTTATCGCGTCTACAAACTATGGAATAGATTCAGGACTTTTATTTATTATTATTGTTTTTACTGATAATGGTGGCGATCTGCGAGTTTTAGCAGGACTGCGACATTGCGGCGGACAAATCTGATGCCAAATTACACTTTTTGTGGTCCAGTGACATTATTACATTGATCAGTGCTATACTAATGTACTGATCAATGTAAGAATTACACTGGCAGGGAAGGGGTTGACACTAGGGGCATCAAGGGGTTATGTGTGTTCCCTCAGCGTGTTTTAACTGTAGGGGGGATGGACTTACTGAAACATGACAGAGATCACTGCACCCAATCACTGGGAGCAGTGGATCCCTGTCATGTCTTTAGGCAGAACAGGGAAATGCCTTGTTTACATAGGTAGTTCCCAGATCTGCCTCTCTCCATCTTCGGACATCATGTCTACGGGCACGCCCGCTATTCTGCTTTTACGGACTGACATACAGGTATGTCAGTTCACTTAGGAGAGCACACCTGCCGCAGTATATCTGCGTGACCAGGTCGGCAAGTAGTTAAAGCATTTGTAACCCCAACACTTCATATTCCTAATATGTGCCTACTGTACCATGTACTTGTATGAGAAAGTATCCTGTTCTCTTTGTATTGCTTCCTTTATGTAAAAAACCCATGGTGTTCCTGCCAGTCCCCTTGCTTTCCTATTAAAAACTGACCACACTAAGCAGGAGACCACACAGTGGTCAGTTCTCTAGCTAAGCTGGGAACTCTAGCTAAGCTGGGAACTCACCAGGAAGCTTAGTGTGCTGCTGCTTCTCCTCTGCCCAGCTTATGCACCTAAGAACAGAGGGAATGTGATCACTTATAAAAAAGGGGGAGAAGGGTTTTACCATGTATTTTTTATATTTATACAAAAATGTTTTGCCTTTAATTTATTTTTTAAACTAAATGGGTTGTTTTTACAAGGTGATTGTTTACAATCACTTTTACTTGAAAGCTAATGGTAGGCTATGCCCCCAACTATCTAGTTACTAGCTACGTTTAACATTAAAAAGACTCTGGACTGCAAAGTTGTAGGGTATTTAGATGACCACATTGCTGCAGTGGGGTCAGGATGTTCTGACAAAAGGTGACAACAAGATTGGTCAATAGTAGGTTCAGTATACAGCGCTGAATCAGCAGGACTACCTATCTGCCTAAGCCCATTCTTTATACTTCTTCTATGTGTAGCAAAATTGCCACAACATTTAGTCATTCAGTTTTAAAAATCCCCCACTTTGTGTTTTTTTTTTTTTTTTCTCCACTTCAGACTCAACCAAAAAGGGCATCGAGACTTGCCCCAAAGTTCATTTGCCCGCAACGTCTCCTCTGTGGTTTTGCATCATGAGTTGTTTATTCTCTTTTACTTTATTTCAGTTGTTTATTTATTTATATATATATTTTTAATTATTATTTTTAAATATATTCTTCATACATGGGAGGTATTAAAAACATCAATATCCAAGTGGAGAGTAATTCCCATCCCTTCTCCCCCCTACCCCCCCTCCCAACTCCCCCCGACCGACCTCCGTTTACCAGTTTCGATACCATGCTACTCCTTTGAATTATATCGATATATACCTTGTTCTTTATGCCTAATGCGCCTATCACTTCGGCATATCTCGTTGTATATTTGAACCTTTTCCAATTCTCCCACTTCTCCTCAAACTCTTCCCATTTCTCCTTGTCTCTGAATCTTAGGTATTCTAGGCTATAGATTTCCTCCACTCTATTATACCACCCTATCAATGATGGACTCTCCGTTCCCTGCCAGTTATGCGCTATCTGATGTTTTGCAGCGTTCAAAAGTTGTGGGACCAGTGTCTTCAGGTATTGCTTAGTTGGAATTCAGGATCCGTGTAATACACAAACCCATGGGTTATCTGGGAGTTCGTTATTTGATATTTCTCAAATTTTTTGTCTAATCTCCCTCCAGTATCTTCTTATTTTAGGGCAAGTCCATCAGATATGGGCCATAGAGCCCACTTCGCCACAACCCCTCCAACATAACTGTGAGGTAGTTACTGAGAATTTGTGTATTTTATCCGGGGTAAGGTACCAACGCACCAAACATTTATAGTTCAGTTCCATGGTATCATTATTTATTGACGTCTCGTGAACCCTCGTTATTAGCTGATCGATCTCCAACTCATTTACCCGTGAGCCCAACTCCTCTTCCCACAGGGCGCTCTGTGATCCTGTTTCATTTAAAATCTGATACATTTTAGAAATTGTCCCCTTTTCAATCTTGTTAATACCAATGTTCGCATGTGTTCCGAGCAGGCAGTATAATGAAAGTGCTGTATTTTCAATGGATGCCTATGAAGTAAACTGTGTGAAATCAGGTGAGATAAGCTTAACACAACTAACAGGGCTATAAAGATCATTTGTATTAGTGGCATGCTGTTTATTTTACCATTAGCTCAGCAATGCTTGAATAAGCTTCCTAAATGCCATTTACCTTAAGCTAGAAGCCTTCAGCTCATTAAATTAATGGATGCTGCTAAGTTTTCCGTGGCTAAAATGTTAGCATATGACATAAGCCTAATAAATGTCTCGATCTGACATTCCCAGTGTCATCAGGTAAGTGTGTATATCTTAGTTGAAACATTAAATCTTAATTTACAAAATCTGTTGTTCACATTATGTGTACACACACGACCGTTTTTCATGATGAGAATTTTTTTTTTTTTTAAATTGGTAATTAAAAACAATTTTATGTAGGCTCCAGAGCATTTTTCTCGACAAGAAAAATGGGCATTAAAAAAAATTTCCCGTCGTTTTTCACGTCGTCGTTTTTTTCTCGTCGTGAAAAACGGTTGTGTGTAGGCTTTAACGACAGGGTAAAAAAACGTGCATGTTTAGAAGGAAGTTATGAGAAAGGAAATTTGCATAATCAGCCCAAAGGGTGGTGCCATTAGAATAGAACTTCCCCTTTATAGTGCCGCCGTACGTGTTGTACGTCACCACGCTTTGCTCAAGCATTTTTTTCACGATCGTGTGTATGCAAGGCAGGCTTGACAAGAATCACGTTGAGAAAAACTTTTTCCATGACATGAAAAATGGTCGTGTGTACGCGGCATTACTTTTTCATTGATCTAATCTTGATTTTTTTGCAATTTTCTATTAGAATATTTGATATCTTTTGTAGTTTATGTTGCCATTATGATTTAAAAAGAGTAAAGACAGTTGATTGATAATAAATGGCTTCAGCCAAACACTAACCATGTGTTATTCATATTCTCTGAAAAAATGGCCAAGAAATCATAAATTCCGCCAGGGTATGTAAACTCATGAGCACAACTGTACCATCAAATCTTGGGTGGGAACCTCCTGCCCTCAGCCAAGGCATTGAAAATGAGTCGTGGATGGGTATTTAACCACTTAAGGACCCCCGCACGCACATATACGGCCACAGAATGGCTCGTACAGGCACAAGGGCGTAAATTTACGTCCCCGCCTTCGTGCGGTTCGGGGGTCCCATCGGGACCCCCTCCGCGGCGTGCGGGGGTCCCCCTGGCTCCGGGAGCGATCCAGGACGAGCGGGCGGATGGCGGTGTTTACTCGCCCCCCCGCGATCGCTCCCAGCCAATGCGCGCGCTTCCCCTTCTGTCACTTCCTCCTCCTGTGTAAACACAGGAAGGGGGAAGTGATGTAATCTCCCATCGCAGCGGTATTTCCAACCGCTGCGATGGGAGAAACACCTCACAGTAAGTCCTGCACCAACACTACACTGACACACACTCATATAGGCATACTTAACCCCTTGCGATCTGCCCCCCCACCCCCCCTGTCACAGTGTCACTGAATGCAGTGATCTAATCACTGCATTTAGTGTCAGTGTGACAGGCAGTGTAAAATCAGTTAGTGTTAGGTTCAGGATAGCCCCCCCACCCCCCCTAATAAAGTTTTAACCCCCTGATCACCGCCCTAGTTAACCCTTTCACTCCCTATTGCCAGCGTCACTAAGCGATCATTTTTCTGATCGCTGTATTAGTGTCGCTGTTCCCGCTAGGTAGCTATTTTTTTTTATTGCGATTTTTTTTTTTTTTTACTAAAGACATGTGGCTAAATAAATTTTGGCCTAAATGTTTGACTAAAATTTAGTTTATTTGATTTTTTTTTAACAAAAAGTAAAAAATAGTGTTTTTTTTTCAAAAATGTCGCTCTATTTTTGTATATAGCGCAAAAAATAAAAATCGCAGAGGTGATCAAATACCACCAAAAGAAAGCTCTATTTGTGGGAAGAAAAGGACGCAAATTTTGTTTGGGAGCCACGTCGCACGACCGCGCAATTGTCTGTTAAAGCGAAGCAGTGCCGAATCGCAAAAACACCTTGGGTCATTTACCAGCGTATTGGTCCGGGTCTTAAGTGGTTAAGCGTGACAATGACCCAAAAGACACGGCCAAGACAACAAAGAAGTGGCTCAAGAAGAAGCACATTAAGGTCCCGGAATGGCCTAGCCAGTCTCCAGACCCTAATCCCATAGAAAATATGTGGAGGGAGCTGAAGGTTTGCGTTACCAAATGGCAGCCTAAAACCTTAATGACTTGGAGAAGATTTGCAAAAAAGGAGTGAGACAAAATCCCTCCTGAGATGTGTGCAAACCTGATGGCCAACTACAAGAAATGTCTGACCTCTGTGATTGCCAACAATGTTTTTGCCACCAAGTACTAAGTCATGTTTTGCAAACGGGTCAAATACTTATTTAACTCATTAACCTCTCTGACGGAAATCCCGAGTGTGGCTCTGGGTTAATTTTCTGTACCAAAAGCGGTAACCCTGAGCTACATTCGGGGTTACACTGTAGTGTTAGTTACCTTGTCCCTACAATCCTCCGATGCCCTCCTGCTGTGTTCCCTAGCCGATGCCGGCAATCGTATTCCGGGTTCCCTTCCTTTACCATTCTTTTTGCCTGGAAACTTAAGAACGTCCATGGCATCCACAAAGTGTCCCTTTAGGTCAAAAGCAGTTTTAGCGGGTCAACTAGCAGTTCTAGTGAATTGGAATCACTTGTAGAATTGATAGTGATTCATAGGGAAATTCATCATCAGACACTGAAAGTGACAAGAACGATGATTCTGCGACTGAGCTCAGTGATGTGTGAACTTGATGCTCTATTGACTGTGGTACAGATCAGGCATTGCTCCCAAAATTCCCATTTACTGGAGCATCTGGCATGAGAGTAGATGTTGAATGCGACAACCCCTTGGCATACCTACAATTATTTCTGATCGATGAGGCTATTGAGAAAATTGTTACTGAAACAAACCGGTGCAAAGAGCAATAATTAGCTACTACACATTGGAAGTTTTACAAGAAGCAGAAAGTGGGAACCAGTGACCAAAGATGACATTTGGAAATTTTCTAGGCCTAATAATACTTCAGGGAATTGTGGGAAAACACCCGCAGAAGTATTATTGGACAACTAATAAATTACTTGCCAATCCATTCTTTGGCACGGTCATGTCAGAATACAAATTTTCCCTGATCATTAAATATTTACACTTCGAAAACAAAGAAGAATTTGATGAAACTACTCTTCCTGCACCAAAAATTTGGGAAGTATCTCAAATGATTCTAAAGAATTTCCACATGAGCTATGGGCCAGAAAGAGATATCAGCATAGATGAAAGTCTAATGACCTACAAGGGAAGGTTTAGCTGGGTACAATACATTGCTTCACAGAGAGCACGATTTGGCATAAAATCCTGCATGCTATGCAAATCGTCAACTACCTACATTTGGAATTCAGTCATATACACTGGAAAAGGAAAATTTAATCCAAAATACAGCAACTATGGAATGGCAACACCTTCCGTTCTTTCACTCATTGAGCCATTGCTAAATCAGGGCTATTGCGTAACAACTAACTACTTTTATACATCGCCTGAACTTTATGAGTTTCTTCTGCAAAATAAAACGGATGCCTATGGAATCGTTAGGGCTAACTGGCGCGACATGCCACCAATGTTTGGCAAAAGGAGCTGAAGACTGGAGACATTGTTGCCTGGCAGAAAGGCAAAATGATGGCACTGCGATGGCGTGACAAGAAAGATGTGTGCCTAATGAGTACAGTTCATAAGAACTCTTATAGTACTCACGAAAGGTGGGAAAGAAATCATGAAGCCACAAGTAGTAATAGACTACATCAACACCATAGGAGGTGTCGACAGAGCCGACCAGGCAATGACATTCTACCCAGCAATGAGGAAACAACAAAATACAAGAAGATCTTCAGGCATCTTCTTGAGCAATGCTTGTGGAATGCCACATTCTGCAAAAAAAAAAGAGAGACAAGCCTGTGATTCATTCTGACTTTATTTGGAAAGTTGCTGAACGTATCTTTGTGAAACAACAAACACTATCAATGATCGTGAATAGAGCTTGACGTTGTGCTGTTGGCATTCTCAAACCGTAACGTCTTACTGGTCATCACTTGGATTACATCCCACAAACTAAGAAAAAGTCAAGATAAAAAAGTGGGCCCTAGGCATTGATAAGAAAAATGTGGCGCGTACAGCCCACTGCGGAAAATTGTGGCCATGGCTTAAATTGTGCTAAATATTGGAAGTGGCTTAAAGGGGGTGTGGTTTAATAGCGTCTGAGATGACTTACATAGTGCAGAATGTGGTAATGTTAAAGGGAATGTACAGTGCACAGTGTACAGCGGTTGGTATTATGTGCAGGAGAAGAGTGTGGAGTGTATGGTGTTGGGTAGTATGTGCTGGAGAGGAGTGCTGAGTGTATGGAGGTAAATAGTATGTGCAGGAGAGGAGTATGGAGATTTGTATTATGTGCAGGAGAGGCGTGCAGAGTGTATGAAGGTAAATATTATGTGCAGGAGAGGAGTGAGGAGTGAATGGTGGTGGGTAGTATGTACAGAAGAGGAGTGCTGAGTGTATGGAGGTAAATAGTATGTGCAGGAGAGGAGTATGGAGTGTATGGTAGGGCTAAAGTTGTTATCTCAGGCTCAGACAGTGGCATCATTCATATTTCCCACCCACACATCTCCTGTCAGATACAGTTGCACACCGTTATAGGAGTGTGGGCGGTCCGGGCAGACACAGGAGGAACAGGGGCGGGAGGACGAGCAGCTTGTATTTATCTCTTCTCTCCTATCCATGAGGGAAGGGGGTAGTGTGCTTGCTGGGCTGTGCAAGTGTGAAAGATACTCTGCTCAGCTGCAGCCATCAGTCTCTACATCTACAGACCGATTCCCCTGTCCAAATCGAGCATTTTTTACAGGGTGATCGGTGCTTGCAGCTGTCCCCCGCCGCACCGATCAGCCCACACTATCAAGGGACAATCATCCATGGGTGCAAGGAGGGTCAAAGTGCCCCCCCTTTGTGTCTTTGTGTGCTCATGTGCAGTGAATACGCTGCACATATGGATAATATGCCACTGGCACCAACAAGGATTTGCGTGGTTTGTTGCTTGAAGTGACATGACAGTGGAAAGAAAATCAGAAAGGAAACCAGGTTCCATTGTCCTGATTGTGATATCGGACTTTGTGCAGTCCAATGTTTTTGGTTTGATTACATTATTGAATAAAATGTATTATTATTTTATACATTTTTATATTTATTTAGAATTATTTATTATATTATAATTTGTGATTTTGTGTTTCTAACTTTATCATACCCGGGATGTTTACAAGACTATTGTTTGGACAGATTTAAAGGGGTCATAAAGGTTCAGATATTATATATTTTTTAAAACAAACATGTCGTACTTACCTCCACTGTGCAGTTTGTTTTGCACAGTGTGGACCTGATCGTCCTTTTCTGGGGTCCTCCCCGCAATGGCTAACCCCCTTAGGAAGCTCTCTCCAGAGAGGGTTACCTTGCAGGCAGGCTCCCATCTCATACACTCTGCGTCCATAGACACAGAGGGCTAGATTTAGGTAGATGGGCGCATCTTTGTGCCGGTGTAACGCAACGCATATACGGTCCGCCGACGCAAACTAGTGAGGCACATACAGTATTCACCAAGCACTTGCTCCTAAGTTTGTGCCGACGTAACTTAATTTAGTCGGCGTAAGTGTAAGTGGGTGTGTCTTTATGCAAATGGTGGTCTAGTGATTTACGCCTGGCGTATCTTGAACGGAGCATGCTTAGTACGTTCGTTCCTTTCTGAGCATGCTCACAACTATGCCGGCACAACTTACAGAGATACACCGGCCCAACTTACGCCCAGCCTAAAAATACGCCCAGACATGCGCCCGGCCGATGCAAAAGTACATCCAGTTTTATTCCCCCCCATGGAAGGTACTTTTGCTGTGAGATGGCTTCTAGGAAAAGGGCTGCCCCTGGCATGTTGGCAGATGTGTGTTGTCCTGCAAGTGGGGTTGCTCAGCTTGCTAAGTTTGTCGGTAACGGCAGGGCCGCCATCAGGGGGGTACAGGCAGTACACCTGTAAGGGGCCCGGGGGTTCCCAGGGCGCCAGATAACAACCCCCCTTTTTTATATATTTTTTTTTATTTCATTATATCTATATATATATATCTATATATATATATATATATATATATATATATAAATTTTATTTCTTTAGATAGATATATATATATATCTATAGATATATATATATATATATATATATATATATAGATATATATATCTATATATATTCTCTCTTTTTTTCTTTTTATTAAAGGGCCCAGAGGTTTTGTGTAATGGGCCCCATAATTTCTGGTGGCTGCCCTGGGTAACGGTGCTGTTCTCCAGCTGACCTGTGCCCGTCAGGTGCAAAGATAAACCAGCTATTTGTAGGAATAACTTTACGCCGGACCTAACACTTACGCTCTGCGGACTTAGCCTGCGCCGGACCCTAATACGTTCACGAATCGGCATATCTCCGTCATTTGCATATTTGAATAGGAAATCAATGGGCGCGCAAAATGCGTCCAGCGTAAATATGAGCCTAAGTTACGTTGGCACAGGAAAGTTACAACGGTCGGAGGAAGCCTATTTTCAGGCGTATCTAGTTTTGTGGGTACGGCGCAAAGATAAGCCGGCTCAACTTTACACTTACACGGCGTATATCGATATATGCCGGCATAACTCTTTCTGAATCTGGCCCAGAGTGTATGTCTCAGTCTCGCCCCATAGTGGCCGTGTCTTTGGATTTGATTGACAGCAGTGGGAGCCAATGGCTGCACTGATATCAATCTATCCAATCAACGCAGAGACTCCGTGGAGAAGAGGATGATAGGGACGAGCCAAGCAGGTGAACAGGCTCAGTAAGTAAAACGGGGGGCTGGGGTCCCATCATTGCCAGGTGTTTTTTTTCCCTAATGCATAGGATACATAAGGTAAAAAAAATACAACCACTTTAAGTGAGTTATTCCTAAGAATTACAGGCCTACAATATAAAATAACAAATTTCCATGCAAATCAATGTACCGCTTTGCCATTCAAAAATACTGACATAATCAGACCGCCAGGGAGGTTAAAATGCAAATCAATTTATAACTTGTGACTCTTTCACCCAACACTGCAGGGGTTAATGCCCTCTTTTGAAATTGGGACTAAAGAATAAGCAACAATACTTACATTATTAATCACTCTCCTGGAAGCTGGTGCTCTCCCCCGATGCTCCCAGTATTTTTAAATTGTACAGGTGACTAGAGTTCAGCCTAATTTGTGTCCCAGTACCAACAACATAATGAAGCAACATGGAAAAATTATGCATCGGGTATTCCAATGGCTTCCAGCTGACAATCATACACAGAGCTTAGTATAGCTGAGGAATTAGTGCCAAGCAATATGTGCAAAATGCCAGGAGTCCCAGTTATTTACTAAGATGAATTCTGGGGGTGGAGGAAATGTAGATGGAGTTCTTCTTTAAGAAAATCCCCCCCAAATAACTGATCAAAAGGCTCACCTAAAATCACCCTGCCATCACTGGTTATATTCTTATCCAACTGAGTCAGCCGTTCACCCTGCTGAGGCAGATAAATTCAGCACTAATTGTAATTGGGTAATTATAATGTATAACCTCTTAATGATTGCAAAGCGCCTTATAAATAAAGAATTATTCGTCTTATTATAACAGGACCTGAATGCAGTGATTAGATGAACTTTATTTTGTCACTGTTACATAATTACTATTGTCGAACTGCTTTTCTGGTGTTCATAAACATTTGTTTTACAAATTCCACTCAGGGCTTTTACAGAGCCGAGCAGAAAATGGTTTCCTTTTATTCTTTATCACCCATTCAATCAAATGTAACCTTGGGAGCTCACCAGCATGCAATTTACCTTTCAAGCCAAATATTTCCAAATTACATTTTGTTTTATGTGAAAGAAATCTGCTTCTATCTGAGCACTCCAAGGTTCGACATGTGGGCTGGGAGCTGTTAAACTCACCCTTCCCGTAAAATGAAAATTATAACGCTGATATTTTAAGCTTGTGCTGATTTAATTGAAAGGTAGGACGTAAAGGGCACTAAAATAAGAATTTTCCACAAAACTACAAGCTAAGCAACAAATCCAAGAGACCATATTTACTAAGTTGTAATCAGGCGTATCATCTATTATAGTCACCAAGGCTTAACTTGAAAAAGTTGAAAGAACAATAACATGTATTAGACATGACATTTCTTAAAGTGGAAATATTTCATAGAAACATAATTGTTAAAAAGTCCATCTTTAAATGGATATTAATTTGGCCAATAAAAGAAAAAAAACATGTATTATGGTGTTTCCCTAACAATGATCCTAGACCTTCCATACTTTCCTTTTAGTTCATTAGCTTCCCCATATCTCCACCACTGTACCCAACTCCAGTTGGCTACCGTGCTCTTGACCCCACGTGGCTGCATCAGGGTATACTGGACGAGCCCCCAAATATAGTGCCACCCCAGTAAGGTCCACTGGAAGATATCAGGAACATATGCATCTTATGGCCCCCATGGGGCAGAGCCATGCTGCAGGAGTCATAAGATACATACGATCCTGATGTTTTAACATAAACGTACTGGGCCAAATTCACAAAGCACTTACACCGGAGTATCTCGAGATACTCCGGCATAAGTCTAAATTTGCGCCGGAATATCTATGCACCGTACCCACAGAACTAGATACGCACCAAAATAGGCTATTCCCGACCTGCCTAACTTGCCTACGCCTGCACATCCTAGGTGCACATTTATTCCGTCTAGGTGCACATTTATTCCGTCCACACCATTGATTTCCTATGCAAATATGCAAATGAGGGAGATACGCCGATCCACAAAAGTAAGTTTGTGCGGTGCAGGCTTTGCCCTGTGCGCATCTGCTGCACGGCCGGTCTAAAATTAGACCTTATAAAAGCTTGCTTAAATTTAATCAATCCATCTACATGTCAGCAAAAGCAACACCGTTAGGAACGAGCTGAGCAGCCACACTTGCAGGACAACAATCTGTATGCCAACATGCCTGGGGCATCCATGCTTATAGCTATACTACTGACTTTAGATGAGCGCAGGAGGAGGAGGGCACGGAGGAGGGCGCGGGAGAGGATCTGCTGACCACCACTGGGCAAGGTACTGGCAACACTCCATTTACTTGGCTCTTTTCACCCTAATGGCTAAATATATATTTTATAGACATTTTTTCTGTTTAGTATATATTTTAAATCATAGAGAAAGGAGCAAGCGGGACTTTAAATGAAGCAAGTGCGGAAAGATTTGCACTAAGTTGGGAGATATAAATAACGGTAATAAATCTGGAATACGTTAAATATTTTATTGCTTTCACATAATGCACCGTACATGACTATATTGCACTATTGAAGAAAATAGATAAACATATGTAGTTCACAGATTGGTGGGGGGAAAAGTTTATATAGGCAGTAACCCAAGTGTATACAAACAAAAGGTACAACAAACTGTACTGCAGTAATTAGTGTATACACTTGGGTTACTGCCTATATAAACCTTTCCCCCCCACCAATCTGTGAACTACATATGTTTATCTATTTTCTTCAAATATTTAATGTATTCCAGATTTATTACCATTATTTATATCCCCCAACTTAGTGCAAGCCTTTCCCGCACATGCTTCATTTAAAGTCCCGTTTGCTCCTTTCTCTATAACAAATACCAGGGATGGAGGTAATTAACTCATTGCCTCAAAGTCCCAAAAAACCCTCCCCCTTTTTCATATATTTTAAATTAGTTAATATAATAAATATATAATTTTATTTTTTATATCTAATATATATTTAATATTTTAAATATTATTATAATTATATTTTTTTATTATTATCAACATTTTTTTAAATATATATATATGTATGTGTGTATATATATTGGGTGATGGCCCTCAAAATAATGGAACACACTGACACGACACAAACCTACAAACAGCAACAGACAAGGGAACAAAAGCATCTTGCTTCAGGGAGGGAAAAAAATGGATGTACTTTTGCAATGGAAGGGTGTATGTCTGAGCCTATTTATGCACTGGGCGTATCTCACTAAGTCTGCCGGGCCTAGTTCCTATCTCACTGATTGCTCCGGGCCGAGTAGTGAGCATGTGCAGAGAGGCTCTGACCATAGTCAGCATCATGCACATGCCCAGGCTGGCCGGCCCTTCATTTGCATGGGGTCACGGCTCATTTCAATGGAACACGCCCACGTCCTTCCCACTTTGAATTACACTGCCTTAGGCCTCGGAATTTAAGTTGCGCCGGCGCAAATTTGGGCTCAAATACTCTGTGGATACGGCACTTGCGGCTCGAAATTGAGCCGGTCTAACGTAAAGGAGATGCGCTACGCCGGTCTATATATGCGCCAATGTACGTGAATCTGGCCCACTGTCTTTTATGGATGACATTTGCGCATACACATATAGCACTGTGGATACTCTGTTATTGTGAGTGGAATCCTTGAGAGATTTTTTAGTAAAGTTTTTTAGGGGATTACACTGTTGGTCCCATTTGTGTTTACGCATGTGGGCTGGTATATGGGTGCCGAGCTGAGGAGGAAATAAGTAAAGACAGAACAGGGAAAGAGATTTGAACATTGATGGAGCAATATAAGCCTTTAAGACCTTGATATTATTATTAACCACTTAACCCCCGGACCATATTGCTGGTCAAAGACCAGAGCACTTTTTGTGATTCGGCACTGCGTCGCTTTAACTGACAATTGCGCGGTCGTGCGATGTGGCTCCCAAACAAATTTTTTTTTCCCACAAATAGAGCTTTCTTTTGGTGGTATTTGATCATCTCTGTGGTTTTTATTTTTTGCGCTATAAACAAAAATAGAGCGACTATTTTGAAAAAAATGCAATATTTTTTAATTGTTTGAATTTTTTTTTGCCTATTTTTTAGAACCCGAAAAATGCTCTGAGGCCCACACACGATCGTTTTTAATGACATTAAAAAAAACTTCATTTTTAGAACCCGAAAAACGATTGTGTGTACGCGGCATAAGTCAAAAACGGAGAGGCACATTTTCCATTATTGACAAATTAAATCCTTCTGTATATAAGATCAGAATAGAGGCAGGCAAAACAACACAAGATAAATGGGTTCATGCAAACCAACTAAAACAGTTCCATGGAGCCAAAGAAGTCAACTAAAATGTGCTGCTTTCTTTCCTTTTAGAGCCATGAAGTCGATGTGGATTATTATCCTACTTCATCTGATCGGACATACTGTAACATGCGCTCCCTGCGCGTTAATGCGTTCCACACTGAAATGCATTGCGGCGACCGCACAATGACGTCATCGACTGGCGCCGCATGCGTTCCAGCTTGGAACGTGGAAGTGCCGAGCGCACTCAGCGCAGGATTCGGCACACCTGCCAGGCACCTGTCCCCTGCCTATAAAGACATTTAGTTTACTTAGGTGGTGGTTCTATTATTGTCAGCCGTAGCCGGCTTGGCTGCCCAGGCTGGAATTCTAATGCTATCTAGCCACTACCCTTAACATGCAAATGGTGCCAGTATGGATGCAAAACCTAAAATAAGCTAAACAGCCTGCTATTGCTGGGACACTGAAATAGATGTTCCTACTGGACACCCTAAACTACGGATTTCCCTTGCTGTGATTCCCTTGCTCACCAGCATTACAACATGCGACCAAAGCCTAGCGTTAAAAAGATACGATTCACTAGGAGATTCCAATGCACAACTGTATGCAAGTAATTATCAGTTAAACATAAAGTAGTGTATTAGGCCACTAAGAGCGCAGGAATGAAAATAGATGCAACCCTTAGCATATAAAAGTTTAGAGCGAACATGTTCAGTAACTTAGGGCATAGGCCCATAAACAAGTTATAACTTATGTCAAGCAGGTAGTAAATAAGAATAGTGATAGCAATTAGTAATTGCATAAGAGAGGAATATATATTGTAACGTTTGGGGGCCATAGCTCAACAGGGATTCAGTGCTTAAACCGTTGTTTTAAAGGAAAAAGGCTTTTATTCACAGAAAAGCAAAATAAGGCTTTCTCAGCATGCCAAAAACTATAACATAAAAGTCCGCTTGGCTCCAGCGTCAACAAAAAGTCTGCTTATATCCAGCACAAAACAGTGAAAGCAAAATGACATACGGTTTGTTGCAAGATCAATCTTCACCCCCTGCACTTCAAAAGTCCTCACTGTGCAGCTAGCAGACTTCCATCTTGTCCTCACAGGTGCACTCTCCAAACTCACTCCCCATCTCCAGCACCACTTCCTGCTTTAATGGGTGGTTCTCTGGGGGAGTTAACACCATGTGCGCTGGCTCCCAAGGTTTAGGAGTGGAGGCTCCGTCCCACCCAAATAACACTTTGGGGCCTCCAAAATTCCAGGCCCCAAACTACTTTATTAAAGATAGAGAAGACTGCAAGCCAGTCCTCTCTGAATTAGCGCCTGCCTGGAACTTTTCACCCACTTTTGAGTAACCCCCTGAACCTTCTCCCTCTATTTAAATGGACCATAGTCCAAATAGTGGTGCCGTATAGCACCCGTCCAGGACCCAACCCCGGCGTCCTGTACATATCCCCCCCCCTCTGCCTCAAGGCGGAGGTGTTGGAGGCACCAGTAGACACCATGTAATGGACTCGGGAGAGGGCATCAGCATTCTGATGCTGTCTCCCGGGTCTGTGCTCTACCACGAAATTGAACTCCTGGAGAGAAAGGAACCACCTTGTTACCCTGGCATTGGTCTGCTTATTTTGTCTCATCCAGGTAAGAGGAGCGTGGTCTGACACCAAGCAAAACTTCCTGCCCAGGAGGAAATATCATAGGGAGTCCAAAGCCCACTTGATGGCCAGACACTCCCGCTCCACCACCGCGTAGTTTCTCTCAGCTGCCGTCAGCTTTCTACTAAGAAAAACCACAGGGTGCTCTTCTCCATTGATTTCCTGAGACAGGACCGCTTCCAACCCTTCACTTGAAGCATCTGTCTGCACTACAAAATCTTTTGTAAAATCTGGAGCTACAAGCACCGGATCTTGACACAACGCTGTCTTAAGCTTTTGAAAAGCTGTCTCGGCCTCGGCGTTCCACTTTATCATCACTGACTTTCTGCCTTTGGTCAGGTCGGTCAGCGGTGCAGCAATAGTGGCAAAGTTGGGGACAAACCTCCTATAATAGCCAACTATGCCCAAAAATGCCCTGACCTGCTTCTTGGTTAGGCGACGGGGCCAGTCCTGTATGGCTTCCACCTTACTCATTTGGGGCTTCACCAGTCCTCTACCCACAATATACCCTAGGTATTTTGCTTCCTCCATCCCAATGGCACACTTCTCGGGGTTGATGGTGAACCCTGCTATTCTAAGGGAGTCTACGACTGCCTGAACCCGGGGAAGGTGGGACTCCCAATCAGTGCTGAAGATGACTATGTCATCTAGGTAGACAGAAGCGTACCATTGGTGTGGACGCAGAGTTTTGTCCATGGCCCTTTGAAACGTGGCAGGGGCTGAGTGTAGACCAAATGGCATCCTCTTATATTGGAAGTGGCCTTCCGGAGTAGAGAAGGCTGTCTTCTCCCTGGCTTCCTTAGTCAGGGGAATCTGCCAGTACCCTTTTGTGAGGTCCAGTGTGGTAATGTACCTGGCAGGACCCAACCTCTCAATTAGCTCATCTACTCGTGGCATTGGATATGCGTCAAACTTGGAGACTTCATTAAGCTTTCTGAAGTCGTTGCAGAAGCGGAGGGTGCCGTTGGGCTTGGGTACCAACACAATTGGGCTTGACCATTCGCTCTGCGACTCTTCAATGACTCCAAGCTCAAACATTCTTTTAACCTCTTCTGACACTGACACCCTATGCGCTTCTGGGATACGGTAAGGCTTTAACCTGACTTTTACATTGGGCTCAGTCACAATGTCATGCTCGATGACGTTGGTGCGACCGGGCAACTCTGAAAACATGTCTCTATTTCTTTGTAGAAACTCTTTTGTTTGTTGGGTTTGGGGCCTAGTCAGGGTAGCAGCAACCTGCACCAAGTCGATCCCTGCATGGTCCCCTGACTGTACCCCTACTACGGCAGACACTTGTTCTCTGTCTCTCCAGGGTTTCAACAAATTAATGTGATAGATCTGGTATGGTTTTCTTTTCCCCGGCTGGTGTACCTTGTAGTCCACCTCACTGAATTTCTCTACTACCTCAAATGGGCCCTGCCACTTGGCCAAGAATTTACTCTCCACCGTGGGTATTAGAACAGCCACCCGGTCTCCTACTTGGAACTGTCTAATTTTAGCCGACCTGTTATACACTCTCCTTTGGGCATCCTGGGCCTTCTGCATGTGCTCCCTCACCAGCGGCATCACCTTAGCCACCCTCTCTCGCATTTGAGAGATATGCTCTACCACCGTTTTGTGTGGTGAGGACTCACTTTCCCACGTTTCTTTTACCAGGTCGAGTAACCCCCGGGGCCTTCGTCCATACGCTAACTCAAATGGCGAGAAACCTGTGGATGCTTGTGGGACCTCCCGGATAGCAAACAACAGGGCAGGGAGTAACAATCCTTCCCATCATTCTGGACTACTCTTTTCAACATGGACTTTAGGGTTTTATTAAATCTTTCGACTAGGCCATCGGTCTGCGGGTGGTAGACGGACGTCCGCAACTGTTTAATTTGAAACAATTTGCACAAGTCCGCCATCACCTTTGACATAAAAGGGGTACCCTGGTCTGTCAGGATCTCTTTGGGGGAACCCAGTTCGCGAGAACATTTGAAACAATTCCCTGGCAATGGCCTTAGAGGAGGTCTTCCTCAAAGGGACGGCTTTTGGATACCTAGTTGCGTAATCTAGGATGACCAATATGTATTGGTGCCCCCGTGCCGACTTTACCAGGGGTCCCACCAGATCCATAGCAATCCGCTCAAACGGGACTTCGATAATTGGCAAGGGCACCAGAGGGTTTCTATAGTGTGGCACTGGGGCGGTTAACTGGCAAATGGGACAAGACGCACAGTATCTTTTAACCTCGGCCTTCAACCCTGGCCAGTAAAACCGGTCGGTTATCCTGGCCTCTGTTTTCTCCGCCCCCAGGTGTCCTCCCAGTGCATCGTTGTGGGCTAGATCGAGGAGCATCCGCCTATACGGTTGGGGAACCAGCAACTGCTCTATAGTTTCCCCTCGGCTCTCAGCCACTCGATACAGTATGTCCCCCTTCAACGCAAAGTGAGGAAACCTCTGATCTGCGTCTGGCATTTGTGGGACCCCATCAATAACAGAAACCTGCTCTCGAGCATTGACCAAGGTAGGGTCCTGTAATTGGGCGGTACCAAATGCACCCCTGGACACATCTAGATCTGGATGTACTGGCCTTGAGGATGTTTCCCCTTCATCCTCCTCAACCGGGGAGAGCTCCACATCATCCTCCCCCAGCATAACTTGTAATGGGAAGACTTCCCCCCCCTCAGAGATCAACTCGGGTTTAAGACCTGGGTCAGGGGCATTATCCTTCACATTAGCATTCCCTGCGACTTCATTATCAATGAGAGGTATTTCTATATCAGAGGTGTGCATTTCAGGTCCAGACCCCTCAGACTCTGTCCCTTCCAGGCCCAGTGTCCCCAGCTCCCCTGGTAGTCCCATCTGTACCTCATTCCATAGTTCCAGAAATAGTGGACAGTCCCGCCCCACTATGATGTCATGAATTAAACTGTTTACGACCCCGACCTCCTGTGTAACTGAGGCATGGCCATAAGAAACCGGGACTAAGGGGTACTTGGTGTCCCCATGGATACACACTACCCGAAGAGTTTTAGTCCCTGGTCCAAGCCTCCCAAGTACCCTGGCATGTACTAATGTTACCATGCTACCGGAGTCCAGTAGGGCCCTGGCAGGAAGGTGGTTCACCCACACTTCACACTCAAACCGTCCTGCAGCCAGATCAAGATGAGTGGTACACACACTTTGCACATAGAAGAAGCTTCTCCGACCAGTTCCGCACTCCATAGGCTCCTCCTGCAGTGGGCATTGTGCCCGGGTATGCCCCCAGGACCGACATCGCCAACATTGTATGTCTCCCATCTTTGGTACAGGAACCGACCTCCGTGGTTCTATGGCAGACGGTGTAGACCTGCGGATGCCAACATCTTGCAAGACTTCTCTCCTCAGGGTGGTGGCTGGTCTGGGTGTCCTTGGCGTGGGTTCTCGATGCTTGGCAGGCCCAAGCAGGTCCTCCACCACGGTGTACCGTTCAACCAGCTCGACCAGCTGGTCAGTGTTGGTAGGGTTTCCATGGCTTACCCAGCGCTGTAGGTCATCTGGCAGGGACCGTAGGTACCAGTCCATCACCACTCGTTCCACCATTTGTGGACCTGACAATTTTTCCGGCTGCAGCCATTTTTTAGCTAACTGGATTAGTTCATGCATCTGGGACCTGGGTGGTTGGTCCGATTTGTACCGCCAGCGATGCACCCTCTGAGCCCGGACAGCTGTGGTCACTCCCAGGCGGGCCAGGATCTCAGCTTTTAGACGTTCATAGTCTTTGATGTGCTCAGCTGGGAGGTCAAAATAGGCCTTTTGCGGGTCACCAGTGAGAAAAGGGGAGATAATGCCGGCCCATTGGTCCCGGGGCCATGCTTCTCTCTCTGCTATCCTTTCAAAGGTGGTAAGAAAGGCTTCCACGTCATCGCTGGGTGTTAGTTTTTGCAAAAAATGGCTGGCTCTAACAGACACTGGGTTGCTAACTGCAACGGCCAATTGCTCTTGTCCCTGAGCCAGCCGCTGTACTGCCTCCTGCAAGGCAGCCACCTGTGCTTGAGTGGACTCCTGCTGGGCTGTAAACTGGGCGGCTAGCAGCCGTGTGTTTTCCTGCTGCGCAGCTATAGCCTGTGCCAGGGCCTGCTGCTGCTGAGCCATCGCTTTCTCATGGCGACGGTTGGCGTCTGCTGATGCTTGCTGCTGGGTCACGGTGGCTTGCTGCTGGGTCACGGTGGCTTGTGCCAAAGCCCTAATGACCTCTTCCATGTCGTTGCGTGCTGTTTGTAATGTCTGGGCTGACTTCACCCAAGACATGCCATAAGTACACTGTCTCTTTAAATGTCAGTTTTTAGTTTTAAACGGTTTTGCGCCTGCAAATGCACTGTGCCCGCACTCAACACCAATTGTAACGTTTGGGGGCCATAGCTCAACAGGGATTCAGTGCTTAAACCGTTGTTTTAAAGGAAAAAGGCTTTTATTCACAGAAAAGCAAAATAAGGCTTTCTCAGCATGCCAAAAACTATAACATAAAAGTCCGCTTGGCTCCAGCGTCAACAAAAAGTCTGCTTATATCCAGCACAAAACAGTGAAAGCAAAATGACATACGGTTTGTTGCAAGATCAATCTTCACCCCCTGCACTTCAAAAGTCCTCACTGTGCAGCTAGCAGACTTCCATCTTGTCCTCACAGGTGCACTCTCCAAACTCACTCCCCATCTCCAGCACCACTTCCTGCTTTAATGGGTGGTTCTCTGGGGGAGTTAACACCATGTGCGCTGGCTCCCAAGGTTTAGGAGTGGAGGCTCCGTCCCACTCAAATAACACTTTGGAGCCTCCAAAATTCCAGGCCCCAAACTACTTTATTAAAGATAGAGAAGACTGCAAGCCAGTCCTCTCTGAATTAGCGCCTGCCTGGAACTTTTCACCCACTTTTGGGTGACCCCCTGAACCTTCTCCCTCTATTTAAATGGACCATAGTCCAAATAGTGGTGCCGTATAGCACCCGTCCAGGACCCAACCCCGGCGTCCTGTACAATATATATCCACCAAGACTGATCCATCTATAAAACGGATACGTACAAATTGTGTTACTTGTAGTGCTTTAAGAAGACCTGCTACACATATTGCTGTTAAACAATTCCTGTACTTAATGCTGGCTTATTAGCTATCATCTACTACTTGGGACTGACTGTTGTGTTTTGGTTGTTTGCTGCGCAAGATCTTAAAGGAACATATACTCTCAAATAAGCTGAGCTATATATTCCTCTCTTATGCAATTACTAGTTGCTATCACTATTCTTATTTTCTACGTGCTTGACATGAGTTATAACTTGTTTATGGGCCTATGCTACTGAACATGTTCGCTCTAAACTTTTCTATGCTAAGGGTTGAATCTATTTTCATTCCTGCCCAATTAGTGGCCTAATACACTACTGTATGTTTAACTGATAATCACGTGCATACAGTTATGCATTGGAATCTCCTAGTGAGCCGTATCTTTTTAACGCCAGGCTTTGGTCGCATGTTGGATGCGTCACCCCTAGTAGCTCAACGCCTTCCTTTATGTGAGAGAGAGATGATGTAGAGAACCCCCAAACTCCTGTTTGTGTGGTGTGACGCCTGGGGCTCAGTACTGAAATCTCACATAACATAGGCACATGCATTGAAATCCTTGCTATCCGCAGTTGTGGTTCACTCCCATTTGCCAAAGCTGTTACACATACCAAGAGAGAGGAGACTGGACTGCTCATCAGCGTGATCATTAACAATAATCCGGTCTACTGCCTAGAGGGGGAATCCATCTTATTGCCTGTAGCCATTGTGGGGACTGTGGGGAAGCAAGTTTATTGGTGGAGTCCCATTGATAATCATCTCGTCTGGGTTAATAGCGTTTCTGGGAATGTCACTGACTACCGGGATAGAGTCATGAGTTTTTAGAACGGATCCTTATTGATTCAAGAGACACGGTTAAGTAATGCCGGTGAGTGGAAATATTTCTTTGTTATCTCCATCCCCTTGTCCAGCAACACACATGCATCCACTCTTCAGTACGTCCCAGGAAAAGTTACCTTGCATGTGTCCCCAAAGACTAACACCCCCGCTCCTACCACTTTGCCCAAAAATACAGCTGCAATCCCCTATTACGAACAAACATCCTTGGAATGCCCATCACTGCAAGAGGGACCACCTAGTGGCCTAACGGCAACATCAATCCCTGGAATATTGTTTAGTAACGTTAAGTTCAGTCATGTACCTGTGGTACTTAATTTGCCATGGGGTGGAACATGGCTGAGTTCGGTTTAGGTGCCCGAACACATGTGTCTCTGTTTTACTCTTCCTTGCTGGTAGATTTGATTGCCTCCCATGCAAGCCAAACTCAGGATCAATTTGCAGAACCAAACCTCCCTCCCCACAGGGGAATTTTCAGATCCAGAAAGTTAAAGGGCTTGGACAGCATACTCGGGTCTATCCCAAGACTTTTTGGATCTGGCATGTCAATTTGGAACCGAGCCATTTTGTCAACGATTTGCATGGCATATCGGAAATTTTGAACAGAAAGAGGGTCGGCAAGTGCTGAAACCAGTTCTGCACGGTGTTGAGGGGCTCGCAGTGGAGAAAAGATTTGCGGTTTATAACATGAAAGATATTGCACAGTTGTTTGAAAAAACACAACAGAAAATAAACAAATTCATAAATATAAATAATCAGAAAGCTAGAGAGGATGGTATGGGCAAAAAGGTAATATGCACTGTGTATGGAAATTTTGTTTTAATAAAGATCACTAATGTCATCCGAGATATTCAAGCAGGTAAAATTCCTGATATATTGAAAGATACAGACCTTGCCCAATGGTATTGTATTCACACCAATATTAGTGGTGGAATGAATGTACATTCTGGAGACAAGTGCAAACCTTTACCTATAAAAAAATAAAATGTAGCGCTAAAAAGAAACACTCAAAAAGTGAAAGGGAAGGAGTGTGTCTCTATCCCACAAACTAAATGGTGATATATGTTATATAATAAAACATAAACATATAATGGTAAATTATGATAAATGCACATCAAACAGGAACAGTGTAAGGGGGAAAATAAGCCACTTGAGGGCTAAAAAAGTTCCAGGTAAGTCCAGGTAGTACTGACACTACAGTGAAAGTCCAGTGCGGGTAGTCACGATGGAAGCTGGCAATCCAATGGAAGGAAACAAAGGATCAAACATACACCAAAGTTGTCAGAAGAAATGAACACTCTTACCAATTCGGTGGACATACAGACCATGGTGTATGTCAAATAGGCAAAGAATGGATCCTCAGTCAGGTGTAATTCATATAGGCTCATCAGTGGTATCTCCAGGAATCTCCAAACTTCTTAAGTCTCTCCCTGATTTATGATCATTAACTGATCATTCTGATCATTCTGTTCCAGATTTTCATCTTCCCCATTGCTGGAACTAGAGATATTTCTTCAGGTCACTTTGGGTTCACAACAGTACCAGCCTGACACCTTTACCTGTTTCCACAATTCTAAATATAGGGATAATGACATCACACACCAATAGAGGGTCATTTGTTGCAAGAAGAGCCAGTCACTGTGCGCCTACCGTGACCTAATGTATGTGTCCTTCACCATGTCGCTGCCAGTGTTCCATCCACAAGATTTTACTACTTTAACACGATAGCATCCATACACTCCCTCGGGTACCTCGAAAATTAAGGAAAGGAAAGGTTGCACCTCCCCGAAATGCTCATTCAAGTTCAAGGGCGATGCAAACCACCACACTCTGCTTGCTGCACTGTCAAAGACAATAAATACTTATGCCATTGTGATGTGTTTGAAATTGACACTCCAGTCTGTGGTCTAAGCAATGACCCAGATCCCACAGCCAAAGTAGAAAGGGACTCCCAACTGGAAAGTCCACGCCAACCACCTCAAGAAACCATTTCAATTGAGATGGAAGCTAACTGCCCCGTGAAGTTGACAAAATGGAGAACACCAAGCACAAAGGTCATCTACCACATAGATGGACTGTACTGTGTCGTTACCAATCACCAGACATTGCACTATGGGGGTCAGTCGTGTCCAATACCCTATGCACATTTTTGCTTCATTCCACTTGAGTACACTATTATTGGGGAAACGGTAGTAACCCCCATACCAGTGTTAACAGAAGACTATATCATTGAGAGTACCCCTGATGTCCCAGATCCTATAACATACATACCCCATTTTTATATAAAAATGTATACCCTGTCAGTACACCTTCACAATCTGCTTGCAAGGAAGGATGCCCATATAATGAAAATTAGTAATGATATGGTGAAAACAGGGAAAGGATTTAATGAACTTTTACATGATGGGGATTTCAGCTTAGTCGCCACTAGGACTTGGGTGGAAATGGGAATAAAAGTCTTCTCAGTGTGGGTTACTGTTCTTTATAACAGGCATGGTGATATATCTTGGCCAACTTCTAAGATGGCAGTGGGAGAAACTTAACTCACTAATGGAGATTAGACATAAACAATTACTCACTTAAGTGTGGCCTTGTTTCATCTGTCTCAACTTGCCACAAGGGGTCATCGGTTGCCTTATGAGTAGTTTATGAGTAATCTCCATTAGCAACTTGGAATATTTGTGTATATATATATATATATATATATATATATATATATATATATAGATACAGTATATACACAGTATATATAGTGTAGAATAAGAAAAAAGATTAGCGTGTATGAAATATTGTTGTTAGTAAGGGGTTAACACTGGCTTTGGCTAATTGATTTAACAGTTCCTTTTGACTTGCAAGAATGTTAGGCATGGGTGTGTTATGGGAGATGCTCTGCTATTTACCTGTCATAATATTCAAATACAAGTACGAGATACCATCTGAGTTAAATACTGTAGTTGAGACTTAATGGGCCGAATTCATTAGCTAAACACCTTGTAGTCCCTTTTATCCATATCAAAGGTGTTTGATATGCTGAGAATATTTATTTGATCTGTTCAGGAATGGACAATTTCCCCCAGCTATGACCATGCATAGTTAAGTGCCCCATTTAAGAGAAGGTGATGACCTTCTCTTTAATTAATTTCTCTTCAAACTAATTATCACTAACTCACTAAACTAAGAGATGAGGTGCTAGTGAGGGGCTTAGCTATGCTAAATTAACCACTTAAGCCCCGGACCAATTATGCTGCTAAATGCCCAAAGGCGTTTTTACAATTCGGCACTGCGTCGCTTTAACAGACAATTGTGCGGTCGTGCGACGTGGCTCCCAAACAAAATTGGCGTCCTTTTTTCCCCAGAAATAGAGCTTTCTTTTTGTGGTATTTGATCACCTCTGCGGTTTTTATTTTTTGCGCTATAAACAAAAATAGAGCGACAATTTTGAAAAAAATGCAATATTTTTTACTTTTTGCTATAATAAATATCCCCCAAAAACATATATATATATATATATATATATATAAAAAATCCCTCAGTTTTGGCCGATACGTATTCTTCTACCTATTTTTGGTAAAAAAAAAATCACAATGAGCATTTATCGATTGGTTTGCGCAAAATTTATAGCGTTTACAAAATAGGGGATAGTTTTATTGCATTTTTATTATTTTTTTTTTTTACTACTAATGGCGCCCATCAGCGATTTTTTTTTTGTGACTGTGACATTATGGAGGACGTTTCGGACAATTTTGACACATTTTTGGGACCATTGTAATTTTCACAGCAAAAAATGCATTTAAATTGCATTGTTTATTGTGAAAATGACAGTTGCAGTTTGGGAGTTAACCACAAGGGGGCGCTGTAGGGGTTATGTGTTCCCTATGTGTGTTTACAACTTTAGGGGGGTGTGGCTGTAGGTCTGAAGTCATCGATCGAGTCTCCCTATAAAAGGGATCACTCGATCGATGCAGCCGCCACAGTGAAGCACGGGGAAGCCGTGTTTACATACGGCTCTCCCCGCTCTTGAGCTCCAGGGAGCGATGGCGAGGGGGCGGCTGGAAACGAAGCTGCGCCTTAATCCCGGATCGCTCCCCGCGGGTTTCCGACCACCGCATGTAGCGCGCGGGGGGGGTCCCGATCGAACCCCCGCAAAGGCAGGGACGTATGCCTGTACGTGCCATTCTGTGGACGTATATGTACATGCGGCGGTCATTAACCGGTTAAAGGAGTTGTAATTTTGCTGAAATGACTGTTTACAGGGTATAGAGACATAATAGTTAACTAATTCCTTTTAAAAATTAATAAAAATAGATACACATAAATCATATAATGTGCCTTCAGTTTCAGTTTAGTTTTTAATCTAGTTTCATGTTTCTGTGAAGTACAGAGACACACACAGAACAAAAACAAACAAATACAGGGCAGTGTTTGTTTTTAAAATCAAAGTGATTGGTTCTGAGGGGTTTTAGACACACAGTAATCACACCTCCTTGATCAGGGACCACAGAGAGAAGCTCCCATGAGTTTTTTTCATAAGGAAACAGACAAGCAGGAAGTGTAGTGATCAGAGAAGGATTACAGCAACTTCAAAGCAAAAACGAACAATGAGGACATGAAACCAGGATTGCAGTAAGGTAAAGGAAGCTATTTAGCTTACATTTTTTTTCCCTTTAGTGACTCTTTAAGGGGAAGGGTTAATTGCTCAATCTTGGAGGAGATACACCCGGAGGGAGGAGAGGGGTAACTGAATTACCAATCAGGGTGGCCTTGTTCAAGTCAATGAGAGATGGGCCTATATTAGTGCGATTCGCACACAGAGTAGAGGAGTCATGAGTCTGACGTGGGCCCAGAACCATCACTAGAGGTAAATATCAGATCATCTCCCAGCACTTAAGGTATACCTGCTTTTCATATGTTTGTTTGTTTGCTGTTTGTATTTTGATGAATATATACTGTATTCTTTATTTTAACCTAATATCTCCTCCCTTGTTGTAGACTATAGATAGATGGAAGGAAAAAAACAAAATAAACAAAAAGAAAATTGTAGGGCTGAAAATCCCCAGGCCAGTGGGCTTGTTGGGGGTCTAGGGGCTGTAATTTCCACTGTCTGCCATGCTGCTCTGGTGGGTGGGGTTGCATGGTGGTAGGGTTGCTGTGGTGGCTGTGGAGGTGTGTAATCCAAATCACAGATGTGTGTTTTGTAGGAAATTTGTCCCCTCATCCCCTTGTTGAGGAGCTTCAGGATTAGTTCCTCGCACATACTCCTTTGCTCCTCCTCCATATCTTGTAGCTTATTAGCTGTCATACAGCCAAATGCCTCAGCTGCATCTGGGGTCATACTGATGGTGGCCTCGTCCAGGTTTCTGGCCCTTTTAATATGAGGGCTTAGGGGAGGGATCTGCGACTCCGTCTGGCTCCTTCTAACTACCACTTTCCTGTGTATGAAAATGGGACATAATTTTTTTTTTGGTCATCAATAAAACACAATTTTGAGCTCATTACTGTTGCAAATTTAATGTGGAGAAATAGATAAGACTATCATTCTTGTCCCAATCATTTTTGTACACTACTGTCTATTGATATTGAGACCACTTTGTTAAGGAAGAAATTTTGGATCAATAACGTCTTGTTAACATCATTCTATTTTTGGATGCTAATATGTTCAACAATGTTATACCTGGATCAAACTGGGCTCCTCCACATCTTCTACCTGTTTAGAAGGACCAGGGTGGACCTCAGAAGCTGTGGCCTAAGCCGATGTGCAAGGAAGTGTTGAGAGTGATGCGCGTGGGTCGGTTTGGTCTGACAGAAATGCTGGCTATACCACAGCCTGGGGACATAGATATCATCAGCGGATGCTCCAGATCTCTGGGATTCCAGGACCTTCTTGCGCTCCCTATTATATGTACTACGAAGGCTACCAATTTTGGCCTTCAAAAAAATTGATGTCTGCCATGGGGTACAGAGGCTTCACCAATTCTAAGGCCTCGTACACACGATCAAATCTGTCTGCTGGAAACGGTCTGCTAGACCGTCCCAGCAGACAGATTCGATCGTGTGTACGGGCGAGCCGACGGATTTGGCCACCCGACAGATTTCAAAGCATGCTTTGAAATCTATCGGGTGGGAACCCGTCCGCCCGACATGTCTGCTGGTTAGTACACTTACCAGCAGACATGTCGTCTCGCACCGGCGCCGAATGGATTCGGCGCATGCGCGTAAGTGTTTTACTTCCTGGTGCGGTGACGTGGCGGCGTCAACGTCACCGCCACGTCACCGCCACGTCACCGCGCCGTCTGCTGCGGGGATTTTGGTTTGCTCGTGTGTACACGCGAGCAAACCAAAATCCAAAGAGACAGATTTGTTCAAATCGGTCAGTCCGACCGATTTGAACAAATGAATTGCCTCGTGTGTACGAGGCCTAAGAGTTTATCCATCGCTGCCTTCCTCTTGATTTAATAATAGTAATCCCTACTCTTCACTTTCCATAGACACGGCAGCTCCCGATACTGCTCTATAAAGTCAGTCTGGCGCAGTGAATTTATACATTGGGGTCAATTCACAAAGAGAAACGTTATTGGTTTTCTTCAGGTGTTAAATTAGCACTCCTTATTTAACGCTAGCAAACATGGTATTCACGAAAGCTATAATCGTTATTTAACATAGTCGTTATGGTTTTCAACTGACTCTTTATCCAAACGTTATGCTAACTACTCAGACGTTATTATTAACATTTGGGACGTTAAAATAACTCTTAAGATCGTTAAATAATGCTGGAGAGATGCATTCTGGGAGCAGAAGGGGAGGAGAACAGCTGCATGTGTTAAAGAGCAGATACAGAGAGTGAGAGAGAGAGAGAGAGAGAGAGAGAGAGACACAAGCAATACACATGGAGATTGAGCATGTGATGTGCAAAACTTCTAGTGTGTGCTTTTCTAAAGCCATGTGTATTTCCTCATACAGAGAATAAATCATGGGAGATGATAATCGGAATTTAGCTATCACCTGGGTTTCAGAAAAGTCATCCAAAATAGTATGTGAACGGAATACACGTTTATAAATCTGAACAACATTCTAACGTGTTCTTCTTCGCCTCTGGATAATTTTAAGTTCAAATAGAGCACGGTTCTAGCTTGCCCAACACTACACTACACTACAAAAATCGCCAAAAGCTTCCTCTAACAACAAAATATCGCCTGGGAAATGTCATAACGCCACCCTGAGGGAGGTGTTAATTTAACGATTGCTTAACGATTGATAACTGTCAAATTTTTTTTTGTGAATTGCACTTCTGTACATATTTAACGATTTGACTCTTTAAAATAACGTTTTGAATCTTTAAAATAACGATTTGACTCTTTAATAAGGATCCACACCTTAAAATATCGGTTCTGTGTAGTGAAACGTTATTTGATGATTTTTCAAAGCGTTAAATCGTTTAGTGAATTGAACTAGCTTCAATAACGTGCAAAATCGTTAAAATAACACTCGCAATCTGAAAATAAAGCTTTGTGAATTGACCCCATTGTCAATTTAATTAGCAGATGCAAGACAGAACACAAGACAAACCATAATGTCAGATCGTTCCTGCGGCCGTTACATCGGCCACACATTATGGCTTTATATAACCTGCACATGTGTGAAATTCCATTCTCCAAGCGTCATGATGTGAATTCTGCAAATTCTATGCAGCCCTGTGCTGGTGGAGCTTATAGGAGGCCACTCCCATGAGCAAGGGTGAGATGGTGCGCATCCTTGAGAAGCACGACTATGATTGCAAGCTGTGCAACTACGAAAAGCCCAACAGCCAAAGGACCTAATTTTGAAGAAGGTCATCGCCGTTTTGGAGGGAGAATTTTCGATGCAACGAACGAAGGACCAAATCCGAAAATCGATGGTCTGATCTAAAGCATCGTGAGCAAGAACAGATGGAGTCCATCCATCACATAATCAAAAAAAGTAAGCAATATTTGTATCTAATCAATATGTATATGTTTAAATTAACTGTCTGTATATGTACTTTCTCCAAGTAGGTCTGAAAAATCAAGATAATGTTTTCTCTAATCTTTGAAATTAGTTTTTTTAAAGATGAAGTTAAATATAAACCAGATATGAACATACATTTTTGTTTCTTTTAACAATTTTTGTACTCTTCTTTCAACAGGATAAGCACAAAAAAATGAGGCTACAGGTAAGCCACCAGAGGGGACAAAGGGATGCTACTCTCGCCCGGGCCCCAACAGGGGAGACAACAAGGCCATGTTCACTTCAAAATTGTAAAAGAGACAACTTCATACTCACTCATTTAGCCACGAACAGGGTGATTCTAGGTGGGCCAAAGGCCATGGGCTTAGGGCGGAACTTAACCACTTAGTAACCGTCCTATAGACGAAATACGTCCATAAGTCGGTTATCTAACTCTAATCGGACGTCCATGGACATCCTTCCGTAGAGTTAGGCCCGAGCGGGCGCCGCACACGCGATCACCGGCGCTCGCCGGGTCCACGGGACCCGCAGCAACAGGGATCGCGGTAAGGAGCCAATGGAAGCGGCTCCTTACCACGATATCATTTGATGACACCGGTTCCTCCCTCCTCTCTCTGTACCGATCGGTACAGTGTGAGAGGAGAGCGCGGGTGTCGGCAGCGCTGTGGCTGGATCTGTGACTATTGCAGTCATTAAGGTTGCACGGGCTCTACGCAAAAGTGCGAATTTGAAAAGTCATCCATACAGTTCCTGGGTCTAATCATTTCCACATCTGGAATCTCCATGGATCCTCAGAAAGTATCCGCTATTCTGGAATGGTCAGCTCCTACTGATAAGAAAGGCATTCAGAGGTTCATTGGGTTCACAAATTTTTACAGGTTTATTAAAGACTTTTTTTTCGGGCATTATTGCCCCCATTACCCAGCAGACCCGCCAGCATACCCGTTTTCAGTGGACCCAGGAGGCCCAGGAAGCCTTCGATAAACTAAAGACTCTGTTCACTTTGGCCCCCGTTCTACAGCACCCGGATCCAACCTTACCTTATGTCCTTGAGGTTGACGCATCAGAAGTCGCCATAGGGGCTGTCCTGTCTCAATGACAAGGTCCTAAATCTTTGTTACATCCAATATTTTTTTTCTCCCGAAAATTGAGGCAGCCGGAAAGGAATTATGATGTGGGGGATCGGGAGTTACTGGCGATAAAAGCTGCTTTAGTGGAATAGCGGTATCTCCTTGAAGGTGCTGCTCACCCCATCATGGTATTTATGGATCATAAAAATCTTGAATACCTCAGATCCGCCAAACGATTGAGACCTCGGCAAGCCAGGTGGGCCTTATTCTTTTCAAGATTTAACTTACATCTCACCTACCGCCCAGGCTCCAAAAATGGTAAAGCAGATGCCCTCTCACGCATGTTCCCAGAGACACCAGAGACTGTCATTCCCAACACGATCTTGTCCCCCCAGAACTTCCTCTTGATTCAGCCTGACCTAAAGTCAGTCCCGGAACAAGCCTCTGCTTAATGTCCTGAATCTGAGAGTTCTGCATTCAGAAAACAAGAAGGGCTCCTGTGGCACGGAAATAAGATTTTTGTTCCAGAGGGAGGCAGACTTCAGCTTCTTAAAACCCTTCATGAACACCAGCTTGCCGGTCATTTTGGGGTCCATAAGACTTCTGAGCTGATTCAGCAATCCTACTGGTGGCCTGACCTGAGAAAGAATTGCAAGGACTTTGTAAGTTCCTGTACAGTTTGTGCCAGAAGTAAAGGAAGCCGCACACAAGCCTGGGGCCTGTTAAGACCATTACCTGTCCCTGACCATCCATGGAAAGCGATATCTATGGATTTCATAGTGGAATTACCCCCCTCTGAAGTGTTTACCACGATCCTGGTGGTGGTAACGAAAATGGCCCATTTTTTGCCCTTATTAGGTACTCCCTCCGCCATGGATATTGCTCATATATTTATCAAGGAGATTGTGAGTTTGAATGGCCTACCCAGTAGTATTGTATCCGACAGAGGGGTGCAATTTACTTCAAGATTTTGGAAAGCTCTCTGTAAAGCCCTGAACATCGAAGTCTGCTTGTCATCCGCTTATCACCCACAAAGTAATGGCCAAATGGAGAGAACTAATCAAACGCTGGAGCAATATCTCCGCTGCTTTTCCACCTCCTCTCAAGACAATTGGGTAGCCCTACTCCCATGTGCCGAATTTGCATACAATAATTCGGTACACTCCACCACTAACCAGTCTCCGTCCTTCTTGCCCAATACCGTTCCTGAAGCAACAGTGCCTGCCGTACAAGACAGATTAACCTTTCTCCAAGAAAATTTACAGGTTCTGCAGGAAACTATGCAAAAGTCTCAGGAGGACTATAAGAAATACTATGACAGGAAGAAGAGGGAGAGTCCGACTCTGGAAGTAGGAGACAAGGTTTGGCTTTCTACTTTGAAGCTCAAACTGTCCTGCCCATCCCGGAAACTGGGCCCTAGGTTCATTGGTCCTTTTGAAATTAAGAAAAAGAATTATCCTGTGGCCTTTGAATTGTCCCTGCCGAACTCTTATAAGATTCATCCAGTCTTTCACGTCTCACTTCTCAAACCAGCCATTGCCGGTTCCTTTCCTGGAAGAGAAGATCCACCTCCACCTCCAGTTACAGTGGGTGAGAACACGGAATTTGAGGTGGAAGCCATTTTGGATAGTCAGAAAAGGGGTAGACAAACCCAATTTCTAGTGAAATGGAAGTGCTACCCTCTCGAAGAAAGCTCTTGGGAACCTGCAAAAGATGTTCATGCCCCTAAACTGTTGTCCGAATTCTTCAGAAAGTACCCAGAGAAGCAAGTACGTTTGGGCATCCGGAGGCTGCCCCTGAGGGGGGGCACTGTCAGAGAACCAATAGTGGAAGAGCTAGCAGACCTGTCCTGCACGGACCAACGAGCACAATGCGCATTAGCGTGCACATAAGCAACAACTCTGTAAATTCCTTATTCTTTACTACGCACGGGCGTGCGCCAGTATGCACGCAATGCGGGCGGGACTCCTGGCGTCAGTGCCCTACTTAAGGCTTGCTGCAGCAGTGACCAACTGCTGCATGATCTTCAGCCCTGGATGTGATTCTGAGTTCCTTGTTCCTGTTTCCTGTTGACGACTCGGCTTGCCTGACCAGACTTCTCCGTGCATGACCCTTGGCTTGTCTCTCGGCTTTTCCTTTTGTCCTGTGCCGGTCTGCTTGTTCCAGTATATGACCTCAGCTTGCCATCTGACCTGTTCCAGTCACTTCCTGCTTCCTATGTATGACTACCGGCTTGGCTCCTGACTTCGCCCCTGGGTTTTCCTGCCAGTCTACTTCATCTGGTACTTCCGTGGAACCCCTGCCTGACTACGTATCCTGGCGTACAGCTGATCTCCAACATCACTCAGCAAGTCGCAGCTGGCAACCCTTGCATCTTTGGGCCGAGCACCCCCTGCATCACCTCCAGGGGGCATTCTGCACTTGGTCATACGGGAAGCCCTCTCAGCACTTCGGCCTCTGGTAAGGTACGTGACAACGGGAGAGCCCAGAGAAGCACCAAATGGCGGTGGGGGGGTTGTCCCCTCCCGCCACCTGTAACAACGATCAAGCGGCGTAACTGTCGCTTTGATCATTCTTATCATGCACAGAATCGCCGGAACAAAAGAATGATATCTAAATGATGACTCTAGCTGCAGGCATCATTTAGATATCCCCCCACAAATTCCAGGACGTCATAAGACGTCCACCCAGAAAGGGAGATCCCATCTGTGGACGTCATATTGCAATGGGCGGGTATTAAGTGGTTAAAGGAGCAGGAACACACTAAACACCCAGCACATTGCACAATGGCAGCAAAGGTGCTACCGTGTTTCCCCGAAAATAAGACACCGTCTTATATTTATTTTTCCCCAAGAAATCACACTATGGCTTATTTTCGGGGGAAGTCTTATTTTTATTGCCAGCAAGTATGGTACAACAATACATTTATTCAACTATCCCCTGGTGTTTGTGTGGGGTAAGAAACTGTTGCTGGTCAGTGCTGGGGAGAAGCTTTACTTCTTCCCCGGAGTACAGAGCGTCCTTCTCCTCACTTCACTGAGGAGACTTTTTACTTTCACTTTCACCTGACAGGGGGAGCCGACCTTACCGTATTTATGGGGCTGCCGACACCTCTCCGGTCACTTAGAGATACCGTGGAGCAGATAAGAAGGGCTGCACGACTTCTTTACAGCTCCTGAGCTCCGCACCAGTACAGTATGCCTATCACGTGTTGTTTACCGCTCCGCGCCGCTACGCATACGACACGCCATTACTACGTCTTATTCTCGGGGATTCGACATGCCATCACTACGTCTTATTTTCGGGGGTATGGCTTATATTTCGTTCTTGCCTCGAAATCCCGCTATGGCTTATTTTCGGGCTACGTCTTATTTTCGGGGAAACACGATAGGGGCTGCCGACACCTCTCCGGTCACTTAGAGATACCGTGGAGCAGATAAGAAGGGCTGCACGACTTCTTTACAGCTCCTGAGCTCCGCACCAGTACAGTACGCCTATCACGTGTTGTTTACCGCTCCGCGCCGCTACGCATACGACACGCCATTACTACGTCTTATTCTCGGGGATTCGACACGCCATCACTACGTCTTATTTTCGGGGGTATGGCTTATATTTCGATCTTGCCTCGAAATCCCGCTACGGCTTATTTTCGGGCTACGTCTTATTTTCGGGGAAACACGATAGTGTGTTGCCTGACCACAATGACAACAATACAAAAAACAACAGTCACTGCCCTTACCTATAACTGGTCTTCACAGCAAGGAGCACTGGAAGGGGCGAACGCATGTCAAAAAACACAGAATTTCCAAGCTCAACTTATCAACCAATCGGCAACCAACCAAATTCACTTGTCTAACAGTGCGTTAAAAACAGGGGTTTAGTTGCACGCATTTACATGCGTAAGCTACAGGCTCCATTAAAGCGGAGGTTCACCCTAAATATAAGATCTCTCATGTGATCCAGCATACTGGCGTCAGCGCCACGCCAGTATGCTGGGTTTTTTTTTTTTTAATCGCACACTTACTGTATTATAGTGGAATTCCTTTTTTGTCCCCCGCGGTGGACGGCTGTAGTATTGCTCGTCACATCTTCCTAAAATACCCGATATGGACTCGGGTAATCTCGGCGAAAATGCGGCGCCTGCGCACAGACCTAGGAGCTGACTGCGCAGGCGCCGCTGAGTCCTATTTCAGGGCGTGACGCGCCATAGCCGTAGGACTTACGGCGCCTGCGCAGTCAGCTCCCTGTGCGCAGGCGCCGCATTTTCGCCGAGATTACCCGAGTCCATATCGGGTATTTTAGGAAGATGTGACGCGCTATACTGGCGCCGCCACGGGGGACAAAAAAGGAATTCCACTATAATACAGTAAGTGTGCGATTAAAAAAAAAAAACCCAGCATACTGGCGCTGACGCCAAGTATGCTGGATCGCATGGGAGATCTTATATTTAGGGTGAAATACCACTTTAAGGTGTGTTTGGGCCCAGGATAGCATGCTGAGGAGGTTAGTGAAAGAAAATATGCATGTAGGCCAAAAAGGGATCAGAAAAAGCTTACAGCATGCATGAGGATAAAGAGGACATTCACAACTTATTACAATAATGGTAATTATGAAATCAAGAAATTAATACAATACATTAGTAAACATTAAATACATAGAATGTAATGTTAAAGGATATAACTTACCCGAATATAGTCCTTCTGCAAAACTTAAATAATGACAGAACAGGTCTCTGGAATAATGAATCCCAGCCTGGGGGGAGATCCCAGTGGTAAACTTGAGGTCCTAGAGACTTCACACCGTGGCCAAGTACCTTTGCTCGGGAGTAGGGATGAGCCGAATGCCCCCCCCCCCCCCCCCCGTTCGGTTCGCACCAGAACCTTTGATAAGACCGAACGTTCGCGCGAACATTTAGAACCCCATTGAAGTCTATGGGACTTGAATGTTCGAATTCAAAAGTGTTAATTTTAAAGCCTAATATGCAAGTTATTGTCATAAAATGAGTTTGAGAACCGGGTCTTGCCCCAGGGAACATGTATCAATGTAAAAAAAAAAAAAGGTTTAAAAACGGTTGTTTTTTCTGGAGCAGTGATTTTAATGATGCTTTAAGTGAAAAAAAAATTGGGGAAAAATTCCTTTACATATCATACCTGCTGGGTGTCTATAGTATGCCTGTAAAGTGGCACATGTTTAGAACTGTCTCTGCACAAAATGAGATTACTATAAGAAAAAAGTAATTTAAAACTGCTTGCGGCTTTAATGTAATGTCTGGTCCCTGCAATATGGATGAAAATCATTGAGAAAAATAGCATGGGTTTCCCCTCCCCCTCCCCCCATGTCATTACCAGCCCATTTGGCCATATATACTTTGAACAGCAGTATACAGGCGGTGCAAACAAGACAGGGACTGCAGGTTTGTTGTTAAGTAAACTGGTACTTCTTTAAAGTGTAGCTCCAGACAAAAAAACTATTTTTAAGCTTTTCTGAAAACATAGAGAAGGGTTATTACCCCTGTAACATTTGTTTTGCTGTCTGTGTGCATCTGTTCAGAAGATTGCACTTCACTTTCTGTCCCAACAGAAACAGACAGTACACACACACCACATAGCTTTAGGTGCACACTGCAGAGGACACAGACAGTACACACACCACGTAGCTTTAGGTGCACACTGCAGAGGACACAGACAGTACACCAAGTGAGAATACTGCAGTTAGCACAATCACCTGCCTGCCTGTCAGTAAATTAGGAAGAACGGATCTAGCTAAACTATACAGTGTATAAATATATATACAACACCTGGGATGCATATATATTCTCTACACACTGTAATTCTAACTGACTAGCCTGCCTGCCTGCTCTATCTACCTGCAAAAAATTACACTCTCTATCTGTGCTCTCTCAACCACCGCAACACACTACACAAGGCCAAGCTGCAGGCGGCCTTTTTACAGTGTGGGGCATGTACTAAACCCCCTGAGCCATAATTGGCCAAAGTCACCCTGGCTTTGGCCAATTATGGCTCTTCCGTTTTTTGCAAGCTGTGATTGTCCAAGCATGCAGGTCATAGTGCATGCTTGGCCAATCATCATCCAGCAATGCATTGCAATGCCACAGTGAATTATGGGCAGTGACACACCACTCAAAATTGGCGCGAACGGCCCGTAACGTTTGTATTTCGACGAACTGTCGAACATACGATGTTTGAGTCGAACGTGAGCTCGACTCGAACACGAAGCTCATCCCTACTCTGGAGTAATGGCAAGCCTCATGAATGTATCCTGCTTCTTAATATAGGGTGTCAACAATGCCAAAAGACGGTTAAAGCAGGGGTCCGTCATCCGGAGAGAATTCCTAAAACCATCAGGATTATTCTCCTGGAGCTCCCACAGCAAAGGCATATGACATAATTGGTCACAATGAAGCAACCAATTTTTGGTCCAAGAAATCCTCCTCCTCCTCCTGTTCCTGGACCAGACTTGGGTCAAAGCAAAAACTTCAAGCCCAATAATAGCACGTTCTCTCCTTGGAATATGCAACTTGGCTGGTTAACGAACGACTGTTCAGAAATGAACTGAAAAGCACAAACTGAAAAGCGTGAATCAACACTGACCAAACTTCTATTAACACAAAATTAGCAGAAGGAGCTCAAATGGTGGCGCCTGACAATTGAACTTCCTCTTTTGTAGTCTCGTAGTACATCTAATACGTTACTACATTCGTGTTTGTTGGTTGACAATTCTTTGCCGTTTGTATGCAAGACAAATTCCTGGCCAACGCCCTTCAAACAAAAGTCCTGCTCTTTGTCCGGGGAAAATCCGATCATGTGTACGAAGCTTAAGGCAGCATATTTACACACAAAGCCTCGTACACACGATTGGATTTTACAATGGGAACTGTGTGTTGAAAGCCTGTTGGCTGAACATTTGACATAGTCCATACATGCATGCTCAGAAGCAATCCTCACCAAACACAACATTAGCAGAAGGTGCCCAAAGGGTGGCGCTAAAGATCTGAAAAACCATGTAGTACATAACTAAATTTGTGTTTGTTGGCCGACAATTGTTTTCTGTTTGTTTGTATGCAAGACAAGTTCGTGGCCTTGCCCTTCGGACAAAGGTCAGAGGCTTTGTCTGTGGAAAATCTGATTGTGTGTACGAGGCTTAAGAATAAATAGCACAACACCGTACAAACACGTATAACACATGTAAACAGTAGGCATGGCTTTGGATGTGGCTTGTTTGTGGATTGGTCTTAAAACAGCATAATTTGTTTTTCCACGACCCCAAATCTTGCCATAGCTATAATAGATAAATTTGATAAAAATCTATAAAAAAAGGCAACCAGAACTGACTTATTCTAAAAATATGTTTTTGACTTTCTACATATTTTACCATATACAGCAGCCTTTTTACGTATTAAATCAAAATGAGAAAATTGCATTATTGGCTAATGTCATAGTATAATGCCTATCACTGTAGAACAAAAATAAATAAAACAATAGAAAATATCGTTGGGTATATATATATATATATATATATATATAAAAAGAGATATCTATATCTCTCTCTCATATATCTATATCTCTTTATATCTATCTATCTATATATATATATATATATATATATATATATAGATATCTATATAGATATAGATATCTATATATGTATAGAGATTTATGCGCACACAAATAATGTTACTTCCTGTGATCCCAAAATATTAATCCACTTAGAATAACAATGACCATCTTCTCTACGCAAGCTAAAACAAAGCTAGACAAATCCAGTGTGATAAGGGCAAGGAAGACAGAACAAAGGCCTTTTCATGAAGAGAATTACATTTTTTGCCAGAGCTTTATTCCCCACACAGCTGATTAGAAGATTACAATTTGTTCGTTAGATGCATCTCAGGAAAAAGAACTCCTCGTATTCAAGCATCTTATTAGAAGAGCCTGATGCAAGCATGTCACACAAAATGCAGATATAATTATCCCATCCGTGCTCAACAACTTTTAGGTCAAATCCCTTTTGTAGGAATTATGCCATAAAATATGCAGGGCTCAGAGTGTTATCGACTGTTTTTTTTTTTTTTTAAGCTGAAGTAACAAACCACCCAAGAAATAAAAAGTGTTTTTTAAAGTTTTTTTTATTAGCTTTTTTTTTTAAATGTCTTTTTTTCTTGGACCTCTAAAGCTGCAAGGTTCTTTTCCTTTATTAATTCTCTAACTTAAAAAATGACATAAGAAAGCCGGTTACACTAACACTCTCAATAGCAAAAAAGCTCTGTTCCTTAATTGTACTTTTTGCTCTCCTCAATGTCTGCTCTTCAGAGCAACGCTACGAAAATTGCCTGAATAGCGAAAGAAGACTTTCCCACAGTCATGTGCCACAGAGAAAACTCAATTGTTCCTGTTCACAATTTGGATGGACAACATTTCTATAACTGGATATCCAGAGTCTGTCAATGAAAATGTTGCTGAAAAGGCAAATGAAGAAAACAGATTCTGCCAAAAGCATGTTAAGAAATAATCGGGTATTCACTGGCCAGACAGCTGCCCCTGGGACCTGGAGAAACCAGGTGCCCTTTAAGCCATTTCCTATTCACAAGGAATAAAAAATACACAAGCGATACCTGGGAAAGGAGCAGCTTATGTTAGATTGACAGCATTTGTCCTGGAAAATGGGGGCAGACTATTTTGCAACTAGAGCGCATATGTAGAAAAAAAATATATATATATATATATAACAGGAAAACACTCTAAAGAATGAACTTCCATAGATACATTTTGTAAAACAGATTGCAGTTTTAAGACTATAATAAAAAAAATGAATTCATTTAAATTAATTTTTTTGGTCTACATATTTTGAAGTAGAACTTCAGCCAAAAATAACATATAAAAGAATAGTCCATCCAGTAATAAAATAACAAAACCAGCTTAAAATCAAGAAATTTTCCCTGCAGTACTTTTTCTGCTGCTAGATGTCCCTAATCTGAAGGCCAACATTATTCAACCACTCTGAGCCCAGGTCATCCTGGGTCCCCACAATACTGAGACTGGGCGGTGAATGGAAAAGCAGCACAATGATGAGCTCATCTCTCATTCACTCTATCGTCTCCTCCTATCAGCATGCTTCTTGTCAGCACATGCACTGCTTGGCTCCTTATATTCCTCTCACGCTATGCTATACTGAGACTGCAAGAAGCTGATCTTGAGTCACATTCAGGTACTTGCATGGTTTGTATTTAAAAATAAAGTAAATAATGTAATAATGATTAGAGTGCTATATTAATTTGCTTTATATTTGTCTGGTATCCATCTTTATTTAAAGTGAAATTATACAATTGTGTTTTTGTGAGATGGGCAAAATGATTCACGCCTCACCCCAAAATTGAAAACCAAACTCCAGCAGCTATCATATGTGCACATCAAACTTATACGTGGAAGTCTTTTAATCTGCCAAAGAATTGGTATGTCTTTTTATCCATTTCTGAGATTTACGTAGCCCGGGTGGACAGAACAGTGAAGCTGTGACCTGATTTTTTTGTGCTGCAGATATAATATATGGTTTGACCACCTCTCTGCACTAAGCTTGTGATTAGTCAATGAAAGAACTGCAGCAGACTGCCGAGTTCATTCCTTTGTTCTTTCCTCCTGTCAGCATGTTCCCTGTGAGTATATTTTCATGCAGTGCACCTGACTGGCTCCTACTGTAGCCCCTTATATTCCCACTGAGTTCCATTGTACTAGAAATTCTAGAACTTAAGCCTCGTACACACAATCCGATTGTTGGAAGGGGATTGTCTGTTGGCAGACTGTTGCTCTAAAATCTGACCGTTAGTACGCTCCTTTTGACAATTGTTGTCCAACTTTCGGCCACTCGTTGGATGACATGCTAGTAAATTTTTGGTATACAAATCTGTAAAAAGTCCAAAGTACAAACACGCATGCTCTGGATCAATGCTCACCAAACACGAAATTAGCAGAAGGGGCCCAAAGGTTGGCGCTCAAGAGCTGAAATTCCTCATAGTACGTCACTACGTTCCTGTTTGTTGCCGTTCATTGTTTCAATCGTGGATTCATTGGTGTTTTTATGTCTGCTTGGAGTTCAGGTTTAAGGAATTCCAGGTTAATGAAAGGGGAGAATAATATTTTAATGAGTCACTACACCCAAAATCCAAATTTTAGCTTTTAAAAGATACTGGAGATCTAAAGGTAATCCCTAAAATTTGCTGTAAAAGAAGCAGATCAGTTAAACATACAAGCATTCTAGCAAACTCATGCATTCTTCTTAAAGCGGAGCTCCACTCAAAAGAGGAAGCTCTACTTATTCACATCCCCCTCCACTGCCACTTTTTGGAGGGAGCGGATACCTGGTTTTGACAGTAGGTACCCACTCCCACTTCCGGGCAAGATTTCTGTGTATTTCCGCCCCCCCCCCCCCCGGCTGCCTTCTGGGACACACATAGGTCCCAGAAAGCAGCAGGATAATTCAGAAAGCGCAGTGTGATAAACGCATATACACAGCAGAAAAATGAAGGCTTCACTGCCGGTTTCCCTTAGTGAAGATGCCAGCGCCTGCACCCGATGGCGATTGACAAATCGGTTTGGGGTGCTGACGTCGCTGGATTTGTGGACAGGTAAGTGTCCTTATATGAAAAGTCAGCAGCTACAAGTACTTGTAGCTGCTGACTTTTATATATTTTTTTTGCCCAGACTGGAGCTCCTCTTTAAAGTGGACATGAAATATGAACAAAGCATATCTTTATATAGTGCATACTCGCAAAAACGCGGTACTTGCGTTTTTGATGCAGGTCCATTGAATTCTATTGCATGCAAAATGCTGCTTTTTGCAGTAAAAAAAAGTCCCTGACCCTTTCCAAAAACGCAGAGGCACAAAAAAGCATTCATGTGAACATGTTCCATAGGAAACCATGTTAAAACATTTCCCTGCATTTCAAAAAAAGCATTAGTGTGAATGGAGCCTTAGAAAGTAAGGTCAAAGCTAAGCAATCAAGAAGGCACTTGCGCTACATAGTTGAAGGTAAATCTAAAGAAAATTTTAATTGTATGGTGTATGGCCAGCCTAATGCTGCGTACACACGTTCATTTGTAATGGTCTAGAAAAAACGAAGTTTTTTTCAACCCGATTCTCCTGCCTTGCCTACACACGATCGTGAAAAAAAAATGCTCAAGCAAAGTGCAGTGACGTATAACACGTACGACGGCACTATAAAGGGGAAGTTCCATTTGGATGGCGCCACCCTTGGGGCTGCTTTTGCTGATTCGTGATTGTAAAAGTTTGGTGAGAGACGAATTACGCTTTTACAGTCTTTGTGCTATTCAGTCTGTTACAGCGTGACGAATGTGCTATCTCTATTCCAAACGCTAGTTTTACCAGAACGAGTGCTCCCGTCTCATAACTTGCTTCTGAGCATGCGTGTTTTTTTCATGTCGTTAAAGCCTTAACACGACTATTTTTTACGACGTGAAAAGCATGTTCTAAATTTTTAATGCCCATTTTTCACGTCATGAAAAATGCTCTGGAGCCTACACATGTTTGTTTTTAATGACATAAAAAAAAAAGGTAATTTTTCACATCATAAAAAACGGTCATGTGCACGCGGCATAAGTGTCATTTCTGTCTGTTGCCTAGTTCCTCTTTCATTCAGCTATACGGACTGAGCAGCTGTCACTGATTGCAACATCTGGGCCTCATTATTATCTCTATTTAGATTTGCAGTTGTCATGGTGCTGCACATATGACCAGCTATGGCACCAGGCATTTGAGGTCCCCAAAGATCACTTAAAGTGGAACTAAACCCTTCTATCCATTACACCAAGAAAGCTGCCATCTTAGCCTCTAATCGGTCTGCAATAATCACTGTACTGCATGTGATCATTTGTGAACATTTGTTGGCTTTACAGTTGGGTTGAGAGTACAGGCATCTGTGACAGTTAATCATGGCATGCCTTGAGTGTAGCTGTTTTGGGAAACAGTTAAATCGATGGGTTTAGTTTTGCTTTAAATTGACACAAAACTATATCCTTAAAAAATAATCCATACACATCCACTACTTAAAGTGGTAATAAACAGTGGCTGTTTAAAAACAAAACCTGTAAGGCAATTGCATAATGTGCTAGTATGCATTGCATACTAGCACATTATGAAATACTTACCTTGGAACGAAGCCCTCCAGTGCTGTGCTGTCACCGCTGAGAGGCTGACATCTTCCCCTGGTCTTTCTTCCAAATTTCCGCGCTCCAGCTATGTGATTGGCCAGAGCTACGATGACGGTCAGCCCTCAGTTCCGGCACGCAGCACTGAAGGTCCAGCAAGGTATGCTGGACCTTCAGAGCGCATGCGCTAGTGACGTAACTTTCTGCATACAGGGTAAATATCTCCTAAACTGTGCACATTTAGGAGATATTCGTTTTACCTACAGGTAAGGGTTATAGGTTTACCTGTAGGTAAAAATCAATAAACGGGCTTTACTACCGCTTTAATGGCCCTGTTATCCATTTTTCTTTAAATTGTTTCTTACTGTATCTTTTTGCCTTCTTGTAACATCCTTCATGAGCTACTGAACCTCTACTTTCCCCCATCACTTCCACTTGTTTGGAACAAGCAGTGCATGTTAGTTGCGGTCATGTGCACTGCTCTGTACACATTACACATCAATAGTCCATAGTCCATCTTGAGAGTGAGAAACAGAGGGGAACTACGGTCTTTTAAATAAAAATAAGGAATTTTGAGATTTGGAGTTGTTAGCAACAATCTTAGCTGTCATGAATGGCTTATATTCATGACAGCTTGATTACAGTTTATAGTATAAACTGTGATCAAGCTGTCATGAATGAAAGCCATTCATGACAGCTAAAACTATTGCTTATAACCAAAACTGTTGTTAACAACTCCAAGCTCCTTTTTTTTTGTTACTATTATGATCTGTTATTGACTACAACTAATCACACAGTACAGGGTGCTGTGATTGACCCAGGTACCATGTGATAGCTGTGGGATATCACAGCATCACAATGACACTATGGGGGTTGTTTACGAAAGGCAAATCCACTTTGCACTACAAGTGCACTTTCAAGTGCAATCACTGTAGATCTGAGGGGTGACATGCAAGGGAAAAAAAAAAAAAAAAAAACAGCATTTTTGCTTGCACATGATTGGATGATAAAATCAGCAGAGTATTCCCTAATTTCAGAGCTTCACCTCATATCTACAGCGACTGCACTTCCAAGTGCACTTGCAGTGCTCTTGTAGTGCAAAGTGGATTTGCCTTTAGTAAATCAACCCCTATGTGCTCTGGGGATGCGATAGGACCAAGTGAAAACCTTCGCATTAGGTTTCGATAACCCTGGTAAGACCCGGCAGTCCTAAGAACTTCTCTTTATTCCTCTGTAAGAACTCCTTTACTTGATGTGTTTACGGCTTGGACAGGAAAGTGAAAACTAGGATCAAGTTCTTCCCTACAGGGGGCTTTCAACTAACCTTAGCCAGGGCAACTACCTGTACTTGGAATTACACCAACTCATATGCCTCATACACACGACCGGTTTTCCCAGCAGGAAAACTGCCATAAGAGCTTGCCGTGTGTATGCTTCATCGCAATTTTCCCAACAGGAAAACTGCAGGAAAATACCCGGCAGACTTATACTCTCGTCAGAAAAACCGGTCGTGTGTATGCTTTTCCGGGGGAAAAACGTGCATGCTCAGAATCAAGTATGAGGCAGGAGCGCTCGTTATGGTAAAACTAGCGTTCGTAATGGAGATAGCACCTTTGTAACACTGTAATGGACTGAAAAGCACAAAGAAGCTTTTACTAACACGTGGATCAGCAAAAGCGGTATTTGGCCTAAACGTGTGTATGCAAGGCAGGCTTGAGAGGAATCCTGTCGGGAATAACGTTTTTTTCCTGCCAAGAAAAACGGTCGTGTGTACAGGGCAAAAGGGTCCCTACCACGTGGCCAGGAACTTGTTTTCTATTTTAGGTATTAGCAAAGCCACCCAAACCCCAACCTGGAACTGCTTAAGCTTGGCAGACCCGGTGTACACCCTTCCTTGTGCTTCCTGTGGCATTTGCATGTGTTCATTACATTAGCAATGCTCTCTCTCATCTGGGTTTATGTTTAACGTCTGTCTTATGGATAGAATCGCTTTCCTAAGTTTCCTTCACCAACTCAAGCAGTACCTGTGGTCTTTGCTCATACACCAACTTAAATGGGGAAAACCCTGTGGACATCTGAGGTACTTTCCTAACAGTAAACATAAGTGATGTGCTCTAAACATCCCAGTCTTTGTCATCTTGTTGCACAACCCTTTTAAGCATTGACTTCCGGGTTTTAATAAACTGCTCTACCAACCCGTCTATCTGTGGGTGGTAGACAAATGTGTGGAGCTGTTTGATTTGTAACAACTTACACAGATATGCCATCACACGAGAAATTAATGTGGTGCAGGCTTCAGGCACATGTGACCCCTTTAACCACAGTAACCAGTTCCCAGGCGTATTTTTAATGTGGGATCCCTCTTTTGAGCAGAACGGAATGCTCCCAGTGACACTGCAAGATCAGTATGCGCAAGACTAGAGGAACATTCTCCTCGGACATAAAATGCAAAGGGGAGGCTTCCTCTACGTTTTCCCCAGCCATGACCAGCATAAGAGTGGGTTTCGCCTCCCTCAGGGGTCTCCTTAGCTGGTAGACCATCTGTCCCAGATGCAACACTCTCTTAGCGTCCAGCCCCTAAAGGGAACAGGATGGTCACACTGTCCTGTAGCCTTGTCTCACATAGTCCCAAAGCTCAACAAATAAAGGGCAGTCCCTTCCTATAATAATGTTGTGGATGAAGTCAGGTAAAACACCAACCTCCTGGCTTATTGTGCCACAGGCCATGGTGATTGCCACTGGTACCAGTGGGTATTTCTTGGTGTACCATGTGTATGCACACCACCCCCAGGGTTCTTGCTACATGACCCACCTCTCAAGCTACCCTGGTACCCACAAATGTTACCCACAGAGTTACCAGAAGCACTCTGGCGTCAAGCTGGTTCACCCAAAGGTCACACAGATTTATGCCAAAATGTATTCTGCTACATTTCTTTGGTGAAAACAACCCAAATCAGTGTTTATTATTTCGTCTGTAGGGACATTATAGAGTCCACAAACTATGATATATATAAAGAAATTAAAAAAAAAGTTTTCTACATACTGTCCCCAGTACAGTACAGCGTCATCATATAACTGGTGTGGTGGTGATCAGGGCCACTTACAGATGAAAGTATATAAAAAATATGTTTTAATTATTAATTTTTTTTCCATTTTTACAATATTATTACTTGCTACCAAAATAACACTACTGCTCTATGGGGGTTATTTCCGAAAGGAAAATCCACTTTGCACTTTTCAAAGCGCACTTGAAATTGTACTGAAAGTGCAGTCACGGTAGATCCGAGGGGGACATGCAAGGAAAATAAAAAATAGCATTTTAGCTTGCACATGATTGGATAATAAAATCAGCAGAACTTCTCCTCATTTCAGATCTACCATTCATTCAGTGCTTACTGTTGTGATTAGCCGCAGCTAATCACATGGTACAGATGGGCTATGATTGACCCTGCCTGTACCATGTGATCACTGTGACCAATCACAGAGATAAAACACATTAGTACACAATGAATGAAAGCCATCCAATGTGTCCAATTGTTGTTATCTGCTGTGATTACTCTAGTGCAGTTGTCCTCAAACTGTTGCCCCAGGGCCAGATGTGGCCCTTTGCTTGCCTTTATATGGCCCTTGGGGCACTATCTCACCCACTGTTAAGAGACAGTATTCTGCCATCTGACAATGGAGAACCATGTCTCACACTGACACTACTAATAGGACGTTATTCCTCCCTATGATACTAATGACTGGGCAGTATTCCTCCCACAAATACCAGATGTTTACTTCCACTGATGCAAGGAAAATTTCCACCTCGCTTGCCAAAGTCCGGCCCTCATAGAGACTGAAGGACAATAAACTGGCCCTTTGTTTAGAATGTTTGGAGACCCCATGGTCTGGTGACAGATTGTGTTGCAGCACGTAGAGCGTTCTGGGTAGGACATCATATGACATCCACTCAGAATAAGAGAGCTCCTCCTGGGCCATCATTTTACTATAGGCCAAACGGGAAGCATTTACAGACCTTACAGCCCACCCAAACTCTACATGGTGGACTTCCAAGGGGATTAGTAATATTTCACACCTGTTTACCGGAAGCTCTTTGCTCTCTTTTGAAGATCTATGGTCCCGTGCAGATATCCCCAACACATTTTTCTTAAATGTCTAATAATACAACATGCCGCACTCGGTTTGGCTCCATAACTCCTACATTGGCTCCCCGGGCCTATTGAGCAGATTTTGTTTGAGAATGATCAAACCAAGCTGAATACCACCTTCTACTAAATTCTGCATGCTGAAGGTTCACAACCCTTCGTGTTGAACTCACCCTTGACTTCTTACTTTGATATGCCTTCTATAAATATTGTCTCCAAAGGCACTATTCCACTACTCACATTGTGGAACCAGGGGGAGAGGGGGTCATGTGTGTATGCTTTATCTATTCTTGTTCTTTGTGCTTTGTCTGTTAATCTTGGTTATTTACACCAATACTTGAGCTCATTAGCTCTACTGTACTTTTAATACGCTGTACCGCTATCTTTATGCAAAACAAAATAAACACCTTTAAAAAAAAAAGATGGTGGTGTGGAAGAGGGATGGGGTGGGAATAAAGAACTAAAGGGAGGAGTAGTTGCCTGTTCAACTATCCCTCACCAGTGCTGGCATCTTCTCCTGTGTGCCAGCTTTCACCTGTCTTCATTGGTCGGTGCGGGATGACATCACTCCTGTGCATGTACGAGTCATTCAGGGACACAGGGATCCGGCATGCCTGTTGCGTACCTTGTGGCAGAGCCTAACGTGTAGAGAAAAATGAAAAAAGACCAAAAACTGTAAAAAAAAAAAATAGTTTGTTATAAAATGTAGCAAATTATTCATTTTTCTTCATAAATTTTGTCCAAAATGTATACTGCTACATATCTTTGGTAAAAATAACCCAAATCAGTGTAAATTTTTTGGCCTTTGTGAAAGTTATAAAGTCTACAAGCTATGGTGCCAACCATTGAAAATTGATCACACCTGATGTACCGAAGGCCTAGCTCATTTCGTGAGACACTAACAAGCCAGGAAAGTACAAATATTCCCCCAAATGACCCCTTTTTGGGAAGTAGACATTCCAAGGTATTTAGTAAGAGGCATCGTTAGTTTTTTGAAGTTGTAATTTTTTCCCACCAATTCTTTGCAAAATTAAGATTTTTTTTTGTCCACATAATTGTCATTATAACAGGTTATTTCTCTCACATGGCATGTGCATACCACAAATTACACCCCAAAATACATTCTGCTACCCCCCATGAGTATGGCAATACCACATGTGTGAGACTATAACACAGCATTACCACATACCTGGTAGGAGTCCGATATGACAAGGTTGGCCTCCCTTGTATTTCCTATCCAATCCCCACTGAAGGTGGAACAGATGGTGGCTAGGGACAGGAGGAACACGAGTGCCTGGGAATGTTGCTTTTAGAACTTGCGATGGGAGTTGTAGGCTCGGTGGCAGCAGCAGGAGAAGAACTAGGATGGAACTTTAGAAGATCAGCTAATATTAAAGAGGAACTCCAACCAACTTGCAGGTTCAGGCTTGGTGGCTTGTCAGTACTTCCTGTGGTCAGGAGACAGGAGAGCACTGGACCCAGGAGAGCTGTGAAGTTAGAGAGCCAGCACAGGTTCCCAGAGGCAGTGTTAGAGCTGGGCAGATGATGGAAGCAGAGTCGTGGAGATATCTGGGTTCGGTAACAGGCGGACTGCAGAGTACAAGGCTTAAGCAGGAGCGAGGTCAGATGAAGGCCGGAGTCAGGTACCAGTGATCAAGTATATCAGAGTCCAGAAACAGAGTCAAATGAAGCCGGGATCAGTAAAGGTTATTATGCAGGTAACAAGCAAGGTTAAGAGGATCAGGACACAGCTGAAGACCAGTCAGCAATAGTCTGGGGTTAAGGCACTTTCTTAAATAGGCCGCCTGGCGCCAATTAGTGCTAGGATGCGCTCGCGCATTGGTGCGCCTGCATTAGTGCACCCATTCAACTGTGGGCGCCCATGTGCGTGCGCATGCACACGAGCGCGCATCGGGCAGAAACTAGTAGTTCTCTTTCATTGCCCCCTCCTTAGGGCAGCCTCTGGATTCCCACTAGAGAATTCTTCTCAGGGTAAAGATGGAGATAGCCCCGAATTAACCGTGGAGCACGGCTCCCATGAGTTATATTCGGGGCCGTAGCCCTTCCACTTGATTAAAAACTGGGTTTGACCCCTTCTCCCCCTGCAATCCAATATGGCTTCCACCTCAAATTCTTAGTTTCTTTCAACAAGCAATGGGGCAGGAATTTCAGGTTCATGATCAGAAAAGAGATTAGCCACGGATCGTTTTAAGAGAGATACGTGAAACACCGGGTGAATCCTCAAACTTTCCAGCAGGCTAAGCTCAAAGGCAACAGCATTGATCCTCTTCTTTACTGGAAATGGGCCCATGTATCTTGGCCCTAATTTCTTAGAGGGACAAGTCAACTTCAGGTTCGCAGTGGAAAGTCACACTTTATCCCCAGGTTGAAGGTCTAGATTACCCCTTCTCCTCCAGTCATAGAACTTCTCATAGACTTAGTGATGGTTTCTTGCAAGAGCTGGCTGTTGGACATCCAGAAATCCAGATGATCCTGTACTGCTGGGACTGAGGATTCCCAGGGAACATCAGCCAAGAAAGATGGGTGGAACCGTAATTTGCAAAAAAGGGAGTTTGTTTGGTTGCAGAATGTATACAGTTATTGTATGCAAACTCCGCTAACGGCAAAAGAGAGACCCAGTTGTCTTGTGCAAAGAGGAAAAACAACGCAGGTACTGCTCCAGGGTCTGGTTGGTCCTCTCTGTTTGAGCGTTAGACTATGGATGGTAGGCAGATTATAAACAGTGTTTAATGCCCAGGACTTCACATAGGTACTTCCAAAATCGGGATGTAAATTGTACCCCACGGTCAGAGGTGATGTTAGCAGGAATATCGTGTAGGCGTACAACTTCCTTGATAAAAGAAGAGGCAGTCTCTGCAGCGGAAGGGGTACCTTTCAGGGGCACAGAGTGGACCATCTTAGATAATTGATCCACAATTACAAAAATGGTGGTGAACCCTTCTAATGGGGTTAATTCAACAATAAAGTCAATATTGATCATGGTCCATAATTTTCAGGAACAGGAAGGGGTTCCAACAGACCCCAATTCTTGGCTTTATCAGATTTGTTCCGAAGACATGTTGTGCAGGACTTGATATAGTCCCTGCAGTTTTGTACCAAGTCTGGCCACCAGAAGGAGCGAAGAGCCAAATTTTAAGTTTTATGAGCTCCGAAATGTCCTGCCAATGGGTGGTCATGACACATGTAAAAAACTGCTGTCCGTAAGTGTTCAGGAACAAAGATCTGCTCACCATGAAAATTGAGACCCTCTTTCAACTGAAGGTGAGTTCTTGGGGTGGGGGCTGGCTCGGGACTGCTGACATGATTTGAGAGATGAGATCGATCTGTAAGGCCGCATACACACGATCAGTCCATCCGATGAGAACGGTCCGAAGGACCGTTTTCATCGGTTAAACGATGAAGCTGACTGATAGTCTGATGTGCCTACACACCATCGGTTAAAAAAACGATCCTGTTAGAACGCGTGACGTTTCCGTGTTTTAACACGACGTGCTGAAAAAAACAAAGTTCAATGCTTCCAAGCATGCGTCGACTTCATTCTGAGCATGCGCAGCCTTTTAACCGATGCTTTTGCATACTAACGATCGGTTTTGACCGATCGGTCAGGCGTCCATCGGTCAAATTTGAAAGCAAGTTCTCTTTTTTTTGACCGAAGGATAACTGACTGATGGAGCCCACACACGATCAGTTTGGACCGAAGAAACGGTCCTTCAGTCCGTTTTCATCGGTTTTGACCTATCGTGTGTACGCGGCCTAACAAAAGAATGTTTTTAGCAGGTAAAATGGTATCAGGTTAAGGGGGAACCTTGGTGTTTTGGAACATATGGGAGAGAGCATCAGGCTTCCCGTTCTTAGACCCAGCCGATAAGAAATGTGGAAGCAGAATCTTGCGAAGAAGAGGGCCCATCTGGCCTGGCGTGGGCTTAGTCTTTGGCTACTCTTAAATATTCAAGGTTCTTGTGATCGATGAACACAAGGATAGGATGTGCTGCTCCTTCAAGAAGATAGTGGCATTCTTACAAGACATAAGCTAATATATAACACCACATGTGACCTGGTAGTGATAAGTTATATTGAATAAAGTCCATAAATCCTTAAATGAAAGAAAAAAATGAAATTACTAATATATAACACCACATGTGACCTGGTAGTGATAAGTTATATTGAATAAAGTCCATAAATCCTTAAATGAAAGAAAAAAATGAAAGTAAGATCTGACTGACGTCAGAAGTATTATGTTGACAAAAGTCCAGTGATTGAATAGGTGAACAGATTCCAACGGTGAAAAATAAAAGATCCACCACCACTTATGACAAGGGGCTTACCGGATGGATTGGACCAAGAAGGGCATATACCCGCTAGGCCAATCAAGCTTATGTATATACACTGGAAAAGGGTACACAATAGATGTCTCCCAATCTGGTATTTTTGATGAAGATAAACAATTCAGGAGTGGTTCACACCAACCAATGGTATACGGCAATTCCCAAGGAAGGTATATTAATTGTCCAAACGGTGGTTATGAAAAAGAAGAAATTGGAGTGCACATAGCATAATTCCGTATATTCACACAAAATGTATTTAAAATGAAGAACATTGATGCACCCGTGTGTGCGCGCATGCGCATTAGCGCACCCAGGCAACTGTGGGCGCCCATGTGCGCACGCATGTGCATGAGTGCACATTGGCAGAAACTAGTTCTCTTACACAGAGGCCCAACATTGAAGTAGCACCTTTAGGCAACCTAGGAGCATAGGAAAAACAAAATCAAAAAGTGTGTGCAACCCAATTAACCGAATTGTTAATTAAAGATTAATGATGAAAAAAGTAATAAATATTGATCCAATATCCCATATGGGGTATCGACACAAAATGAATGAAATAGATTAATAAAGGTCATAAAGTGCAAATGAAACCACCTTGACAAATAATGACTCTAGTGAAAGAAGTCCATATGATGTGAATCTGTAAATGAATAACAAGTCCCAAATGTAATAAAACCACCAATAACGTGAAGCTAATATAATGCGGCAAAACACATGCTGGGCAGATGAGTTGATATCATAAACCTCATATCCAATGGACTACTGATAAAATAATGAGTGGTTACCAGATAAAAGTAGTATTGAGCTATGGACTAGACGACCTGCCTTTAGGCAATCTGTCCTCGGTACTCCCCACACATGGATCGATCTTAGACTCCAAAGTCGGACACCGTGAGCACTGGATCTCAAATGCTTCGGACAACTCTGTGATCCTTCACATGCAGTAAGGTGAATTGGCAATTGTAATAACTCGCATTCCACCCAATATCAGCACAAATTTGGCATCCCAAGGTCGGCAGTCAATGAAAGGAAGAAGAAAAGGATCCTCATGGTGCAGTATTTCTTCTTACAAATACGTTTATTCAAACAAACTTCGTTACGTACTGACATCCATAGGAAAATACAATTTTCAAAACAAGCCGCGGTTCACAACAGCTGGCTGGAACGTAATGATGTCAGGGACTTGTGGCTCCACCCTACGCGTTTTCTCGTATAAGGATTCATCTGGGAACGGAGGCTAAAGTCCCAACATCTATCACTACGTTTAAATACCTTTCCAGCAGGACGCTCTCAAACGAGTCACTCTCTCAGGGATTAGTGCAGCTAGGCAGGATCCTCCCCACTGTGCGGCTCCAGGCCTCACAGACAGGCAGGGCTTCCACCTCCCTGTAATTTTTTGCTATCACCATCGACTTGCTTCTGGGCTTCTCAGATCACCTCTGCCCGCTGGCTCCTTTTCCATACCAGGTAAGAGGTAAGAGCCTTACTGGGATCATTGGCGGCCGTCCTTTTCAGGGCAAGCCGCCGCCGCAAACACCTTTGCCCCACGGCTCTCCCCTGCTCCTTTTTCCCCCTCATCGGTTGCCCCCTCGTCACCACTACCATTGCCCCGTCACCACTACCACTGGCACCCCCCCACCACCGGCCCGCCGCAAACCCTGCCGTTCCGGGTGTTTTTTCAGACACCCGCGCCAGCCTGTGGGGAATCGCGGGCGCCGCGATCCAGGAAAGACCGCGGCTTCACTTGAGGCCTAACGCTGCGCCGCTTCCACACACTGCTACCAACCCCTAACAGGCCAGGAAACCCCTACTTACCCCAGAAGGATACCTTCTCCTCCTGGGTATTGATCCAGCACCCCCAGGCAGCCCGATCCATCCAATTAGCAGCTGGAACCTGGGATCTGATCGACAGCCATCTTGCTACACCCAACTCTCATTCCCACTCCCGTCTCAACAAACAGAACTTGATCCAGGGTTTACCCGATCGCCTCTCAAAGGGGTCAGGAAGGAATTTTTTGCCCCTACCGCAGCATATTGGCACAGCACGGCCAGGGATTTTTTTGCCTTCCTCTGGACCAAGCCAGGAGAGAGGATTAACTTAAACTCCTCTCTCCGTTGCCCGGGAATCCCACCCCCCCTCACCTGGTGATTGGCGACCATGGCGAAGCGGCAATATTCTGCAGAAACCATTTGGGGTCTGAGGCGATTCACCGCTATACTGCCAGCCAGCACCAAAAAAAAACTAAGAACTGAGCGACTATTGAGAGTCGTTTACCCCAGCCTCAGCACATTTCATGTGCTTTGATCAACACGCGATCGGCAGTAAAACACTGACTTGAAATCCGTGATTTCATTCTACAACACGATCTAGATTGCCTCTTCATTACAGAGAGCTGGCTCACAGCCGACTGTAACACCATTCTAGGAGAACTGGTGCCAGAAAACTAGCGTATTATAACGGAAAACAGAATAGGGCAAAGAGGAGGAGGCCTGGCAGTGATTTGCAAGACTCACCTTGCAATCACCAAACCAGTCCTTCAAAACCCTCTTCCATTCATGGAAACCCTTACTCTTCAACTGCAAGTAAACTGCCAGGAGACCGTCCGGATTCTACTCTGCTATAGGCCACCCGGCCCAAAATCGCAGCTTCTCCCATCATTGACGGACTTTATCTCCACCTATACCCTTAATAGCAAACACCTTTTGCTGCTCGGGGACTTCAACCTCTGGGCCAACTCCCCGCAAGACCCCATTGCCGACGCCTGCATCGACCACCTGGAAGGATTAGGGCTTCAGCAACTAGTATGTGGGCCCACACATGCTTCAGGTCACACGCTCGATCTTATTTTCAGACAAGATCTGGAAATAAAAATCTTGGAAAATGAACCATTGCCATGGACAGATCACCATGCAATTAAATTCATTATTTCCGAATTCCCCCCCTTAACAAAAACATCAAATCCAGTGACAACACACTGGACCAGATGTCAGAAGAAGCTCCATTCGGAACTCTTCAAAGCCACGTTAGGGGAAAAAATAAAAACAATTCAGCCGCACCAAACGGCGGAAGAAACACTGGAGGCCATAAACACAGCACTATTGCAGTCAGCTGACTTGATAGCGCCGAAACGAAAGACCCAGATCCGGAAAAATAACTCCAGCTGGTTCAACAACCAGCTAGCGTTACTGAAGCAAGAGCGCAGAAGGGCAGAAGCCGCCTGGAAAAGAAGCTCTTCAGGTGAGAACCTCTCGATCTACAAGGCAATAACCAGAAAATACTACAAGCAAATCTTCGAGGCCAAGAAAAACTATTTTTCTGAGGCTATCAACGGTGCCCTAAACCGCCCCCACGAACTCTTCAAGCTGGTCACTCAGACCATGAATCCAGGATGTCTTGAAGCCCCCAACTTGGATACACAAGAATTTTGCGATGAGTTATCGGATTGCTTCATTAACAAAATTGAGGCAATCCGGCAAAGCATTCAGCAAAACAATTTCTCTCCTAGCCCCCCCCCACCCCCCGCAGTTATTTACACAACACCTGCAGTAATTCACCACAGTTAGGTGAGTTCACGCTGGAACCCATCTCCATTCAGACCACAAAAAATATCATCGGCACTCTGCGCAACAGCACTGCGCCAAATGATATTATCCCCACCAAACTGCTGAAAGAATGCGCCGACATCCTGGCACCTCCTGTCACGCAGCTTATCAACCAATCCTTCAGGAAGGGCATAATGCCCTCCCAGTTGAAGGAGGGCATTATTCAACCCATTTTGAAGAAAGCCACCCTGGATCCTAAGGACCCACTCCACTGGCGCCTCATAACAGGCCTAAATGTTCTCTCCAAGGTAATGGAGAAAGTAGTGGTACAGCAGCTGCAACAGCATCTAGATACCCACAACTTACTCGATCCATTTCAATCAGGATTCCGTCCCGGACACGGGACGGAAACAGCATTGCTTAAGATATGGGACGACGTTCTCGAGGCCGCAGATGAAGGAGAATCTTCTCTTCTGGTTCTGCTGGACCTAAGCGAAGAATTTGATACAGTAGATCACAAGCTGTTATTGACTCGGCTGGCTAAAATAGCCAAAGTCGCAGAAAGCGATCTATCCTGGTTCTCCTCTTTTTTGGAAAACCGATCACAAATAGTGAAGCTAGGACCCTTCACTTCTGAAAAACGCACATTATCGTGCGGAGTCCCTCAAGGATCTCCCCTGTCGACGATGTTATTCAACATCTATGTGCGTCCTCTTTTCGAAATCATCAGCAGCCAAAAACTGCTATATCACTCATATGCAGACGACACGCAATTGTACTTCCGCATTTGCAATAAAAAGGATCACTACCTCAATCTAGAGACTTGTCTCTCTTTGATAGAGGACTGGATGACAAAGAGTTATCTCAAACTCAACGGAGCGAAAACAGAACTTCTTCTGTTTCACGCCAAGCGTAGGAATCAACCGGCAACAACTTGGATCCCCCGCCCATTCTGGGCAAAATCATCACCCCTAGCGCCAAAGTCAAAAGTCTTGGGGTCATCTTTGACTCCTACATGACAATGGACGCACAAATAGGGTCAGTAGTCAGCGGATCTCACCATCTGCTGCGCCTACTATGCAGACTCACTCCTTTTATTCCCAAGAAAGACATAGCGGTCGTGGTGGGAGCGATTGTAAACTCCAGACTGGACTATGCAAATGCCCTTTACCTCGGACTCCCCAAGTACCAAATCGCTCGTCTTCAAGTCGTTCAGAATACGGCCGCCAGACTTGTGACTAGGAAAAAACCCTGGGAATCAATCTCACCTTCACTGAGATCCCTTCACTGGTTACCAGTTAAAGACAGAATCACCTTTAAAGCACTCTGTCTAACGCATAGATGTATCCATGGGAATGCTCCCCATTATCTATGCGAAAAAATAAAAGCTCACAATCCCAATCGTATTCTACGATCCACCAATCAAAATCGGCTTCAGATACCGAAAGCCAGATACAAGTCCAAAGGAGACAGGAGATTCGCTGTCCAAGGTCCCAGACTATGGAACGCCTTACCAACCAGCATTCGGCTGGAGGAGAACCACTTAGTCTTCAGGAGAAAGATCAAGACTCATCTCTTTTGATCTCAAAGGAGACAGGAACAACAAGCGCCCAGAGGCGATTTACTTCGCATGTGCTGCGCTATATAAGTTTTCATTCATTCATTCATTCATTAATTCAGTGGGTGTGACACCGGAAATAGGTTATACAACTCCATCTACCTGTGTCACCACTACCGCTTAGCAACAAACATTTAATTGATAAAAAGAAATGTAACCAACCATACTCAGATGGTGTTGGTTACTTACCGGCATTGAGATCTAATACAATATCCATAAACTGCATACAATAAATTACATTGGCAATATAAAAAAAATTAAAAATATGTTGTTGTTTTTTATTTAAAATATATTTTAGAAGTATATTAAACAACATACACCATAATGTATATATCCTACTAACACCATGGTTATGATCCACAGGTCACAAGTCAGGATGTGGGCAAATTAACAAATGGTAAACCCCATCCTGACTATAGAAATCTGAAATAAAATAAAATCTAAATCAAAATAAAACCAATATTGAGTATGAGTAAATGTGTTCCTGACCAAAACAAAGAAGGGATCTAATACAATTTCCAAAGGAAGACAAAGCTCATCTCCAAATGACACATAAATATTAAATATGTCACTGTAACTATTGGAGGAAATGTAAAACCAGACACTACCTAATATTGAATCTGATGACAATACACCACTATCTGTCTTATTATAAATATTTATTTTATACTGACACCCCTGACTGAACAGGGGTGTTTAAAAATATGTACAGTACATTTCAGTATTAATAACTTGTTCACCCAATGAGACCAGACCAAATGTAAAGATAAATAATGCAACATAGGGCTGCACGATTCTGGTCAAAATGAGAATCACGATTCTTTTGCTTAGACTAAAGATCACGATTCTCTCACGATTCTCAAAAACTGAATGCCAGACTCCCCCCCCCCCCCAAATAAATAAACCTGTGATTTATCTGAAAATGTGAATATATAAAAAACAGACCAGTGGATATGTCTACAATGTTAAAGATCATATAACTCCTGTACAGGACGCCAGGGTTGGGTCCTGGATGGACGCTACATAGCGCCGATTTTTGGAGTTTGGGCCATTTGAAACACAGGTTCAGGAGGTCACCCTGAAGGGGGTGAGAAGTTTCGGATAGATAAAATGGATCCAGAGAGGACGGGCTTAAAGTCCTCTCTGTCTTCTTTTAATGATATTTGGGGGTCCGGGATTTCGGAGTCTCTGGAGCGACAATTGGGAGGGAAGAGAGCCTCCCCTTCTGACCCCTGGCTTCAGGCACACAAGGGGTTAACCACTTCCAGGAAGTGAGTTAAAAGGAAAGGAAGTCCTGACAGAGGGTGGAGTAGTTTGGAAGTGAAGCTGTGTCTGCAGGGAAGGACTGGAGGACTTCTTACTAAAACGTATGTGCCTTTCTTTTGGTTGTTTTTGCTGTGCTGAAGAAAGACTTTTCTAATTTAATGCTGGAAACAAGCAGGACTTTTGTTGTGACGTTTTTCTGGTGCTGAAGAAAGCATTATTTTGTTTTGTTTTGATCGCCAATAAAGACCCTTTGCTTTACTGACACGGTTTACGCACTTGTCTCGCGGAGCTAAAGAACCCCCAAAGTTCACAACTGGTGTCGAATGTGGGCAAAGTGCATTTGCAGGCGCAAAAACCGTTTAAAAACTGACATTTAAAGAGACAGTGTACTTATGGCATGTCTTGGGTGAAGTCAGCCCAGACATTACAAACAGCACGCAACGACATGGAAGAGGTCATTAGGGCTTTGGCACAAGCCACCGTGACCCAGCAGCAAGCGTCAGCAGATGCCAACCGTCGCCATGAGGAAGCGATGGCTCAGCAGCAGCAGGCCCTGGCACAGGCTATAGCTGCGTAGCAGGAAAACACGCGGCTGCTAGCTGCCCAGTTTACAGCCCAGCAGGAGTCCACTCAAGCACAGGTGGCTGCCTTGCAGGAGGCAGTACAGCGGCTGGCTCAGGGACAAGAGCAATCGGCCGTTGCCGTTAGCAACCCAGTGTCTGTTAGAGCCAGCCATTTCTTGCAAAAACTAACACCCAGCGATGACGTGGAAGCCTTTCTTACCACCTTTGAAAGGATAGCAGAGAGAGAGGCATGGCCCCGGGACCAATGGGCCGGCATTATCTCCCCTTTCCTCACTGGTGACCCGCAAAAGGCCTATTCTGACCTTCCAGCTGAGCACATCAAAGACTATGAACTTCTAAAAACCGAGACCCTGGCCCGCCTGGGGGTGACCACAGCTGTCCGGGCTCAGAGGGTGCATCGCTGGCGGTACAAATCGGACCAACCACCCAGGTCCCAAATGCATGAACTAGTTCAGTTAGTTAAAAAATGGCTGCAGCCGGAAAAGTTGTCAGGCCCACAAATGGTGGAACGGGTGGTGATGGACTGGTACGTACGGTCCCTACCAGATGACCTACAACGCTGGGTAAGCCATGGAAACCCTACTAACGCTGACCAGCTGGTCGAACGGTACACCATGGTGGAGGACCTGCTTGGGCCTGCCAAACGTCGGGAACTCATGCCAAGGACACCCAGACCAGCCACTACCCTGAGGAGAGAAGCCTTGCCAGATGTTGGCATCCGCAGATCTACACCGTCTGCCATAGAACCACGGAGGTTGGTTCCTGTGCCAAAGATGGGAGACATTCAGTGTTGGCGATGTCGGTCCTGGGGGCATACCCGGGCACAGTGCCCGCTCCAGGAGGAGCCTATGGATTGCGGAGCGGCCCGAAGAAGCTCTTTCTATGTGCAACGAGCGTGTGCCACGCATCTTGACCTGGCTTCCGGACAGTTCGAGTGTGAAGTGTGGGTAAATCACCTTCCTGCCAGGGCTCACTGGACTCTGGTAGCATGGTCACGCTGGTACATGCCAGGGTACTTGGAAGGATTGGTCCAGTAACTAAGACCCTACGGGTAGTGTGTATCCATGGGGACACCAAGGAGTACCCCTTGGTCCCAGTAACTGTGTCCTATGGCCAAACCTCGGTTACCCAGGAGGTTGGGGTGGTAAAAAGCCTGATACATGATATCATAGTGGGGCGGGACTGTCCAATATTTTTGGAACTATGGAACCAGATACAGACGGGTCTGCCAGGAGAACTGAGGAAACTGAGTTTGGAAGAGACAGAGTCTGGGGGATTCAGGCCTGAAACCTCCACAACACACCCCTCTAATGTGGAGAGACTTGTTAGTAATAATGACGTTGCAGGAAATCTTAGTTCTAACGATAATAGTCCTGTGTCCGGTCCCAAAACCGAGTTGACCTCTGAGGGGGGGGAAGTCTCCCCGTTACAAGTCATGCTGGGGGAGGATGACGAGGAGCTTACCCCGGTTGAGGAGGGTGAGGGGGAAACGTCCCAGAGGCCAGTATATCCAGACCTGGACGTACCCAGGGGTGCGTTTGGCACCGCCCAGTTACAGGACCTACCTTAGTCAACGCTCGAGAGCAGGTTTCTGTCATTGATGGGGTTTCACAAATACCCGATGCAGATCAGAGGTTTCCTCATTTTGCGTTGAAGGGGGACCTAGTCTATCGTGTGGTTCAGAGCCGAGGGGAACCCATAGAGCAGTTGCTGGTCCCTCAACCGTATAGGCGGATGCTCCTTGACCTAGCCCACAACGACGCACTAGGAGGACATCTGGGGTCGGAGAAAACTGAGGCCAGGATAACCGACCGGTTTTACTGGCCAGGGGTGAAGGCTGAGGTTAAAAGATATTGTGAGTCTTGTCCTGTTTGCCAGTTAACTGCCCCCGGTGCCTCGCTATAGAAACCCCCTAGTACCCTTGCCAATTATTGAGGTCCCGTTTGAGCGGATCGCTATGGATCTTGTAGGACCCCTGGTAAAGTCGGCAAGGGGGCACCAATACATATTGGTCATCCTGGACTACGCCACTAGATACCCAGAAGCAGTCCCGTTGAGAAAAACATCCTCTAAGGCCATTGCCCGGGAGTTATTTCAAATGTTCTCACGAACTGGGTTCCCCAAGGAAATATTAACGGATCAGGGCACCCCTTTTATGTCAAAGGTGATGGCGGACTTGTGCAGGCTGTTTCAGATTAAGCAGTTGCGGACGTCCGTCTATCACCCGCAGACCGATGGCCTAGTTGAGAGGTTTAACAAAACTCTGAAGTCTATGTTAAAAAGAGTCGTCCAGAAAGACGGGAAAGATTGGGATATGTTGCTCCCTGCCCTATTGTTCGCTATCCGGGAGGTGCCACAGGCATCCACGGGTTTCTCACCATTTGAGCTAGTGTACGGACGGAGGCCCTGGGGGTTGCTTGATCTGGTAAAGGAAACATGGGAAAGTGAGTCCTCCCCGCACAAAACAGTGGTGGAACATATTTCTCAAATGCGAGAAAGGGTGGCTAAAGTGATGCCGCTGGTAAGAGAGCACATGCAGAAGGCTCAGGATGCCCAAAGAAGGGTATATAACCGGTCGGCTAAAGTGAGACAGCTCCAAGTAGGTGACAGGGTAGCTGTCCTAATACCAATGGTAGAATGCAAGTTCTTGGCCAAGTGGCAAGGTCCGTTTGAAATAGTGGAGAAAGTGGGTGAGGTAAACTATAAGGTACACCAACCAGGGAAAAGAAAACCCTACCAAATGTATCACATAAATTTGTTAAAGCTCTGGAAAGACAGAGAACCGGTGTCCGCAGTGGTGGCGGTACAGTCAGGGGACCAGGTAGGGATCGACCTTGTGCAGGTTGCAGCTACCCTAACTAGGCCCCAAACCCAGCAAGTAAAAGAGTTTCTGCAAAGAAATGGGGACATGTTTTCAGGGTTGCCAGGACTCACCAACGTCATCGAGCATGACATTGTGACCGAGCCCAAGGTGACAGTCCGGCTTAAACCCTACCGTATCCCAGAAGCTCACAGGGTGGCAGTGTCTGGAGAGGTGAAAAGGATGCTTGAACTTGGGGTCATCGAAGAGTCGCAGAGCGAGTGATCCAGTCCGATCGTATTAGTGCCCAAACCCAATGGTACTCTCCGCTTCTGCAATGACTTTAGAAAACTCAACGAGGTCTCCAAGTTCGATGCATACCCCATGCCACGGGTAGATGAACTGATTGAGAGGTTGGGTCCTGCCAGGTACATCATCACACTGGACCTCACAAAAGGTTACTGGCATATTCCCCTAACCAAAGAGGCCAGAGAAAACAGCTTTCTCTACCCCGGAGGGTCATTTCCAGTACAAGAGAATGCCGTTTGGGTTACACTCCGCCCCCGCCACATTCCAAAGGGCCATGGACAAAACTTTGCGTCCACACCAACGATATGCCTCCGTTTACCTGGATGACATTGTCATTTTCAGCACGGATTGGGATTCCCACCTTCCCTGCGTACAGGCAGTGGTAGACTCCTTGAGAAGGGCAGGGTTCACCATCAATCCGGAGAAGTGTGCGGTTGGGGTGGAGGAAGCCAAGTATCTTGGATACATTGTAGGTAAAGGGTTAGTGAAGCCCCAAATGAGCAAAGTAGAGGCCATACAGGGCTGGCCCCGCCCCCTAACAAAGAAACAGGTCAGAGCGTTTTTAGGCCTAGTTGGGTACTACAGGAGGTTTGTCCCCAACTTCGCCACCATTGCGGCACCGCTGACTGACCTCACCAAAGGCCGAAAGTCCGTCATGATCAAATGGAATGCCGAGGCTGAAAAGGCATTTCAAATGCTTAAGACGGCACTGTGCCAGGACCCGTTGCTTGTAGCGCCGGACTTTTCTAAGGACTTTATAGTGCAGACAGATGCCTCAAGTGAAGGGCTAGGAGCAGTTCTGTCTCAAGAAATCAACGGAGAGGAGCATCCAATAGTTTTCCTTAGTAGGAAACTGACGCCAGCTGAGAAAAACTATGCAGTGGTGGAACGCGAATGTCTTGCCATCAAGTGGGCTTTGGACTCCCTACGGTATTTTCTCCTAGGTAGGAAGTTTTGCCTCATATCAGACCATGCTCCTCTTACGTGGATGAGACAGAACAAGCACACCAATGCCAGGGTAACAAGGTGGTTTCTGTCTTTGCAGGAGTTCAACTTTATGGTAGAGCACAGACCCGGGAGACAGCATCAGAATGCTGATGCCCTCTCCCGAGTCCACTGTATGATGGCGAGTGGCGCCTCTAACACCTCCGCATTGAGGCAGAGGGGGGGGATATGTACAGGACGCCAGGGTTGGGTCCTGGATGGATGCTACATAGCGCCAATTTTTGGAGTTTGGGCCATTTGAATCACAGGTTCAGGAGGTCACCCTGAAGGGGGTGAGAAGTTCAGTATAGATAAAATGGATCCAGAGAGGACGGGCTTAAAGTCCTCTCTGTCTTCTTTTAATGATATTTGGGGGTCCGGGATTTCGGAGGCTCTGGAGCGACAATTGGGAGGGAAGAGAGCCTCCCCTTCTGACCCCTGGCTTCAGGCACACAAGGGGTTAACCACTTCCAGGAAGTGAGTTAAAAGGAAAGGAAGTCCTGACAGAGGGTGGAGTAGTTTGGAAGTGAAGCTGTGTCTGCAGGGAAGGACTGGAGGACTTCTTACTAAAACGTATGTGCCTTTCTTTTGGTTGTTTTTGCTGTGCTGAAGAAAGACTTTTCTAATTTAATGCTGGAAACAAGCAGGACTTTTGTTGTGACGTTTTTCTGGTGCTGAAGAAAGCATTATTTTGTTTTGTTTTGATCGCCAATAAAGACCCTTTGCTTTACTGACACGGTTTACGCACTTGTCTCGCGGAGCTAAAGAACCCCCCAAAGTTCACACTCCTATGAAAAAAGCAGAATCAAACTTTGATTCTGCTTTTTTCATAACATTATAGACATATCCGCTGTAGAGGTCGACCAACAATCGGCCTTTTTTCAGACATCTGACGCAGGGGTGTGCTGGGTGAAACCCCCCCCCCCGCTCGCCGTCTATTTTAAACGGCCGCTGCCTGACTTTTTTTTTCTCCCCCAGCAGAGGAAGTCGGCAGCGGTGGCCACTGATTGGCTGTTCCCAGCCGCGCTGCATTCTGGGCATTGTAGTCTGGAGGCCATAGAGGAATTTAGCAGCGGCGGCCACCAATTGACTGTTCCCACCGCGCTGCATTATGGGGATTGTAGTCTGGAGGCAGAGGCAGGTGCGCGGCACATCAGGGGACGAATGGAGCGTTTTTTTGCGATGCGAGGGGACAGAATGGAGCCGGAAGCACTCTGCTGTTTGGCACTGAAGAGGTGGCAGTAATCGACAGCTCATCACTGGTGAGCTGGGCACTGTTGGGCACTTTTGAGGTGGAAATGATAGACAGCTTGGCACTGATGAGGTGGAAGCTTGGCACTGGTGGGCACTGAATGACAGCTTGGCACTGGTGGGCACTGATGGACTTGGCACTGGTGGGCACTGAATGACAGCTTGGCACTGATGACTGGGCACTGATGGACTGGGCACTGATGAGGTGGCAGTGATGGACAGCTTGGTACTGAGCTGGGCACTGGTGAGGTGGCAGTGAATGACAGCTTGGCACTGGTGGGCTGCACTGGTGGACTTGGCACTGGTGGGCTGCACTGATGGACACCAATGAGGTGGCACTGGTGGGCACCAATGAGGTGGCACTGACAGGCTAAACTGGTAGGCACTATTGAGGTGGCACTTATGGACTGCACTGGTGGGAACTGATGAGGTTTCACTGACCGGCACAAATGGAACTGATAGGCTGCACTGGTGGGCACTAATGAGGTGGTACTGATGGGCACTGAATCTGATGAGGTTGCATTGACAGTCTGCTTTGGTGTGGACTAATGGGCTGCACTATTGGGCACTGACAGGCTGCACTGATGGACACTGACAGGCTGAACTTGTGGGCACTAATGAGGTGGCAATGATGGGATACTGATAGGCTACACCCCACCTCTCCCCCCTAGATTTTCTGAGATGAAGGAAAAAAAAAATCGGCCTAAAATAATCGGCCATCGGCCGTCCCGATTTCTAAATATCGGCATCGGCCAGAGAAAAACCCATATCGGTCGACCTCTAATCCGCTGGTCTCTTTTTTATATACATCAGAAGCAGTACCGCCAGCAACCATTGGGTGGCGCAAAGATACACACAGTTGTACAGAACTGTGAAAAAGATTAATACATTAGAAGCAGTACCACTGGGTGGCGCATGGATACACACTAGTTGTACAGCCCGGCCATCCATCCAGCGGCGCAGGCTGCTGACGTCGGCTCCGATATCGGCGCCATTTGCGTTCCACGCTAGTTACGTGGAACCAACCGCGAAACAGAAGAATCGCGGGTCATCCCGCGGGGAGATTGTGGGCGGGGAAAATCAAAATTGCGATTCTCTCCGCGATTAATCGTGCAGCTCTAATGCAACATGAAATATATTTAGCGATTGTCGATGTAGCAGTTTATGTCCCATTTAATATCGAGTCCCCATGGGCTATAACACTGCATATCATACAGTATATCAATCTCATTTCTCTATGGGATATTTGCCTCTTGAGATTGCTTCCCCTCCAATGTGGAGTGTATCTTTCTATAGCTATAACCTCCAATAGGGAGGGATCCCTTTGATGATGTAAACGAAAATGTCTTGAGACACTATGTTCCAAGAACCTCTTCTGATGTTTGACAAATGCTCACCAATTCTAACATTGAGTGCTCTAGTAGTCCTCACAATGAATTGCAAATGGCATGGACACCTCAACAGGTAGATGACCCCTACTGTGCTGCAAGTGATAAACTCTTTGATTTTGTATTCTTTAGATTTAACTTGTGACAAGAAGGTGGATGTTCTAATAGTTTTCAATGTTTTGCAAACGTTGCACCTTTTTACAACGAAAAAAGCCTTTTAGGTTTGAAAACATACTCAGCTTTTCCAACCATACTTGGAGCCAGTGTATCTTTCAGCCCTGGTTCACACTGATGCTACTTTGAAATCGTGCTTCTTTACTTGAAGTAGCGCGATTTCAAAGTAGCAAGGTCAGCGCGATTTCAGGTGCTACTTGATAGACATTTGTGTGGCTTCATACACAGATGTCTATAGAAATCGCACCTGAAATCTGCAAAAGTAGTGCAGGAACTACTTTTGCAAATCGGTGCGGTGCCGCAAAATCGGTGTCGCACCTATTAGAACAGTGCCATTGCCGCCAATAGGCTGCGACTTGTCATGCGATTTGATCTCTCAAATCGCATTACAAATCGCTCCAGTGTGAACCTAGGCTCAAGGTTTGATTTTTCTATAGATAATATTTGGTTTGTCTGGCAATTTTGGTCCCAAGATCCTATCGTTTTTCAGAACCTCCCAATATTTTTTTAAAAAACCTTATTGACCCACCAATATTGGGAAGAAAAAGTGGTAAAAAATGACCATTCAAATTTATTATTTACTGTAGTGTTTCTTACTTTTGGGATCAATAAACTATTTCTATCCAAAAGGGAGACATCCATCAATTTCGTATTCAACACTGTAGGGTCATATCCCTTTTCTTTAAAACGATCACTGAGAACATTTGCCTGCACATGATAATCATCTAATGACAAGCAAATTCTGCGCATTCTCAGAAACTGTCCTTTGGGAACTGCCTTTAGCCAATTGTGATGATGACAACTCCCAATTGGGATATACCCGTTACGATCACTTGGTTTGAAATAACTTTTCGTAGATAGTTGGTAATTTTCTTTAAAGATGATCAAATCCAAAAAGTTTACAGACATTACTATGTTTGTAAGTAAATTTAATACCCCAATGATTGGTGATCAGTCTGGACATAAACAAATGAAACAGCTCCTCATTTCTTTTCCAAAGAAAGAAGGTGTCGTCTATTTAGCGACGCCAAAAAATTAATCTGGGGTATCTACCCGTTAATAAATTGTCATTCACCCACATGAATAGATTAGCGACGCTGGGGGCAAATTGAGCCCCCATCGTTACTCCTGTGCGTTGTAAATAGTACTGACCATTATAATAAAAATAATAAATAATAAAAATAATTATGTTCCATAAGAAAACGTAGGAATATAAAATCCTGAATAGGTTTTATCAGTGACCGATCTCTGATCAAAAAATATTCAGCCGCATGATACATGATTCATGCGGAATGATAGTGTAAAGTGAGGAGCATAAACTACACATCTCAGTTCTCAACCACCTATTATTATGCCTTGTACACACGACCAGTTTTCACGACGAGAAAACTGCCATTTTTTATAACGGTCGTGAAAAACGGTCGTATGTATGCTTTTCCGAGGGGAAAAAAACACGCATGCTCAGAATCAAGTATGCAGCCCAAAGGGTGGCGCCATTTGAAAGTAACTTCCCCCTTAAGTGTCCCCATTGTACGTCACCACGCTTTGGTCGGAAAGTTTTTTTGCATGAACGTGTGTATGCAAGTCAGGCTGGAGAGGATTCACATCGGGTAACCTTTGTTTTTTTTCCTGCCGAGAAAAATGGTCATGTGTACGAGGCATTACACTTTTGAAGGCCTTGGAGCACCAGGACAATGGAAATGCCCACAAAATGAGACAATTTTGGAAAGCAAACACCCCAAAGTATAATCTATGAGGCATAATGAGTCTTTTGAACAGTTTTTTTCCATACGTTTTTGGAAAATGTGGAAAAATATGAAAACGCATTTTTTTATACACAAAGTTGTCCATTTATAAGGTATTTCCAACACATAGCATGGACATAGCAAAAATGACACCCCAAAATACATTCTGCTACTCCTCCTGAGTATGGCGATTCCACATGTGTGAGACCTGTACACAGCCTGGCTACATACAGAGGCCCAACATTGAAGTAGCACCTTCAGACCTTCTAGAAGCATAAATTACACATAAATTTCTCAACCACCTATTACACTTTTGAAAAGAAAAGAAAACACCCCAACGTATAATCGTATAATCTATGATGCATAATGAGTCTTTTGAATGGTTACATTTCTTCAGTTCAGACGTTTTGGAAAATGTTGGAAACAAATGAAAACGCATTTTTTACACAAAGTTGTTCATTTATAAGATATTTCCAGCAAATAGCATGCACATGTGCAAAAATTACACCCCAAAATACATTCTGCTACTCCTGAGTATGGCGATACCACATGTGTAAGGCTTTTACACAGCTTGGCCACATACCGAGGCCTAACATCCAAGGAGCACATCAGGTGTTCTAGCGAGATAAATTATGCATCTAATTTCCTGAAAACCTATCACATTTTTGAAAGCCCTTCATAATTCTAACACAGCATGTACATACCAAGAATTACACCCTAAAATACATTCTGCTGAGCAAAGGTTAAACAAAAGTTTACCTGTGGTTTTAGTAGTGCAGTTGTCCACAGGGGGAGAGCCCTGATCCAGGCAGCAAGCAGGAATATTGTCCATAGTGAGTACAGGCAGGGATACTGTCTATATACAGTCCAAGGTCAGTGCAGGTAGTGATATTGCCAGCAGTGCCAAAATATTGATGCTGGTAGTAAAGCAGGAAAATGGTCCATAGTACAGGTAGCAGGCCAGGAAAGAATGGGGACAGGGGTAGGGACTTTTCCACCCAAATCTCTTTGAAGCCTCCAAGTCACCAGACCCTAATCCGGGAATGAGAAAACTAAAAAATGTATTTTCTTGATCCAGGAAAACAATTCTGGAGCCTCTCACATGGGTCATTTCAGGGAGGGCACTAGGTGTTGTCATTATAGTGAAGGAACCGCATAATGGGTGCTAATGAGGGTGCACTGATGGGTGCTAATGAATGAATGAATAAAAAACGTATATAGCGCAGCACATGCGAACTTAATCGCCTATTGAGGGTGCACTGCTGGGTGCTGGTGAGGGTACAATGATGGGTGCTAATGAGGGTTACACTGATGTGCACTAATGCACTGCAGCTGCATTGATTAGCTGGCAATGATAAGGATTCACTGATAAGGTGGCACTGTAGGCACAGATCAGCACTGTAATGGCACTGATGGGCACAGGTGGCACTGATTGTACTGTAGTGGTACTGATGGCACAGATGAGCACTGTGGTGGCACTGATGGCAAATATGAGCACTGTAGTGGCCCTGGTGGGCACAGGTGGCACTGATGGGCACTGTAGTGGCATTGATGTGGCACAGTGGAGCACTGATAGGCACTGTAATTATATAAAAACTCACTGTTTGTCACTTGATCGCTCTCCTCTCCGCTCACGCTGTATTGGTGTCAGGAGAGGAGAGCGTTGAACCCCTGGATGACCCTGCTGTGTGTACATTGTGATTGCTCAGTCATTGATCGCTTGATCGTGTGTTAAAGGGTCGCTCTCATTGGCACTTTACCGCGACCTGTGCGAGCGCTACAGGGAGCCAGCGGGTGCGCGTTTTGGGGAAGACGTCACAGTACGCCCTCCCAGTTATCGAGATGCACTGTAGCTGTCATGTGGCTAAAGCACAGTTATTATTAGGTTAAAGATATAACAACGTCTAATGCCGCGTACACACGGTCGTTTTTTGCGATGAAAAAAAACTTTGTTTTTTAAAACGTCATTTAAATTGATCGTGTGTGGGCAAAACTTTGTTTTTTGTCTTCAAAAAAACGACCAAAAAAAATTCCAACATGCTTGATTTTTTTGTGTAGTTTTTCAAAACGTTGTTTTTTGTTTCACAAAAAGTCACCGTGTGTAGCAAAAACGTCATTTAAAACGACGTTTTTCAACCCACGCATGCCCAGAAGCTAGTTATGAAGCGAGCTTCAATGGAAAAGAGTGGTGAACGTAACCTCGCTTTTTGTGAAAAAAACGATGGTGTGTATGCAACATCGTCTTTGAAAAGTGACGTTTCAAAAACGTCGTTTTTTACTTCAGAGAAAACGTCGTTTTTTTCATCACAAAAAATGATCGTGTGTACGCGGCATTAAAAGGTAAGCCAAGGTCAGGATAGGTGGAGAGCAATTGTGGTCAGGATAAATTGTCGGGTCAAACACGGGAATCAAGCAGAGATCACAGGAACAGGTATACAGGTAAAGCTGCAGATCAGAGAGCACTAGTGCACCAGCTGCCCTTATATAGGCCATTTGGCACCAGCATCAATGGCCAACTCGTGCGTGCATGCGCTCGCCTGCTAATATTTTTGTGAATGCGCGTAGGCGTTCGCCTATGCCCAGCAAGGCGGGCACCTGTAGGTGCGCATGCGTATCCACCTCGGGACTTCAACTGTGCTATGGCCAGCATGTCCCTGACACCACCACTGTAAGCTGAACTGCACATGTGCAGTTTAGTTTACATTCTGAAAATTGCTTTGAGCAGGCAGGAAGGTGTAGCTTATTGCAGAAAATACATTCTGCTTCTGTGAGGAGAATCACTCAAAGGTGTATACTGCTCAAGGCCTGCTAAGCTATATATGATGTGTCTTAATGAGTTTTATAATCCAGGCCTGCATAAAAAGACTGAGATTGGGTATATAGTAGACCTCATTAGTTGATCTGTATTTATTAGCTGATTGCTAAGTAATGTTATGACAGAATTGTTAAAGTGGTTGTACACCCTGTACAACCACTTTTACCTACAGGCAAGCCTAGATTAAATGGGTTGTAAACCTTTGTGTTTTTTCACCTTAATGCATCCTATGCATTAAGATGAAAAAACACCTTGCAGTCACCGCCCCCCCCCCCCCCGAGCCCCTGTTATACTTACGAGAGCTCCCAATCTTCGTGGGCGCGATCCCACGTTGCTTTCCCCCAGTTCTTGTCGGCTCTCCATTGGATGATTGATTGATTGTCAATAAAATCAATGACGTGGCGCGCCGGGGGCAGGGCTGAGTCATACACTTGGCGGCTATGGCCGCCGAGTGTATTACGTGGAAGTGCGCCCGCAAGGTAACCCCCCCGGGAGAGAGCTTCCCATAGGGGGTAAGCCATCGTGTGGGAGGAGCCATGAGAGCCGCAGAAGAGGACGATCGGGGCCACTCTGTGCAAAACGAACTGCATAGTGGAGGTAGACATGTTTAAAAAAACGAACCTTTAGTATCCATTTAAGGCTTACCTATAGGTGCTAGAAATATCTCCTAAACCTCCACAGTTTAGGAGATATTTACAATAGAGACTTGTTCCTTGTTTATAACCATGTTCTGGAAGGGGGAGGGAGGAGGGGGGTCACTGCTACCTGTAGGGATAGAATCTGTGTCTCCTATTCTAAAAAAAAAAATATATATCACAGCTGGCATATGAATTTTAAAGCAACAATGCTGGCACGTGCCTTCCCACAGATTTATGGCCAATACGTGCGATAAGAAAATCGTATGAAATTTTCCAAACCGAACGGTCATTCGATGACTTACTTTCAACAACTAATCCCGACTGTTCAGATGCAAAAATCTGAAGGTGTAATCTAGAAAATGTTTTTCGGACGTGATCATAACATTTGATTATCGCTCGTGTACAGTAATTGTACAGAAATAATCGAATAGAAACAAAATGCGCATGATCCAATGCAAAAATAGAAATCATACAAGAAAGAAGTCTTTTGTTGTGGATAATTCAAGATTTAAAAACAGTGAACAGTAGCATATATTTTTCTGTGACAATAATCAAGCTGATGATATTCCTTTTAATGTAATTTTTTTGTTTTCTGTTCTTATGTGAAATTGAGGTCAATGTTTGATGTTTATTTTGATTAACAAGAACACCAACTACCATTATTAATTTAAGTTTTTTATACACTAAAACATTGGATTGTGAGCATAATTCTTTACGAAAGCATGCTTTTAATCCAAAGCACTTGTATATCAAAGCAAATGTTCCCATAAGAAATAATGGAAACTCAAATGATTCGTTCCACAACCATTTATTTATAAGTCCTTTAAAATACATATAAAAAGATAACAATGTGATAAGTTGTGTAACCATAAAATGTCCATCCACAAATGGGAGCCTCCCCAAGGGGATTAGAAGCAAAATCCAGTAGGAGCTACAGAGTATAAAAAAGAAGAGAGGCGCCTCTAAGGCCTCATTCACACATAGCCGACTCCGTCGCAGTCCGTTCCGACGGAGTCCGCCAGCTCAGCGGGAGATCAGTCCGCAGATCCGACGGATGACAAGCTTCGCTCTGCTCACTGAGCGGGGAGGAGCTTGTTGAGCCCCGCTGTCCTCTATGGAGCGATCTGATGAAAACAGACAGCATGTCCGTTTTCATCAGATCTTACCCGATCCGCATGGACGGATGGGGACGTGAGCCCCATACGTTTGTTTTTAGCGGATCGGATGAGGTCGGATATCAGCGGACATGTCTCCGCTGACATCCGACGCTCCATAGACATGCATGGAGCACCTGTTCAGGTCCGCCTGAAAAACTGACAGACGGACCTGAACGGATCCATGTGTGAATGAGGCCTTAGTGTAGCAATATGGTTACATTTAACCACTTCAATACTGGCCTATCGTCATATGACGTCCACAGATGGGATCTCCCATCCTGGGTGGATGTCATATGACGTCCTGGGCTTTGCGAGGGGATATCTGAATGATGCCGGCAGGAAGCATAGAGATGACTGGTGACCAGATGGTCACCAGTCATCTCTATGACAGTCGGAGGTCCGGTCGCGATGTGATGACGTCACGCCCGGGTACCCGTAAGTAAATAAAGCCGCGATTGCGGCTAGTGAGCAACACTGATCATGAGATCGGTGAATTTTTTTTCACCAATCTCATGCTTTCCAGCCTGTAGGAGAGATGGGGGGTCTTATTGACCCCGCATCTCTCCATAAAGAGGACCTGTCACACGCATTTCCTACTAAAAGGGATGTTTACATGTCGCTTTATTTTTGTATATAGCACAAAAAATAAAAATCGCAGAGGCGATCAAATACCACCAAAAGAAAGCTCTATTTGTGGGAAGAAAAGGACGCAAATTTTGTTTGGGAGCCACGTCGCGCAACCGCGCAATTGTCTGTTAAAGCGACACAGTGCCGAATTGTAAAAACCCATTGGGTCATTGACCAGCATATTGGTCCGGTCCTTAAGTGGTTAAATAAGAATAAAAGAGAACAAAAATGAGTGGTATAAATAACACACATATATAGCTACATATTTGTAGTTAACTCCTCAAGGCATGTGTGGGCCTGTTTTGCCTACACGCTTCATGCTAAAGAGTGTCCTCTCGGATGCTGTAAGGTGACAGAGCACAGGGAGAACACACACTGCACATTCTACTGACACTTCTAGTGAACACTGGGCTACAGATAGGACATAATGGTATATTACAAATGTCCCTATTATACTGTCCCACAGCACGCTTCTCCCTCACACACACACTGCAGTCACCTCATGAACCTTCTCTCACTGTGTACCGAGCCTGATAACCGCCTATTGCAGCTTTTTGTCACGTGCTCCACACAGTCCCTAGCAATCCGAGCACAGACACACCCACACTGTTCTCCTCAGATGTTCAGCCAATCACTGCGCGCTGACGTTTTTCTCCGTGCGCCGGTCGCATTGCTGCGTTGCTATGGTTCCTAGCAGACTCCCCCTATCAGAATAATGGCGACTAAGGCGGAATGGATGGCGGAGGCGACCGAGCCGGGCTGTGAGGGGGCGGTGCGGGGGATTGTGGAGGCTCTACACGCCTGTGTAGAGAAGGTGAGCTCCGGCGCCCGGCTTTGTTCTATCACACCCCGTCCACAATGGCAGCCTGCCAGGGGCGCTCTGCACTTTATATGTTGGTGCAACTGGGGCGCACATTTCAATATTGAGGGGCTCTTTAATTTTTACAATTGAAATGGTTATACCTCTAATTTTTTTCTGCTTGTGTCCCATTGATGAAAATAGAGATCGACAGATATAGTTTTTTTTTTTTTTTTTGGTGCCAATACGATACTGATGACCTACCAGGTTGAAATTTACTGACACAACACCCAAAGTTTACTGGCACGGCCAAGTTTTTACTGGCATTTGTAAAAGTTACAAAATTACAGTTTTAAGTGCAAATTGGAGTATTTAGGATACAGACAAATACAATAAGCAATTAGCAATATGATTTAAAGCGGAGTCGCACCCAAAAGTGGAACTTCCGCTTAATCCACTCCTCGCCCCCTTACATGCCACATTTGGCATGTAGTTTTCTTGGGGGGGGGGGGGCGGCTAAAGTAGGAATGGGACTTCCTGTCCCACTTCCTCCTTTTGCCCAGGGACCACTAAGGCGATACATCATATTGCCTTTTAGCGACCCCTACCTGTAGGTGATCACCTGGGACACGTGACAGGTCCCAGGCGATCGCTTGTCCATTCAGGGAGCGCTGCGTTGTTCGCGCATGCGCAGTGAGTGCCCGGCCGTGAAGCCAAAAGCTGTCACGGCCGGGTGCCCACAGTTGCAATGGAGGCGCCGGCGGAGAAGGGGGGGAGAGGAGCGAAGCTGCGGGCGGCACGTCGCTGGACCGTGGAGCAGGTAAGTATATGTTTATTAAAAGCCAGCAGCTACACTTTTTGTAGCTGCTGACTTTTAATAAACATAAAAAAAAGTCTGGAGCTCCCCTTTAAGGTAGATAATATGTCAAAAAACATTTCTTATTCTATTTTCATTATAGTAAGTATCTTGGGAGGGCAAGAAATATATATACACACACGTAAAATTGTCTCTTGTAGGGTTGTCCCGATACCGATACTAGTATCGGTATCGGGACCGATACCCAGTATTTGTGGGAGTACTTGTACTCCCGCAAATACCCCCGATACCAGAATAGAATACTGCAGAAGCACAGATGATGAGGATGAGACCTAACTGACATAACATGTCCCCTCCTGAGTCACAGTCTCTCTCCAAGCCTAGTGGTCCCTCCAGTCCACTCTAAACAGCACTGACAGTCCTATTACCGACTTGTCTTGCTCCCATACACAAGGCTCTGGCTGCTCTGCTTGGCTCTATTGCACCATGACATCACACGACATGCTCAGGCTGCCCGATTACACTGTAGCAGGCACTCGGATGGTCTCAGCCGGCTCCGGACCAAGCTGAGCATCACAGCCACACTTTTTACTGGCAAACTTTGAACTTTTATTGGCAGGAGAAAATTACCTGTTTTTTTTTTTTTTATTTACGGTTGGCAACTCTGATACCGATATTTCGGCCACCTCCCAGGCAGATAGCCGATATTATGTGCCGATATTATGTACATTTAAAAAATATATATATTTTACATTGTCCTTTGACTTTTTTTTTTTATAATTACTGTTATTGCTATCACAAGAAATGTAAACATCCCTATTGACAGTAATAGGCATGAGAGACATACTCTTGCAGGTGTGCTGGCTGGCTCCTCGGACCTCCCAGTGGGGGGGCGAAGGGGCTTTTGCCGCACAAGAGACATCTCTGCCATGGCTGGATAGAACTGAAGTACATTTAGTACTTCAAAAAAGGTACTAAAAAAAAAAAAAATGTCCAAAAACAAGGTGTGGTCTTTCAAAAGTGGGTGTAACTCTGCTTTAACGTGTATATTACCCCAGAATATGATTGTTGTCTTTTTTGTTGTTGTTAAAGAGGAGTTCCACCCTGGAAAAAAATGTCTTCCAAAAATCGAAAAAAAATAAATAAAAAAAATTAAATGAAAAAATAAATAAGTTTTACTTACCCTAAATAGCTGTTGCTATGCGGAAGTCCCGAATTTATCTGCCTCTTCATCTTCCGCGGTCGATTCTTTTCCTCCTCCTACACTCGGTGTATTCTTGTGAATGGGGCGTGCTGCATTCTGGGAACTGTGTGTATCCCAGAAAGCAGCCGGACCATTCACAAAGCGCCGCGCTGCTCGCACATGCGCAGTAGGAAACGGGCAGTGAAGCCGCAGGGCTTCACTGCCCGTTTCCCTTACTGTGGATGGCGGCGCCTGGAGCTGCCAGGATCGAGGATCGGCCTCGGCGGGGGCTGAAATCGCTGGCGACTAGGACAGGTAAGTGTCCCTATTAAAAGTCAGCGGCTACAGTGTTAGTAGCTGTTGACTTTTATTTTTTTAACCCTACCTCCTCTTTAAACTGTGAGATACCAGTTCCCCTTCTGTTCTGTTTCATTCTGACCATGCTAAGGATGGAAGCAGCTCTGTTCTAGCGTGGTCAGTTTGCGTCTCTGCCTTCTAATTGGGAGCTACAGAAGGCATGCATACACACAGCGTGCCTGTACTCCTGTTCAGATTTCTGCTGATGTACCCCCTCCCAGACCGTCGCAGTTTGAGTGACAGCAGCAGTGGTGTGACAGCAGAAGGAACAAGGAAGGACATGTCAGATTTCCTATGATTTAGGGGCATGGTCAGACTGCTGACCGGTTTTTGCTCTGAAGAAATAGCTATTTGGTTCAAAATGCCCTTTGCAGGTGGTGTCCCGATGAGCAAATTTGCATTGTCTGTATCTCTTTAGAAGTATTTAACACTTTGGGAGCATCTCAACAAAATCTGAAATTCCAATTACAGAGGATACCTAAAATCTACTTGTATCTTAGTGCAGACCTCTGGAAAAATCAGTAAGCCAATCACACAAGCAGGAAATTGACATTTCTGAACGCCTCCAGGTTGCCACATTGCATTGAATTCTGTAGAAATATACAGCTCTGCAGATTAAACAGTAAAGGCAATTGTTTAACATTACAGCATGGCTTGTGTAGTATTTGTATTTGCTACATTTTCCCCAGGAAACTGGAGAAACCCGTTGAATGCAGCTTTCAGGTAGACTGTGTAGTGGAAATCTGCAACATGTCTGTATTTTTCCACTTCACATCACAGCTCACCTGGGGCATTGAAATGAATGAATGTCACACTGGGGGTTATTTACGAAAGGCAAATCCACATGGAAGTGCAGTCCCTCTAAATCTGAGGGGAAGATCTGAAATGAGGAGAAGCTCTACTGATTTTATTATCCAATCATGTGCAAGCTAAAATGCTGTTTTTTTATTTTCCTTGCATGTCACCCTCGGATCTACAGCAATTTCAAGTGCACTTTGCACTTGAAGGGCAAAGTGGATTTGCCTTTCGTAAATAACCCCCACTGTGTGTAGTTTCTTTTAAAAGTGGTTGTAAACTTCAGACATGAAATATAAACAAACTATATCCTTTCTATAGTGTGTGTATAGTCTCAATTAAAGAAGTAAACCCTGATGGGTTTTACTTCCTCTTATGTTCTCTGCAAAGTAACAACATAATGGGCTAGTATGAATCGCATACTAGCCCATTATATGCCACTTACCTGCAAACGAAGCCCCCGATGTCCCCGCATCCATATTTACCCCTCTTCCTTCCGGGGCCCTGGACTCTGGCTCTGTGACTGGCCAGAGTCGCATGAAGTCGCTCCCGCGAATGTGCTTTGGAGCTGCCGGTCATGACATGGGCCCTTTAGAAATGGATTGTGCGCATGCGATAACGTTGGCGCAAGAGTATATGGTAAATATCTCCTAAACCACGTAGGTTTAGGACATATTTCTAGTACCTACAAGTAAGCCTTATTTTTAGGCTTACCTGTAGGTAAACGTAGTGTAACTAGGTTTACAATAACTTTAAGAGCACAAAGTGTAATTTCTGTCTGCTATTTCATTCCTCTTCTATCTATCAGCATGAATCACTTCTGACAAGTTTTCCTGACACCAAGAGAAAAATGGTGACGGGGAGGGAACCCCAGCAGATTGACAGCCTCAGCTCTGTTCCTGTGTGCTGTGTGAAGGGTTTGTTCTATTCCTTCCAATCAGCTCTCAGAGATCTCCTCCCTAAACTATCCCTCAGGATAACATGCCAGCGCGTGCCCGTGGGGGCGCACAGTAGGGTTGTCCCGATACCAAGCATTTGCCCGAGTACTTGTACTGGGGCAAATGCTCCCGATGCTTCACCCGATACTTTGTACTGTCAGCGGTGATCAGTGCGTGGGGAAGTTACAGGCACCGATCACCGTTGTATAGATTTAAAACTAATTTCTCCCTCGTCTTCCAGGACGGCACCCTGAGAGTAGACTGGCTCACCTGACAGGAAACACAATCAAAATGAGGTTTAAAAGGCCCCACCCCTCCCGTGTGCCTCAGTTCTGATTGTGTTTCCCTTTCAGCGAAACGTTTGTTTTTTTCTTCGTGACCTAAAGCCTGGGGCTGGTGGTCCTCCCCCCCCCCCGGAGCCCGGACTGCAGGTACCGGGTGCCGTTGGGTCCGGTGTAGCTTGCTACCCCCCCGGGGCGGTTTCCCCCGTCGTCTTAGTCCAGGGGGGAACAGGAGAAGACACAGACTCCCCTGGACGCCGGAGCCTCCTAGGAGGGCAAGGCTCTCCAGTGCTCCAAAGAGGCCACATCCTCTCTCCCCCCGCCTGGTTCCCTACCTTGGAGGTTGGGCTAAGGCCTCCCCCTTCCTGCTGGCTCCGTCCGGGGGTTTGCTGGACCGCATGGCGGGTAGTTAGGCGCCGCTTCGAGCGGTGCCAGGAGCATCCGGGCGCCTGTTGATGACGCGCACGGCGCCGTGACGTCATTCCGCTCCCGCGCGGCAAGATGGCGGCCCCCACCGGACAAACGCTGCAGGCGATCGGGGCGCACTATAAAGCAGCCAGGGAGATAGAGGGGCCTGGCGGCCTCAGAGCGTGTTCATGGAAGCCCTTTTCTTGGCACAAGACGCTACTATGGAGGAGGACCGTCTGTTTCCTATGGCTGCAGAGGAAACCACCAAGGGTGAGTCCTTCCTTTTTCTTAGGGGTTTTTTTTTCTCCAAAACAACCCCCCCCCCCTCCCCTAATCACTGAGAGGTTGAGGGCTAATGGGCATATGTTTCTCCCTGATATGTTTAGGTGAAGACCCTGTTGCCCAGGGGGACTCCAGCAGAGTGGCTAAGCCTCCTAAGCGTGTTAGGAAATGTGGCAATTGTAGTGACAGATTACCAGCTGAGCATAACAAGCCATTCTGTTCTAAATGCATCTGTAAACTAACAGGGAAGGAGACCTCACAGATTATGAAGCAATTTCTCTCGGTTCAGACCGAAATGCTATCCACCCTAAAGGAGTTTCAATCTTCCCTAAATAGAAAAGACATTGATTCTCCGCTCCGGCCCCTCCTCCCAGGAATCCTCTTCTGCCTCTCGTTCGTTTGTACCACTACAGGCTCGTAGAGTGTACCCCTCGGATTCTGAGGAGTCCGAGTTAACCTTGCGTAGTGAAACCCTGGTTGACAGCCAGGCGGAGGAGGAGGAGGAGGATGCCAGGACAGGAAAATATATGTTTCCTGCTGAGGATATGGAGGGCCTTCTAGCAGCTGTTTATGCTACCGAGCATATTCAAGAACCAGCAGAGCAGGTCTCAGCCCGGGACAGGATGTACAGGGGTTTAATAAAGCCTCAAACCATGACCATTCCTGTCCATCAGTCACTAAAGGACATTATCCTCAGGGAGTGGGCAGAACCTGAAAAAAAGCTTACCAAGTTTCAAAACTTGGAAACGCCGCTGTCCCTTTAAGACGGAGGTAGTAGACACCTTTTTTAAGGTCCCTAAGCTTGATGCCCCCTTGGCACAGGTCTCTAAACAGTCAGACCTTTCCTTTGAGGACACAGGCAGTTTAAAGGATGCCATGGATAGGTGTACCGACTCTTCTCTCCGTAGAGCATGGGAAGCCAATGCAGCCGCCCTTGGTCCTGCATTGGCCTCAGCCTGCGTGGCAAGAAATGCCGACGCCTGGACTTCCAAGCTTCTAGACCATCTCCCCAGTTCTTCCAAGACTAAGGAGATACGAGATTTCCTCCAGCTTATTAGCGGGGCAGTGGCCTACTTGGCAGACGCAGCGGTGGAAACCGTTCGCGCCTCGGCCAAGACCGGGGCCCTTATTAATGCCTCTAGGAGGGCCGTCTGGCTAAAAACCTGGAGGGGTGATCTTGCCTCTAAACGCCGCCTATGTGCACTCCCCTTTAAGGGTTCCCTCTTGTTTGGGGAAGCCTTAGATCAGGCTTTGTCCAGGTCTTCTGAGAAGGGGAATAAATTCCCTTCAAAACCCAGGCAGAGTAGGAAGCGGTCCTTTCGTCCCAGCCAGAGAAAGATTCCGGCCCCGGACAAAAGACCGTCCACCAGCCGACGTTGGACCTTTGGTAAAGATAGACCAAAGGGGGGGATCCTTTTTTCCAGTCCCAAACCATCCGGAAAGGACACCAAGTGACGGGAAGGTGGGGGGCAGGCTCGCCAGGTTTCTTCCTGCCTGGGAGAGCATAACCCAGAGTCCCCATGTCCTGCAGATAATCAGGGAGGGTTACCATTTAGAGTTCAGAGAGCTTCCCCCCCGACCTTTCTCCTCACTCACCTCCCAAGGGACTCCAGCAAGGCCGTAGGCCTCTCCCAGAATATTGTAAGTCTGGCAGAACAGGGGGTCATAATCCCAGTCCCACCAGACCAACAAGGTCAGGGAGTATACTCCCACATTTTTGTGGTTCCCAAGCCGGACGGCAAGTTCAGATTGATAATCAATCTGAGACCCCTGAACTCCCATCTCCTCTACAAAAGATTCCGGATGGAGAGTGTTCACAGCCTCAGGGGTCTTTTGTTAGAAGGCGTCTTTATGGCGACCATAGATTTAAGGGACGCCTACCTGCATGTCCCGATTTTTTCGGGACATCAGAGGTTTCTGAGATTTGCCCTCGCCTCCGCACAGGGAATTCAGCACTGGCAGTTTGCTGCCCTTCCCTTTGGTCTGGCCTCCAGCCCAAGGGTGTTTACGAAGGTCCTGGCGGAGGTAATGGCTCATCTACATCTGAAGGGGGTCTCCCTCGTCCCCTATCTAGACGACCTTCTGCTCTTCAGCCCAAGTCAGGATCAGCTCCTTTCGGACCTGGCCGTCGTCATGACCACTCTGGAGTCGCTTGGTTGGATAATCAACAAGCAAAAGTCCTCCCTTCTGCCGGAACAGCGGAAGGCATACCTGGGGGTTATCATAGATTCCCGAAAAAATAAGCTTTTTCTTCCCCAAGAGAAGTTCCAGAGGCTTGTGACGACGATCGGGTCTTTAGTGGCTACAGAAAATCCCTCCCTCAGAGAGATCATGAAGCTGTTGGGTCGGATGACCGCTTGCATTCCGGCGGTCCCCTGGGCCCAACTACACGCAAGACCACTTGAGAGGTTCCTCCTCTCCGCCTGGAACGGGAAGTAGGACACTCTCGATTCCCGGGTCAGGGTCCCGATCCTAGTCAAGGACTCCCTAGAGTGGTGGCTTCACCACCAAAACCTCCTAAAGGGCCGTCCGTGGAGTCAGACCAATCCACTGAAGGTCACTACGGACGCCAGTGCTTGGGGTTGGGGAGCCCATATACAAGAACTGCGGGCTCAGGGATCCTGGGATCCTCATCAAAGGCGGACCTCCTCCAACTATCGAGAATTACTGGCAGTGGGAGAAGCTCTGAGGGCATTCGAAGAGAGAATTCAGGGCAAGGATGTCCTGGTCCTTTCCGACAATGCCACAACAGTCGCCTTTCTCAACAGACAGGGGGGCACCAGGTCCCAGTCTCTCCCGACACTCTCCCTGGAGATTCTGGGTTGGGCGGAACAGAGAGTACCCTCTATTCTGGCAATCTGCATAAGGGGAGCCACCAATCTGGAGGCCGACTTTCTGAGTCGTCGACCCATTTTTCAGGGGGAGTGGGAATTGTGCCAGGAAACCTTCGACTGGGTTTGTCGGCGGTTCGGGGTTCCGGAGATGGATCTTTTTTCCTGCAGGGAAAACAGAAAAGTGAACAGATTCTTTTCCCTTTTGGCAGGGACGGGGTTCTCAGGGGGTGGATGCACTGGCCCAGGCCTGGGATTTCCGTCTGGCTTACGCTTTTCCCCCGCTGAATCTGATCCCAAGGGTCTTACAAAAGCTGGCCTCCGCGGAGACCAAGTTAATCCTAATCACTCCTTGGTGGCCCCGGAGATCCTGGTTTCCCATTCTGAAGCTCTGGTCTCTAGCTCCCCCGCTTCCCCTTCCTCTCCGAGTGGATCTCCTGCGGCAGGGGCCGATCTCTCATTCGAACCCAGGGTTCTTCAGCCTGACGGCATGGCTCTTGAGAGGCGGAACTTGCAGCGGAAGGGCTGCTCGGATAGAGTCATAGATACCCTACTATCCAGCCGCAAGAAGTTCACCAGACACATCTACGCAAAGGTCTGGACAGTCTTTTCGCGTTGGTGCACCACTAAGCGGATCTCTTCTCCCAAAACTCCCGCCATCCTGGAGTTTCTTCAGGATGGCGTGGAACTAGGCTTAGCTACCAGAACTCTAAGAGTTCAAGTGGCAGCTTTATCATATTTTTTGGAGAAGAGCCTCTCAGCGGACCCTCTCATCAAGAGGTTCCTGACAGCTAGGGACAGACTTTCTCCTGTGCAGATTTCCAGGGTTCCCTCATGGGACCTCTCCCTGGTCCTGGAGCAGCTGACTAAGGCGCCATTTGAGCCTATAGACAGCATTTCTGTAAAATTTCTTACGATTAAGTTTACCTTTTTGTTAGCCATCACGTCTGCCAAGAGAGTTGGAGACTTGCATGCTTTTTCTATCAAGGAACCCTTTTTGCGGGTTTTTGAAGATAGGGTTATTTTGACTCAGGATCCTCTGTACCTTCCCAAGGTGGCAACCAGGTTCCATAGGTCTCAGGAAGTTATACTTCCTTCTTTTTGCGCAAATCCCAGCAATGAAAAGGAAGCCACTTTCCATTGCCTGGATGTAAGACGCTGCCTTTTAGTTTACCTAGAGAGGGTTAGTGAGTTCAGAACTTCCCCTCACCTTTTAGTTAATTTCTCAGGGCAGAAAAAGGGTCAACAGGCAACTAAGGCTTCCATCTCCAGATGGATTAGGCAGGCTATCTCCTTGTCATACACACAGGCAGGTAGACCACTTCCTGTTATTAAGGCTCATTCCACGCGTTCTCTGGCAACCTCCTGGGCAGAAAGGGCAGGAGCTTCCATAGAGCAGATCTGTAGAGCGGCAACCTGGTCCAGCCGGAATACGTTCATCAGACATTATAGAGTCGAACTACTGTCTCCTCAAGACCTGATGTTTGGTAGGAAGGTCTTACAGACGGTGGTCCCGCCCTAAGGTAGGCCTGAAGATTACTTGCTTTTCTCTCAGGGTGCCGTCCTGGAAGACGAGGGAGAAATTACCAGTTACTTACCGGAAGCTGGATTTCTACGAAGTCTTACAGGACGGCAGGCCTACTTCCCTCCCTTTTACTTCTATCTAAATTCCTCCTTTTTTCTTAGTTTCTGTCTATACCGTGTTCTAAAGAGCGGTTACTTATCTTAAACTGAGGCACACGGGAGGGGTGGGGCCTTTTAAACCTCATTTTGATTGTATTTCCTGTCAGGTGAGCCAGTCCACTCTCAGGGTGCCGTCCTGTAAGACTTCGTAGAAATCCAGCTACCGGTAAGTAACTGGTAATTTCTCCTCTTCTCTCTCCCCCCGCGGCTTTCATCTGCTTTAAAATCAGTGGTGATCGGTGCTTGTAACTCCCCCACATGATCACCGCTGACTGTCCTGTTTCCTCCTCCAGCCCCCCTCCGTTTTGCTGCAGTCCATGTCCTCCGCCGTGTCTCCCTGCCGTGTCTCCCTGCCGTGTCTCTCTCCCCCTCCGTGCTCCTCCTCCACCCCCTGAAAATGTCAGGATGGAAAGCGGGGTAGGAGCTGAATCAACAGAGTGAGTGATCACTGTCTCTGTCCATTCACAGAACTGAAACATCGTTAACTGTGATTACAATGTTTCAGTTTATGAATGAAGAGAAGACGCTGTCTTCACTCCATTCATTTTCAGCGCAGCTGATGCTGCAGAGAAAGGGACTGGGGAACATGTGTCCATAGTCCCTTTATTTGTCTCAAAGGGGAGATGTCAGAGGCCTGTTAAGACCCCTGATATCTCACCAAAGCCCCCCAACAGGACTGAAAAAAGAAAAATAAAGAATAATAAGAAAATAAATAAAAAAAATTGTAGAAAAAAAAGAAAAGAAAAAACACACTGACACGGTCCACCCCCCCCCCCCCCCTTAAGAAAAGAAAGCATAAATAAAATTAAAATAAAAAGTGTAAAAAAAAATTGTATAAAAATAATAAACAAATTTGTTAAAGATAAAAAAAAAAAACTACTAACACATGTGCCGCTGTCACATGAGATTAAAAAAAGTATCGGTACTTGTATTTTGTCTTTAAAAAGTGGTATCGGGACAACTCTAGTGCACAGCACAGCTATCGCGAGTGCGGCGTGTCAGAATGAGAGAGAGCATGTCAAATTGTATATGTGAATTAAACGTATAGTGAAAAGGGTGCTGCAGAATCATGTGACTGAAGAACCTGTGAACTACACGCCTGACTGGCACCCTTGTAGCGAGGTCCTGGTACAGACAGAAATTCAGTCCACTGAAAAACTTGTAGTGAGGCTGACGTAAGTGTATAATATTCTTTTCACCTGAAACGAACTGTCCCATCCCTTTTATGTGACTGACCCTGTTGAAGATGCGTTCTCTATGTTGTGTGTGTTTTTTTTTTTTTTTTTTACTGGGGAGATGACATCCAATCTGGTGCAAGATGGAACCTGAACTCGCCTGACCCAAGGGAGAAAACGATGAGTGGCTCGCATTCCACTGGAGAGGAATGGCCAACTGAGTGCTGCTAAATGATGTGTGGCTGATTGTGCCACTGGACTGTGCTTGCAATGATTGCAAGAAGTTATGCTTGTTATGCGTGCTTGCACTTAGGTGCATTCCTGTGCTGCAGGAGACGTAGTTACATAGATTGCAAGCGTCTGTGTTGCAGGAGACATTGGGTTACAAGTTTCTGGGTTGCTAGAGACATGGTTGCAAGGACTACAAGTTCTCAAAGATTTGCAATTGTCTGTGCTAGGGCCGAAACAACTAATCGATAAATCGATTATGAAATTTATCGATTACCATTTTCATAATCGATTAATCGGCCAGTAACATAATGGGGTTAAAAAAAATAGCCCTTTATAGTACAAAGAGCAAATCGCTACTGTAAATATTACTTTCACTGTCCCACAGTAAAAAATGAACCCCTTACAGTAGCAATTATTTGCTATTTTTGTACCAAATTTAGTTTTTTAACCCCATTATGTTACTAAACATCTCAGGCCTGGGTCACACCTCTGTGCTTTTTGCAGAAACACACTACAGTTCATTTACATGCTTTCACATCCATGATTTTTTTAGCTGTGTATTTGGAAATGGCAAGGACTTTTTTTTGTAACGCAAAACTGTGCTATTTTGTTTTTTTTGGTTCAATATACTTCAATGGAGAAGCTGCAGAAAAAAATTTTGTGTGGCAATTTTGTGTTTTCCAATCCTCCTTCTTCTCTTTTTTTTTTTTTTAAGGTTATTAACCAATTAATCGAAAAAAGAATCGGCCAACTAATCGATTACGAAAATAATCGTTAGTTGCAGCCCTAGTCTGTGCTGCAGGAGACGTGGTTGCAATGGGGTTTCAAGTGTCTGAGTAGCAAAAGGTGGCCTTTGGCTGGTGAAGAAAGAAAATATACAATTTTGAATGTGTAGGACTAAAACTGCAACCCTGACCGGTTGTGGCTGTGCTCTTATGGTTAGAGATAATGAATTTGATACGAATCGTAGTGCCACGGAGTGGCTATACTTGATTCGGACTGTAACAGGTATGGAAAAAGCACCTGATGCAAATACGTTGTAGGATAGGACATGAAACTGGAAAACAATCATTGTGTATAGTGTAAGTGATGTAAATCGTTGTGCCACTGATGCGACTGGATTTGAATTTGACAACGATAAACTGGATATGAACCGGTTGTGGGGTGGACAGTAAGGATGAGCTCTGGCGTGTTCGCAAGGTACACGTGCAGAGCCCGCCAGAAAGTGTGCACGGCGCTACGCTAATCACAGGCCCAGGGAGACATTTCCCGATCTCTGCAGCCGAGCATCGGGACAATGTCTCCCTGGCTGTGATTAGCACAGCGCCGTGCAGACTTCCTGGCGGGCTCTGCACGTGTACCATGCGAACACGCCAGAGCTCATCCTTAGTAGACAGTAGTTAGGGTAGATGCCTAAGCAGGGTAAATGAGGTAGGCCGATGCGAAATGGTAGGTAGATTAAAAGACACGATCGGATGCAAATGGGTGTGCAAAGCGTCTATATGCGAAACCGGTGTGTCGCTGACACAACTAAGTTCGAATCGGACTGTGGTGGGTGTGCAATGTATCTGATACGAATTGGTTGTAGAGTGTATGATACGACTCAAGCTGTGGAGAGTGTTTAGGGTGCTACCCCCTACTCTAAAACCAAACACATACCAACCACCCAGCCCCCAAGGCTAATCAAAGTGCAGACAAGGCACCAGGTGGGTCTAATTGCCACCTCAATCCGCCACAGAACCAGTGAATTAAATACATGTTAATCTCCAAAGGGTGAGGCAGCAACCCCAATCCTATAACCAGCGAAGTGATCTAGTGATTATCGGACCATGACTGACAGCGGCTCTACCAACAAATCGTATGTTTGTGGATTGGATGACACCCAAAGCAGAGTGAATGTACGAATCTACTATGCCTGTGCTGAATGATGTCAGAACACACTTGTAATCAAACGTGTCTGTGTGTGTGTATGTATATAGATATAGATAGATATTTATATACAGTGCCTTGCGAAAGTATTCGGCCCCCTTGAACTTTGCGAACTTTTGCCACATTTCAGGCTTCAAACATAAAAATATAAAACTGTAATTTTTTGTGAAGAATCAACAAGTGTGACACAATCATGAAGTGGAACAAAATGTATTGGATATTTCAAACTTTTTTAACAAATAAAAAACTGAAAAATTGGGCGTGCAAAATTATTCAGCCCCTTTACTTTCAGTGCAGCAAACTCTCTCCAGAATTTCAGTGAGGATCTCTGAATGATCCAATGTTGACCTAAATGACTAATGATGATAAATAGAATCCACCTGTGTGTAATCAAGTCTCCGTATAAATGCACATGCACTGTGATAGTCTCAGAGGTCTGGTTAAAGCGCAGAGAGCATCATAAAGGACAAGGAACACACCAGGCAGGTCCGAGATACTGTTGTGGAGAAGTTTAAAGCTGGATTTGGATACAAAAAGATTTTCCAAGCTTTAAACATCCCAAGGAGCACTGTGCAAGCGATGATATTGAAATGGAAGGAGTATCAGACCACTGCAAATCTACGAAGACCTGGCCATCCCTCTAAACTTTCAGCTCATACAAGGAGAAGACTGATCAGAGATGCAGCCAAGAGGCCCATGATCACTCTGGATAAACTGCAGAGATCTACAGCTGAGGTGGGAGACTCTGTCCATAGGACAACAATCAGTCGTATACTGCACAAATCTGGCCTTTATGGAAGAGTGGCAAGAAGAAAGCCATTTCCTAAAGATATCCATAAAAAGTGTTGTTTAAAGTTTGCCACAAGCCACCTGGGAGACACACCAAACATGTGGAAGAAGGTGCCCTGGTCAGATGAAACCAAAATCAAACTTTTTGGCAACAATGCAAAACATTATGTTTGGCATAAAAGCAACACAGCTCATCACCCTGAACACACTATCCCCACTGTCAAACATGGTGGTGGCAGCATCATGGTTTGGGCCTGCTTTTCTTCAGCAGGGACAGGGAAGATGGTTAAAATTGATGGGAAGATGGATGGAGCCAAATACAGGACCATTCTGGAAGAAAACCTGATGGAGTCTGCAAAAGACCTGAGACTGGGACGGAGATTTGTCTTCCAACAAGACAATGATCCAAAACCTAAAGCAAAATCTGCAATGGTTCACAAATATACATATCCAGGTGTTGGCCAAGTCAAAGTCCAGACCTGAATCCAATCGAGAATCTGTGGAAAGAAATGAAAACTGATGTTCACAAACGCTCTCCATCCAACCTCACTGAGCTCGAGCTGTTTTGCAAGGAGGAATGGGCAAAAATTTCACTCTCTCGATGTGCAAAACAGACATACCCCAAGCGACTTACAGCTGTAATCGCAGCAAAAGGTGGCGCTACAAAGTATTAACTTAAGGGGGCTGATTCATTTTGCACGCCCAATTTTTCAGTTTTTTTATTTGTTAAAAAAGTTAGAAATATCCAATAAATTTCATTCCACTTCATGATTGTGTCCCACTTGTTGTTGATTCTTCACAACAAATTACAGTTTTATATCTTTGTTTGAAGCCTGAAATGTGGCAAAAGGTCGCAAAGTTTAAGGGGGCCGAATACTTTCGCAAGGCACTGTATGTGTATTTTTTTTTTTTACAAAGGTGAGTGCACCCCTCACATTTTTGTAAATATTTTATTATATCTTTTATTTTTGTAAATATTTTATTATATCTTTTCATGTGACATCACTGAAGAAATTACAATAAAGGTACAATGACTTTTTGAGGTTTTTTTTGGGGGGTGCTGAGGTATTTAGAACACAGATGGTTGAAAAATAATATTATTTTATTAATACAAAATAGAAAACGGATAAAAAATTGTATTTTTGGGAGTATGTTATCATGATGATGGTGACAGTAGCAGAATTATCCCGACATGTTTCAGTTTCACCACCTTGGACTTCCTCGGGGGGGGGGGGGGGGGTATAATTTGTAACACGATATGCGTCACTAAATATAAAGCAACAAAAAAAAAAATGCATCATGATATATTAAGTCAAATTTTAATGATTTAAACATTTGTACAAATAAAGCCGTGCCCACCATGCTCAACAGACCACCACTTACCTAACTCGAGCTCCCAGAGACTCCAGACAAAAGCCAACGTCAATGCGGCAAGCCCCAAAGGTTGCACAAACAGCAGTCAGAAGTCCAAATGGACCAAGCTATAAGGATTAATAGAACTAAAATTAATTTAATTCTCAACTAGCCGTAAGGATAGTGAGTAACCCAAAATGACAATCCAACTGAATTGCAGCTGATTCATTGGAGAGATGAAAACAGAAACAGTGCTATACTTGCTCTCATCAGACCACAGAATATCGTTGCAGTAATCCATGTCCTTAGTCTGCTTGTCTTCGGCAAACTGTTTGCAGGCTTTCTTGTGCATCATCTTTAGAAGAGGCTTCTTTCTAGGACAACAGCCATGCAGACCAATTTGATACAGTTTGTGGCATATGGTCTGAGCACTGACAGGCTGACCCCTACCCCTTCAACCTCTGCAGCAATCCTGGCAGCACTCATACATCTATTTCCCAAAGACAACCTCTGGATAGGACGCTGAGCATGTGCACTCGACTTCTTTGGTCAACCATGGCAAGGCCTGTTCTGAGTGGAACCTCTCCTGTTAAACCACTGTATTGTCTTGGCCACTGTGCTGCAGCTAAATTTCAGGGTCTTGGCAAGCTTCTTATAGTCTAGGCCATCTTTATGTAGAGCAACAATATTTTTTTTTCAGATCCTCAGAGTTCTTTGCCATAAAGTGCCATATGGAACTTTCAGTGACCACTATAAGAGTGAGAGCGATAACGCCAAATTCAACACACCTGCTCCCCATTCACACCTAAGACCTTGTAACACCAAGTCACATGACACTTGGGAGGGAAAATGGCTAATTGGCCCAATTTGAACATTTTTTCATCTACAGGTGTACGCACTTTTGTTGACGGCGGTTTAGACATTAATGGCTGTGTGTTGAGTTATTTTGAGAGGACAGCAAATTTACACTGTTATACAAGCTGTACACTCACTACGTTACATTGTAGCAAAGTGTCATTTCTTCAGTGTTGTTACATGAAAATATATAATAAAATATTTACAAAAATGTGAGGGGTGTACTCACTTTTGTGAGATACTGTAAAACATCCAGTATATACAGTTGTCCTCATAAGAATTTGATTTCTTAGCCATTTTTCAGAGAATATAAATAACACACACACTTTTCTTTCATTCATGGTTAGTGTTTGTCTGAAGCCATTTATTATCAATCAACTGTGTTTACTTCTTTTACATCATAATGACAACAGAAAATACCCAAATGACCCTGATCAAAAGTTTACATACCCTAGTGATTCTGGCCTGATAACATGCACACAAGTTGACACAAAGGGGTTTGGCTATTAAATGTAACCATCCTCTCCTGTATAAAAAAGAGGGGGAGGTTTGGGACTTTAAATGAGATGCGTTTTTAGCAAAATATATATATATATACATTTCCATAATACCCAGGCTCAAAATTACCAACCAAAAAAGCAGCAAACCAATGATTATTTGTCAGTGGTAAATCTGTGGAGGCACTTTATTACATTCCAACACCTCATCCTCACCTGTGATCTGTTTTCTTGTAATTAATGTGTGTCTAAAAGGTCATTGAGTTTCTGGACTCCTGACAGATCCTTGCATCTTTCATCCAGTGCTGCACTAACATTTCTGGATTCTGAGCCATTAGAAAACCAATAGAATTGTCAAAGGATCTGCAGGAAAAAGTTAATTAAACTGTATAAAACAGGAAAGGGATATAAAAAAATATCCAGGGAATTGAGAATACCAATCAGCAGTGTTCAAACTCGAATCAAGACGTGGTAAATTAGGGGTTCTGTTGAAACCAAACAATGGTCGGGTAGACCAACTAAAGGAAAATTGTTCGGAATGCCAAGAAAAACCCACAAATAACTTTTAAGTGAAATACAGGACTCTCTGAAAACATGTGGTGTGGCTGTTTCAAGATGCACAATAAGGGGGCACTTGAAGAAAGATGGGCTGCATGGTCGAGATGCCAGAAAAAAGCCATTACTACGCAAATGCCACAAAGTATCCCGCTTACAATATGCCGAACAGCACAGAGACAAGTCTCATACCTTCTGGCACAAAGTAATTTGGAATGATAAGACCACTTTTTTGGCCACAACTATAAATGCTACATTTGGAGAGAAGTCAACAAGGCCTATGATGAAAGTTACTCCATTCCTACTGTGAAACATGGAGGTGGATTGCTGATGTTTTGTAGATGTGTGAGCTACAAAGGCACAGGAAATTTGGTCAAAATTGGTGTCAAGATAAATGCAGTATATTATCAAAAAATACTGGAGGAACATTTTGCATTCATCAGCCAGGAAGCTGTTCATGGGACGTACTTGGACATTCCAACATGACAATAATCCAAAATGCAAGGCCAAGTCGACATGTCATTGGCTACAGCAGAATAAAGTGAAGGTTCTGGAGTGGCCATCTCAGTCTCCTGACCTCATTATCATTGAGCCACTCTGCAGAGATCTCAAACGTGCAGTTCATGCCAAACAGCCCAGGAATTTACAGGACCTAGAGGCCTTTCGCCAAGAGGAATGGGCAGCTTTACCATCGGAGAAGATAAAGAGCCTCGTCCACAAATGCCACAAAAGCTGTCGTTGATGTTATGGTATTAAGAACTTGGGTATGTAAACTTTTGATCAGGGTCATCTGGCTAGTTTCTGTTGCCATTATGATTTAAAACAAGTAAACACAGTTGATTGATAATAAATGGCTTCATCCAAACACTAACCATGAGTGAAAGAAAAGTTTTTGTATTATCATTCATATTCTCTGAAAAATGGCCATGAAATCGTCAATTCTGCCAGGGTATGTAAACGCTATAACTTTCACACAAACCAATCAATATACACTTATTGGGATTTATTTTTAGAAATGTAGCAGAATACATTTTCACCTAAATGTATAAAAAAATGTACAAGTACCATTACTTTTTATCAAGTACTCGCCGATACCGATTACCAATACTTTTCTAAAATCTCATGTGACAGTGGCACATGTGTCAGTATTTTTTTTTTTTTTTTTTACAGTGCTTTCTCTTTTTTTTAAGGGGGTTGGGGGGAAATGGACAGTGTCAGTGTTTTTTTTTTTTTTTTTTAACTATTATAATTTTTTTTACAATTATTATATATTGCAATTCCTTTTTCTTTTATCAGCCCTGTTGTTGGGGGCTTTGGTGAGATATCAGGGGTCTAAACAGACCTCTGACATCTCCCCTCTGAGACAGAGAAAGGGAGTAGAGACACAGGGGGAAACGGTGGCGGCAGCACCCAGGGGGGGGAAACGGTGGCGGCAGCACCCAGGGGGGGGAAACGGTGGCGGCAGCACCCAGGGGGGGGGAAGCGGTGGCGGCAGCACCCAGGGGGGGAAGCGGTGGCGGCAGCACCCAGGGGGGGGGAAACGGTGGCGGCAGCACCCAGGGGGGGGGAAACGGCGGCGGCAGCACCCAGGGGGGGGAAACGGCGGCGGCAGCACCCAGGGGGGGGGAACACGGCGGCAGCACCCAGGGGGGGGGACACGGCGGCAGCGCGGAGGGGGGGGGTCAAGGCGGCGGCAGCACGGAGGGGGGGGGGGTCAAGGCGGCGGCAGCACGGAGGGGGGGGGGGGACAAGGCGGCGGCAGCGCGGAGGGGGGGACAAGGCGGCGGCAGCGCGGAGGCGGGGGACAAGGCGGCGGCAGCACGGAGGGGGGGGGACAATGCGGCGGCAGCATGAAGGGCTACAGCAGCAGCACGGAGGAGTAACTCGGCAGCAGCACGGATGGGGGCACACGACAGCTGCACGGATGGGGGCATTGGCAGAGATGGCAGTATAGAGTGGGATACGGAGGGGGGCTGGAGGAGGATACGAGGACAGTCAGCGGTGATCAGTGCTTGTAACTCCCCCACCACACTGATCACCCTGACTGTCCAGGTATCGGCTGAAGCATCGGAGCATTTTCCAGAGTACAAGTACTTGGGCAAATGCTCTGTATCGGTCCCGATATCGGGACAACCCTATTTTTTTTAATTATATTTTTTTTTTTATACGCTTTCCTATAAGGAAATTTTTTGAAAAAAAAAAGAAAATACTTAGTTTGCCCCTCGTCGGTGTCTTGCCCGGCGTCCATCGGCGGCCTTGGTGGTGTCCTCCCCGCTTCCCATGCTGTTTAAACCCTGCCGTCGACATGTACCAAGTGCAGTACACTCGGGCACGCTCGGCCCCTCTCGCATTAAAGGCTAGGAGGCATCGCAGGGCGTGACCACGAGGGGAGCCGAGCCTGGCCCAGTGTACCCGAATGTACTGCGCTCGGTATATGTCGGCTGCGGCGTTCAAACACAGCGCGGGATGCGGGGATTGGTGTATATCGCGCACCCACGATTTCCCACTGATTTTAAGGGGGAAAAAGTGCGCGGTATACGCCGATAAATACGGTAACTTTTGTTTGGGTACAGTGTTGTATGATCGTGTAGTCGCCAGTTAAAGTAGCGCAGTGCCAAATGGCAAAAGAAAAAAGGGCCTGATCATGAAGGGGTAAAATCTTTTGGCGCTGAAAAGCGGATATTCAGACCAATGAATAGCCAACACTTATAGACCATATCTGAAATGTTGTAGGTTACAATGTGTTTATTGTTTGGTAAAACACATTTAACGGAAAAAATCTCTCATTTAATGCCTTTAAATAGTTAACTTTGACACCTGCTCAGCATTCCCTATGCAGACATCTGGCTGATATGAGCCATGCAAGTAGAGTATGTAAATTCAGCTATTTAAAATGTAGATTAACTTGTTTCTGTTTTTCTTCCAAGCTTCAACAGTCTGAAGATGCAGTGAGGTTTACTATTAACTGGGATAAGATCCAGTGCCTTCCAGATGTGGGCCCTGCATTACTGCGCAATGTTCTTCAACAACATATATCTGATCTGCAGGTAATCTCTACTTTGTATAAAATTATTTTGATTTTAGTACCGGTCAAAAGCACAAATGCTGTTTAATGTTGTGGATTATATTTATAGCTTAATGGCAGCAAATTCATTTGTGTCTTCCAACAATAAAACATGCCTTCATTGCCTCTCTAATATTTTATAAACTTAAAGAAGAGTTCTATAATTACTAGAGGCTCCCTTTGTTTTGCAATCTGTTGTGGTTTTACAGTATAAATGAACCCCTTTATAGTAGCGATTATCTGCTCTTTTTGTACTATAAAGGACTAGTTTTATGGGGTTTTTTTTACCCCATTATGACAGGCGATACAAAAAAAAGCTTCTGCTGCTATCAAACGTCTTAGGCCTGGTTTACACCTACGGTATGTGTTTTTTGCTGCTTTTTGCAGAAATGTGCTACAGTTCCTTCACCATGGTTTCCTATGGGACACGTTCACATCTGCTTTTTCAGCCACTGCGTATTTGGAAATGGTCAAGGACTCTTCAATGCAAAATGGTGCTTTTTTTTTTTTTCCTTGCTATATTTTGGTTCAATAGACTTCAATAAATAAAAGCATAGTGTGTTGTTGCAGCGATTTGCGGTTTTTAATCTGCCCAACAACAAATTGGGCAAAATAAAGCATAACAAATGCAAAAAGCACTGCAGAAACTGATCAAAAGCAAACTGTATAGGTTTGCCAAGGTGAACCAAGCCTTATGCTGGCCATACATGTAATTTCTGAATGAAAACCACATACACTGTCTGAAAAATACGTTTTCTATACTGCTTCAAATTTTCCCGTCACTGTGGTCGAAAACAAATGTTGATTTGACCCCATTAATGATTCGAAAATCAAGGAAGACATTGTTTTTGTATGGCCAGCATAAGTGACAGCAGGCGCAGGTAGCTTTTATCCTATGACAAGGGAGTCTGTCGTACATAATATATAGCAGTTCTATCTGAAATTCTGCAAAACAGATCAAATTTCTTTCTCGTACATCACGGGACACAGAGCGGCATATTCATTACTATATGGGTTATATGGAGTACCTTCAGGTGTGGACACTGGCAATCTCAAACAGGAAGTCCCCTCCCTATATAACCCCCTCCCCTAGAGGGAGTCCCTCAGTTTTTTCGCCAGTGTCTTAGGTGTTGGTCACGGAATAGCTTTGCTCCACATCCTTGGGATTAAGGGCGGGCTAACCGGATCTGTCCAAGGAGCCTCAGTGCCAAAGTGGACAGTACCCGGGCCCCAAACCGTGGGGTTTTGCCTATAATGCTCCTCTTTGGAGGGCTGGACCCTGGGCCCAGGACTTGGAGTTTGTAAAAACCATAAGTTCCTGTTTGCCAGGGTGCTATATAGGTCCAGGACAGTGGGTACCTTCATAGGACCCCAGGGCCTGAAGGTCTACTACGCTACCCACGGAGATGGGAGAAGATTGGATCGTTTTGCTGGACAAACATCCTGCAGCATGGAGCAGGTAAGAGGGGAGCCTGCGGGACTTGGTTCGACAGCAGGCTCTCCGGGGTAACCTAAAAGGGGGGTAGCCTAAGTATGATCTGCATTGGCAACCTTGCTCACTATGTCTGAGAAAAGACAGGATGATCCCTTTTCCCCCATCACTAGGTTCCCCTGTCTAAGAATGGTGTCGCTAGCTACCTGCTGCTTTCTTCCTAGGACTGGTAAGGACCCCTATGGGGCCTTTTGGAGAGTCCTACCTGGCCGGGGGTTTGAATCTGCCGCCGGATACTGCAGTCCTGGGTCTCCAGCAGCGCGGCTCCTCCATGTTCCTCCTGCTCCGACATACGCGCGCGCGCGCACGTCTTATAGACGTTTTTCGCGCCGTTCAGAGAGGAGGGCGGAGGGGGGGGGCGTGCCTGCAGCGTCATACAGGGGCGCGCCTTGTGCTGTTATAGATCAGCAGGCATTGTCAGTGCTCAGTCTGAGGCTGATCTCAGAGGGAGAGGACGCAGAGCGGCAGAACAGTGACTCCCGGTGGCGGAAGAGGGGTAGTACATGCTGGACTTTGTTCCAATGCCTTTTTTGTTAAGCCAAGAAATTCCCCTTTTTGCAGCAGGTTGGAGGCTGGCAAACTAAGTTTGGGGTCACTGTATGTTTGAAAAAAAAAAAAAAAAAAAGAAAGAGACTTATATATATTTAAAAAAAAAAAAAAAAAAAACATACGGGGCCCCATCAGTTTTTGGGCATTAGTGATCTATTGTCCCCTAAGCTCTAGTTTTGTACTCCTGGCCACTACAGTCTGTTGTTGTTGGCGGAGTCCCTCGATTTTGTATTATGGCTTCCAAAGGTTCGGGGTCAAAGGGTACAAAAAAGACCAAAAAGACAAAGGGGTTCCCCCTCTGATTCTGATGATATGCCGATACTTTCCCCGCAACTTATTCCCATAAAGGGCGCCTTGGATGAGCCATTAGGGGGATCTGGTGCGGAGGCTGGCCCAGATCAGCCCAGCCCTGTGTTTATCACAGAGGAGATGCTAGCCGTATCCCTAGGGGGGCTAGAAGAGAGAATAGCAGCATTGATCGCTAGAGCTATTCCTGGCAAGAAACGGGTTAGATCCCCATCACCAAGAGGTGTATCCTCAGATGCTGAGATTCTCTCTCCGGAGGAATTGGAATCGCAGGAGGATCAACTAGACCTGAACCAAGAGGGTTCAGGGATTGAGGGATCTACCTCTGAGGAACCATTTTCAGACTCCCAGACAGAGAGACTGTGGGTACAGTCTTTGACGGACATGGTCCGCTCGGCATTTAGTTTACCATTGCCAGAGCCTCAGGTTCCTCCGGTATCCTCTCTGGGCTCTTTGAAAGCTCCGTTAAGCAACGCAGTTTTTCCGGTCCATCCTCTCTTGGAGGAATTGATCTTTCGGGATTGGGTACGGCCGGACAGGATTTTTCTGCCACCGAAGAGATTTGCGGTCATTTACCCCATGGAGGAAAAATTCTCCAAGAGGTGGAGGCTCCCAGTGGTGGATGCAGCCATCTCATGTGTGAATAAATCACTAACTTGCCCGGTGGAAAACATACATATGTTTAAAGATCCGGTTGATAAACGGTTAGAGACACTTTTAAAAGCATCCTTTGCTACGGCAGGAGCAGTGGTACAGCCAGCTGTGGCTGCAATTGGAGTTTGTCAGGCGTTAAAGGACCAGACAAAAGAAATGTTAAAGGACATGCCTACCCAACAAGCAGAAGAGTTTTCTGACATTCCCAGAGCTCTGTGTTTTGCTGTAGATGCTATAAAAGATTCCATCCAGCAGGCCTCTCGTTTATCACTATTTTTGGTGCACATGAGAAGGCTCTTATGGTTGAAGAACTGGGCGGCGGAGCCCCCATGCAAAAAGCTTCTGGCAGGGTTTCCCTTCCATGGAGGACGACTCTTCGGGGAGGATCTGGATAAATACATTCAGACTATTTCAAGTGGCAAAAGTACCCTTTTACCGGTCAAAAAGACATTCCGGGGTCCTACATTTAAAAGGCAGCTCTTTCCTGTCTCAGGGCCCTCAAATTCCAGGCAGTATCGACGGCCGCCTGCACGATCCAACGTTAACAGTAGATCGCAGGGACAGGCCCCTGGGGGTAAGAGGCCATGGTATCGCAAGCCGACAAAGACAGCCCCTAAGTCTGCCTTATGAAGGGGCGCCCCCACTCTCGCGGGTGGGGGGAAGGCTTCGTTTCTTCTCAGAAGTTTGGGAAGCCAAGATCCCCGACAAATGGGTCCGGGCGTCTGTAACCACAGGCTACAGACTGGAGTTTCTAAAGTGTCCTCCGCCTCATTTTCAAGAGTCAAGGCTACCAAAGGATACAGCAAGGAAGGCCTCAATGCTGGCAGCTTTGGATCACCTGCTTTGCCAGGACGTAATAATAGAGGTGCCAGCCCAAGAGCAAGGGCTAGGTTTCTATTCCAATCTCTTTGTCATACCAAAGCCCAACGGCGATGTCAGGCCAATCTTGGACCTAAAGAGGTTAAACAGTTACCTAAGGGTTCGTTCCTTCCGGATGGAATCCATTCGGTCAGCAGCCGCTGCGCTTCAGAGGGACGATTTTCTGGCCTCCATAGACATAAAGGATGCTTACCTTCATGTACCAATCTTTCAGTCGCATCAAAGATTTTTACGCTTCGCGGTGGGGCAGCGACACTTCCAATTCAGGGCGCTCCCCTTCGGGCTGGCCACGGCCCCCCGGGTATTCACGAAGATCCTAGCCCCAGTTCTGGCCAATTTAAGGATCCAAGGGGTCACAGTCCTAGCGTACTTGGACGACCTTTTAATCATAGATCACTCACGGCCGTGTCTGCAACAGGCAGTAAACCTCACGGTTCAGTACCTCGAAGGATTCGGCTGGGTCCTAAACCGGGGAAAGTCAGCGTTCCAGCCTACAAAGCAGTTGGAATACCTCGGCATGAGGTTAGACACAGAACAGCAAAGGGTGTTCCTGCCCCTTGTAAAGATCGAGGCTATCAAGGGGTTGGTTCAGTTGGTTCTAAGCAAGAAAAAAACAACTATTCGCCTGTGTATGCGATTACTAGGCAAGCTAGTGGCCACGTTCGAGGCAGTACCATACGCTCAGATCCACACTCGCGTCCTACAGGCAGCCATTCTAGCAGCCTGGGGCAAGAGAGCACATGCCTTAGAGTCCCCTTTGACGCTATCATCAAGGGTCCGACAAAGCCTGGCCTGGTGGTTGAACCCTCAGAATCTTCTAAAGGGAAGATCCTTCAGCCCTGTTGTCTGGAAGGTAGTTACCACAGACGCCAGCCTGGCAGGCTGGGGGGCGGTCTTCGAGGGGTTCTCTCGCCAGGGAACTTGGGTGAAAACAGAGAGGCAGCTCCCCATCAATATCTTGGAGATCAGAGCTGCTCGCCTAGCCCTTCTGGCATGGACCTCCAGATTACAGGGGTTCCCGGTGAGAATCCAGTCAGACAATGCCACAGCGGTGGCATACATAAACCACCAAGGGGGAACCAGGAGTCAGGCCGCTCAGAGGGAGGTGAGCTTGATTTTTCAGTGGGCAGAGGTTCATGTACCCTGCATTTCAGCGATATTCATTCCCGGAGTGGACAACCTGCAGGCAGACTTCTTAAGTCGCCAGAGTCTGTTGCCAGGGGAGTGGTCTCTGCATCCCCAGGTCTTTCAGACAATCTGCCAGAGGTGGGGAATGCCAGACGTAGATATAATGGCATCCAGGTTCAACAAGAAACTAGACAGGTTCGTGTCTCGAGCGAGGGACCCTATGGCCTGCGGAACCGATGCGTTGGTTTGCCCTTGGCATCAATTCAAACTTCTATATGCATTCCCTCCGCTACAGTTACTTCCTCGCCTGTTGCGCAGGATCAGAGTGGAGCACAAGCGGTCATTCTAGTAGCTCCAGCTTGGCCCCGGAGGACATGGTACTCACTAGTCCTGAAGATGGCAGTGGGAGACCCTTGGACTCTTCCTCTACAACCAGACCTACTCTCACAAGGCCCGATCCTCCACCCTACATTACAACGTCTAAATTTGACGGCCTGGAGGCTGAATCCCTGATTCTCAGGGGTAGAGGTCTGTCTAGGCAGGTAATTCCTACCCTGATTAGGGCCAGAAAGCCGGCCTCCAGGGTGATTTATTACAGGGTGTGGAGGAACTACGTAGGCTGGTGTGAATCCAAAAGATGGAATTCCCGCAAATATACCATTGATAGGGTGTTAAGTTTTCTCCAGCTAGGAGTGGATAAAGGCCTGGCATTAAGCACAATCAAGGGACAGATTTCAGCTCTGTCAGTGTGGTTTCAGAGGCCGCTGGCCACCCACTCGCTGGTAAAGACCTTCATACAGGGGGTCTTGCGTATTAGACCTCCTGTCAAGTCACCAATTTGTCCATGGGACTTAAATCTTGTCCTGTCCACTCTACAGAAACAACCCTTTGAGCCGTTGGCTGAGATTCCTTTAGTCTTACTGACAAGAAAGTTGGTTTTCTTGGTCGCCATAGTTTCGGCCAGGAGAGTGTCAGAATTAGCAGCCTTATCGTGTAAGGAACCATATCTCGTTCTACATAAGGACAGGGCAGTTCTCCGGCCCCATCCTTCCTTTCTACCAAAAGTTATATCCAATTTTCACTTGAACCAGGATTTGGTACTTCCATCCTTCTTTCCAAAACCCACATCTAGAAAGGAGGGGTTGCTGCATACCTTGGATATTGTCCGGGCCATGAAGGCCTATCTTAAAGCTACAGAAAAGATCCGGAAAACAGATGTGTTGTTCGTTCTACCAGATGGCCCCAAGAAGGGGCAGGCAGCTGCAAAATCCACCATCTCGAGATGGATTAGACAATTAATCATTCAAGCCTACGGTTTGAAGAGGTTGCCTCCTCCTTTGTCGGTAAAGGCCCATTCTACCAGGGCCATGGGCGCCTCCTGGGCAGCACACCATCAGATCTCTATGGCTCAGATATGCAAGGCGGCGACGTGGTCATCAGTCCACACGTTTACAAAGTTTTATCAACTAGACGTGAGAAGGAATGCGGATTCTGCCTTTGGACAGGCAGTACTACAGGCTGCAGTTTAAGATCCTCGGGATCAGAGGCACCCTTGGTTGTAAAGAAGAAAAAAAAAAAAAAAAAAAGTTTTTTTTTTCTTGACTAAGTTGGAATTATTATTATTATTTGAGTATACCTCTAAATTAAATCCTTCTTTGGAAGATGTCTCCCTCCCCTCATTAAAGCATTGCTTTCGGACATCCCATATAGTAATGAATATGCCGCTCTGTGTCCCGTGATGTACGAGAAAGAAAAAGGGATTTTTAAATACAGCTTACCTGTAAAATCCTTTTCTTGGAGTACATCACGGGACACAGAGCTCCCACCCCTCTTTTGGGGAAACATTTTGGGAGGCATACTGCTTGCTACAAAACTGAGGGACTCCCTCTAGGGGAGGGGGTTATATAGGGAGGGGACTTCCTGTTTGAGATTGCCAGTGTCCACACCTGAAGGTACTCCATATAACCCATATAGTAATGAATATGCCGCTCTGTGTCCCGTGATGTACTCCAAGAAAAGGATTTTACAGGTAAGCTGTATTTAAAAATCCCTTTTTTTTACTTAAAGACTGAGTCTGATGATATTTACCAAATTTAACCTCTAAGGCCGCGTACACACGATGAGATATGTCCGCTCAAACTTGTCCGACGGACAGTTTAGAGCGGACATGTCTCATCGGATTTTGGTCCGATGGTGTGTATACGCCATCGGACCAAAATCCGATGAGACATGTCCGCTCTAAAAAAATCCCCGCCGGCAGACAAAGCGGTGATGTGACGTTGACGCCGCCACGTCACCGAACCAGGAAGAAAAATACTTCCGCACATGCGTCAAATCCATTCGACGCATGTGTGGGCAGATATGTCCGCTGGTGAGTGTACTAACCAGCGGACATATCAGACGGACAGGTTTGTAGAGGACAAATTTCAAAGCATGCTTTGAAATTTGTCCGATGGACAAACCTGTCCGCTAGCCCGTACACACGATCGGCTTTGTCTGCTGAAACGGTCGACCGGACCGTTTTCAGCGGACAAATTTGATCGTATGTACGCGGCCTAATAGTATATAGGGCATATCTGTCTGTTATTCTCAGTGGTATGAGATTTTGCTCCCGACCATATAGTTGGTTATTTATATTTACTACTGCATATAGATATTTAAGAATGAATTACCTTTTATTTTAAACTTTACATATTAACTAAATTATACACCACACTTTTTTTAAGGTTATTATCCGATTAATCATAACGATAATCGGACAACTAATCGATTATGAAAATAATCATTAGTTGCAGCCCTAGTTATCAACAAATATCCAAAGCTTTGAACATCTCACAGAGCACTGTTCAATCCATCATCCGAAAATGGAAAGAGTATGGCTCAACTGCAAACCTACCAAGACATAACCATCCACCTAAAGTGACATGCTGGGCAAGAAGAGCAATAATCAGAGAAGCCAAGAGGCCCATGGTAACTGAAGGAGCTGCAGAGATCCATAGCTCAGATGGGTGAATGTGTCCACAGGACAACCATTAGTTATACACTCCACAAATCTGGCCTTTTATGGAAAAGTGGCAATAAGAAGCAAGCCATTGTTGAAAAAAGCCATAAGAAGTCCTGTTTGCAGTTTGCGAGAAGTCATGTGGGGGACACAGCAAACATGTGAAAGAAAGCGCTCTGTTCAGATGAGAAACTTTTACTTTTTGGCCTAAAAGAAAAACGCTATGTGTGGTGGAAAAACGAACATTGCACTGAACACACGATCCACACTGCGAAATGTGGTGGCAGCATCATGTTGTAGGGATGCTTTTCATCAGAAGGTGCAGGAAAGCTGATCAGATTTGAGGGGACAATGGATAGAGCCAAATATAGGGCAATCTTAGAAAACTTGATAGAGTCTGCAAAAGACTTGAGACTGGGGAGGAGGTTTACCATTCAGCAGGACAACGACCCTAAGCATACAGCCAGAGCTACAATGGAATGGTTTAGATCAAAGAATATTCATGTGTTAGAATGGCCCATTCAAGGTCCAGACCTAAATCCAATTAAGAATCTGTGGCAAGACTTGAAAATTGCTGTCTACAGCTCAGGTGGGAGAATCTGTCCTCAGGACAACTATTAGTCGTGCAGTTTGCGATAAGCCATGTGGGGGGCACAGCAAACACGTTAAAGAAGTTGCTCTGGTCAGATGAGAATTTTTTTTTTCCGTTTTTGTGCAAAATGCCGTGTGTGGCGGAATTGCTCTCTGTCCAATCTGACAGAACTTGAGCTGTTTTGCAAAGAAGAATGGGCAAAAATTTCACTATCTAAATGTGCAAAGCCAAACTCTAGAAGGGCCGGACTTTGGCCAGCACGGTGGAAATTTACCCGGTATTAGTGGGATGAATACTGCCCCATCGTTGGTATCATAGGGAGGAATAATGCCCCTTTAGTGGTGTCGGTAGGAGACATGGTGCTCCATTGTCTGTGTAAGATGGCAGAATAGTGTCTTGTATCAGTGGGTGAGATAGTAACCCAAGGGCTGGATAAAGGCAAGCAAAGTGTGGCCCTGGTGCCAAAGTTTGGAGACCAATGTTCTATCGCAAAAAATCCCAATAAAATATGTTTGTTTTTGGTTGTAACATGACAAACTGTGGAAAATGTCAAGGGGGTATGAAAACTTTTTCAAGGCACTGTAAATCCCATAGAGCAATGTTTCTCAATGCCAGTCCTCAAGTACCCCAACAGGTCATGCTTTCAGCCTTTACATTATTTTGCACAGGTAATTTGATCAGTTTCACTGCCTTAGTAATTTCCACAGCTGTTCCATCTGGGAGAAATCTTGAAAGCATGGCCTGTTAGTGGTACTTGAGGGCTGGATTGAGAAACATTGCCATAGAGCACCTGTGGAGAGAGCGCAAAGCAGCAGTTGGTGAAAAGGAACCCTTCCAATCTAAGGCCGTGTACACACGGCAGAGAACCTCGACGGGCAGAACACATCGTTCCGCCCGTCGAGGTTCTCTGCCGGCCGTCGAAATCGGCGACCCGCCCGTCGGGAATGGCAACCAGCCATTCATCCAGGCGGGCCGTCGAGCAAATAGAGAGCGTGCTCTCTATTTCTGCTCGACGGGCTTCCCGACGGGAAGCTCGCCGAGAGCGTACACACGGCCGAGGTCCTTGCTGGAATGCAGCTTCCAGCGAGGTTCTCGCTGGTTTCCAGCGAGAACCTCGGTCGTGTGTACGCCGCCTAAGAGACCTAAAGCAGTTGGCGAAAGAATAGTGAGTGGTCCAAAATTCCAGTAGAGAGGTGTAAGGCGGCGTACACACAACCGAGGTTCTCGCTGGAAACCAGCGAGAACCTCGCTGGAAGCTGCATTCCAGCGAGGACCTCGGTCGTGTGTACGCTCTCGGCGAGCTTCCCGTCGGGAAGCCCGTCGAGCAGAAATAGAGAGCACGCTCTCTATTTGCTCGACGGACCGCCTGGATGAATGGCTGGTTGCCATTCCTGACGGGCGGGTCACCGATTTCGACGGCCGGCAGAGAACCTCGACGGGCGGAACGTTGTGTTCTGCCCGTCGAGGTTCTCTGCCGTGTGTACACGGCCTAAGAAACTCATTGATGGTTACAGGAAGCAATGATTTCAGTTATTCCCCCCCCCCCCCCAAGGGGTGTGCTACCAAATATTACATTTGAGGATGCCAATAATTTTGTCCAGTCCATTTTTTGAGTGGAATGTGTCAGATTTGTCTTTTTGTTTGTCCATATGTTTGTGTCAAACCAATACAAACAAAAGAAATAAACATGAGAATGCCTAAACCTTTCCAATTGCAGATCAGTCTAGGCGGGGGCGTGGTCTGCGCATGGCCGAGTGAGGTTGTGAAGGTGTGAGCTCCCGCTACCTCCATGCCCTCCGTGCGTGACATATACTTATAGACCGAGGAAGGTGATCTATTACCGCTGAAATCCCTGGTGAAATCCCCCCGGACTGCCCCTGGAACCGCTGGGAGCTGTCTTGGGCTTGAAGCCCGCGTATCGTCCCCCCGCTGATCCCACTGCCCGCCGCGTCCTGTGCCCCCGCCCTCTGCCGGATGCATGGTGTGTATGCTGGCGCTGTTGATGAGATCCGTCGGCCCCAGCGCAATCAAAAAATAGAGGGAGCCAGACTCTGAGAGAAAGGAGCTGAGGAGACCGGAGACGGGAGCAGGAACGAGATGCAGGTTGGGAGACTGCATCAGTGAAGCTCCATAGCTGGATAGGTGGCTGTGTGCGGTGTGCAGTGAGCTGTGTGGAGGGTCTATCCCAGCCTCCCAAGCTTCCAAGTGCCTTAGAGAGATGCCGAGAGGAGTGCGTAGCACAAAGCTTAAAAGCTAAAAACTAAGGTGGAAAGTGGAGGGGAGGTATGTGTGCAGCTAGAGCCAGAGACACACGTACATCCCGGAGGACCGCATTGTTAATACAGCCACCCAACCTAGCGGGCCACCTGGAGATCCAGAGCTATTTTTCTAAAATGGAGAAAGGGGGTGAGCAGGGTCAGAGCCTGGAAAATCTGCAGATACAAAAACAGAACACCATCCCAAGGCCAGAGGTGCGGGCAGACGTGGAGACACTACAGATAGCCCCTCAAAGCCCCCGGGTGACCAATACAGGTGGGAGCGACCCCCCCCCCCCCCTCTAGGTTGAGTGAAGGGGGGGGAAGAGTGAGCTTGAGACCTTAAAATCCCTGATACAGGCATTACCAACAAGAGAGGACATCACTATACTAATTACGAAAATAGAGGAAGCTCACTGCAGAGAAATGGAAGAGATTAAAGGGGAAGTTCAGGGCCTGGAAAAACGTACGACAATGAATGAAAGTACCTCCAAAGACCTTACATTGCGTGTGACGACATTGGAACAGGAAAGAAATTAGAGGTGATTAACTCCCTACAGCTACAACTAGAGGAAATCCAAGACAGGAACAGACGGAATAATCTACGCATACGAGGTATCCCTGAAGCAGCAGCCCCAGAAGACCTCCAAGAGACGGTAAAAAATATTTTTCTGGTTACTATTGAAAGATGCTTTGCCCTTAAAACTTGAGATGGACAGAGTTCATAGGGCCTTAGGCCCAAGCCCAAAGATAGCTCTCGGCCTCGAGATGTGATATGTAGACTGCATTACTTTAGACAAAAAGAGGCAATCTTAAGGAAATCTTGGGATATGGGGACTATAGAGTTTAATGGAGCTCAGTTGAAGATACTACCAGATCTATCAAGTGCTACTCTGCAACGGAGAGCTATGTTACGTCCTATATTAGATCGAATAAGGGAGATAGGGGGAACATACAGATGGAGGTATCCAATATCAGTTTTGATCAGGAAACAAGACACAGGTACATTTTGGCTGCGCTCTGAGAATGACTTGCCGGAACTTTTTTCCTTCTTGGGGATCAATCCTTTCGAGGTTGTGGATTGGAGACAGCCAATCTTGAGGAATAATTAAAGATTGATAACTTGTTTGCTGCCCCTCTCTCCCCCCCCCCTTTTTTTGTCCTTTTGAGAGAGACTGGACTTTTTTTTTTTTTTTTTGCTGCGTTTTTTGCTTTATCTCCTCTGGATTCTTTAAAACCCCTGAGTGCTGTATACGGTGTGTGGAGTATGCGGGGTCCCCCCCCCCCCGCACCATACGATCGTGAATGGGAGCGAGGAGGGGGAGTTTATTGGGGTGGGGGATGGGGGTTAGGATCAGGGGGAGGGGGGGTGGGGATTAGATGGGGGGATTAGGGCAGGGAAGGGGGGGCGAGGAGTGGGGGTATAAGGGGGGGTTCGGGGGAGGGGGGACTTTCTCCTTTTTCCTTCTCCCCCCGACGGTTTTGGGTAGTACACAACAATTACACCATAACAGATAATATACATTAGATAATATAAGATGATATATACAATTACACACCCCACACAGAGGTTAAGGGGGTTAAGGGGTGCGAATTAAAGTGTGAACATTAAATAGGAGGGTAACACATAAGTCACTAAATAGGTTAGTTACAAAATTCACAGCTCACAGCGGGGCCCTTACAGGAGATAATAAATTAAAATAGTACTTGGCAATAGAGCAGCAAGGCTCTACACATGTTTAACATTCACAGTTGATATACACTAAGTAGTAAAACACATATTAGAGGGGGTAGGGAGGGGGGGAGGGGGGGGAGGCTCTCCCGACTCCAAGCAGGTTTTATTGATTACCTAGGTACGAGGATCAGTACAATTTATTTGGAATTATCAATGTATTATTAATGTATTATGAACATGTACGAGAATTGGATCTGGGAAAATTATCTGGATAGGGCACGGATTGAGACGTGCCACGTATGATGTCTTAGAATGTATTATAAAATTAGTTTTTTTTCCTTTTTTTTTTTTTTTTTTATTACTGTAAGAATACTGTATTACAGACTATATTCACTATGTACTGTGAGAATGTTACATGAATAGCTGGTATATACATCCTGTAGAGGGACTTACCCTTAGTGCCGGGAGTGGGGGGGGGAGAAATGGACACATACGGGGAAGCCACTAGGGGGTGGGAGGACACTACCCTGGGGCTATTAGCGAATAGGTACTTAGGGAGAATGAGTAGTTCAATAGCAGGGCAATAATATGAAGAGAACGGGAGGGAGGGGAGAGAAGGGGGAGGAATTAAATAGGGTAACTCGGGAACCAGGGATTAACAAAAATAGGTAACATAATATACAATATAATTTAAATAAAGTGGAGTTGGAAGGAGGGCTGGGAGGAGCGGGGGCACCTTGGTGCAGGAGCGTGCGTAACCAGTACCCCCCGATAGGGAATTACTCAGGGGATTACTCAGGGGACAGGGTATTAGAGTAAGCAAGTAGGAGCTAAATTGGCTCTGGGGTAGAGGGGGGGGGGGGGTCTTTGTACTAAACCCTCTCGATCCTCACTGTCAATAAGTTAGGGGAAGCGGAGGGTTGGGTCGGGGGTGTTTTTTTTTTTTTTTCTTTCTTCTTCTCTCTCCTCTCCTTATCCCTGTGTCCTCCCCTCCCTCTCTCATTTACTCTACCTTATCTCCCTGTTCCTAGGGAGAAAGGGAATAAATATTTCTAGCTTTGTGGAGTGGACCGCGATTAGAAGGGAGAGGGAGGGGAGGGGGAAAGGGGAAGGAAAAAGAGAAGAAAAAAGAAGGTCCTTTGTTGTGAAGATGGGGGGTATAAGGATTACCACTATTAACGTTAAGGGATTAAACACCCCAGAAAAAAGGAGAATGCTCCTTAGTGAACTTAAACGAATGCGCTCAGATGTGTCCAAGAAACCCATCTTAGAGCCAGTCGGTTACCCTATTTACAAAATAGATACTTCCCCTGTTCCTACCACGCCTTTAGCCCAGCATCCAAATCCTATATTAATATCCAACCAGATTGCTTGGTCACTAACGGAAAAACAGACGAAAATGGAAGGTATATATTTTTAAAAGGTACCTTAGGAGACGAGAAAGTAACACTAGCTACTGTATATACGTATCAAGATACCTTCTTGATTAGAGTATTGTCTAAATTAGACAAATTCATAGAAGGGAAGTTGATCCTAGGAGGAGATATTAACATGACACTGGACCCCAAACTAGATACATCTCTAGGGTCTTCGTCTCTATCAGGAAAATCTAGGAGGCGGGTCATGCGGAAGTTAAAAGAAATGCATCTGGTAGACGCTTGGAGGATATTCCATGGGGAGGAGAGAGATTATACCTTCTATTCTAATCCACATAAAAGGTATTCCCGGTTGGATTATTTCTTGATTCCTCACTATCTATTGACAGTAGTTGAGGAAGTAAATATTGGGAATATAACTTGGTCAGACCACGCCCCAGTGACAATCGACATAATAATATCAGGCAAGGCTCTCTCCACGGGGTATCGCTGGCGCCTGAATGAAAGCCTATTACAGACCCCAGAGGTTAAAGAGGCAGTAGAAAAGGAACTAGGAGAGTACTTTCGGATCAACGATACCCCGGGGAGCGACCCAAGCGTGGTGTGGGAGGCCCATAAGGCAGTGATGAGGGGACTATTGATAAAGCACGGGGCAAGAATAAAAAGACTGCGAGAAAATCATGTTAGGAAACTAACAATAGATATCCAAACCTTGGAAATGCAACACAAAGGTACACAGTCAACAAATGTAGGTGAAGAACTAGGACATAAAAGGAGAGAGTTAGCAGACCTACTGAGGTATAAAGCTAAAGCAATTATTCAAGTAGGTAGAAGGATAACATACGAATTAGGCAATAAGTGTGGTAAAATCTTAGCAGGGAAACTGAAGGACACTAGGAACACTGTGTATATACCACATATCAAGGGAAAGAATGGCCAGGTAATGTCACTCCCTAAAGATATAGCGCAGAGATTTAGAGAATACTACTCCTCCTTATACAATTTAGAACAAATAGACATCCCTAGAGGAAGGATAGAGGACTACTTATCCTCATATCTTAAAAGATTACCTTCGACTGAAAGGGAGAACCTGGACAGACCCATCTCAATGGAGGAACTTCAAGGAGTTATGAAAATGGTAAAAAAAAGGGAAAGCTCCAGGCCCAGATGGGTTCTCTATTCAATATTATCAGCATTTCTACCCCGCTCTTGGATCGTACATGATTAGGATGTTCAATGAGATCGGCCGATCTACCGCACTCCGCCCGGAAGCCCTTATGGCACATATTGCGGTGATTCTCAAAGAAGGGAAGGACCCGGCGGAGTGCGGTAGCTACCGCCCGATCTCATTGTTGAACACAGATTTAAAACTCTTTACTAAATTAATAGCATCCCGACTACAGCCCCTCTTGACACAGCTAATATATCTAGACCAGGTGGGTTTTATCCCGACCCGGGAAGCCAGGGACAATACTATTAAAGTGTTGAACCTGGTACACTGGGCAAGGGAAACCAAAACACCCTCAATCTTTCTGAGTACGGACGCCGAAAAGGCCTTCGACCGAGTTAATTGGAAGTTTATGGCAGGAGTACTAAGACATATTGGATTAGGAGAACATATGTATAGATGGATTATGGGGGTATATACTACACCTCAAGCACTAATCAAGGTAAACGGGATCCTTTCAGAGCCTATCAAAATCCTGAATGGAACAAGACAGGGGTGCCCGCTGTCCCCGCTATTATATGTTTTGACACTGGAACCTCTGTTGAATAGGATAAGGCAAAACCCGAGAGTCCGGGGATTAGATATAGGGGACAGAGAATATAAAATTTCTGCATTTGCAGATGATATGCTGTTCACCATATCCCACCCCCAGGAATCATTACAGAATCTGATGAGAGATATAGAGGAGTATGGGAAATTAGCAAATCTAAAAATCAATTATGAGAAATCAGAAGCAATGAGTGTGGAACTACCGGGGGGCTTACAACAAACCCTAAAACCTAATTTTAAATTTAAGTGGGTTAAGACAGCCCTGAAATATCTGGGGATACATATCCCACCAAAATTAGGCAACATTTTTGAAGCAAATTTCCCTCCACTGATGAATATAATTAAGAATACTCTGAAGAAATGGCAGAGGGGATTTCATTCTTGGTTTGGGAGATGTAATGCTATTAAGATGAGTATACTCCCTAGAGTACTGTATTTGTTTCAAGCAATACCAATTAAGATCCCCCTGCCTTCTTACTTCAAGTAAATAGGCTTCTTTTTAAATTCATTTGGTCCAAGAAAAAACCCAGGATCAGTAGGAGTAGGATGTTTCTACCTAAGAGTAATGGAGGCTTAGCAGTACCAGATGTAACTAAATACTACCAGGCGGTCCATATGGGTAGGATCATAGAATGGGGCAGGAGCATAGGATCAAAGCTATGGGTAGACCTTGAACAAGAAACCAGCCAAGTCCCACTGCAAAGAGCACTTTGGTGCTATCAAACACTGCCGACACAGTAAAAAAAACACCCAACTATAGGGGCAACGTTAGCAATAGGCCACAAGATATGCCAATTAGGTAAGTACACCTCAAGCTACTCCCCCCTGTATCCAGTATTGGGAAACCCATGCTTCCCACCAGGCATGGAGAAAGGAGCATACAGGAATCTTAGAGAGAGGGGCCTTACACAGATAGTACATTTTGCAGAACGAGAGAGATGGCCAACTGCATCCTCATTGGTACTCCCGGAAGGAAGATATGGGGTTAAAAACTGGCAAGCTATACAATTGTGCCATTTCCTGAACTCCTTGGGACCAACAAGCAGATACAAAAGGGAATTAACACAATTTGAAAGATATTGTGAGGACCAGGAACCTCCAAATAAACTACTATCTAAGATGTATAGGTTAGGAATAACACCTTTAGAAGGCCAGGAGATACCATCTATAAGAGAATGGGCCAGAGATATGGAGAGAAATTTCTCTCAAATTCAGCAGCAAAAAATAATGAATCTAACTATGAAAACATCAATAAGTACTAGGCTCCAAGAATTAAATTATAAAATATTAAATAGATGGTACTACACACCAGAGAAACTGAGTAGGGTGTTTCCTGGAACCTTAGATATCTGTTGGAGATGCAAGAAAGATAGGGGAACTATGTACCATTTATTTTGGACTTGCCCAAAGATTAGGAAATACTGGCAGGAAGTACTAAAGATAACCCAAAAATGTACAACATACCAAATACAGGACGATCCAGCCTTCTGTCTGCTACACCCAACACAGATTCCAATAAAAACATATAAGAAGTCGATCATATGCCATATGATCAATTAAGCTAAGGCTGGGATAACTCAAAATTGGAAAAAAAACAACCCCCCTAAGATAACCGACTGGCTCCATAGGGTTAGAAATATTTGTGCGATAGACGTGGTACTATCAGCCCAAGATAGAAAGGAACAATATAATATGACTTGGGGAACATGGAATGTATTTATGTATTCAGAAGAAGGGAGGAGATTGATGGGGAGGGGAGTGGAGCAACGGGATAGAGCGAGGTCCTAAGAAATTGGACAAGGAGTTTGCTCTACTGGAAGGGAGAGGAGGGAGACACTGGAGGGTTTGGGGGGGGGGTTCCCCCCTTTTTATTTTTTTTTTTTGGGGTAGGGGAGGTAAGGGTGGGAAGAAGGAAATAAAGGGAGATACGGTAACACAATAGAACATGGGAATTATAAATGGAATTAAGGATAGGGGGAATGCGAGGGTAAAGATGACAATTAAAGAGAGATAATAGGGTGAGGCTGGAGAGAATAGGGAAATATAACACCCCATTAACTAGAGGGGGAACTCAAACCTGGAGGAGAAATTTCAGGAGATAATACATGGCCCTGTAGCTAGGAGAACCCCAGACGTAAATACCTAGCCTTCACCCACCCCTCCCCTGTTATCTCCAAGTCTCTCTAAATCTTAACGAGTATAAAGGACTATGAGATAAATATGATATTGTTCTGTTTATATGTTTTATTTCAATGTAATGGATAAGTAACTTCTGTTGTAAAACCAATATTTCCTAAATAAAGAAGGATTACATTTAAAAAAAAAACCTTTCCAATTGCAACAACTTTCGAAATGGTGCATTATCTGACAGAAATTTGAGTGGGGTGTCCAAAAATGTGAATGGTATTGCTCTTAGTCAAACCACATCCCTAAATATAGAATATCTATGTGCACCCCAAAGGGTGTATTTTCCTCTATGGGACTTTAAATTGGAGAGACTGGGTAATTGGATAGTAATATATAAATCAAAAAGTTATTTTAGAAAATTATCATTTATTGAAAAAAGTTTTAATAGTAAGTATAGGAACGGCTAGTCTCATCATACAAGTCACATCCAAGGAAGTGAGGGAAGCAATATGAGACACGACATCGGCAACGAGATGTAGAAAAGATAACAAGCACATATATAACGGCAATATTGCAGAACCCAATACTGTCTGTAAAATAAGACAGGAAAAAACCCAACGTTTCGAGACGTCTTTTTTTCTTTTATAGGACCTCCTCTTCAGGGGAAGGGGATTGCAGTTTCTGCTGATAGCAGTATCTGTATTTAGCGAGGTAAACGGACAAAAGATATGGAGAAAAAACAAGGAGAGAAAAGATCATGAAAATATACTCATAATCACAGTGCTTCCTATGCGCTAAGAAGTGTAAGCATATACAGACCGATTTATAAAAACATATATGAACATATCTCTTACAAAGTCGTAAATACTCACCATTGCCACACAAATATGTGTTCCAAAAAAGTTTGGTGCTGATCATTAAAAAGGCATGCTCATTCCAGATATATGAGATAAATAAAATCTGGAAAAAGAAGGGGGGGGATAATCGGCTCCAGCAAGGACTCACGGATATCGACACGGGGGCGTAATTAATACAAGCCTTACCTCCAGGAAATTATATGCACGCCAACCAAAAGGGGGTGCGGATGAGCATATCCCCTGCCAGAAAAATGCCTAACGGGTACAAATAAATGGGTAAAGAAAATACCCTAAGAAAGGAATTCATTCATTTATCCCTGTCTTTAAGGGATGTTAAATTTGATACAAGAGGAAGACCTACCTGTAATATAGGTGAAGTGATTCATCTGGGGCCATATTCTAGTGAGAGAGGTGACCCAGCAATTTGTATGGAACTCTCCTCTTAATCTCTTAGGTTCAAATTCCTATTATACCCTGCAAGGGGTGAGGGGAAAAAAAGAAAAGGGGGATTTAAGACAAGAACCCCAAATCTAGTTCTTCTCAGCACTGTTATATCTAACGGCAAAAAAAGGGGGGAGAATGCTTTAACTCTGAATATATATGTGCTTACCTAAAAGAAGGGCATATAGGGGAGGCTGGAGGAGGTATGTAGCGTGGTCCGATCAGTATAATACTTGGGAATTTATTTTTTGGTTTGCAGTGTGCCAGGCTGAATTCAGCATGTCTCCAGCCCAGTGTCTCTCTAAAATTGTTCAGTTCCTTGTGGATTGCCTTACCATCTCAGAATTTGTGTGTGTGTGTGTGTGTGTGTGTGTGTGTATACTGCTTAATGCATCTTTCATCATGAATGTGCTGTGCAAAATGGAAAGGAGGACGGAAAATAAATCGTAGGAGTGAATGGTTTGTACACATTGTAGAAGTAATGCTTTGGAGTTCAAACCTTGTAAGAAGTGTCAGAGGTGGTCTTGGCTTCCTGATACCTCATTTCCCAGAAGAAAAATTTGAAGAGCGGCTGTTCGGTGCCATGCAGGCTGCCTACAAAAGGCCCAGTAGAGGGTAAACGGGTAACTATTTCATTTGGAGGTGGGGTTTACATTGGAGCCAATAAGTCTAACTAAAAGTACAGTTGGACATCATCTCCACCTTTGGCAACATGTTATACCGCTGCACACAAACAATTTTCATGTCATTGAAGAAAACGGCATTTTTCTTGATGTGATTCCTCTTAAGCCTGCCTTGCATAGACACGATCATGAAAAAAAAATGCTCTAGCACAGCGCGGTGACGTACAACATGTACGACGGCACTATAAAGGGGAAGTTCCATTCGAATGGCGCCACCCTTTGGGCTGATTATGCTAATTTCCTGTCTCATAACTTCTGAGCATGCACGTTTTTTTTTTTTTTTTCAAAGCGTACACACGACCACTTTTCACGACGTGAAAAAATAGAGCCTGTTCTAAACTTTTAATGGCCATTTTTCTTTCTCGTACATCACGGGACACAGAGCGGCATATTCATTACTATGTGGGTTATATGGAGTACCTTCAGGTGTGGACACTGGCAATCTCAAACAGGAAGTCCCCTCCCTATATAACCCCCTCCCCTAGAGGGAGTCCCTCAGTTTTTTCGCCAGTGTCTTAGGTGTTGGTCACGGAATAGCTTTGCTCCACATCCTTGGGATTAAGGGCGGGCTAACCGGATCTGTCCAAGGAGCCTCAGTGCCAAAGTGGACAGTACCCGGGCCCCAAGCCGTGGGGTTTTGCCTATAATGCTCCTCTTTGGAGGGCTGGACCCTGGGCCCAGGACTTGGAGTTTGTAAAAAACCATAAGTTCCTGTTTGCCAGGGTGCTATATAGGTCCAGGACAGTGGGTACCTTCATAGGACCCCAGGGCCTGAAGGTCTACTACGCTACCCACGGAGATGGGAGAAGATTGGATCAGTTTGCTGGACAAACATTCTGCAGCATGGAGCAGGTAAGGGGGAGCCTGCGGGACTTGGTTCGACAGCAGGCTCTCCGGGGTAACCTAAAAAGGGGGATAGCCTAAGTATGCTCTGCATGGGCAACCTTGTTCACTATGTCTAAAGAGAGACAGGATGACACCTTTTCTCCCCCATCACTAGGTCCCCCTGTCTAAATATGTGTGCTAGCTAAACCTGCTGTTTCTTCCTAGGACTAGTAAGGATCCCTAGGGGCCTTTGGAGAGTCCTACCTGGCCGGGGGTTTGAATCTGCCGCCTATTTCTGCGTTCCTGGATCTCCAGCAGCGCGGCTCCTCCATGTTCCTCCTGTTTCCGGCGCGCGCACGTCTTAACGACGTTTTTCGCGCCGTTCAGACAGGAGGGCGGGGGGGGGCGGGCCTGCGGCGTCATACAGGGGCGCGCCTTTGTGCTGTTAGACAGCAGGCATTGTCAGTGCTCAGTCTGAGGCTGATTTTCAGAGGAGAGGACGCAGAGCGGCAGAACAGTGACTCCCGGTGGCGGAAGAGGGGTAGTACATGTGGACTTTGTTCCAATACCTTTTTGTTAAGCCAAGAAATCCCCCTTTTTTGCAGCAGGTTTGGAGGCTGGCAAACTTAGTTTGGGGTCACGGTATGTTGTCAAAAGAAAATATATAATATATTTAAAAAAAAAAAAAAAAAAAAAAAAAAGAACATACGGGATCCCATCAGTTTTTGGGCATTAGTGATCTATTGTCCCCTAAACTCTGATTTTTGTACTCCTGGCCACTACAGTCTGTTGTGTGGGCGGAGTCCCTCGATTTTGTATTATGGCTTCCAAGGGTTCGGGGTCAAAGGGTACAAAAAAGACCAAAAAACAAAAGGGTTCCCTTTCTGATTCTGATATGCCGATACTTTCCCCGCAACTTATTAACATAAGAAGCGCCTTGGATGAGCCATTAGGGGGATCTGGTGCGGAGGCTGGCCCAGATCAGCCCAGCCCTGTGTTTATCACAGAGGAGATGCTAGCCGTATCCCTAGGGGGGCTAGAAGAGAGAATAGCAGCATTGATCGCTAGAGCTATTCCTGGTAAGAAACGGGTTAGATCCCCATCACCAAGAAGTGTATCCTCAGATGCTGAGATTCTCTCTCCAGAGGAAGTGGAATCACAGGAGGATCAACTAGACCTGAACCAAGAGGGTTCAGGGATTGAGGGATCTGCCTCTGAGGAACCATTTTCAGACTCCCAGACAGAAAGACTGTGGGTACAGTCTTTGACGGACATGGTCCGCTCGGCATTTAGTTTACCATTGCCAGAGCCTCAGGTTCCTCCGGTATCCTCTCTGGGCTCTTTGAAAGCTCCGTTAAGCAACGCAGTTTTTCCGGTCCATCCTCTCTTGGAGGAATTGATCTTTCGGGATTGGGTACGGCCGGACAGGATTTTTCTGCCACCGAAAAGATTTGCGGTCATTTACCCCATGGAGGAAAAATTCTCCAAGAGGTGGAGGCTCCCAGTAGTGGATGCAGCCATCTCATGTGTGAATAAATCACTAACTTGCCCGGTGGAAAACATACATATGTTTAAAGATCCGGTTGATAAAAGATTAGAGACACTTTTAAAAGCATCCTTTGCTACGGCAGGAGCAGTGGTGCAGCCAGCGGTGGCTGCAATTGGAGTTTGTCAGGCATTAAAAGACCAGACAAAGGAAATGTTAAGGGACATGCCTACCCAACAAGCAGAAGAGTTTTCTGACATTCCCAGAGCTCTGTGTTTTGCGGTAGATGCTATAAAAGATTCCATCCAGCAGGCCTCTCGTTTATCACTATGTTTGGTGCACATGAGAAGGCTCTTATGGTTGAAGAACTGGGCGGCGGAGCCCCCATGCAAAAAGCTTCTGGCAGGGTTTCCCTTCCATGGAGGACGACTCTTCGGAGAGGATCTGGATAAATATATTCAGACTATTTCAAATGGCAAGAGTACCCTTTTTACCGGTCAAAAAGACATTCCGGGCTCCTACATTTAAAAGGCAGCTCTTTCCTGTCTCGGGGCCCTCTAATTCCAGGCAGTATCGACGGCCGCCTGCACGATCCAACGTTAACAGTAGATCGCAGGGACAGACCCCTGGGGGTAAGAGGCCGTGGTATCGCAAGCCGTCAAAGACAGCCCCTAAGTCTGCCTTATGAAGGGGCGCCCCCACTCTTGCGGGTGGGGGGAAGGCTTCGTTTCTTCTCAGAAGTTTGGGAAGCCAAGATCCCCGACAAATGGGTCCGGGCATCTGTAACCACAGGTTACAGACTGGAGTTTCTAAGGTATCCTCCGCCTCATTTTCAAGAATCAAGGCTACCAAGGGATCCAGCAAGGAAGGCCTCAATGCTGGCAGCTTTGGATCACCTGCTTGGCCAGGACGTAATTATAGAAGTGCCAGCCCAAGAGCAAGGCCTAGGTTTCTATTCCAATCTCTTTGTCATACCAAAGCCCAACGGCGATGTCAGGCCAATCTTGGACCTAAAGAGGTTAAACGGTTACCTAAGGGTTCGTTCCTTCCGGATGGAATCCATCCGGTCAGCAGCCGCCGCGCTTCAGAAGGACGATTTTCTGGCCTCCATAGACATAAAGGATGCTTACCTTCATGTACCAATCTTTCAGTCGCATCAAAGGTTTTTACGCTTCGCGGTGGGGCAGCGACACTTCCAATTCAGGGCGCTCCCCTTCGGGCTGGCCACGGCCCCCCGGGTATTCACGAAGATCCTAGCCCCAGTTCTGGCCAATTTAAGGATCCAAGGGGTCACAGTCCTAGCATACTTGGACGACCTTTTAATCATAGATCACTCACGGCCGGGTCTGCAAAAGGCAGTAAACCTCACGGTTCGGTACCTCGAAGAATTCGGCTGGGTCCTGAACCGGGGAAAGTCAGCGTTCCAGCCTACAAAGCAGTTGGAATACCTCGGCATGAGGTTAGACACAGAACATCAAAAGGTGTTCCTGCCCCTTGTAAGATCGAAGCTATCAAGGGGTTGGTTCAGTTGGTTCTAAACAAGAAAAAAACCAACTATTCGCCTGTGTATGCGATTACTAGGCAAGCTAGTGGCCACATTCGAGGCAGTACCATACGCTCAGATCCACACTCGCGTCCTACAGGCAGCCATTCTAGCAGCCTGGGGCAAGAGGGCACATGCCTTAGAGTCCCCTTTGACGCTATCATCAAGGGTCCGACAAAGCCTGGCCTGGTGGTTGAACCCTCAGAATCTTCTAAAGGGAAAATCCTTCAGCCCTGTTGTCTGGAAGGTAGTTACCACAGACGCCAGCCTGGCAGGCTGGGGGGCGGTCTTCGAGGGGTTCTCCCGCCAGGGAACTTGGGTGAAAGCAGAGAGGCAGCTCCCCATCAATATCTTGGAAATCAGAGCTGCTCGCCTAGCCCTTCTGGCTTGGACCTCCAGATTAAAGGGGTTCCCGGTGAGAATCCAGTCAGACAATGCCACGGCGGTGGCATACATAAACCACCAAGGGGGAACCAGGAGCCAGGCCGCTCAGAGGGAGGTGAACTTGATTTTTCAATGGGCAGAGGTTCATGTACCCTGCATTTCAGCGATATTCATTCCCGGAGTGGACAACCTGCAGGCAGACTTCTTAAGTCGCCAGAGTCTGTTGCCAGGGGAGTGGTCTCTGCATCCCCAGGTCTTTCAGACAATCTGCCAGAGGTGGGGAATGCCGGACGTAGATATAATGGCATCCAGGTTCAACAAGAAACTAGACAGGTTCGGTGTCGCGAGCGAGGGATCCTATGGCCTGCGGAACCGATGCGTTGGTTTGCCCTTGGCATCAATTCAAACTTCTATATGCATTCCCTCCACTACAGTTACTCCCGCGCCTGTTGCGCAAGATCAGAGTGGAGAACAAGCCAGTCATTCTAGTAGCTCCGGCTTGGCCCCGGAGGACTTCTTACTCACTAGTCCTGAAGATGGCAGTGGGAGACCCTTGGACTCTTCCTCTACAACCAGACCTACTCTCACAAGGCCCGATCCTCCACCCTACATTACAGCGTCTAAATTTGACGGCCTGGAGGCTGAATCCCTGATTCTCAGGGGTAGAGGCCTGTCTAGGCAGGTAATTCCTACCCTGATTAGGGCTAGAAAGCCGGTCTCCAGGGTGATTTATTACAGGGTGTGGAGGAACTACGTAGGCTGGTGTGAATCCAAAAGATGGAATTCCCGCAAATATACTATTGATAGGGTGTTAAGTTTTCTCCAGCTAGGAGTGGATAAAGGCCTGGCACTAAGCACAATCAAGGGACAGATCTCAGCTCTGTCAGTGTGGTTTCAGAGGCCGCTGGCCACCCACTCGCTGGTAAAGACCTTCATACAGGGGGTCTTGCGTATTAATCCTCCTGTCAAGTCACCAATTTGTCCATGGGACTTAAATCTTGTCCTGTCCACTCTACAGAAACAGCCTTTTGAGCCGTTGGCTGAGATTCCTTTAGTCTTACTGACAAGAAAATTGGTTTTCTTGGTCGCCATAGTTTCGCCCAGGAGAGTGTCAGAATTAGCAGCCTTATCGTGTAAGGAACCATATCTCGTTCTGCATAAGGACAGGGCAGTTCTCCGGCCCCATCCTTCCTTTCTACCAAAGGTTATATCCAAATTTCACTTAAACCAGGATTTGGTACTTCCATCCTTCTTTCCAAAACCTACATCTAGAAAGGAGGGGTTGCTGCATACCTTGGATATTGTCCGGGCCATGAAGGCCTATCTTAAAGCTACAGAAAAGATCCGGAAAACAGATGTGTTATTCGTTCTACCAGATGGCCCCAAGAAGGGGCAGGCAGCTGCAAAATCCACCATCTCGAGATGGATTAGACAATTAATCATTCAAGCCTACGGGTTGAAGAGGTTGCCTCCTCCGTTGTCGGTAAAGGCCCATTCTACCAGGGCCATGGGCGCCTCTTGGGCAGCACACCATCAGATCTCTATGGCTCAGATATGCAAGGCGGCAACGTGGTCATCAGTCCACACGTTTACAAGGTTTTATCAACTAGACGTAGAGAAGAAATGCGGATGCTGCCTTTGGTCAGAAGTACTACATGCGGATGCTGCCTTTGAGTTTGTCATCCTCGGCAGTACTACAGGCTGCAGTTTGAAACACCCTTGGTTAAAAAAAAAAAAAAAAAGAGTTTTTTTCTTGACTAAGTTGGAATTATTATTATGATTTGAGTTTATCTCTAAATTGAATCCTTCTTTGGAAGATGTCTCCCTCCCCTCATTAAAGCATTGCTTTCGGACATCCCACATAGTAATGAATATGCCGCTCTGTGTCCCGTGATGTACGAGAAAGAAAAAGGGATTTTTAAATACAGCTTACCTGTAAAATCCTTTTCTTGGAGTACATCACGGGACACAGAGCTCCCACCCCTCTTTTGGGTGACCATTTTGGGAGGCATACTGCTTGCTACAAAACTGAGGGACTCCCTCTAGGGGAGGGGGTTATATAGGGAGGGGACTTCCTGTTTGAGATTGCCAGTGTCCACACCTGAAGGTACTCCATATAACCCACATAGTAATGAATATGCCGCTCTGTGTCCCGTGATGTACTCCAAGAAAAGGATTTTAAAAATCCCTTTTTTTCAGGTAAAGCTGTATTTAAAACATCCCTTTTTTCTCGACTACAAAAATGCTCACTTGAGGCCCGCGCCTACACATCGGACTGTTTTTAACCACTTGACGGGCCCGCGCTACCACATCGAAAATGACGGCAACAGCGGGCCTGAAAATCCAACATGCCGTCATTTGACGGCATGTCATTCTGGCTTTCCCAGCGCGCGCTGTACAGCGCGCTGCGGGTAAGCCCTGTGTTGTCCGTGTCCCTTGGACACGCCAATCACAGATCGCGAACAAACGGCCAATCAGAGCGGCCGTTTGTGATGCGATCTGTGGGCCAATGAGAGATGATCTCTCATAGATCATCTCTCATTGCCGGCTCACACAGAGACAATGTCCTGTCTCTGGGAAGGGAGGAGCCCGATCTGTGTTCCTTCCTACATAGGGACACAGATCGGTCACCCCCCCTCCCCCTACAGTTAGAACACACCTAGCATACACATTTAACCCCTTCCTCACCCCTAGTGTTAACCCCTTCAATGCCAGTCACATTTATACTGTAATTAGTGCATGCATATTTATAGCACTGATCGCAGAATAAATGTGAATGGCGGCAAAAATGTGTCAAAAGTGTCCGATGTGTCCGCTATAAACGTCGCAGTACCAATAAAAATCGCAGATCGCCGCCATTTCTAGTAAAAAAAAAAAATAATAAAAAATAATAATTCTCTTTCCCCTATTTGTAAGCGCTATAACTTTTTGCGCGCTATAACTTTTGCGCAAACCAGTTTATTTTTTTTTTTTTTTTTTTTTTTACCAAAAATATGTAGAAGAATACGTATCGCCCTAAACTGAGAAAAAAAAAATGTGTTTTTTTTAATTGGGATATTTATTATAGCAACAAGTAAAAAATATTGTATTTTTCTTCAAAATTGTCGCACTTTTTTGTTTATAGCGCAAAAAATAAAAATCGCACAGGCGATCAAATACCACCAAAAGAAAGCTCTACTTGTGGGGGAAAAAAGGACGTAAATTTTGTTTGGGAGCCACGTCGCACGACCGCGCAATTGTCAGTTAAAGCGACGCAGTGCCGGAAGCTGAAATTTTACCTGGGCAGGAGGGGGGTGTAAGTGCCCAGTAAGCAAGTGGTTAACAACCATGAAAAACGGTCGTGTGTAAGCGGCTTGACACCTGTGTTTTAGAGAGTAACATGTTGCTAAGCGCCCTGCCCCATGTCCTCCTGTGACTGATTAGCTGACTCGTAGTCCATTGACATTTACTGTTGCTCAGTGACTGAGTACAGAGGTACAGACAGAAAGCTGCAGGAAGTGTATGCAGGAGCCTGATCATATTGCGCTTTTTTTTTTTTTTTTTTCTGGAAAACTGTGCATTATTTATTATTTCTTGAAGATAAACTCGGCTTTAAAGAGCCTCTCTACTTTAAGATGATCATAGTGCATAAGTGAGCTAGAAACTTCACTCGCTGTACAATGAGTCTCTTGAAGTCTAAACCTAAATTGGCACATGTATAAGAAAATGGGCTCATTATATTTGAGGTATAGGAAAATGCTTTGCAGACAAAAGGCTAAGCAGTGCGTTGATGGAATATGGCCAAATTCCAGCTTCTGTTAATAACCCCGGCGGTACTGTATAAACCTATAATGACTGCCAAGTTGGGGTAAAAATGCAATTCTTGCCATAAGTTATTTTCCTGGACCCCGAAACAACTGAATGCCCATTGATTTATACTTTTTTTCATATTCATAAAAAAATCTGCATCTACTTTAACCTTGACGGAAAAGGCAATAAGTGATACTTGTAACACAATATGCATTGTGTCCATGCATATCCAGGATTATGCATTGACGCAAAGAATGAAAAAGTTGTTACAATCCTGGCTGATACATTACTACTGAAACTAACGGTATAAAATAATGTATACTCTTACATAAGGCCTTTGTCCTGAGTATAATTAAAGATGGCCAAGAAATTCTGAAGAATCTGATGCTTGTAAATGTTTGCAGGAGATACTCTTTTTACATAATTCTGATACTCTTGGAGCATTACCTCTTAAAATGATATGCATAAGAGTTTCAGAGTTAGACTTTCGTGCTCACTTTCTATCATAATAATGGGCATATTAATATGGAGTGATTGCCAAACTGAATACCAGATACAACAATGACTCTTGTGGCACTAGCAATTAAAACTCACTACTAAATAGAATTAAATCTCCCATTAACACTGATGGGTTTAAGTTTATATCACTTTCTTTTTATTATAAAAATGCTAGTTGCTTAGCCATCATGGTGATGCAGCAGATTTGTGTATACAACAAGTATGGGGAATTTAAGTTCAGACTTCTCCATGTTGCATGCTTGTTCCAAGTCATTGACTGATGTCAGAGACAGCCAAACAACTAGCATTGTTCAAAGTAAGCCAGCAATGGCAGCCATGGCATGTGTGTACCTGCATATGGTGTAAAATCTGTTGCTGCTGTCACTCATAATCGTCTTATAAACTTTAAATTCTAGGGGGGGGGGGGGGGGGGGAGGAAGCGGTATTTCTCCTTTTTAAAGTGGTTGTAAAGGCTGTATTTTTTTTTGTCTGTTTTTGCATTCTATGCATGAAGGTACAAAACAACTCCTGTATTCAGCTCTCCCCAAAGCTTCCCTTATACTTACCCGAGCTTCATCAAAATCCAGCACTACATGAGAGAAGTGTCTCTCTGCTCTGTTCCTCCACACAGGGCAGATCCATAGCAGCAGCTGCCATTTGGCTCTCGTTGCCGTCAATCAAACTTCGTGAGGAGAGGCCGGGGCTGTGCCCCGCTGTCTATGGACCCAGGCAGCGGGCCTCGGAAGCAGTCCTGCATGAGTGCTCCCATAGGAAGCAGCCTCCTATGGGGCAGTGGATGAAGAGGAGGAGCCAGGAGCTTTGGTGCGTGAAGAAGGGGTTGCTCTGTACAAAACCATTACACAGAGCAGGTAAGTATGACATGTGTTTTTTTATTTTTGTAAAACGGTTTTACCACTTTTTAAATGTTTGAGAGCTCAGAAATGGTGACTGATTCATGTCCAATCCAGAATAAGGGGTAGAAGAGTTTAAAAAATGATTGTAAAGGTCTGTTTTTTTTTTAAATGTTATATTTGCCTGCTCTGTGCAAGGGTTTTGCACAGAGCAGCTCCAATCCTCCTTCTGGTTTGCCCTGGTGGTGCGTCTGGTGGCTCCTCTTCGTCGCACTCACGAGTCACGAGTCAGACAGCGGACACGGACACCGACTTGGCCCTACACCCCCCCCCGCTTCTGTGTCACTGGATTTGATTGACAGCAGCAGATGCTAATGGATTCTGCTGCTATCAATCTATTCAATGAGGATGGAGACAGCGGCTGGAGTCACTCTTCTCGTGCACATCGCTGGAACGGATGTGCTCGGGTAAAAACGGGGGGGGGGGGGGGGGCTGGGGGAAGCTGTAGCACAGAAAGTGTGTGTGTGTTTGTTTGTTTTTAACCTTTAAATTCCTAGAATGCATTGAAGGTGAAAAACCTTAATACTTTACAACCCCTTCAAGCCATGATTCAATCAAAAGATTTATGAAAGGAAAGAGTGGGCGGGAGAAGGAGACAAAGCAAATGAGAAAAAAAAAGCCAAGAAATAAACATCAGCGAGCATCATGTTCTTACACTTGGGGTCTAGTCACACTTGCATTAAGCCAAAGACTGGACCTGCCGCATTTTTGCTGGTGAACCAGTTTATTTTAGTGCATTGCCCTGCTTTTTAATGCACTGTAGTGCATGTGCATTCGGGTGTCATTCACAATCAATGTCGCTGCAGTGCACCATTGCACTTAATGTGGAAAAACACATGAGGCCACCACAAATAGGAACTGGTAAGCTGCAATATATTTTGGGTTTAGATGCACTTTGTGTGTTTGCTTCCTGCATGTGTGGCAGATTCAAATTAAGCTCAAACTGTTTGGTATGAATGTTTAGGATATCAATAATGGCACACATGCTCTTTTATATCAATAAGCCTGTGTCTGTTTTTTTTTTTTTTTTTTTTTTTTTTTTTTAAGCCTCTTTTAGCTCAGCTTCAGTCATTGTCTTCTGGTGAAGGAAAGAAGAGTATCGACAGAGAAGGTGATGGAACAAACGGCTGTATTGCAAATGTTAGAAAAAACATGAAGCCGGACCCTGAATTTACAGTAAAGTGTATTCTGGATAAAGGAGCATCAGACACCAGCTGTCTGTCTGATCCTGCAGTTGTACAGATCCAAGCTGGAAAGTCGGAGGTAAGGTGGCATCCTGGCATATTTTGGGGAAAAAAATACTTGTTTTGAGACCCAATTTTTTTATTTTAATACATATTTTATTCTTTTTCTGAAGCTTTGCTGTTATTTCTTTCTTGTCATTTGAGAGACACAGAAAGTCTTGCACCTTTGGGTTATATTGCTACCCAGGAAGATTGGACAAATGAAAACAGTAGGCCAGTACAGGATTACTCATTACTCGGCACGCTTTCTAGTGTTTTCGGGCCCTTTCACACGTGCGGACCGTACATTAGATCAGTTCAGTCATGTTTTTTTATCATCAGTTGTTGTCAGTAAACATCAGTTTTCATCCTTTTTCACTTCAGTTTGTCGTCCGTTTGTCTTTAATCAGTTTTTCATGAATTTTCCCATGATTCTTTGTTTTCCCCAGCGTGCATTGTAATTTCCATGCTGCTTTGTGATTTCAGCTCGCTTTGTGCTTCCTGATATCTTGCTGTAGTGTTCGTGCTTATTTACAGCAATGGATTTGGGCAGATTTTTGGAAAATGTGACATTATTTGTCATGTTATCCTATTTGAGGAGACAAAAAAGCATGACCAGGAAGATTTCTGCGAGAAGACGCAGGTGGGCAATCCACAACTTGTGGCAGGTGACGTGACAAGTGGACATTCCACAACTTGTGGCAGGTGATGTGGCAAGTGGACAATCCACAAATTGTGGCAGGCATATGGATGCTGACATATGGGTGGACTACAAGTTTAACCATGCCAACCCACCCCCATCCCACAAACTGCTTACCACGTATCCGACGCTGTTTATTGCTGAGTGACAACCAGTTCGGTGTGACCTCCTCAAAAATTTCTTCCCACCTAATACTTATGGGGTTTCTGTCACTGTATTCTGTGCTTCTTTTGTCCCATAAAGCAGGCCTGACATGGACAAGTTGGGTGAGCCGTTCATGGGACACATCTCTGGCCATTTCACTGTCTCTTCTCTCCAGGCACTAGGCAGCATGTGCTTAATAAGCATGTGACTTTCTTAAAGACCACTACCTGGGTCAAAGGGTAAATTGTAATGTATGCATATTAAATTACATATTTCGATGAAAAACAGATGTCAGCAGATCATTCGCTAACATCCGTTTTTCGTCCGTTCCGTTTTCTTTTACGGAAGAAAAATAGGGTTTTCTTCCATTCAAAAAAACAGAGCTTAACGGAGACAGATGTTAACGGACATTAGCGGATGCTCATCCGCTAACGTCCGCTATCCCATAGGAAAGCATTGCAGTCTGTTTTAATCCGTAAACGGACGTATGAAAAAATGAACGAACGGTGAAAGGGCCCCTAGGCGAATGGACATTTTTTTTTTCTTAAAGTTGATGTAAACCCTCACATATACCCTGTGAACGTGAATAGCCTCAGATGATACACAGGGTTGAAACAAATCCCCCTACCTAAGTTTTACATGTATATCTGCTGTCTTCAGCTTGTTATATTCTTTAGAATTCTTACATTTGGTTAGAATTTTCACTTTCTCATTCAGCAGTAGCAGTTGTAGTCTTGGATTACACTGGGAGACAGCTGATGGGAGGAAAGGCAAATACCCCCCTCCACATAGACAGAGACTTTCAGGGCTGTGCTTAGACAAGACAAGCTCTCTGATAATCTATCCACACAAATTTTCAGCTGCTTTTATCCCTGTGTCAAAGAACCTGTCAGAAGTTATGCTGATAACAGAAGAACGGAGTGACATAAATACACAGGACTCTGGGCTTTGGATAGAGATGAGAAAACACTACAGATATATGTGCTTAGGTCAAATTCAATGAATCTGGTTTACATCCACTTTAAGCTACTCTATATAATAGACTAACTTTTTTTTGCTAGCACCCTGTTTTTTTTTTTTTTTTTTTTTTTTTCTATAAAGCAAAACTCTTCTCTACATCACTGCTCGTGCTTGGTGTCTTCGATTGCAGCTGTATGATGTGGTCATCCTCAGCCTAGCTTGTAGAGTACCACATCTGGGCTCTGCTGGACTAAATATTGTGTGGATATCTCAGAAGTGTTCATACACTGAGCTTCACGTACAGAGCTTACCAGATCCTGTTCTGATACAAGTTTGCTGTAGAAAGCTTTGCTGGTCCCGAGCCACTGGAATCGCAGCACTTGCCCTTTCTCACTTAGGTCCTGATGCTCAGCCTACTATCTCAATTACGTGGGTCACTGGGTGCCTTTAAACCCTTTTTTCTGCTAATGCTTCAGTGGAAGGGGTTAACACTGTGGGAGTGAGTGCCGATGTCCTCTGCTGTGTAGAATGTCACATCTGCTCTGTGCTTTTACCTGCCATTCAGCACTGGAGTATCTCCCCACTGCTATTCCCGCTTGCAAAATGCCATGTGTAACTTTAACCTGTTCCAGCTGCTCGCCTACAGACACCTTGGTCACCATCACCCATCCAGCCCTCATCTGCTATTACTTGTCAAGGTTTTGTGAGTATCCGAGAAGTTGTCTTACTGCCACACAAGTGCTATATACTGATTCTAGACACATGGGGGAGACGGTTCTACTCTACCCGATGTCCCCAACTTATATTTTACTAATAGTTTTGGGGGCTATTTGCACCATGCCTACTGATGTTGCTGATATTTGCAACCTGAATTAGTGCCATCCTCTGCTCTTAGAATCTGTTCCATCCTCTGAGTCCTTTTGGTTGGCCTTCTTCCTTCTTGGCTGAGGTTTTTACCACGGTCATGCAAGACTTCATGACACAAGTTGGCTCAGTAATTTGCTGACTCTGATTACAAAGGCCACAAGTGTGCTCCCGCACCCTTTCTTGCAGATTCTATGTCTGATTTGCGCACACACACAAAGCAGCTTCTTTTTCATTCCAGTCCTTAAAGTGGAAGTAAACTCATTGATTTTCCTAAAACAATTCAATTCAAGGCATAATGGTCACAGTTGCATGTGCTCTTAATCGAATTATCAAGTCATCAAATGACTGGTGTCAAAACGAATCATGTGTTCAGCACCATGGTAATGGCAGATCAAACAAGAGGCTAAGATGGCAGCTTCCTTGGCTGTAAAGTATAGGAGTGTTTTGGTTTAGCTTTAACCGATTAGCTTATATCTGAGGCGCCTCAGTCTTCTGCTATTACTCCCAGGTTAAAGGAGAAAATGTTGTCACTTATTGATGCAGTGCACACTACTCTGAAACTGGAGGATCAGCCTACTGCTTCTATCTGTTCTGTTAACCTGTCTTTGGTAGCTAAAAAGGGTTCTAAAAGCTCACCCCCCCCTTTTTTAATGTTTTAAATACTTGTTGTACATACACCCTAAATCGTTACTTATTTTTGCCCCAAAATGTTTTTTTTTTTTTTACATACGGATTGAATCCTCTTCTTGCTTTGCTGCAGCACTGCTTCCATTCTTCTGACCATTCTCCCAGCCCCTATGTCATTTAGGTTTTTGGACTACATGTTCCAACATGCTTGGCATTATGCGCATTGCCTCCATGCAGAGGTAGGGCTGTGGTCCAGAGCTCTGTATTTCCATTTCAATCAAAGGACATGGGAGGTAGAGCTAAATCGTCCTCTGGGGCTGCCGTGCATGCAGGTGCAGCCAGCGTCTCTCTGCATGAATGTAGTCCCAGTGGTGTGAGCGCGCAAACATAGGTGTTGTCATGAGTGGCGTGCGGGGGGGCCACCTTTCAGAGAGGAGAACCAGAAATGGGGAAAACTGACCTAAAGAAATAAAAACATGGAAGTGAAAATGAAAAAAGGTTAGTCTATGTATGTAACACTATTGTAAGGAACATAAATAGAGGAGAAAAAAAGCAAGGGTTTAATATCGTGTGTATGTGTATTGTGACACCGGCGCAACTAAGTGTGTAATATAAACCTATAAATCCTATATTTCAATCTGCTGCAGTTATTATAAACACCTGTGACAAGTGAAAAAAATTGAAAGTATAAATTGTGTATATGTGACATATACTACCGCGCTTCAGCGGGCGGAAGCTACAGTATTAGCAATGGAGGAGGCTGGTGATAAATTTCGTTGTGTAAAAGGATACTGCCCATATGCCTCTACATGTTTCGCATGCACGCATGCGTCATGCGAAACATGTAGAGGCATATGGGCAGTATCCTTTTACACAACGAAATTTATCACCAGCCTCCTCCATTGCTAATACTGTAGCTTCCGCCCGCTGAACCGCATCCAGAACGAGGCTTGGAACGCACACCGCACGTTGCCCAAACAGTAACGCTGGACTAGCTAATGCCGGCTGGGCATTGGAACATGTGAGTGAGATTTTTTAAGCTTTCTTAGTACAAATAAACTGGTCTTAAACCTTATTACACCATAAGAGGCTTTTTTCTTTTTGGGGGAGCCACAAGAGGTGGAGAGCCACTTGGGTCTGATACACAAGATCAAGGATCGTGTGGAACCGCTGCTTAAGGATATTACATGCTGTTTCCCTTATGTGATCTGGTGAGCGCAATCTTTGACTAGAGGTGGTGGTGACACTAAAAGGGTGCCAAGTCACGGAGAATATTTTTTCCACAGCATAGAGCACGTTTTCTACACTTGGGGATAAAAAAATAAAAAAAATTAAAGGACTAAGGACTGTTATACAGGTGCAACAGCACGCACCAATAGGATCCAAATTTTATAATTTTTATAATTTATTAATATGTTTTGAGTCGGCACTGGTGTTCATGGATATTTTGTTTATATATATTTTCATGGAATTTGGATTTAGGCAATCAGCGCGGTAGTATATGTCACATATACACAATTTATACTTTCAAGGGTTTAATATCACTTTAAAACTTCTGAGGTTGCAAAGACTTTCCGTCGTACTCTGTTTTCAAACTTTTTCTCTATTGGCATTAAAAACATCCCAATTAGCTGTTTGCAGCTCTGAAATGGATGCTTACTACTTCAGCGCCAGCCTTTAAGGAACCAACAGATAAGAGGTTGGGAGCCATTCTTATAGAATGAGTGTTAAGCCCCGTACACACGGTCGGACTTTTGCCCAACCAACATCAAAATCCGACACTTTTCTCATTTGTCCGACCGTGTGTACGTTCCATCGGACTAACTTTTTTGGCTTTCATCGGACAAAAAGTTGGTCTGCGAACGGACCAACTTTCAGGCAACAAAAGTCCGATGGTGCAAAGTCTGATCGTGTGTACAGCAAACCATCGGACTTTTGGACAAATTACAAATGCGCATGCTCAGAACCAATGTTAAAATCAACCAACAATAGCAGAAGTTAACCAAAGGGTGGCAGTAAAGAGCAGAACAACCACGTGATGATGTGAAAGTTTTAGAAAAGTTTGCAGAAAAGTCCGAGCGTGTGTATGCTATGGGTGTGATCGGACAAATCAATTAGGACAAAAATCCAAGGGAAATTTTGTTGGATGTCCTACCGTGTGTATGGGCCTTAACATTTCAGCTGTGACCAATTTTCCTTGTGTATGTTTTTATGTCAGTGTATATGCATGGAGCACGTCAACTAAAAGTGCTGGACTATGGAACCCCTTTTGTAAGAAGCATTTCATGCACATAGCCTTCAAGGGACTGTGTCTCCTCAAACCAGCTCTTGACAACCACATAAAGGATGATACTGGTGGCAAGAACACCTATCTCTTTCAGTGAAAGAAACCTAGGTAGCAGACTGGAAAGTCTTAATGCTTTTATTCTGTTAGGAATCATCTTAGTCTCAGGTCCAGGAGTTGTACATCTCCCACTTTTGCATAAGAGTACCAAGTCTGATAGTAGACTCACTTGCAACGCAAACCTCTGCAATGCAAATCTTGGAAGGCAACACCACTAAAACTGAGCCTTAAAAGAACATAGGTGGTTGACCGTGTTCCAATAAAAATACTCATTTTATGATGCCTTCGTGGACATGTTGTACTATTATCGTTTTCATGTTTGTACAAAATTTAACAAACTTATTTAAAAAATAAAAAAAATACTCCTTTATTGTAATATATCCATAATTCCATGTAGCCAGTTCTCCCAATAAACATGAATAGGGCAGCTCGTACACTGATGCATGAGATAATTTATTTTCTTTATAATCCCATAAGGCCCCTTTCACATTACTGCAACTTTGTAGCGATTCATGGACACGATTTCAGGGAATGCCTGCATAAGTGCCATTAAAATCGGACCAAAGTAGTGCAGGGACTACTTTGAAGTCGGAACGACTTGAAGTTGTACTGATATGAATGGTTGTCATTGGAAATTGTGGGAAACGACTTGTCATGCTACTTTGCCATCACAAATCGTGGAACAAGTCGTACAAGTGTAAAAGGGGCCTTAGGCAGGCCATACACAGTGTGAATTTTTTTTTCCTGCAACCACGACAGTGCTGACAGCAAAAGCCTTCCTGCCAAGTAATTGTCTGCTCCCGACAGTGATTTATCATTAGCTGCTATAGCAGCGGCTAGTGATCGTAGGAGAATCCAGCAGGCTGGTTGTACCCAAGTTGATCGATCAACTTGTTACATTCAGCCTGCCCATTAATGCTTCCAATCTGTCGCTTGTAGCAAAAGGCCTGTCACTTAAAGGACATGAGCTACTTTTCAGGCAGAATTTTGCGTTTTTATTCCTGTAGACTTCAATGGAAACACCTGAAATGCACGACGTGAGCTTTTTTTCACTTGAATGGGCTACCCAAAACCTTTTTGAGCGATGTGCTGTACGTTTTGAGGTGCCTTTTAACAATTATTGGCACCGCAACTTGCGTTTTATGCATGTTTTTTGTTGCGCTTTTTAGAAGCGCCACGTGTGAATGGAGCTTGTTTAGTAAATTTAACAATTCTGTAAAATTGACTGGTTTCCCTTATTGTAGGGGACTCTAGGTGCTGTGGTTTTGCTAAGCTATGGTTCTGTTCTGATTTATATAAATAAAATATAAGATGTTTTTGTTTCCAGCTTGGAGGAGAGCTGTGAGGTCTTATTGACCCTGCATCTCTCCATAAAGATGACCCGTCGCGCACCATTCCTATTACAAGGGACGTTTACATTCCTTGTAATAGGAATAAAAGTGATCCAACAAAAAAAATGTAAAAGAGAAAGTGTAAAAATAAAATTCATGTAAAATGAACAAAATTTTTTTTTTTTTTAAACGTTCCTGTCGGCAGTAGCTCGCGCTCAGAAGTGAACGCACGCACAAGTCCCACCCACATATGTAAACGCCGATCAAACAACGCATGTGAGGTATTGCCACGTGCGTTAGAGTGCCAGCAACAATTCTAGCACTAGACCTCCTCTGTAACTCTAAACTGGTAACCTGTAAAAATGTAAAGCATCACCTATGGAGATTTTTAAGTAATGAAGTTTGGCACCATTTCACGTGTGCACAATTTTAAAGCGTGACATGTTGGGTATCTATTTACTCTGTTTAACATCATTTTTCACATTATACAAAACAATTGAGCTAACTTTACTGTTTTATTGTTTAATTAATGAAACAATCGTTTAAAAAAAATTGTTGCGCAAATACCGCGTGAGATAAAAAAAAGTTGCAACGGCCGCCATTTTATTTCCAAGGGTGTCTGCTAAAAAATATATATAGGGGGTTCTGAGTAATTTTCTAGCAAAAAAAAATGATTTTACATGTAGGAGAGGAGTGCCCGGTATGAAATTGGTTAAGACGATGCAAACTTTTTATCCAGATGTTTAAATTTGTATGGTAATGTTTAGCTCTCTTTCACAGAGAAATGTGTCCGTTTATATTTTTTCCTTGAAAGTAAGTCTGCCTTGAGATGCTGTTATGTTGCTGTCTCCACAATACTCTTTACGGCTCTTCTCCACTTTAGCTTTCAGAATGTCATTGTGAGTGTCCGAAATCAAAGCCAAGTTTCTAAAGTAGATGGCTGCATGCATGCTGTGTGGGATTCTTAACGCAGTTGATTCCAGCTCCCCGCTCACTTTTTTTTTTCCTCCCTGTAGATTGACAGAAGGATATTGGCATTCATGGAGAGAAAGCAAGCAGAGATCAATGAAAACAACGTCCGGGAGTTCTGCAACGTTATTGATTGTAATCAAGGTAAATGCTCCTACAGTCAGTCCATTTCCCAGTGATCTCAGTCAGAGATATGACTCAAAATGCCTGCTCTCTGTCTGATTCATGGCTTTTTACAGCTAGCAGCTCACTTCAATTCATCCAGCAGAAAAGAGCGAGATGAAATTGCAGCACAAACACCAACTTACTTTCATTTTTCATAAATGCAGTAATACCTGACAATTGTTGCATGTTGATTTGTAAATTGCAACTGGCATCCTGTCGCCTAAAAAAAAAAAATTATCTATATGTCAATTTGTGTGACATATAGACTTTATAAAACTGGGATATTTGTTTCTAAATTTGCTGTGTACTTATAATTTTAGTTGTTTTAAAGTAGTTACCAGTGTTTTGTCCTTTTTCACTTAACCACCTAAGGACCACTAACGCCGATATACGTCGGCAGAATGGCACGGCTGGGCACAATCACGTACCTGTACGTGATTAAGTGCGCGCCCACGTCCCGGTCCGAAGCTCAGTGGACGTGGGACCCACGGACCCTGATCGCCGCCGGAGTCCCGCGATCATCACAAGAGCTGAAGAACGGGGAGAGGTTTGTGTAAACACACCTTCCCTGTCCTTCACAGTGGCGCTGTCATTGATTGTCTGTTCCCTGATATAGGGAAAGGCAATCAATGACGTCACACGGCCAGCCCCACCCCCCTACAGTTAGAAACACATATGAGGTCACACTTAACCCTTGCAGCGCCCCCTAGTGGTTAACTCCCAAACTGCAATTGTCAATTTCACAGCAAACAATGCATTTCTTTATCGTACATCACGGGACACAGAGCGCATAGCCATTACACTTGGGTTATATGGGTACCTTCAGGTGTGGACACTGGTGTAATCAATTTCACAGGAAGTTTCCTCCCTATATAACCCCCTCCCACTGGGAGTGCTTCAGTTTTTTCGCCAGTGTCTTAGGTGTTGGTCACGTCTAGCTGTCCCTCGGAGGTCTCGGGACCCAGGATAGCTAGCCGGATCCGTCCGAAGTGCTTCAAAGCCAAGGTGTACGGTACCCGGGCCCTGCTGGAGTGGGGTTTTGCCTATAATGCCTCTCCTAGGAGGGCTGGATTCTGGGCTCCAGTGCCTTAGTCTCTCCCAAGAACTAAACGCTACTGATGCCAGGATACTATATAGGTCCAGGGGTGTGGGTTCCTTAACACAGGACCCCGGTCCCTGAAGGTCCAAGACAATACCCACGGAGATGGGGGAAGGCTGGGCCTCTTGCATTTTGCAATACCCTGCGGCGTGGAGCAGGTAAGAGGGAACCTGCGGGACTTGGTTCGACAGTAGGTATCCCCCTGGGGGTTCTGGGTCGGCTAATGGTATGCTTATGCATCAGCCACTATCTCCACTATGTCTTTTGAGGCAGGATGGGATGTACTAATGTTTACCCAGATAACATGTAGGTATATGTATGCTTTTAAAGATATGTATTTTGCTACTCCCCCCAGACTTGCCTGTTAGCATGATACTGCAGCCCCACGTGTTATAGGGAGGAAATGCTGACAAAACTCCTGTTTCCTAGGAAGCCTATGGGGACAGCTTCCTCTATGTGTGCACTACAATAAAGATTAGTGTCTTACCTGATGTCTGTCGGGTTGCTAGCGCTGGTCCAGGCTTCTCCTCTGCTCTCTCCTTCCTCCATGTTGGTTTCAGCGTGGGGGGGGGGGGGGGGGGGGCGCGTGCGCGCCGCCTTTTACAGCGTCAGCGTGCGTGGGGGGGGCGGGCCAGCAGCGTCAGGTCTCAAGTAAAGCAGCAAAGCATTTCCTGGCTGGTCATTTCCTCCTGAGAGCAGAGGAGGCTGAGGACACAGAGCGCGCAGCTGAGCCATTTCTGGCTAACAGTGACACCCAGTGGGGGTTTGTGGATCTTCAGGTCTGGACTTAGTCCACACTGACCAGAAAAAAAAAAAAAAAAAAAAAGTTTTTTTCTTAAAGGGACTCAGCCTTAGATCTGGCAGTATCTGAGTCGGTGCAACCTTGGGCTCCAGCTAACGGGCATTGGTGTGGCAATACTCACAGGACTTTCCTCGGTATTGCCGCCTTCTCAGGCGTATGAAAATTTAGAAAATTTTTACCATAGCCTGTTCTTATTAATGGTTCACTTCTAGCTACAACAGTTGGGTGTTGGCTGTAGGGGTGTCTCAAGGTTGTGCAATGGCTCCCAAGGGATCAGGACCAGCCAAGGCTGCAAAAGGTGCCAAAAAACTAAAGGGGTCTCCATCGGGGTCAGAGGATTTGGGCCAGGCTCCAGCGGTCCCACCCTCACCAGATAGACCACCGAACAGCATGTTGCAGGAGCCATTGAGGGTGCTAGGGGCAGAGGCGGCCCCCAATCAACCCATTCCCGTTTTATGTTACGGAAGAAATGCTAGCGACCACCCTGGGTGGGCTAGAGAAAAGGTTAACTGCTTTAATTGCCCGCTCTTTGCCGGGTGGCAAACGGGCTAGATCCCCATCACCTAGAGCGGTGTGTTCAGATGCAGAGGTCCTCTCTTCGGAGGAATTGGACCCACAGGGGGATCAAGCAGACCTGAGTCCCGACGGTTCAGACATTAAAGGTTCCACTATAGATGACATTTTTTCGGCTTCTTAAGCAGAGAGTCTGTGGATCCAGTCTCTGACGGATATGGTTCGCACTGCTTTTAAACTTCCAGTGTCAGAACAATTAGCCCCCGCGGTATCCTCTTTAGGTTCCTTGAAGGCACCGTTGAGTGGTGCGTCTTTTCCGGTTCACCCCCTTCTGGAGAGCGTGATTTTTCAGGATTGGGCTCGACCTGATAGGATTTTTATCCCTCCTAAAAGGTTCACCATTCTCTATCCTATGGAAGAAGAATTTGCAAAGAAATGGGCACTCCCTACCGTGGACGCAGCCATTTCCTGTGTTAATAAATCCCTGACCTGTCCGGTTGAAAATGTCCAGATGTTTAAAGATCCAGTCGACAAAAAATTGGAGACCCTACTGAAGGCTTCTTTTACCACAGTAGGTGCCGTGGTTCAGCCAGCGGTGGCAGCCATTGGCGTTTGTCAGGCTTTAAAGGATCAGACTAAACAGATATTAAGGGACATACCGGCTCAACAAGCTCGTGAATGGGCTGACCTCCCAAGGGCTCTCTGCTTTGCAGTAGATGCTATTAAGGACTCCATTCAACAGGCGTCCCGTTTATCTCTGCTGTTGGTTCATATGCGTCGCCTTTTGTGGCTGAAAAACTGGTCAGCAGAGGCACCCTGCAAAAGGCTTTTAGCAGGATTTCCCTTTCATGGTGGGAGACTATTCGGTGAAGACCTAGATAAATATATCCAGACCATATCAAGTGGTAAAAGTTCTTTCTTGCCTGTCAAGAAAAGATCGCGTGGGCCCGCGTTTAAGCGACAGGCCTTCGCAGGCTCGGCCCCTTCAACTTCCCGTCAGTATCGACGGCCTCCCGGGCGTTCAGCATTTAATAGCCGCCCACAAGGACAAGCCACGGCAGACAAGAGGCCATGGTCTCGCAAGCCGGTTAAACCAGTCATCAAGTCAGATTCATGAAGGGGCGCCCCCACTCTCTTGGGTGGGGGGAAGGCTTCGGTTTTTCTCCGAAGTGTGGAAGGCCAGAATTCCCGACTCTTGGGTACTGTCCGTGGTAGCCACGGGCTACAAGCTAGAGTTTCGGGAAGTCCCCCCTCCTCATTTTCAGGGGTCAAGTCTTCCAAGCGACCCATTAAAGAGGGCCTCTCTTGTAAAAGCATTGGATCGTCTCTTGCTCCAAGGAGTAATTGTAGAAGTACCAACCCAGTAATGGGGTCTGTGATTCTACTCCAACCTTTTCATAATACCAAAGCCCAATGGCGACGTCAGGCCTATCTTAGACCTCAAACGCCTAAATCGCTTTCTAAAGATTCAGACCTTTCGTATGGAGTCCATACGTTCGGTGGCAGCCAGCCTACATCAAGACGACTTTCTAGCATCTATAGACATAAAGGATGCGTATCTGCACGTGCCGATCTACCCGGCACATCACAAGTTTCTTAGTTTTATGATAAATCACCGTCATTACCAGTTCGTAGCCCTCCCTTTCGGGTTGGCAACAGCTCCGCGGGTATTCACAAAGGTGTTGGCCCCGGTGCTAGCCGTCCTAAGGACAGAAGGCATTTTGGTCCTGGCATACCTGGACGATCTTCTGGTTATCGACAGCTCAGCTTCCAGCCTCAATCATGCAGTAGTTCGCACAGTTCAGCATCTAGAGGAATTCGGGTGGATTGTGAACCAAGAAAAATCGATATTGAAACCCACAAAGCAGTTGGAATATCTAGGCCTTCGGCTAGATACAGACTGCCAGAGGATATTTTTACCTCAAGCAAAGGTAAGATCAATAACTCAAGCAGTTCAAGTGATCTTAGGCAAGAAGAGGCCGACTATTCGCCTATGTATGCGACTGCTGGGGAAGATGGTGGCCGCCTTCGAGGCAGTGCCCTACGCCCAGATCCATACCAGATATCTTCAGGCAGCCATTCTCTCTGCTTGGAACAAGTCCATTCAGGCGTTAGATCGTCCATTAGTGCTCTCCCCAGGAGTCCGGCGCAGCCTGTTTTGGTGGCTGGTCCCTCAAAATTTGTCAAAGGGGAAATCCTTTTGCCCCATCACGTGGAAGATAGTAGCCACGGATGCCAGCCTGTCAGGTTGGGGGGCAGTTCTAGAAGGACAGACCCAGCAAGGGCAGTGGTCGGAGGCAGAAAGACTGCTTCCCATCAATATCCTAGAGATCAGAGCTGCTCGGCTTGCCCTGATCGCCTGGACTCTCCCCCTTCAGGGTCTGCCAGTAAGGATACAGTCCGACAATGCCACTGCGGTGGCATACATAAACCACCAGGGGGGCACGAGGAGCCTAGCGGCTCAAAGGGAAGTAAACCTGATTTTCTCATGGGCCGAAGCCCATGTACCCTGCATCTCGGCGGTGTTCATCCCAGGGATAGACTATTCTCAAGCAGATTTTTTGAGTCGTCAACAGTTGCTCCCGGGGGAGTGGTCTCTTCCCCCCCAGGTATTCCAAGAGATTTGCCAAAGATTTGGAGTCCCAGATGTGGACATTATGGCAACGAGATCCAACAAAAAGTTGGACAAATTCATATCCCGAGCCAGGGATCCCTCGGCCTACGGGACCGATGCGTTGGTTTGCCCTTGGCACCAGTTTTCTCTCCTGTATGCATTCCCTCCACTGCAGATGATTCCCCGCCTTCTACGGAGGATCAGGGTGGAGCGCAGGCCTGTGATCCTGGTGGCCCCAGCCTGGCCCAGGAGGGCTTGGTACGCACTCATCGTGAAAATGTCAGTCGGGGCGCCGTGGTCGCTCCCCCTGCGCCCAGATCTGCTGTCTCCGGGCCCAATCTGCCACCCTGCTTCACAGCAGCTAAATTTGACGGCTTGGCGGCTGAATCCCTAATTCTTAAGGGCAGAGGCCTCTCAGCTCAGGTCATATCTACGTTGATTCAGGCTAGGAAACCGGTCTCCAGAAATATTTATTACAGAGTCTGGAGAACCTATGTGGAGTGGTGCGAGTCTCAAAAATGGCATCCTCGAAAGTTTTTTATTGACAGGATCTTGCGATTCCTCCAGGTGGGCGTTGACAAAGGGTTGGCTCTTAGTACTCTAAAGGGGCAGGTGTCGGCTTTATCGATATGGTTTCAAAGACCCTTGGCCACCCATTCGCTTATGAAAACCTTCTTGCAGGGGGTCTTGCATGTGAATCCCCCTATTAGAGCTCCCCTCTGCCCCTGGAATTTAAATCTGGTCTTGTCAGCTTTACAAAGGCAGCCGTTTGAACCTCTGACAGAAATCCCTCTTGTGCTACTAACCCGAAAGTTGGTTTTCTTGGTGGCTATGGCTTCGGCCAGAAGGGTTTCCGAGCTGGCAGCCTTGTCATGCAGGGAGCCATACCTTATTCTGCATAAGGACAGAGTGGTTCTGCCGCCTCAACCTTCTTTCCTTCCTAAGGTCATATCCAGTTTTCACTTGAATCAGGACCTAGTCCTACCATCCTTCTTTCCTACTCCCCAGTCCAGAGAGGAAAGACTGCTTCATACTTTGGACGTGGTTCGAGCCATGAGGGTCTATCTCAAGGCCACAGAGAAGATTCGGAAAACAGATGTGCTTTTTGTTCTTCCGGGTGGCCCCAAGAAGGGTCAGCCGGCTGCCAAGTCTTCCTTGGCTAGGTGGATTAAGCAGCTGATTTTTCAGGCCTATGGTCTGAAGCGCGTTCCACCTCCCTTATCAGTTAAAGCCCATTCTACGAGGGCCATGAGTGCCTCCTGGGCGGCACACCATCGGATCTCTATGGCACAGGTTTGCAAGGCGGCAACCTGGTCTTCCGTACATACGTTTACTAAATTTTATAAGTTAGACGTTGCAAAGGGTACGGACGCAGCATTTGGGCAGGCGGTCCTACGGGCAGCAGTATAGAATCCTCTGGTCCGGGTCACGCCCCCTTTTTTTCTGTTGGTGGAGTTACTTTACTTCCTGATAAATTTTTGTTTGGCTATTCTTGGCCTTACGGTCTCCCTCCCTTCATAGAGCATTGCTTTAGGACATCCCAAGTGTAATGGCTATGCGCTCTGTGTCCCGTGATGTACGATAAAGAAAAAAGGATTTTTAATAAACAGCTTACCTGTAAAATCCTTTTCTTGGAGTACATCACGGGACACAGAGCTCCCACCCCTCTTTTGGGGAACATTGTGTAACCTCAGAGGAATTGCTTGCTACAAAACTGAAGCACTCCCAGTGGGAGGGGGTTATATAGGGAGGAAACTTCCTGTGAAATTGATTACACCAGTGTCCACACCTGAAGGTACCCATATAACCCAAGTGTAATGGCTATGCGCTCTGTGTCCCGTGATGTACTCCAAGAAAAGGATTTTACAGGTAAGCTGTTTATTAAAAATCCTTTTTTTTATAACACTTTTTGCTGTGAAAATGACCATGGTCCCAAAAATGTGTCAAAATTGTCCGATGTGTCCGCCATAATGTCGCAGTCATGAAAAAATCGCTGATCGCCGCAATTGGAAGTAAAAAAAAAAAATATTAATAAAAATGCAATAAAACGATCCCCTATTTTGTAAACGCTATAAATTTTGCGCAAACCAATCGATAAACGCTTATTGCGATTTTTTTATTTTATTTTTTACCAAAAATAGGTGGAAGAATACGTATCGGCCTAAACTGAGGAAGAAAAAACGTTTTTATATATATATATATATATTTTTGGGGGATATTTAATATAGCAAAAAGTAAAAAATATTGAATTTTTTTTCAAAATTGTCGCTCTATTTTTGTTTATAGCGCAAAAAATAAAAACCGCCGAGGTGATCAAATACCACCAAAAGAAATTTCTATTTGTGGGGAAAAAAGGACGCCAGTTTTGTTTGGGAGCCACGTCGCACGACCGCACAATTGTCAGTTAAAGCGACGCAGTGCCGAATCGCAAAAAGGGGCCTGGTCCTTTACCTGCTTATTGGTCCAGGTCTTAAGTGGTTAAAGAGGTGCGTCTTAGAATCCCATATATTTTATTTCAAACACGAGCACCTTACCCAGAGGTTTTTATATATATTTTTATATACCATATATATATATATATATATATATATATATATATATATATATATATATATAATATATATATATATATATATATATATATATATATATATATATATATATATATATATACCCTAAGGTTTTCTGGAGCATGGGTTGCTTTATAATTTGGAGCACCAAGGGTATGACCAGACTAATTTTAGATCGATTAGTTGATTTTAAAAGCTGATTTTGAAAATGTCATCTTCTATTAAACCCGAGTTCTAGGCATGAAAAGGTTTATTAAAATGTTTCTCACTAGCCGCAAAGGATATAAATCTGCTTTTGTATGCATCATATGCCCTACAAGCTTGGATATTACTATATGGGTGGTGATATCGCCTTGCACGAGAAGGGAGAACAGTAGTGATTGGTCTGTGTGTTATAGGAAGCGGCTGTAAATAAGCTAAGGGTAGGAGGAGTTTCATATTGATTACTGCGCTAATCTGCAGAAAAATACAGAAAAAAAACAAGAGTGCAGCTTTTAGACCTAATTTACACTTTCTTTGCTGTCTGAAGAGCAATCTGTTGATCACTTTTCAGAAAACATTTGACAGGCAGTTAGGAGGCGGCGTATCGCCTCCTCACCACTGGTCAAAATGTACCTTGCAATATATTTTCATTGCCATACTATGTATTCTGCAACTACTTTGTTCTTTAACTTTTGCAGAAAACAGTTGTGCCAGAACGGATGCTGTGTTTACCCCATTTCCTGGATTCAAGAGCCACATAAAAGGTGAAGTATGAAAGGGCTCTAGGAACTTTAGGGCAAATTTTATATATATATATATATATATATATATATATATATATATATATATATATATATTTGTCCCGATACCACTTTTTTGAGACCGAGTACAAGTACCGATACTTTTTTTTTTTTTTTTTTAATGTCATATGACAGTGGCAGTATTATTATTTTTTTACTTTTACAGTGATTTTTTTTTTTAGGGGGGCAGGGTGGATTGTCAGTGTGTCTTTTTTATTATTATTTACATTTTATTTACATTTTTTTTAAAAAACATTTATTGCAATTTTTTTTTTTTTTTTTAAACAGCCCTGTTGGGGGTATTTGGAGAGATGTCAGGGGTCTCTTAACAGACCCCTGACATCTCCCCTTTAAGACAGAGAAGGGGACTAGGGACACAGATTTCCCAGTCCCTTTCTCAGCAGCCTCAGCTGAAATGGATGGAGAGGCTCCTCTCCATTCATAAACTGAAGCATCGTAATCACAGGGAGAGACGGGCACTGAGCATGGGGAAAGACGGCATGGGGAAAGACGGCATGGGGAAAGACAGCATGGAGCAGGGGGAAAGACAGCAACTTCCTTGCCTGCCCAGGTATTGGATTAGGCATCAATACTCAGGGAAATGCTCGGTATCGGTGCCGATACCGATACTAGTATCGGGACATCCCTAATAGATATATAGATATATATATATATATATATATCTTTACTCAGATTACTGCTGATTACTGTACAAATCATTGATGCCATTTACTACAGGTAGTGCTTTCCTTTTGCACCGTGACTGACCACTCATTTCTCATACAGTGAAGATTCTTGTTGCTCACCCACCCTTTCTTCCACCTGTCCATTCACAAAACCCCTTGAAGTCTGTTCACAGAATACATGGCATACAACAGAGAAGGGAGAGTGGAGGGGTGAGCAAATGATAGGATTTCCACTTGTCTATTCACAGAATGCTTTTCATTCTGTTAACAGAATACAAGGTGTTTTGGTGAATATACGAGATAGGGAGGGGGTGAACAGATAACAAATAATATAGTGTATACAATTGCGACACAAGTCATATTGTGATTAAATAAAAATTGCCTTTCCTTTTCAATCTGCAGCTCTGTAATTGTCTGTAAAATGCAATGCAATATGGCTACCTGGAGGTGTTCTGTACACAGAATTTGTACAGAACGCCCCCTAATTTCCTGCTTGTGTGATTGGCTCACTGTTTTTCCCAGAAGTCTGCACTAGGATGCAAATCAGATTCTAGGCATCCCCTGCAACAAAAATTGAATTTTTAGTTGAACTACTCCCAACAGGAAATTGCCTCTAACAGGATGAAGACCCCGCAATTTTCCTCATTAGAGCTTTGCTGGTTGATAATTAGGAAACTACTCCCATTTGTCTCACTTCTGGGCACAGACAGTGATTTCTTCAGAATAACAAAATGTAGGAATCTGCAACAAAGTTTGTCAAAATCTGTTTAATGTACATCACCCAGAGGGGAAAAAATAAATTCCAATTCTTTAATTCATTCCCTGTATTAAAGCGTAACAATACTCGCCTAGGATCCAGCAATGTGGCATCCCCAAGCCCAGCTGCTGACATCTTGGGGACATCTTTTTGGGTCTCGATTGCCAATCGAGATTGACCGGCCAGGCATGATATCCCTCCATGCCAATGCGTAGAAGCTCAGTCAGATTTGTTGTTGTTGCCAAATTTGGTGGACAGGCAGATAATTGACTTTAATGCAGAAGAGACAAAGCATGTCTCTTCTGCATTAAAGTTTCTGCCTGTTCGCCCATTTTAAAACTTAGGATTAAAGTATCACTTTAAGGTAAAAAAAACCTGAGTGCAGCTTCCAGCAAGCTATCCCCCCCATACCTACTTGAGCCCAAGCGAGTGCCAAAGAACGTGGCTTGCTATGGTGGACACTTGGCAGTGGGAGCCAGGAGCGTGCGTTGGATAACCTCAGAAGAGGATTGGGGCTGCTTTGTGCAAAACAATGCCACAGAGCTGGTAAGTATAGCATGTTCTTAATTATTTTTTATTTTTTTTAAGAGTTATCCCTTTATCCTGCACGACTCGCTGCAGTGCTGAGCACACATGCAATTTTGAAGGTACAGGGTTTGTGCAATCTACACTGTGTTTTTTCACTAGCTATTGCTGTCTTTCTTTATTCAGCCTAATGGTATTATAGCATTTACCTATTTATATCTAGTGGTCTTTTTGTCACATCACCACTGGAAATTATCTCATGCTAGTGACAAAGTTCCATTATGACTCCCGCTGTGCACCCCGGTCGCCATCTTCCAACAAAGGAAGCTCATTGTTTGCTGTTGCCCGATACCTCAGAGACACAGCCCAAGGAACTCGGTTAGCACCTGGATTATTTTGATTCCTTAATACCAGACACACTGAACCCCCTTAGACCATACCCATTCTGTGAATACCAGGTGGGGAAGATCCTAACTTGGCATTGACTGATTATAGGCGCTTAGGAGTGGGAACACAAACGACTAATTATGCAAATCCTCACGGACTTCCAACATGTGGCTTGTCTGACTAAAGCCACATTTTTCTGCTGCTATGTCTTATCTACTCCAGAGGCTATCGCTACAGTGCCCTGAAAAATTATTCATACCCTTTTGAAATTTTCCACATTTTGTTATGGTACAACCAAAAACGTAAATGTATTTTATTGGGATTTTATGTGATAGACCAACACAAAGGGGTACATAATTATGAAATGGAAGCAAAATGATAAATGTTTTTTAACATTTTTTACAAATAAATATCTGAAAAGTGTGGCGTGCACTTGTATTCAACCACCTTTATGCTGATACCCCTAACAAAAATCTATTGAAACCAATTAGTGACCTAATAAGTAAATAGAGTTCACCTGTGTGTATTATAAGCTCAAATTTAAATACAGCTGTTCTGTAAAGTCCTCGGAGGTTTGTTAGAGAACCCTAGTAAACAAACCACATTATGAAGGCTGAGGAACACACCAGCCAGAAGCCAGGGAAAAATTTTGTGTAGAAGTTTAAAGCTGGGTTAGGTTATTAAAAAAACATCCCAAGCTTTGAACATCTCACGGAGCACTGTTTAATCCAACATCTGAAAATGGAAAGAGTATGGCACAACTGCAAACCGACCAAGACATGGCCGTCCACTTAAACTGACAGGCTGGTCAAGGAGAGCATTAATCGGAGAAGCAGCCAAGAGGCCCATGGTAACTCTGGAATGAACTGCACAGATTCACTGCTCAGGTGGGAGAATCTGTCCACAGGACAATTATTAGTCGTGCACTCCACAAATCTGGTCTTTATGGAAGAGTGGCAAGAAAAAAGGCATTGTTCAAAGAAAATCATAATAAGTACTGTTTGCATTTTGCAAGAAGCCATGTGGGATATAGAAGAAGGTGCTGTGGTCAGATGAGACCAAAATTGAACTTTGTGGCCTAAAAGCAAAACGCTGTGTGGTGGGAAACTAACACTGCTTATCACCCTGAATACACCATCCCCACTTTAAAACATGGTGATGACAGCATTGTGTTATGGGAAAGCTTTTTTTCAGCAGAGACAGGGAAGCTGGTCAAAGTTGATGGGAAGATGCATGGAGCCAAATACAGGGCAATCTTATAAGAGAATCTGCAAAAGACTTGAAACTGGGATGGAGGTTCACCTTCCAGCAGGACAACAACCCTAAACATATAGCCAGAGATGCAATGGAATCGTTTGGATACATATTCATGTGTTGGAATGGCCCAGTCAAAGCCCAGACCTAAATCCAATTGAGAATCTGTTGCAAGACTTGCACTGTTCAGACGCGCGCCATCCAATCTGACAGAGCTTGAGCTATTTTGCACAGAAGAATTGGCAAAAGTTTCACTCTCTTGACATAAGGGGGCTGTATATAAATATATGCCACACTTTTCACATTTCATTTGGGAAACCATTTATCATTTTCCTTCCACTTCACAATTATGTGCTACTTTTGTGTTGGTCTGTCACATAAAATCCCAATGAAAGACATTTACGTTTTTGAACATGATAAAATGTGGAAAATTTCAAGTGGTGTGAATACTTTTTTAAGGCACTGTACATGGAAATGGTGGTTGCCAACTAGCAGTAAGCTCTCTTTTTTTTTTTTTTGCCACGTCGATGCATCATATTTTTGCCACATGCTGGTTAAGGTCTACTCATTGATTTGAGGCAGCACATGCTTGTAAACTATATTTTGGAGTACAGGACAAAGGACACCCTCTGCTCTATACAGTGGGTAAAATATTTTTATATGATCCCCTGCAGATTTTATATGTTTGCCCACTTACAAAGAAATGAAGGGTTTATAATTTTTATTATAGGTGTAGGTTTCTTTGCTGTCGCTTGGCAAATTTCAGCTCCCTCAATATATTTTTTTATTAGAGTAAGGTCTGTAGACTGGCTAGGCCACTCTATGACTATGTGTGTCTACTTGAGCCACTCTTTGGGTTATTGTCATGCTGGAAGACACATCTTCTGGCTGAGGGAAGAAGGTTCTCATCCAAGATTTTACAATACATGGCCCTGGCCATTGGCCCATCAATGTGGCAAAGTCAGCTTTTAAATTAAGCAGAGAAACGGCCCCAAAGCATGTTGTTTGCGCCTCTGTACTTGACTGTAGGGATGGTGTTCTTTGGGTCATCGTCAGCATTTTCTCTTTCTCCAAACACAGCGAGTCGTGTTAATGCCAAAGAGCTCAATTTTGGTTTCATCTGACCACAGCACTTTCTCCTAATCCTTCTCTGAGTCATTTTAGATGTTCATTGACAAATTTTAGACGGGCATGAACATGTGTTTCAGGAGGGGGACCTTGCGGGTGCTGCAGGATTTCAATCCATGGTTTGTTTGGTGACTGCGGTCCCAACTGCCTTGAGATCATTCACAAGCTCCTCCTGTGTAGTTCTGGGCTGATCCCTCAGTTTTTCCGTGATCATCCTTGCTCCGTAAGGAAAAATATTACATGGAGCTCCAGACCGAGGACAATTGATGGTTATTTTGTCTTTCTTCCATTTGTGAATAATTGCCATTGCGTAGAGCAGGTAAGTATAACATGTTTTTCCCCAGTCGTCTTCCAAGTCAGCCCTTGAGAGATGGAGCTCCTCCTCGCAATCAGGAAACACATTGCCACTAATTTTTTCCCTCCCTTTAAGAGGCGGTCCCTCAGGTCCCTGGTCAGTCTTAGTGTTTCCTCTGTCCAGAGGAGACATGTTGCCAGTGGACCTGAAGGAGCTCCATTTCTCATGGGCTGACATGGACAGGCGTTCAAAAATGCAGCAGGTTTTTTTGTGCACAGTATGTCCCACATATCTGGCACAGAGAATGTAGGAGCCTCAGAATGGCAGGAGGTCAGTGGACTCACCGGCGCTATCATACGGTGGAGGAGGTCGGCTTTATCGCGGCCACGGGCAACCCTCCGTCGGCGAGATGCAGGAGGTGTCCTGGGTTTGATTTTTCACTGTGCCCAGACGAGGAGATAGGCGCTGTGTTGTCAATCCCTTGGCGACGTCAGCAGGGGGGCGTGACCCACGGCTGAACGCTGCTTGACCCGGAAGATGCGGCGCATCACCTCCGGGGCGGCATGACGTCACTGGCGTGCGCCGGGGAGCTGGTCCTTCCGCTTAAAGGCGCGGGAAAATCAAACGGCCGGCTGGTGCTAATAGCGTGGACGCCGCTGCAGACGACAGCAAGGACGCCATCACAGAACCAGGATGCTGGAGGAGGATGAAATTCCATCGGCCCAGGCCCCAGGAGGGGAGAGCACCAGCAGGATGCAGGTAGGCACCAGTGGGTGACCTTTGTATCCATTTTTGTTAAGGGGGACAGCAGTTAGATGGTGACGGTCACTAACTTAGCTGGGGCTCACAGGGGGCACTAGTGTCACTGGGTGTGCACTGTTTGGTGGGGGTATGCACTACAGAGCGCTGTAATTTCACCACCATGGACCCCTGTGTTTTCTGTCTCTTGACAGGTGAAAACACCTAAAGAGCCAAAGCCCACTCCCAGGAAAAAGTGTGCAAAGTGTAATACCAATATGCCAGTGGAATACACAGAGCCGCTATGTCAGAAGTGTATTGAAAAATTAATACAGAAACAATCTGACGCAGTTTATGCAAAGATTTTTTGATCCGTGAGGGATGATATGGCTAACACCTTTAAGGATCTCAAAAAGTTTATTACAGAGGTTAAACCTCCAGCAGTTCCTTCTGGAAGTCCCTCTCCCATGGCCTCGCCCAGTTCGGAAGTTGCATCAGGGTCACATGAGTCTGTGAGGGAACGAGCAGGCAGCAGCGCAGCTAGTGTTTTGGCCAGCGATGACTCAGAACCAGAACAGGAGGAGGGGGGTGAAGAAAGAAGGAAGGCTCCCAATTACAAATTGTCACTTGAAGATGTGGATGATTTGCTTGGGGTCATTTATGAAACCCTGGAAATCGAACATGAAAAGGAAGAACCTTCCAAGCATGACCTAATGTACCAAGGTCAGAGGAAAAAGAATTCCAGGGTGTTCCCAGTTCATCAGGTGATGTCTGATACCGTGATGAATGAATGGAAAGATCCAGAGAAAAAAACATTCTTTGCGGCAAGCCACAAAAAACGATTCCCTTTTAGTGACGATCCAAAAGAGGTTTGGAACAAAAATCCAAAACTGGATGCCCCACTTTCAAAAATTTCTAAAAATTCTTCATTGGCTTTGAAGACATGGGGCATACAAAAGACACCATGGATAAAAAGGGTGATATCATCCTAAAAAGAGCCTGGGAGGCAAGTGTCGCAATCCTAAAACCAGCGCTAGCTACCACCTGCGTAGCAAGAAATCTGGAATTCTGGCTAACCCAGTTACAGGACCATATTAAAAATGGGACACCTAGAGAGGAAATCCTGAAGACACTTCCAGTACTCTCTAAAGCAGTAGGTTACATTGCAGATGCTTCTGCAGAGTCTGTTAAACTAGCAGCAAGGTCAGGTGGACTAACGGTCGCAGCTAGGCGTACGATTTAGATGAAAACCTGGACAGGTGACACCGCATCCAAAACAAGACTATGTAATTTACCTTTCACAGGAGACTTGCTCTTTGGGTCAGGCCTAGATGAAGCTTTGGAAAGAACACCAGATAAGAATAAGTCCTTTCCTATGGAAAAGCGAAAGTATCCACAAAAAAGATTTTATCAGGGGAAAAGAAATCGCTCCCAGGAGGGGAAAAAAGAATTCCCAAAGAAAAACTGGACGGGTCACAAGGGAAAACAAAAGAGTAACCCACTCTTTGGCGCTGCTAACCCGGTCACCAAGCAGTGACAACCAGGTGCCAGTAGGGGGAAGATTGGCTGCCTTCCTACCACAGTGGCAAAAGGCGACAGCCAATCAGTTTATCCTAGAAATAATAGCAAAGGGCTACTCGCTGGAATTCAGTTCTCATCCTCCAGAGAGATCCCTATTGACGAAGCTTCCCAGAGATTCGGAAAAAGCAAAAGCTCTACCTCTGTTGCTGGGGGAGATGGTGGATCAAAATGTCCTTATCCCAGTTCCAGAGAAGGAAAAAAGAAGGGGTTTTTACTCTCACGTATTCGTCGTCAAGAAACCCTCCGGGAAGTTTCGTCTAATACTGAATCTCAAGCCTTTGAATCAAACGATTCAATACAAAAAATTCCGCATGGAATCCATTTTCTCGGTCAAGAACATTCTACAACCAGAAACATTCATGGCGACCATGGATTTCAGGGACGCCTATCTTCACATCCCCATCAGAGAAGATTCCCAGAGATACCTGAGGTTAGCAGTGGAAATAGACAGGAAGGAATGCCACTTTCAGAGCAGAGCTCTCCCGTTCGGGTTGTCCTCATCACCGAGGATATTCACTAAAGTGTTGGCAGAGGTTCTAGCCCCTCTAAGGTTGAAGAAGATGACGGTAATTCCTTATCTAGACGACCTACTGTTCGCAGCACCATCAGAAGCGCAGCTGATAAGGAACCTCAATGAAGCTCAACGATGGTTAAAATCGCTGGGTTGGATCCTAAACTTGGAAAAGTCAAACCTTTGTCCCACCCAAAACATTCGGTTCCTGGGGTATCTACTCAGTTCCACAGAACAGAAAACATTTCTTCCAGAGGAAAACATTCAAAACCTCATCAAGAAAGTGGGTTCTATTCAGAACAACTTACCAAAAACAGTCAGAGACCTGATGTCAGTTCTGGGATTGATGACATCCTCAATACCGGCAGTCCAGTGGGCAAAATTTCACTTAAGACCACTTCAAGTTTTTCTTTTAAAAAACCAAAGAGGAGATCTGGACAAGTCGGTGTTACTCCCAACATCAGTGAAAAGATCACTATGGTGGTGGAGGGTCCATACAAATCTAAATCGGGGTCTGGATTGGTCATTTCCGATATCCCAGAAGTTGACCACAGACGCAAGCAGCTGGGGTTGGGGAGCTCACCTAGCAGGGCAACCTGCTCAGGGAAGATGGTCCCCAGAGGAAGCCAAAGCATCCTCAAACTGGAGAGAACTCATGGCGATAGCCAAAGCCATAGAGGTTTTTCAGAACCAGCTGACAAGTTGTCACATCCTGGTACTCTCAGACAATGCCACAGCAGTGGCTTATCTAAACAAACAAGGAGGCACAAGAAGTCCATCTCTGAGCTACATCTCCAACCAGATATGCCGGTGGGCAGAAGGGAACTTGCTTTCACTAAGTGCAGTTTATCTAAAAGGTGAAGACAATCAAGTGGCGGACTTCCTCAGCCGCCAGGAGATCTCCCAAGTGGAATGGGTGTTACATCCGGAGGTGTTCAAAGAAATTACAGTCCGCTGGGGAATACCAAACGTAGATCTGTTTGCCTCCCGGAAGAATGCTCAAGTGAGGTGTTTCTTCTCGCTAAACCAGCAAGACCAACCTCTGGGGATAGATGCTCTCCAGAACCCCTGGAACTTCAAAATGTTCTATGCCTTCCCTCCGGTTCATCTGATTCCACGGGTGATAAAGAAGTTTCTTCAAGAACAAACGAAACTCATTCTAATCGCACCATACTGGCCCAAGAGAACCTGGTTCTCTCAACTCCTCAGTCTCTCAGCAGACGAGCCATGGCTTCTACCTCACAGGACAGACCTGATGTGTCGGGGTCCGTTAACAGGCCTAAAGCAAGAACATTTCAAGTGGGCGGCCTGGTTACTGAAGAGGAACTTTTGAAATCAAAAGGACTCTCAGAGAAGGTAGTGACAACACTTCTGAGCGCCAGGAAGCCAAACACCAGAGCCGTCTACAGAAAGATCTGGAGGAAATTTAACAGTTGGTGCACGGAAAACCAAAGACAGAGAATGGATACTCCAACTATCCTTGAGTTTTTACAACAAGGCGCTGATAAAGGACTAGCGCTTAGTACACTGAAGGTTCAGGTTGCAGCACTATCAGTGTATCTGGAAAGGACTTTACAAGAAGACCCGTTGGTCTCTCGTTTTTGCAGGGCATTGGCAAAATACAAGAAGCCCCAGATACGAAAATGTCCCACATGGGATCTATCAGTGGTACTTAGGGGGATCATCAAACCTCCCTTTGAACCACTGCAAGGAACATCTTTGAGGTTGTTAACTTTAAAGACTGTTTTTCTCATAGCCATCACAACGGCACGAAGGATAGGTGAAATATAAGCTTTATCGGTTAAAGACCCTTTTCTGAAGATCTATGATGATCGAATAGTTCTTCAAACAGACCCGGGTTTTACTCCAAAAGTGACGTCAACTTTTCATAAATCCCAGGATATAGTTTTACCTTCATTTTTTAGTTCACCAAAAACGACAAAGAACAATAATTAAGTTTTCTGGATGTCAGAAGGTGTCTACTTCAATATCTAGAAGTGACCAATGAATTCAGATTGTCAGATGCGTTATTTGTTTTGTATGCCGGCCTACAAAAGGGAAAACAAGCGTCCAAAAATACGATCGCTAGATGGATCAAGGCAGCTATTCTGGAGTGTTACAGTGTGATGGAAAAGACACCACCAAAAGAACTTAAAGCTCATTCTACAAGGGCTTCAGCAGCCTCGTGGGCAGAAAAAGCAGGAGCCACTCCAGAACAAATATGCAAAGCCGCAACCTGGTCAAGATTCTCGACTTTTGTTCAGCATTACATACTGGATCTGATTTCCAGCCAGGACCAGGCTTTTGGTAGGAAAGTACTCCAAGCTGTTGTCCCACCCTAGATCTGGTGAGTTCTTGATTATACTCTCAAGGGCTGACTTGGAAGACGACTGGGGAAAAAGCAGTTAGGATCTTACTGGTAACTCTGTTTCCAGTAGTCTTCCAAGGCAGCACGATCCCACCCTAAAATGTCTAACCTTGTGGGGTTGTGTTGTGTATTCTATATCGTTTCAGATTCCGGCCTTTGGTTTTCGGGGATGACTGACCAGGAACCTGAGGGACCGCTTCTCTTAAAGGGAGGGAAAAAATTAGTGGCAATGTGTTTCCTGATTGCGAGGAGGAGCTCCATCTCTCAAGGGCTGCCTTGGAAGACTACTGGAAACAGAGTTACCGGTAAGATCCTAACTCTGCTTTTTTATTCATGCTATTTAGCATTTTTCACCCAGCAATTTCTTCTTTTTTTTTTTAGAGCTTATGAAAAATGCTAGTGTGCACGTAGCCTACATTTTCCATTTACCATGTTTTGTTATTAAAAAGATTGCTTATTGATTTTAGAGATGAACAACAACAATGGAATATAACTAATAAATGATAACTAAATTTGTGTCTTTGATTCAGTTTCTAAGGTTGTAAATGCCTATGGGCCCCAGACTAGAAGCAGTGGCTCATCTTCTAACACAAGAATGCATTCTCTCCAACGGGATTGTGAAAATCAGGCTGTAGAAGAGAGACTACTCAACATTGAATCCCACTTGCAGCTAAAGCCAGGTAGTGCTTCTTATACATTCTAGATAATTGCTGTTTCTGTATACATAAAATGCGTTTTTTTTTCTCTGTGCCGTTTATCGTTCAGATTGTTGAAAACCATCAAGTATTTATGTATTACACATGCTATAGTTTACACTGGCAATGGTAACATTTAATGTTAAACATAGACATACATAAAATACTCCTATTTATACAACTGTTTTTTATTTATAATCTTTCTTTTCAATATTCCTTCTCGAGGCTAAAACTTGTATGCGATAACTAGAACTAATTTTTGTGATGGAAACACTATTGACAAAAATGCAGCTGGCCTGCATCTGATAATTTCTAGATAGTGAGTGTTTATAACTGTTTAATGGAGAACCTATTTTTTTATTATTATTATTAAATGTTATTGTAAATATGGAAACAGCTAGTAATGTCTTGCGAGTTATAAGTTTTAGATTTAAAAATAAAAAAGCATCTGTTGTGGTGATTTATTTTTATTTTATTATGATATCTAGGGTTTGGTGAGGTTTTACTTCTGCATAACATGTTATATATGCACATGAGAGGAAGCCATATTGACTCATGATTTGATTGACAGCAGGAAACGATCTCAAGCTGAGCTGTCTGCATCCATTGACATGAGTGCTCAACCTGTGACCCTCCAGCTGTTGCAGAACTACAGGTCCCATCATGCCTCTGCCTTTGGGAGTCATGCTTGTAACTGTCAGCCTTGCAATGCCTCATGGGACTTGTAGTTCTGCAACATCTGGAGTGCCACAGGTTAAGCACCCATGACATAGACAGAGTGACTCGGGCCCCACACCCTCATCACAGTATTTGATTGAAAGCCGCCAAAGCCAATGGCTCCCACTGCCATCAATCTGTGAGGAGGGGGAGAACGTGCAGTAATTTTTAAAAATTTGTATTATTCACTTTAAAAGCAGAACTTAGTTTCCCTGTGTATGGGAGAGCTATTTGTCATAATGTGGAGATATGCACAGCATACTTTCTCATTATGGCATGCTTTTCTCTGTCTAGCGACCCCTTTCCTAGTGGTGACATGTCAAGGATGTGATTGCCGGTCTATGCTACGCTGCTATCATTTCCTTGACAGTTTTTCTGGGTCCCATGGCATTCATTTTTTGCAATAGGACAGTCATTGATTCTTCGACTCCCAACATGTCAACAATGAGCCAGAATGTATACATGCAAAAAATTAACTTGTAACCGAAAACTATTTTCTTTTTTTGACTAAACATTTATTACAAGTACTATTATGGCACAGCAAATGTATGCATCGCTTTACATTTTAACATCAGTATAGTACCCCTGTCCTCATTAGCTTGTACCCTATGGTCCTTATTTCACATGCATACACATACCAGAACCACTTTAGACCAGGGCCCAAAAAAACTACAATCTTGTCTTTGGAATGTGGGAGGAAACCAGAGTATCCAGAGAAACCCCATGTAAACTTCAGGTGCAAACTTCAGGTATTGTCCTGACCAGGATATACATGGGGAACACCAAGGCAGCAGTGCTAACCAATAAGCCACTGTAACAATGGCATTTTTTTTCAGCAGAAGTAGAGTTTACCCTTATGTCTAAATGTGTTTGTGGGTTTTATTTTTTTCCCCATTTAGCAAGTTCACAGTATTTTCTAAAGGTGGTTTGTATTAAAGGCATGCAAGCATAAGTAGCACTTGATGCATATCTACACTTATTAAGAGTTACTTGGTAAACACTTGACAAGCCTTGTTAATAATGCAGTATTGAGTGAGTCAGAGAAAAATAGACAAAACCTGACCTATAAATGGAAAACTATTTATAAATGGTCACTTTGTTTAAATAGATGAAATGTTCCAAAATGACTTTTGTTTTCCTCCTAAATATATAAGTAAATTGAGCGAAAGCCACGCTACTATACGTTTAAATATTGTTACTTTAAAGCATTACTAATATCAAAAACAAATTTTAATAAAAGTTGCAGTTCATCAATTCTTAGTTGTGGTGGCTGTGTTTTTCCTGTTTTTATTTTATTTTTATTTTATTTTTATTTTTGTTATTATTATTTTTTTACACATCAATCGTGGGGTGTGGCAAGCCATTTAACACTGACAGGGATGCTTGCAGTGGTCAGCATTTATTTATTTATGTATGTAAAACCCTTTATCTCAAAAGACAATTGTTGCTGTAACTGCTTCTGAAATGCTAGCTGGAGTTTGGCTTCAATTTGTTAGTCAACTCCAACTCTGTCTACTAGTCTAACACTACCCCCTACACAGACTGACAATGCTGCTGTCCAAAAGGGTCTGCCTTGCTACATCATCCAAATTGCAGGCGCCCTAAGACAGAAAGTGTGTTACTGGTTGAATCATCATATGAATTAAAGGGAAATATATATTGTTTTTTTAATACCACTTTAAGTTGTAATTTCCCAACTAAATTCATGCGTCTCTACAAATGTTTCCAGTAATGTCAAAGATCAAGCCGGTTTTTCAGGAAACCTGTACTGAGACGAGTGTGTGTTTCAGAAAATATTTGTTTCCTGCCGTCTACACTGACCCAGAAAAAGTGTGCACCCATTGACTGTAAAGTCAGAATTCCTGCTCTAAATATTTGTTTCAGGTCAGAACCTTTAAGTCTTGAAAGTATTGTCTCAGAATGACAGCCAGCAACTGGTATGTTTTTGTGCACAACTCTTTTTAAAGAATCATTTCATGATTTAGAACAGGTCAAGGAAAATGCATGTACAGTATTTGTTTTATTCTCTTATTTGTTTTGTTATGCCAAAAAAGCTAGGGACATTTCAAGCAAAACTTACTTTGGGAGAACCGTTGCAATGACTGTACTGGGTCTCGATTTACGGGGGTGACGTCCCTCCCAAATATGCGTGGGAGTGCAGTGGGCTTCGGCACATTTGTACAGTGAGCTGTGCGCACGCAACGTACTGTACGGGGGGGGGGGGGGGTGTTAGGCAGGTAGCTTTAATTCAGAGGAGACAAACCACGTTTCTTCTGCATTAAAACACCTGCCTGTGTGTGTGTATATATATATATATATATATAATATATTATTCTCAGACCGAAAGTGAAACTTTAGCGGAAATAAGTAGTCTTTTTAAATAAAGCCATCCTGGACCTCTTTTACTTAAAGAGATGGAACATTCTCAGAATGTTAATCAAATAGTGCTAAAAATACAAATATAAATAGAAACCAGTTTGAGGCCTGGGGTTACACTTATGCGATTTGGAAGCAGGTTTCTCCACATCCAATTCGCATTACAGGACAGTGCGACCGGCTCTCAGCGGAGCCGTTTCACACACATCCAGGGCAGCTGTGAAGCGCCCTGCAGATGGGTCCTGTGCATCTTTGGTTTTGTTTCAGGTCCGAATTTAGGCAAAAATTCCAACCAGAAATTGTGAACAGGGACGCACCGGACCCCCTTTTGTGCCCTGCGACGCACATAGTGTGAGCCCAGCCTTAGGGCCCTTTCACACGAGCGGACGAACCGTCCGCTTTTCATAAGTCCGTTTACGGACTCACAATGCTTCCCAATGGGATCGCGTGTGTTAGCGGATTGAGCATTCGCAAACATCCGCCTCCGTCAAGATCCGGTTTTTTTGACGGAAGAAAATCTTATTTTTCTTCCGTCTGGCGGATCGGATCAGATGAATACGGACACACGGTCCATATTCATCCGATTCCCCATAGGGGAGAGCGGAGGAAAGACAGGGCGGTCTCTGTACACTGTGCGGGGACCGCCCTGTCCGTGGACAGCTCAGTGGGGATTTACGGATGATCCCCGCTGAGCAGACGGACACACACGGGGCGGATCAATACGGATCCTCTCCGTGTGAAAGAGCCCTAAGGATTCTGGAGCTGTTGTATGTCAGTATATTACAGGCACCCAAACCTAATGTGTTTTTTTTTTTTGTTTCTTTTTTCTTTTTTCCTACAATCAAAACAAAATAATACAAGGACAACCTGTACCTAAAGACATTTATCAAAGAATTAAAAAGCTAGAAGATAGAATCTTGGAGTTGGAGGGCATTTCTCCTGAATATTTCCAGTCTATGGTAAGTAGCCATGATGGGAAATCGTGGCGTTAATCCAGAATAATTGTTCATGTACAGTGTCTTGTTTTCTCATGCTACCAGTTTCTTTGGGAAGGATCCATATATAAAGTTGCAATTCTAGTAAATTTGTCATTGCTGCTTTGTCTGTGTTTCCCAGATTTTTGCTGGGTCAGTGAATGTTTCCAGAGCTTTTTAACCATTTCTATCCTCATAAATTTTTGTTGGCTTGTAATTTTTTTTTTTATGTCTGTGCATGATTGCTCAGTTATATTAAAAATTAAAACAATTTAAGGCTGTGCAGGAGCCCCTTTTACTCTTCTTTCCAGCGAATACTTGATTATTGTAAGGTGATTCACTCCAGAAAACTCCAAACAGTATTAAAAAAAAAACAACCTTGTCAGATTATTATTGCTGTTTGTCTCCACTGTCTCTCCATTGTCCTGGTGATGCTTATCTCCGAAACAAAACAGAATGTAAAGAGAGGTTTTCAATCGGGACATCCTGTTTCAGTGGAAACTGTCAGTGGGATTCCCACTCACTTTAGTGAGCTTTCCTCTTTCAAGTGTGCCCCCCTAGGTCTGGAAGTAAAGTGAAACCCGCTCCATGTAGATGGCAAAAGGAAAACTGATAGGGAATGTATCAATTCCCTACTTGAAAACTGAAAAAAAAATGGCTAAAGAGATACTTTACAATACATTTCTTCTTAACCACTTCCATACTGGGCACTTAAACACCACCCTCCTGACCAGACCAATTTTCAGCTTTCAGCGCTCTTACACTTTGACAATTACTCAGTCATGCAACACTGTACCCAAATGATTTTTTTGTCCTTTTTTTCCCACAAATAGAGCTTTCTTTTGGTGGTATTTGATCACCTCTGCGGTTTTTATTTTTTGCGCTATTAATGAAAAAAGACCGAAAATTTGGAAATAAAAAGATTTTTTTCTTAGTTTCTGTGATAAAATGTTGCAAATTATTAATTTTTCTTCATACATTTTGGCCACAATTTATACTGCTACATGTCTGATGGACACGGTGGTACTGGGGGCACTGATTGGTCACTTTTTTTCCCCAAATCGCTGTAGCTCCGTTTGCTCTCCCTCCTCACACACGCTGTCTGTGTGAGGAGGGAGAGTCGGCAATGAGAGATGATCTCGTATGTTTACATATGAGAAAATCTCTCATTGGCCGCACATATCGCGCTGTAAATAGCCGCTGTGATTGGCTATTTACCGCGATCTGTGTTTGGCTGTGTCCAAGGGACAGGGCCAGCACAGCAGTTCCCCCGCTGCGCCCTTGGGAGCGAGGAAAGGGGCGGCCGTAAAAACGCGGCCTGTTAGAGATTCAGAGCCGCGCTGCGGCCGTACAAAGTCGTACGGCCGTCAGCAAGTGGTTAAAGCACAACACAGACAAGTACCTTTTTAAATGATCAAGTGAAAAAATATACCTTTGTACAAGTGTGTTAACAGGGTTGGTCAGATTTTATTTTCTCTGCAATTTATACATTTGTATGTTGCCCATACTATTGTCAGCACTGTACTTCTGACATCAGCTCTCATACAGGCTATGCCACATGTCTTGTAACTTATAAACATGCTTCTTTTAGACTTCCTAAGGGAGTGATTCTTGCTGTAGGGGGGTGTGGCTGGACGTGTGACGTCACTAATCGTCGTTCCCTATAACAGGGAGCAGACTATCAGTGACACTGCCACTGAGAAGAACAGGGAAGGTGTGTGAACACTCGCCTCTCCCCGTTCTTCAGCTCCTGTGACCCAATCGCTGGACACCGCCCGGTCACGGAGCTTCGGACTGGGTAGCGAGCGACCCACAGCTGGGCTCTTAAAGGGCAACGTGCCTGTGCCCAGCTGTGCCTCTCTGCCGACTTATATCGGCGTTGGGCGGTCCTTAAGTGGTTAAAAGCCCTAAGTTGCTCCTTGGATTTTCAGCCCCTCTATGCATCTAGACTGTGAAAAAGTCTCACATGTGGTATCCTCATACTCGGGAGGCACGGTAGAATGTGTTTCAGGGTATAATTAGAAGTTTGCCTTTGGTGGGTTTGAGAAATGGCTTAAAAAGACAACATTATGGGGATTTTTTTTTATTTTTTATTAATTTCTTCATTTCCAGAAAGTTTAGACAAAAATAAGAATTACACATTCGAAAAACTCACCATGCCCCTCATCAAATATTGTCTACTTTTCCAAAAAGAGGTCATTTGGGGGTAGTTATACTGTCCTGGCATTTTTGAGGCTCAAGAATGGAGTTGGGCAGTCAGTACATTAGGATCTACCAATTTTTTTTTTTACATATATACCATAGTTGAGCTGAGTTTTGCTCAGCCAATCACAGGAAGCCTTGCATTTTTTTCAGTAAGCACAATGCTTCCTCAGAGGTAGAGTAGCGGATGAATGAAGCCCAATGTCTATCATAGCCAATCGGAGGAATGCTTGTATTCATTGATAAAAACTACAAAGCCGTGAATGACTGAGCAGTGTTCATCCCAACTCGATTTGTGTTCCAGCAGCAGACGGGTAGTTGCTATACCACTGCTGGAACACACCTCTGTATACTATATGTAGCTGATGCTATATGGTATACAATGGTATACAGCACTGACAGTGGGCGCATAGATTAGTAAAGGAAATGATTTGTTTGAGCCAAACTAACTAAAGTAAAAAATAAAAATAAAAACATGGAATTGGGCTTTAATGTAATTAATTTTGGTCCCTAACTAATACCCTACTGAGATGGGGCAGTGTCACACAGGGTTAAAGGTCCTCTTTTAAATACTTCTTTTTTTTTTTTTCACATAAAGCTGCACTCGCTTCTAACGCAAAATTGCTTTTCTATTACTATGTGCTTCTGGGACGTGATGTTCCATTCCCTGCTGCTGCTTGCAGTCAATGAAGACACAGTAGACAAGAAATTGTTAGTTGCTGCACTGTGCTATTAGTCTGAGTCCTATAATTTTATCCCACTGTAGGCAGACATATCTACACATTGAGCAATTCAGATTTATTCTAATGTAGTTTGTTTTGTGTATTCCACTCAGAATGTGTGAGTAGCATTCAAGGCTTTTTTCTATATTTTATGACTTTGAAAGCAAACCTACCCCAATGTTTCAGCAGGCGTGTCTATACATTTTCAGCTATAAAATCTGACTTTATAGCATTGAATGGTCTTTTCTAATCACTGCAGTATGTGTGTACCAATTCTGTATGAACAAGATAAGAATCCTTTAACATTTATTTTTATTTCAGGATATGTCAAATAAGCGAAAGAAAGTCCTTCCTTCTCAGGTGAATATTTTTCATTTATTACATTTTTTTTTAAGCAGGTTTCCCAACAGAGGTTGAATAGTCAGTCTTATGTGACTGAAGACTGTTAGGTCAAATAGGAGGAATACCTTCACAGGGAGGGAATAATCATCTGAATAAATACCTATAATTAAGGGATTTGGGTTTGATTTAATTTTTGTGAAAATTCACTTTGTAAAGAATACCCAATCCTGTACAAGAAACATGTAAAATATCTATCTATCTAAATTTATTTTAGATTTTTTTTTTTTTTCATTCAAATTTAAGTTTATTTTCAAAACAAAAAAATATAAAATATACAGCTATGCACCAAATAACACAGTAAATATTACAGCTGAACATACATTTGAGAATAAACAGGTACATTCAGTGTTTATCGTTTCCAACATTTTTAACCCCAGAGGGTAGTACTTATTGAACTGCAAAGAGAAATGAGAACTATTAAGATAAATCAGAACCCCATAGGTAATATAGTTTGTCCCAAATCACCTCCCTAATCCCCCGAGATCTCATATATCCTATGGTCTGATCCAGAATATTAAAGCAATGAGGGATGTAGTAGACCAATCTTTTATAGACCCCAAGAAGGTGGGTATCCAGGACAATCTCTGCCTCTCCGACACCCCTCTTGGGATCACTCTGTATCCTAGAGGTGGACCTGTCCCCTCCACCCAACCTCCCCAAAAGCAACTTGATCTAACATTTGTCTAAAGAACCAAGACAACATCCTACCCAGGGTTAACTATAATAGGAAAACCCGATATATAATGAGTATTTCCGAACCCATTATCCCAAAAGTGAGAATATCACATTATGAGAAGTAATGTACTATGTTTAGTCTTCTCGAATCTAAAATTAAGAGAAGAAAAGAAAAGGAGAGAAAAAAAGAAGGGGAAAAGGGGAGGAAGAGAAGGGGGGGGAGATAGAGATGAGAAAAGTAAAGAGTTCAGAGGAAAGAGTAAGCCCATCTGCCAAGATTATGCATCAGTCCGGAGCAACAGCCACTACTGTATCCCCGGAGTATAGGGGATTCCCATGTACTTAATTTTAGATTTTTTTTGTTTGCGCAATGTAAGCTCACTAAGCCAGGGGATGTCAGTCAATTTAATTTGCTGCATCTGCATATTATGGTTGCCCTCAAAGGGTTAGTTGTTTCTGGAAGACTAGATGTCCCGGGCACCTCCACCCCCTCTTTTACATCAGATGTCAAGAACCCCCCCTCCCCCTCTTATATCACAGTGCACCACCTTGTGCTGCTGTCGGAAAGAAGCTGGGGGCAGAGCTGGGAAGCAGAAAGTGCATGGTCTGGATCAGGACCAGAAGAGCTGGAGTCAGCTGCTGAAGTCTGCTGAATGCTGACACTAGGGAAGGCAGCAACAAGGGGTTGCTGTGGCTACACAGAGGCACAGGATCTGTAGGAGGAGTTCTGTCCTCTCCTCTGCTGACTGCAGAGACAAGTAGGGCAGAGACAAGCCTCTCCGCAGCTGCAGAAGAGGGGTGCCGCAGCTGCAGGAGGGGAGCAAGGGCCACATAAAATGGCCTGGCAAGCATTGTGTTTGACACGTGCACTGAGCTAAGAGAAATCAATCAATTCAATCATCCAATCATGTGCTTGCACATAATTGAGCATACTTTGAAAAGTAAAAAGTCACTTTGAAAGTGGATAATGTTCTTCTACAGTAAATAACAATCTAGGAGTTAATAAATGTATGCAAATAATGCTTACATTTAAACAAAGCTGTCTGCTACATCCTTTTTCATAAAAATAAAAAAAACTTGGATTGTCAACATTTTTTTTATAAATGTTCTAGCATCTCTTGAAGTGAAGGCCACATTATCTGCAAGTACTATTCACTTAGGGCGTGATAGAGTAAAGACTGCTTCATAAGACTGTATAGTATGAAGGCATAAGAACTGTTTTTTTATTTGTATTATAATAATATGCTTCAAATGGTATTATAGATTGATAGTTTTTCATTTAATCCATCAATCCATTAATCCATTAATTAGAATATTTAAGGACCCATTTATGCTTATGTGATGTGGTAACATGCGGTGCATTGCTGATCCTTTTTTTCCCCCCATAAGATTACTGGGGGCAAAACTCTCCTATTGCCTCTAAAGAAGAAAAGAGTCCAAAGTCTTCTGTTAGTTTCATTCTTCCATCCCAGGCAGGCTGGGACATTCATTTTTCGGCATGAAAAAAACGTCGCTTTTGAAAAACTGTGTGGGCTACACATCATTTTTCAGGTTCTGAAAAAAAAAAATTGAACATTCTACATTTTTTAAAGTTTTAAACAATGTCGTTTTTCGGGTTGTAAAAAAATGATCGTGTGTGGGCTAAAACGACGTTTTAAAGCCGCGCATGCTCAGAAGCAAGTTATGAGATGGGAGCGCTCGTTCTGGTAAAACTACCGTTCATAATGGAGTAAGCACATTCATCACGCTGTAACGGACAGAAAAGTGTGAATTGTCTTTTACTAACAAGGAATCGGCTAAAGCAGCCCCAAGGCGAAGAGAACTTTCCCTTTAGAGTGCTGTTGTACGTCACCGCGCTTTGTTCATCATTTTTTTTAAAAGATGGTGTGTGGGCAACGTCCTTTTTTTTTTTTTAACAAAAAAGTTTATTCAAGTGTTTAGACAAAAAAAAAAAAAGAGAACAGTACAATCGTATCATTCTTACATAATTCAGCTAGGTTCAGTGAGAATTACAGTAGAGTAATCAGGGGGAAGAGTGCTACCACCCGGGTGCACAACTGATCATGCCGGAAAGTCAGAAACACAGAGAAAGACCCCCCCGCCCTCCTGGGGGAGGGGGAGAAAGGGAGAGGGGGGAGAGAGAGAGGGAAAGGAGGAGTCTCGCTTCCACTGCAGTTAGAAATCCCCATCAAAAGGCCATACGGATAACAATTATGCAGACAAAACATCCTGCAGCACCTGGTTCCGAGTCCTAATCCAGAGGCACCCTGCGTTCACGGACCCACGCTGCCCAGAGCTTGTCAAATTTCTTTAGGCAATCACGTCCCGGCAACGTCGTTTTTAATGATGAAGTTGGAAAAAACGTTGTTTTTTGGACATGCTGAAAACGACTTTTTTTTTTTTAATGCTGAAAAATGATCGTGTGTACGTGGCATCAAACTCCAAGACCAAGGCCAGCACCAGTTCCTGAAGAAGAACCGAATTTCCAAATCCTGTACCATTTCCTGTTTTAAAGGGGTTCCCCCACTTCAAATGGGGCAACATTTGTTGGCCTTTGTGGCTCTCTAGACCAGTGTCTCTCGATTTCAGTCCTCAAGGCGCACCAACTGGTCATGTTTTCAGGCTCTTCATTATTTTGCACAGGTGACTTGATTTCACTGCCTTAGTAATTACCACAGCCGTTTTTAATCTGAGGGAAATCCTGAAAACATAACCTGTTGGTGCGCCTCGAGGACTGGAATTGAGAAAACCTGCTCCAGATTCTGGGAGTCTCCAATACCTACCAGATCTGATGTCTCTTTGACCCCTGTACTATTCTGCTTCACAGCTGCTTGATGTAACAGCTTTGCTGCTGAAGCAAAGGCTAGGAACACGTCTTCCCACAAGATCTACCACTGCATGTAAAAATGTAGTATGCTTGGTTGATGGTTCAGACAGTTTTATCCCAGAAAGTATTCTGTGGGACGAGTTCTCTTACCTCAAGTCCTTTTGCCTTAAATGCCAATAAGGGTCACATCCCAGCCTTGGCAGTCCTATTTCAGAGACTTCTTGCTTTTCATTTCTTGGTGAGGGCTTTCATACAGTGATTCATTTGCATTGTTCCTTCTGTGCTTACTGCAGAAACAGCCGTTTGAGCCTATAGGCAGCATTCCTATTCTAGACCTTACTCCTAAGATTGTCTTCCTCTTTGCCTTTTAATTCAGGTCCTAGCATTCCAAGTTACTAGCCCCATCTTGTAAGGAGCTATGCCTTGTCCTACACAGCACCATTGTGTTACAACTTTCTGACCTGCTCCTAAGCACCTTAGGGGGATTGCTTTCCATTTGTTTGAATGTGGTTTGAGCTGTGAGTAATATCTCCCTCTATTTGTCTGTCTTACTCCCTGTTTATCCTGTCTGGAGGGCTCTTGTAAGGGCCATGCTGCGTCCCATACCCTCATTGCTAGGTGGATTCACGAACTCTTCATCTTCTTATTGTGGTTCTTGTGCCTGTTAGCTGTGTTGGCCAACCATCATAGGGTTGCTTTTGGACATCCTATTGTTTTAGGAATTTGCCAATCCTTTTGTCCTGTTCTGTACAATAAAGAAAGCAGGATTTTTTTTACTTACCTTTTTGAAATTATTTTCCTGAAGTACATTGCATGACCATCCCCTCTGTGTCTATTTCCTATATTGCTTGCTACAAAACTGAAGGCTTGGTAAACACCATCTAAGAAGGCTTAGGGAGGGCTTGGTTTTTAGTTTTGCTTTCTCCAGTGTCCAATCACCTGGAGGTGTTCCATGGTCCAATTCTAGGCCAATCCTAATTTTACAAGCAAGTCAGCAATCCTATTTGTGAATGGAACCCCAACACACCATGCAGTAGTGACCAAAGCAAATGCATAATAGACATCACAACACCCATTTCCTGTTTTGTGGTGCGCTGTTCCTGGAAAAGGGCAGGGCTATGTGTGTTTTTTTTTTTTTTTTTTTTTTAGTCCATTGCAGTGCATTGGCAGCCCATTCACAATAAAATGGCCACGTGAATGAATGCATGAGTTAATACACCCCGAGGGACCACAATAATGCAGCCTTAGAACCCTTTCACACTGAAGCGTTTTTACAGTGTTTTAGCGTTAAAAATGGCACTATTAATACGCTCATAAAACGCTCTCCATGCATCTCACACCCTTTCACACTGAGTCCTGCAAGCAGCATATTTGGAGCAGCTTTTGGGCGCTGAAAAAATGCTCCAAAAAGGCCCCTTTCCATTTAAATTAATTAAAAGCGCTGTAAAAACGCCTTACCCTTTCATAGTGAGGCACTGCAAAAACGCCCTACAACGTTGGAGTCTTAACGGTGCTTTACCAGCACATTGGGATTGCAGATGAGGCTTTGCTGGAATAACGCTCGAAAAACGCCCCAGTGGGAAAGGGGCCTTACAGTAGTTTTTAAATAGTAACTAAATTTTGTCTTTTTTTGTTACACTTCCTCTATTCACCTGTAGACTTGATTTTTGATTGAAGCAGTTGTAAAGGCAAAAGGGTTATTTTTTTTATTTTTTCTCAATTATTTCTTTGCATTAAGTTTAAAAAAAAAACTTTAAGTGCAGCTACCCATACCCCTTCACATGTCTACCTGAACGGGATCTTGGTCTAGTGTTTTTCCCAAGAGCAGCAGAACTGCTGTCTCTCTCTCCCTCCTCACAGAACAGATTACCGTAGTAGCAGTGGGAGACATTGGCTCCTGCTGCTGTCGATCAAATACAGTGATTAGAAAACGGTGGCAGGATCAAGCCGCATTCTCAAAACAAGGAGAAGCCAGGAGCACTGACGGGGGACCCTAGAAGAGGAGGTTTGGGCTGTTCTGTGCAAAACCATTGCACAGAGCAGATAAGTATGACATGTTTATTGCACAGAGCAGATAAGTATGACATGTTTATTGCACAGAGCAGATAAGTATAACATGTTTATTTTAAGGGGAGGAGGGAACCCTTTTAATGTCAGTAGAGGCAGGAATATAAACCAATCGGTGTCTACTGCATTGCAGTGCTGTCAATTTAACAGAGAGTTTGCTATTAGAAAGGAAAAAACTCAATCACATCTTCAGAGTCTTGCTTTATTATCAAAGCTATATGCCTTTTAGCTTGCATAGAATTAAAGTAAGTTCAGGGCTTCGCTATAGTGTCAGCAGTGCGAGGGTAAATTTTCAATCGTGGTGGATTTTTTTATTTTTTTCAAATTTGTGCAAAAATTATTATTTAGGATTTATATAGTGTAGTTTTCACAGCTCTTTACAATAGAAAGGGAGACAGTACTGTTATAATACAATGCCAGACCAGAGGGTCAAACTAAGCACACATGTGCCAAATATCTGCGGTAATCCACCGGTTCAAAAGGACCTGGCTGACATTTAGTCCATGTGTACAGCCGTCCTTCTGACACCAGCTTTTTTTCAAAGGAGCATGTGGGAAAACCAGCATCTGATCAGCGCTGGCAACCATTGGATCAATGTGTTTGGGGGGGCAGAATACAATAGCACAGTGGGGGAGATCGCCGCACTAACATCGCTTAGTATGGCTAACTGTTTATTTTGTTCAGACCTAGGAAGGCACTGCTCTTGAGAGCTTACAATCTAAATGGAAGGGGCAAGTGATACAAAAGATAGTAACTTGGGTGGATGAGTTGAGAGAGAAGGTCAACATTTACTTTTTAGGTAGAGGCAGGGTAGGCTTCCCTGAAGTGGATTTTCATGTATATGTTGAAATTATGTATTAAACTGTTCCCTATAGTTCTGTTCTACAATCGGTTTGTTTAGTTTTCTATTTTTTATTTTTAAACATTGCAGAGATATTCGTTGATGGAACTTGATCAGAAGATTAATGCACTTAGGCAGACACTCCTGCAGAAAAGCAAAAGAGGAATTTCTTGAAAAGTCGCAGTACTGTGTCGATCATTACCAGGACATGTTACCTTTTTCTAGGTTGAATCACGTTCCATCTTGCCACTTCTGTTTTGCTGACTTGGCCTTTCTTTGACCTTCAAACCCTGCCACTGGGTCAAGTTCATCAAGAGCTGAATTTTTTAGGAGAGTATCATACCAGAGTAAAGAATTCGAACAAGATGAAGATGTTCTGGGACAAGAGAATACATGATGACTTTGTTACAGGAAATTGCATCCACAATTATTAGCTGACCGAAGTATCGTATAGTGCTGTATCCTATGATGTTGCGTTAGAATTAATTGGAATTTACATAGCTCCTTAGAGTTGGCTAGGCCTAAACTCCATTACTTCAGGAATAGGTGGTAGCAGTGCTTCTGCCCAGAGCCTTTTCACATATTCCTCCAAGCTGAATCTATTACATAGCCTTCATTTATTTCTGCCATAGAGCATGATGCTGGCCCCAGTGCCAAAATGTCTGAATGCCCAATGGAAAAAAGGGTCAGCCCATATGTAGGCCTTCACATCAGAAACTATATGGGGTTGGCTGGACTTTGGCTGCAACCTTCCAAAGGGTTGGATTCAAGATTTTTGAAAAGTGCAGAAAGAATGAGAGTTGTTCAACAGATGTGTTCAAATCTTACTGTGTGAGAACTAGTCTGGATGAAGTTTATACTTGGAAGAAGCATATGAGTGTCCTACTATTGATGTAAATGTTCAGTTTAATAACATCATTTTGTGTTTTTCTTGTTTATACCTAACATATCCCATTTGAACAATTGATTAGTGGGCTTGGTAAGTAGGGTGACCTAAATCAGCCAATCGTGTACTAGAAAAAAAAACTTTTACTTTTACTTTTTTGTGACAACGTACATATTAAATACAGCAAAATTAGCACTAAACCCTGTAATAGAAGAAGATATTTATTAAAGACGAGGCTGAAAATAAAAGGCTCAGTTCACATGTAAGTGGCTGCCAGTTTCCCAGTGATTAAAAACCGCATCTACCACAGGGAGACACTGGCATACAATTCAGTGTGACCCATTTGCCGCTCTGTTCTGCAGTGTAGTGTGCTATAGAAATTGCAGTCTGCATACATGTTACTGTGTCAACCTGCATCTTCAGTGTAGTGCCTTTTACTGTCTTAGGTAGGGAAATATGCCCAAACTTTGTTGTGCAGCCCCCAAGCGGCAGTGTGCATGAGCCTTACAAATAAAGTAAAAAACAAAAACAAATTTTCTGCAGGTTAGAAATATATCTTGGCTATAGTTGTGGTCATATGTTTTGTTTATTTGGTAAATAAAGCTCTAGTGACTAATGTGTATAATTATTGTGTTTATGTATATAAAATTACTTTTTCAGTTAAATTAGTTTTTTATTTTTTGTCAAATGTCTACCAAAGCATAATCCATCTATAAAAGGGTACATAGTAATTTTTGGATACGTTTTCCTATAACTGGTTGAACAAATTATCCCTCGTAAGTAGGTCATAGAATAGGATCTGGGGCTTCATTGCTGCCAGTGGCTGGGTTCACTGACATAACAAAAAATAATTGTGCTGTCCTTGTCTTAAACATTAGGCTAAATTACCATCACCCAAAGGCTACTGTACAACAAAGCAAACTGCTAGTACTGTAAATTGAAAAAGCTACTAGATTGGGTAATTGCGGGGCTGGTGGGTGTCTTTCCTGTAGCCACCGGCTACCATGGTGGGAGCATGCAGAGAGTGTGAGCACAGTAAGTGATTTACACAGAGCCACATACATTATATATATATATATATATATATATATATATATATATATATATATATATATATATATATAATGTAATGTATTATATGTATGTGTGTGTGACCATTCAGCGTGTAGAACTAGAACCTTGTTAGATGTTTTAAAAAATTACTTTGTATTCATCTTTTATATGTAATCTTCTTTTTTTTGGGGGGGGGGGGGGGTTTAAATAAACTTTAATAAAAATACATTTTCATAAATTACAGCACCTGTTTCACTGTCCTAATAGGAGCGCAGCGCCATCTCTGCTCTTTGTGTGCTCCTGCAGACTGAAGGTCACTGCCATTACAAGAGAGAAGGAGGGGTGTGTTCCCACTCTGAATTTTTCAGCTGTGTGTATGTCTTGTTTTAGGGCTGGCCATAGAAGCCAAGAAAGGATTGATTGAAACAAAACAAACATGCCTGGTAGATTGAAGAATCCTCCCTCTTGCTCCCATTGTATTCTGTCAATGTGTCTCCTCCACAAAATACACTGATTTTCCAACAGCCCCGTTCAACAGAAGTCTGGATCAACTTCTGTTGAATGGGAATAAGCCATAGATGAATCCAAATGTGGATGGTCCCTGCTGAACCAGCCAAGTTTTGATCCATCTATGGGCATCATTGGATTGCAGTCATAGCTCAGGACTGAAATAATGCTGGCCATACACTTATTGGAAATTTAGTCCTGTTAAGAGAGACCAGACAAATTTCAATCGGTGTGTGACAGTCCCTGCTTGACTGAAGTTGATGGTTTGAACCAGCTTAAGAATCTGAAATCCCTGAATACCAGACCGGCTCTTACCGTACGCTGGCTGTAAAAGTGTCCAAAATATTTATATGGAGGATTTAATATTTTTCTAGAAAATGTATTCTCAAACTGAAAAATATACGGAAACACACTTATTTAATTTACACTCAATACTTGGTGGAGTTGCTGGTGTTACTGTGTTTCTATTACCTTCTAGGTGGCTGTGTAGAATTGTATGTGGCTGCCATATTTCAATATTCAAGAGAAATGAACTTCATTCCTTTGCCCTAGAAGTCTCAGAAGGCCACAGTGTACTGTCTTGTCTGTTTCTGTGCTGACAAAAAACAGCATATGACCAGCAGATGTAATATATAAGCAGAGTTTTTTTTTTTTTTTTTGGATGTGGATGCACGCTCTATACCCCAAAAGCCAACAATTGTTTTACTACACATTTCTATTTCCCGGGGGATGTAGATTATATGATTGAAATATTTGTTTCCATTAAAGCTAGCTCTGTCTAAAGGAGAAGTACAGTTTGTTCCTCTTCCTGTGATCTGCTTTCAGCAGACAGTGGGCTGAAGCCTGCTGTCAGCTGACATCACAGAGCTGTTCCAGGCTGAGGAGGAAGATCATGACAGTTGGGATCTGCCCATATGCCTTGACCGTCACCTGCCTCAGCCAAGCCGCCCGCTTCTGCCCCTCTCCCACAGCTCAAGTGAGGGGGGACAGTGGTGACTGACAGTCACCAGCTCTCTGCTCACGGTGCCCTGAGAACCGAGCGCTTGGTGGTATTTGATCACTCAGTTCTCGGTTTTAAACCTGGCAGGGGACATAGTAGGTAAGTATGATTTGGGGGAGAAAAAAAAAGTCCATACTTCTCTTCTAAAGCTAAACTCAAGCCTTGCTCTAGGTGTTGCGGTTTATACAGGCTCCTCTCCTATAGTAAAATTGCTTGTGCCAATTTAAATGCACACTGAGCTCCTCATAGTGTGCATTAGAAGGTACAGCATGTCTGATGGAACCTGCATTATTTCCTGACTGGAGGACATTCGGCCCCTTCCTCCCAGCCTGACTGTCCCTTACCTACCTATTTTCATTATGTGAATTTCAAATGTGGAGGTTCAGCATTAATTACCATGTGTGGGTGTTACCTACAGTAGTCCGCAACAAAATAAAGTCTGCCTAGGAACATCCACTACTCAAGGCATTTCAATATTGGTGAAATGTCCCAAGAGCCAGCCCACTGCTTCAATAAGAGATCTTTCGAGAGGGGTATGGAGGCAGGGCATGGTGATGTTTTTAGGAAGCTATATACAGCACCCTGCTGTCCCCTCTCACCAGCCATGATCAGCCTGCATTGTATAAACGGAGAGCCAGTGATTTATGTCGCTGGGTCTAAAATACCTGTGTGAACCTGCTCCATTGAGAGCCAATCACACTTGCATATCATGCAAATTGGATGCAGGGAAACCCGCATCCAGTTCCCATATATGTGAACCTAGCCTAAATCTCTTTTCCTCCCAGATGTAAAGAGTGCCCACACCGTGATCAGGTGCCCTGGAGTTCGGTGTAGCAAATGTACCCAGGGCTCCTGCTGAGACACATGCACACGCCATGGGAAAAAAGGCCAGCCCAGTGGGGCCGCATATATGCATACTGTTGGCTTGAAGGGGTTACCAACTTTGGTTGATGGTACAACTACAAGTTCATCCAGGTTGTAGCTGCTTTTTTTCCTTCTGTATACCAGCTACCATTGAAATGTCACACAGACAAGTAGTAGAGTTGCATAGTGGGTATGTTTTTTTGGACTCTCCAGTCATGGTCGGTATACCCCTCCTTTTCCTGTGGAAAAACTGAGAAGAAAGAATTGAATAACGTTGCCTCCTCTGTGTCATCTGTAACCATCCTCCCATCATTGTCTTTATGTGGACAATGTGCTCCGACCTCACTTTTTTACTATTAATATTTTTTTTAAAAATTCCTTGCGATTTTCAATTTTTTTTACTCTCCTCTGTGTCTCTCATAGTCCTTTTTTTTTGTTAGCTGCCCTGATTGCATTCTTACACTTCTTATTGCATTCTTTCTAGTGTTGGAATGCTGACAATGCCCCCTCTGCTTTTATATTTTTTATAGACCAATTTTTTTCTCTTTTAATAAGACTTTTTATGTTACAGTTTAGCCACCCAGGTTTTTTTTTTTATCATTAAAGTTTTTTTATTGGAAAAAATAAAAATCAGAGTACAAGATACAGCCAGGGTACCGAAAACACAAATCAAAACATATCAATACATACTCTGAAAAGTAAGCTACTTTTATATCTTATGACACAAGATAGCAAAGGGAAACATCACAACCTAGGATATTACCCGCTACTAACTACTACTAAGAAAAAGAAAAGGGAAAGAGAAGAAAAGAAAAAAAAAAGGGGGGGGGGAGACACTATGCCCAAACGGCTCATCTAGAATCTCTATATACCAATGGGAGTGAACAAGACAAGATCAAACCACAATCTCATCTCATAGCTAATTGTGAGTATTGATCTGAATATCTGAACGCCACCCAAGGTGACCACTTCTGATTAAATTTCTTTGACGATTCCCTGGCAATGGCTACCGTTTCCTCCATTTGGTGGATATTCTCTATGGAGCTAAACCATTCTGGGATAGAAGGAATATCCTTCGATTTCCAGTGCCTGGGAATTAAGACTTTCGCTGCATTCAGCAGGTGTCTAACCAGTGATTTTTTATAATGCTGCATAGAACAATCCGCAATATGGAGTAGACAACATGCGGGAGAGAGAGAGATTGTGGTATCCGTAATGGCCTTAATCACCTCACACACCCTGTCCCAGAAGGGTCTCAAACGAGGACATTCCCACCAGATGTGAAAAATAGACCCCTGGTCTTGCTCACATCTCCAGCAAGAATCTGATGTCTGTGGGTACCATTTTTTAATTTTATCCGGGGTGGCATACCATTGTGTTAAAAGCTTATAAGACGTTTCCTGAAATCTTGTACCAATTAAACACTTATGGGCAAAAATACAGGCACGTTTCCATTGCTTATCAGTGAAGCTTGTTTTAATCGCCTTTTCCCATTGTACTCGTATTCCAGAGGGTATCCCCCCCCCCTATCTGGTTGGAGCCATGAGTACGTGAGGGAGGTAGCTCTAGGTACCGGAGCTCCAGCCAAGCAAATTTGTTCAAAGGGAGTTGTTGGTCTAAACAACTGTTTTTTGGTCTGGGAAACCTGTGTATAATTATGCAGCTGGCGGTAGGTCCAAAATGAAAGAGAGCTCTGAGGATTCAATTCTCGTTTTAATAACCCCAAAATGTTTTAGGGTGTTTGCCTCTACACAGTGTATCAATAGAAGGGGCATCGATTTGTCAGTAGGAGCAGAAATGTGCAGGTTCATCCCAGGCAGAAAATCTGGGTTGCGAGTAATGGGAGTAAGCGGTCCAGGAGATGAGGAGAGTTTATGGTGTTTCGTCATCGTATGGAACACTTTAAGTGTGGTCCCCACCAAGGTATGCTGCTGCACATTTTGCGGCAATTTTACCCAAGGAATCCAAGGTAGGAATTTAAGATGAAGTGTGGTGGATGCTTCCTCCAATGTGACCCAATCCTTTTGCTCCCTATGGCAATTCCAATCCATAATTCTGGCTAAGTGTATCCCAGAATGGTAAAGTTTAAAATCGGGTAAACCTATACCTCCCTCTTCCTTAGGTTTTGTAAGCATATCAAATTTTATCCTAGGTTTTTGCCCCTTCCAAATAAAAGTGCGTAAAATGGCCTGAAGTTGTTTGAAAAAGGAACCTGGGAGTGGAATAGGTAAGGTGTGGAAGTGGTATAGGATTCTGGGTAAAATTACCATCTTCAATATAGCGGCTCTGCCGAACCAGGAGAAGGGCCTTGAGGTCCAACCTTTAAGATCTACTTGAATTTTTTTTAGCAAAGGGAGGAAGTTAATATTATATATATCTCCGAATTTAGGCGCAAGTTTGATTCCTAGATAGGTAATAGATGAAGTTACCCACTTAAACGAGCCAGAAGAGCGTGCACTTTCTAAGGGTTCAGCTAATAGTGTGAGATTGAGAGCTTCTGACTTAGAATAGTTAATTTTCATATTGGAAATATAACTAAATATTTTAAAAGCTTTAGAGAGCTTCGGAATTGAAACCTGAGGCTGTGTTAAAAAAAAATAGAAGATCATCTGCATATGCTGCTATTTTAAAGTCGTGTTGACCTATCTGGAAGCCTTGTATATCAGGATTTGCGTTTACTGTGCGGATAAAAGGTTCTAAAGATAGGATAAATAAAAGAGGGGAGAGAGGGCAACCCTGCCTTGTACCATTATTTATGTCCACTGCTTCTGAGAGGGTACCATTAATTTTAAGCTGTGCCCGAGGTTTATGGTATAAGGCCGATATCCACGCCATCATGTTCGATCCCAACCCAATATGTCTGCAGATAGCAAACATATAGTCCCAGGCAACACGGTCGAAGGCCTTCTCCGCGTCAGTTGACAGGAGAAGGCCCTCAATTCCCCGGGTGTGTGCGTAATGAATCGGATTAAGGCCTTTTATAACATTATCCCGGGCTTCCCTCCCTGGCATAAAACCCGATTGTTCTGGGCCTATAATTTTGGGGAGAAAAGATGTCAGTCTAGATATTTTCGGCAATATTTTTAGGTCCAAATTCAACAGTGAAATCGGCCTATAGCTTGTGCAGTCAGTAGGGTCCTTTGCTGGTTTAGGGATCAATGTTACATATGCCGTCGTAAAGGAGCTCGACATTGATAGCCACCCAGGTTTAACCTTTGCGCTTCTACTGTATATTTATTGCCCATCGAAATGCACTGTGTTATACCTTTTGTTTAATATGTTCCTAAAGCATTCCCATTTTTCGTTTGTGTTTTAATGTTTCTAGGATTTGGTTCCCATTGTGATGTCTTATAGTATTGAGCACAGTTCAGAAGAATTTGCTTGCTTGAAATTTAGGGTTTCTGTGCTACCCTCATTCTTTTCCTATGATTTATGCTAAATGTGATCATCCTATGATCGCTAGATCACATTCTTTCTTGTTGTGGAATCCACCAATTGAGCCATGAAGTTGTCCTGTAAGACAGGGGTTGTCAACACCCAGGCCTTGGCCCATTACCGGGCAATGGCCTTTCTGCAGCTGGACCGCAGGTGCGGGCAGGCAAGCAGCATCACCGAGCCGGGCAGGCAGCACATGAGAGAAATGCATGGGTGGATGGAGGAAGCGAGCGGCATCATCTCTCCACCCCCCCGGATTGCCGCTCTTATGCCCTTAAAGGCTGACCTCAGTGTCGGAGGTGCCGCGGAGAGCAGAGAGATGACATAATTTCTCGCTGCCCACCCCGCATTACCGCTCTCATGCCTTCGTTCAAAGCCGACCACTGCCTGCCACCAATGCAGTGGTGATGGGCAAGGTGGCGTTGCAAGGGACATTCCACATCTTGTAGGGGCAGGTGGTGTGGCAAGGGCCATTCTGCATCTGATGGCAGGCAGCGTGGCAAGTGATATTCTGCATTTGGTGACAGGTGGCGTGGCAAGTGACAGGTGGCAGACAGTGTAGCAGTTGGCATTCCGCATCAGGTGACGTGGCAAATTACAATCCACATCTTGTAACAGGTGACATGCCGCATATCTGATGGGAAGCAAAAGTGGCAGGTGACGCGCTCGGGGCTCCCACTGATTCTGCATATCGAGCATGGTGCTGTGATGATTGAAGTGCTGACACCAGCCATTGCCTGCAAAAAATTGTTTCTGGTTCACTGCCATTTCTGACTGATAGGAGATCCAGCAAGGGTCTCTAGTCGATAATTTAGGGTATGTTAAAGGCCCGGGACCTGAAGGGGGCCCCTTCAGGTTCCGGGCCTTTAACCACTTAAGACCCGGACCAATACGCTGGCAAATGACCCAAGGGGTTTTTGCGATTCGGCACTGCGTCGCTTTAACAGACAATTGCGCAGTCGTGCGACGTGGCTCCCAAACAAAATTTGCGTCCTTTTTTTCCCACAAATAGAGCTTTCTTTTGGTGGTATTTGATCACCTCTGCGGTTTTTATTTTTTGCGCTATAAACAAAAATAGAGCGACAATTTAAAAAAAAATGCAATATTTTTTACTTTTTGCTATAATAAATATCCCCCAAAAATATATAAAAAAAACATTTTTTTTCCTCAGTTTAGGCCGATACGTATTCTTCTACATATTTTTGGTAAAAAAAATCGCAATAAGCGTTTATCGGTTGGTTTTCGCAAAATTTATAGCGTTTACAAAATAAGGGATAGTTTTATTGCATTTTTATTAATTATTTTTTTTTTACTACTAATAGCGGCGATCAGCGATTTTTTTTCGTGACTGCGACAATATGGCGGACACTTCGGACAATTTTTACACATTTTTGGGACAATTGTCATTTTCACAGCAAAAAATGCATTTAAATTGCATTGTTTACTGTGGAAATGACAGTTGCAGTTTGGGAGTTAACCACAGGTGGCGCTGTAGGGAATGTGTACCTAATGTGTGTGTTTACTACTGTAGGGGGGTGTGGCTGTAGGTGTGACGTCATCGATCGCGTCCCCCTATTACAGGGATGACGCGATCGATGCTCCGGCCACAGAGAAGCACGGGGAAACCGTATGTACACACGGCTCTCCCTGTTCTTCCGCTCCAGGGACGGATCGCCGCACTGCAGCGGCGATCGGGTCCGCGAATCCCGCGGTCCCGGTCCTGGAGCTTCGGACTGGGTCGCGGGCCCGCGACCCACGGCTGGGTACTAAAACCAACGTATATATACGTTGATGTGCCCAGCCGTGCCATTCTGCCGACGTAAATCTGCAGGAGGCGGTCCTTAAGTGGTTAACATACCCCCATTATTAATTTCCTACTTCTTCCCTTTGGAGTTCATCTAGAACAGTGGTTCTAAACCTCGGGTCGGAACCCCCTCTGGGGTTAAATGATTTGCCAGGGGTCACCTAATCCTGGGCTGTTCTTGAAGCCCGCAGCACTCTCCCAGCCTTTCTGCAGCTGCCCAGCAGGGCTGTCCCTGGTGCCGGTGGCCACCCAGCTGGGCTGTTCCTGGAGCCCACGGCCGCCCACTCGGCCTCTTCGCAGCCACCCATTCAGTTTACAGCCTGGCTTGGGGGCAGAGACTAGAGGTCTACTGACTGGTGAGGATTGTGAGGTGGGAGGGGCTGGAGGAGACCCTATCTCCTGATTTCAGCATAGGTGTCACTGCTACGAGCCACCACAAAGTCGGAAACACAGTTAGTAACACTACCTGCGATTATAGTTGCCATTAAAAGTCCCCACTACAGTTCTCAGATCAGCAGATGACCTTAATCAAGAGCACCTAAGTTGGCTGATCAGACCTCCCCCCAGCATTGCTACTCGACCCATTTCCCCCCTAAAAAAAAAAATTCACATCCTAAAATGTACCATATGAGGTTTTAATGTGGAGGAGACTCAGGGAGCGCTAAATTTCCGTGGGTAAGGGTGCAAATTGCTTTTCTTGCCTTGGGTGCTGACAACGCACGCTGCAAAAATGTTACTGTTAGGGGTCCCCACAACTTGGGAAATTGTATTAAGGGGTCACGGCACTAAATGGTTGAGAACCACTGATCTAGAAGGTAATTTTGGCTATAGTGGATAGGGTGCAATCATCCCTAATGTTACACAACAAGAGAAAACCCTCTAGGGGTGGGACTATATAGGCACTGAACAGATGTCAATTAGATAAAAAAAAGTTTTTTTTTATTGGTACAAAATAATTTAATCTTATAGGACATACAGAGCATAAAGCAATATATAGTGCAGGTACAAATTAATCCCTTTGGAGTTCTACCCAGATGTTACAGCCTGTCCTTACTAAAGAGCCGGTAACCGACTAAGAAGTCAGCCCAGTTCTCCAGAAATCACGAACCCTTCTTGCACCAGTTCCTCAGCCACTTGTTCAGCTCCCCATCCTTCTTCTACCTCTCTGGTGTGGCTCAATGCACAGGCACAGGTAGTATTTCTGAGAAAACCACCTTGGACATCCTCTTCAATCTATTCCCCAAGTCCCTGAAATCATCTTTTAGGACTCTCTTCCTCTTACTTTGGTGCCAACGTGTACCATGACAGCTGGGTCCTCTAGCCCGCCCAATAATCTGTCTATCCCATCCGCGATGTGCCGAACCAGAGAGCCCGATAAACAACATACTGTTCGGCGACCACGGCTTTGTGACCGATTGCCCTCTCTGTCCTACTAATTGAGTCCCCTACTACCAGTACCTGTCTAACCTTTCCTGTATCCCTGGCCCCCTCCTTACCAGAGCAGTTGCTCCCCTGGCAGCTAGGGAAGGGTGCCTGCTCCAGCACTGCCATCCCTGAGCTGATATCCCCAACATCATGCAATTTGGCATATTTGTTGAGGTGTATCAACTCATGACTGTCCTCGCCAGGCGCTCTTCCCTCTACCTCTCCTTCTAACTGTCACCCAGCTACCTTCCGTCTTGCTCCTGTGCCTCCATTGCTCCACCCTCCTCTACACTGGCCTCCGCTAGTTCAATTATCTGATGCGTGGAGTGAGACAGTGCCTAACACTGTGCTGAAAAAAAATACTGCATTCGGTGAATGTAGGGATTTCACCTACCTAGTGAGTGCATCCGTGTTAGTTTTGTTTGAATGTGTGACCTAACAAGCCTTCTGTCTGTGTACCTTCTAAGAAACAAACAGCTGCCTATTTTAGTTTAAAATGTTGCTGTAGGATAATTTTTCCAGTAACTGGGATAACCTTTTTGATTACTTTTGTCCCTCTTTCATCAGCTTTACATACTGCACATCCACATACTTTCAGCTCTCTGCCGCTCTTCCATTCGACAAACCTCCGTAGGTGTGCTGCTTGTAAGGCCAAGAGCTGTTCTTGACCACACAAATCAATTTGTGTGTACATTCAGCTCAGCAAGAAGAAGCAAAACAAATGGTTTTGTTTCAGTGATACAAAGTACTTCATACAAAGGCATGCAGCTAAGATCTTATTCATGGGTTGAAAAACGTCAATATATATTTGAAGAAATGTAATTTTCTTGTATTGCCTTCCCAGTTCATTTGAAAATGAAGAAATGAGTTCTCTGATAATGGGAAGTAATACTGTGATTTTCAAAGGATGCACATTTTACATAAAGGGCACTATGCATACATCTAACAAAGATTAAAAATACTATTTCTAGCCATCTTAAGGATGCAGAGCTGTCGTGTTTAAAAAAAATATTTTTTTTTTTAAATGCCACGTTTTAGGTCAAATGGCCAGGAATGTTGGTTGGCAAATCCCAATTGCGCTTGGCTTATGTGGCAATACATCCTTAGGGATGAGGTTCAAGTCTGGAACAATGAAGGGTTTGCCCCCTTTAGATTGTCATGCTTTTTACATACAGAATACAGTACGTTAATGATTGAAAAAAACACCACATCTGTGTATTGATTTGAAATGGATAATCAGGCTCTAATGCTGCGTACACACGGTCATTTTTCAGCATGAAAAAAAAACGTTGTTTTTCAGCATGTCCAAAAAAATTATGTTTTTCCAACTTCATCTTTAAAAAGACGTTGCCCACACACCATAATTTTTTAAGCGCGGTGACGTACAACGCGCACGACGGCACTCTAAAGGGGAAGTTGTATTCGCCTTTGGGCTGCTTTGGCTGATTTCTTGTTAGTAAAGGACGATTCGCGCTTTTCTGTCGGTTATAGCGCGATGAATGTCCTTACTCCATTATGAACGGTAGTTTTACCAGAGCTCTCCCGTCTCATAACTTGCTTCTGAGTATGCGTGGGTTTAAAACATTGTTTTAGCCCACACATGATCATTTTTTTACTACCCGAAAAACGACGTTAAAAAATGCAGCATGTTCGAAAAAATAAAATTGTAGTTTTTCAGAACCGGATAGATTATTTGTAGCCCCACACACGATCATTTTAAATTAAGTTTTTCAAAAACTACGGTTTTTTTTCATGCCGAAAAATGGTTGTATGTACGCGGCATAAAGGTACCAAATATGCCAATGCATAGTGTGTGTGTGTTTGTATGTGTATATATATATATATAGATATTTTTATTATTGTTTTTTGTACAAGTTTTGTTGTCTAAAAAATTATTAAAAAATGTATTCTTAACATGATGCATATTCGTTATGTTTATGTATCCACTGTTCTTAATGCTTTGCCTTCACATATACTTATTTTTGCCACAGATATCCCAGAACATTTTATTTATTTATTTATTTATATATATATATATATATATATATATATATATATTTATATATATACCTATGACATCATCTTGACAAATGGTGAAGTGGCATCTCATTTTCTCAGTTCTTTTCCCAGACAACTTGGTTCACTTCCTCAGAAAAGAACAGCGAAATCTGTTAGAACATTGAACCAGAACTGCTAAAAACACTTGCGTGGGCAGACAGGGACACCGCCAGCTGGCACTCCAACCACACCAAAGAAAAGGCCCTTATAATAATCTCAAAGTGCACTGCCATCTATTGGGGGTGCATATTAGGTATTTCTCATGTTTGGGTACCTTCCACATCCAATTGCAGAATGCAGTTGTCCACTAGTACATATCAGAACAAGGCCCACCAACAGCTATCGATGTGCCCTTTAGACCCTCAAATGATGGAACATTAGTGTGTCCACTATTCTTTGTGTCCCAACTCTGGCTTAGATACCATATTCTATTGCTTCTGAATTCACCATAGTTGCAAAACCAGTTCTGCAGAGGAAATCGCCTCCCTATAATTTTCAAGACAAGACCCAGCCAGCTTCATAACATATACTCCCTAAAGAAAATAACTCCTAAAGCCCGTGAGTAAAAAGAGAACCTGACAGCCAGGAGAAATTGGCACCTTGTGGGTGAACTAAATGGCCCATTTGCCTGTATGCTGCATCGGACCTCTAGCTGTGCAGGAAATCATTCATTAGTAGTGGTCATACTACCGCCATCAATGAATGATCTTATGAATAATGAATGTATGCAATCTCTATATATTGACTGGGTTCACACTCCAATTATGTCTCTTTAACCATTTCAATACTGGGCATCCCCCCCCCCTTTCTGCCCAGGCCAATTTTCAGCTTTCAGCATTGTCACGATTTGATTGACAATTGCGCGGCCGTGCGACGTTGCTTCCAAACAAAGTTTACGTCCTTTTCTTACCCACAAATAGAGCTTTCTTTTGGTGGTATTTGATCATCTCTGCAGTTTCTATTTTTTGCGCTATAAACAAAAGAAGAGGGGCAATTTTGAAACAAAACACTATTTTTTGCTATAATAAATACCCCAATTTAAAAAAAATAGTGATTGGTTTGCGCAAAAGTTATAGTGCCTACAAAATAGGGGATAGATTTATGACATTTATTTATTTTACTAGTAAGGGCGGTTATCTGCAATTTTTTGTCAGTACTGCCATATTTTACGTCGGACACTTTTGACACCATTCACATTTATTCACATGTGACTGTCAGGGAAGGGGTTAACACTAGGGGATGATCAAGGGGTTAAATGTGTTCCCTAGGGAGTGATTCTTACTGTGGGAGGAGAGAACTGACTGGGGAGATGACCTATCAGTGTCCCTATGTACAACTGACACACCATCGGTCTCCTCTCCCTGACAGGACGCGTATCAAGCGGCCGGGAGGACCGAGGACATCATACGACGGCCACCCAGGATGGCGGAGCCCCCTTGTGGTCGTGATATGACTATAGGCGGGATAAGAAGTGGTTAAGAGTACAATTTATTTTACGTTTTGGAAGGCGTAGAGATGGATTAGAACACCTATTAGGTTTGTCTTGCTGTCTGTGTCCCCCCGTTAAGGAGATTCACCCCCCTCTATTTGTCTTGTTTACCATTATTATTGAAAGTAAAAAAAAATCCCTAAATTTGGGTGGTCCCTGGAAAAGTAATGGAGGGGAAATCTTCCAATGGGGACAGTAGTTCTGGAGACCCCCAGGGGATTGCCTTAATTTGCTGGGTTTACCTCTCACTTCCTGTTTGGCTATGAGACAGGAAGTGAAAGTAAATCTTCACAATGGGACTGGTGAAAAAAATGGCCATGCCCAATAGTAATAATGCAAAGTGGACAAAGTTTGGTTAACAGCAGCTTCAGGTGAACAAAGCAAAACATCTGCTAAAGGAATGCATAGTGCAGAACCCCAGTGAAGTCTTTTGTGACCAAAATTTTTTCTTTTTATCTGCCCTTATTTTAATGCCAATTTGTTAACTTTTGTGAAAAAAAGTTACTGAAACTTCACAGTGCAAAACCTAGTACAGCTCTGCACTGAAACCAATCGGCTTCCAGTTTTTTTTTTTTTGTCAAAGCTTAAATGACCAAGCTGAAGTTAGAAGCTCATTGGCAACCATGCACCAGAATTTGCACTTTTCGGTCTTAGTAAATCAACCCCAATGTACTCCCTCCTTATTTATATACCTGGGAGGTGGGAGCAGATATCCAGGGATTTTCTTAACCTAAAGGGGGCTTTCAGATTGATAAGGTAGAGCAGCAGGCAGAAGAGAAGTCCAAAACAAGCCAGAGTCAGGGTATCAAGCAGACAGGGTTAATGAGGGCAAGCCGGGTCAAGATCATAGGTCAGCAAAGATAACAGGTTTAGAACACACAGAAGCTGCAGACCAAATAGCAAAGTGTCTTTAGTGCACATGCTTTAAATAGCCCCTTTGGCGCCAACGTTGGTGACAGGTGTGTGTGTGTGCGCGTACGCGCCGTGAATGCGCGTGTCTGCCACGCAATGTTTGCTATGCCTTCCCTGACAGTATGTGTAATATTCTTTTTCAGGTTCCTCCATTCACATCAATCTATGTGGATTAAAAATTCACTGCCATAGAAAATGCACGGTATGTCCACCATTAGAAGCTTCCGCCACAGACCCGCCCTCTCCTCTAATGTTGGGCATACATGTAATGTTCTTTTTCTGCTCAGTCCATGGGCTGAAGGGGAGTACAGCTGAATCCCGGAGCCCAGTACCACAACAACTTCCGGCACTGAGCTCCAGTAACTGGCCAGACAGGGGTGCGCTAGCGTGGGCACCCGGTACATCTGCTTCCCCAGGGCCCCCAAGCAGTAATCGGCTTTTTGTAGCAGATGACACCTCTCTCCTCACTGACAGCCGCACACACTCCTTTGCACCAATGTTCTAGTGTACACAACCAGAAGGAGGAGGAGCCACAGAGGAGGGGCACAGCTTCAGTGGTCTGAGGTCTGTGTATAGTTTACAGTGGAGGAGAACACCATAACCGGGAAGGGGGGCAGGTAATAGATGCACACATGGCATGAGGGGAGGGGGTAAAGGGCTCTATGCTGGGGGTTGCTTTGAGAGGGGAAAGGATATGAGCTAGCTGGGGGAGTCTGATCCCCACCCCCTCACTAGCACATTTCCTCCCCCCTTCCACTGCCCCCAGACATATCCCCTTACCCCCCCCCCCCAATGTCGTCTTCCCTTGGCGTCCCTCTGTCCTCCTCCCTTGGCGTCCCTCTGTCCTCTTGCCACGGCATCTCTCTGTCCTTCTTCCACGGCGTCCCTCTGTCGTCCTCCCATGAATATGACAGGCCTGGTCTTAAAAAGGAAAAGGTGTGGCCTTGACAGGAAGGGGTGGGTCATATTAAAATTAGGGGTGCGTGGGTTTAGTCAGGCCTAGGGCAGCACAAAACCTGAATACACCACGGAATCTAGGGATAATGGGTGCTGCTTAATCTAGGGGCAGCTAGTTTGGGTTTGCAAGCACCTCTGCAAGGCTACTATGGGCTCTACGATTTTGAGCTCAAATTTTTGGTGGCTGTGTTTGCATTACCCATATTAGTGTTGGCCTACTCACTACCATGTACTTAACTTCTGGTGCTTGCCACTTTACCATGAGATTCTGCACTGCTGGTGTCTAATAGGCCAGGATGTACTAGCCTGCTGGTGCTTGTCAGATTACCAAAAAGTAGTGCAACACTACTACTTGCACCCTGCTCCATATGAGCATATTTATGCATTTCAGCCACCTGGGATCAGGTACACCTGATTTTAACAGAGACCTCTTCTCCATCATCTGAGCTGAATTCTGAGAGTAAGGCTTCCCCTTTGCTCTCATGTGACAAGCTCAGAATCCTGTAGGCCTCCTTACTAGTGTACCTTTTCTGGGACATTTTGGGCACTAAATCTACAGGTATTGTACCTAGTGTGGCTATGGGAAAAGAAGTGTCTAGCTAGAAATCAGTGGCTGCTTGTGTGCTAGAAATAAAATTGCTAGTGCCACAAAGATCAGGCCTGATCTTGCTAATGCTGCAGTTTTGTGTACAATATATCAGAGGTGGCAGTGATCAGAAAAATTATACTAACACAGTACTTATTGGGGGGGTGCTAAACACAAGTGCTGGCAGTGTTCAGAGCTGTGTGTTTTGGGGACACTGGTATACTTCTGTTGTGATCAAAATACTGATCCCTTCAGACACTAAACTAGTAAAGAACAGGCCCACAGCTAAAGAGAACCTGGGTGGAGGGCCAGCATGACTGGGGGGACAGCTGTGGGGGTAGCACAGGGAATTTCCTGTTAGGAAGTGCGACAGGGCTAAAGGGGGGAGTTATGGTCAGTGGTGAGGGGTAAATGTGGTTGTAGTTAATTTTGACCCATGCAGAGGAAGGGGCCAGTTCACTCGTAGGGCAGCAGAGGAAGAGACAGGACACTGCTGCTGCTGCTGAGGAGAATGTCACACAGTGGCTGAACTCTCAGCTCACTATGTTGCTTCAGGGGTCAGGGCTCAGCTCCTCCTGCCCCTGTACTACCGCGTGCGTGGAGATCGCGGCCTCCGGCGCTTTTTCGGCCTGACAAGACCCCCCAGGTAAGCCACCGCTCTGGGATCCCGGTTACGGAGCCTCCAGCCCCCAGAGCAAAACATCATGCCTTGGCTGGCGCCACAGGGCTGGGAGGAATCCTCATCATGGGCGGTACCCAGCTGGGAGGGCGCCATCTGCATCCCCCTTCAGGCCTCCTTCAACAGGGGATCGGGACCTGACAGCGCACAGTGCAGGGCCTTCCCCTGCGCTCTGCAAGGATGGTCTGCCGCTTTTGGTGCAGGCTCCACCCCCAGGGCAGGGGAGAGGTGCAGGAGACAGTTGCGTGGTATGGAGGGTGCGGACTGATGACCTCACGGACGTGCGACCGGGTCTTTCCACGTCCACAGCATCCCCTGGTGGCCAGGGGGACCAACAATCCGAGTGCGAGATATCCGATTCGAAATCTGATGTGCCTGGCGCGGCGCCAGTTTGGACTGGACTTCTTTAGGGATCTGGAGTTGCAGCTGGTTGGTCTTTCCCCTGGGCAGCCTGGTAAGTCCTTGTCTATTCCTTTACCAGTACCTGTTGTGTCTCTGTCCCCCCTCCCCCTGTTAGTTTCCCCCTTGGGTTGTTGGTGGGGGGTGGTCCGGCTTTGGCTCCTGTTTTGGATGCCGGGGTTGGTTCTGTGGGTGCTAGCGGGGCTTCTCCGGGGGGTTTGGGTGTCCTGGGCATGGGTGCTTGTGACATGCTTTTGCAGAATTTGCTGACCACGCTGGTGGCGGGCGGGTAGGGACATGGGGTCCTGTGGCAGCTACCCCCAGTACGCCTGCTGTGTTGGTGCCCCCACCACTGCTTGCTGTGGTGGCGGCCCCGCCGACGTCTGCCGTAGTGGCGGTTCAAGCAACACCTGCTGTAGAGGCGGCTCTGTCGCCTCTTGCCATGGTGGCGGCGACAGTTGTGGTTCAACGCTCCTAGAAGTTCTGGTTTCCCAGCAAGCTTCAAAGGATGATTCCTCAGCAATTATAGATGAATCTGCCCAGGTTTGATTTACCTAGAGTTCGACAAATCTTGTTTCTGGGAACTTGAAATTGGAGGCAAATCCCATTGAATACTATACGAGATTGAATTGAATTGTTTTGTTCATTTTTTTACTTTTTTAAGGCTAATAGGCAGACTACTGTAAAACAAAAAAAAAAAAAAGAGGCATGGGAAACTTGGAACAACCATGGATAAAATATTTATTTTGAACATGGTATAGCAGGGAGAGAGTCTTTTCATGCAGCTTCAAGGACAACATTGAAAATACACAAATTCTATAACTGAAAACCCTGTAGGGGTTTTCAAGGAAGGAAAATCATCTCTGCAATGGCTGTCAGCCTCCCCCCCCCCCCACAAAAAAAAAAAAGTGAATCCTCCCTACTATATCCAAAGTGTAAAATATGTCTGGAACTGGGCTTTAATATTGACTTAATGCACTGTAAATTGCTGCAAACGGCTTCAATAAAATATATTTATAAAAATAATTCAAACAAAATAATAGTTTCATAGACAGACCGACTTAGGGTCCTTTCACACGTCCTTTCAGTTCGTCCGTTTTTTGGACGTCCGTTAACGGACCTCAATGCTTCCCTATGGGAGCGGATCCATTAGTGGATGAGCATCCGCTAACGTCCGTTAACATCCGTCTGCGGTAAGCTCAGTTTTTTTGGACAGAAGAAAACCCTATTTTTCTTCCGTCAAAAAAACGGAACGGACGAAAAACGGATGTCAGCGGACGATCCGTTTAACATCCGATCCGCTGACATCCGTTTTTCATCAAAATATGTTAAAATATGGTAAAAAACAAAATTCAATAAACTTTAATATACATACAATATGCATACAGCACAATACCCTTTGACCCAGGTAGTGTAAAGTCCGAATGTCACATGATTCTAATACATGCTGCCCAGTGTGAGAACACAGTGCTTGTACATTGTTTGAGAAAGATAAAGAGACAAAAATGGCCAAAGATGTCGGACATGAGGAGCTGATCCAGCTTGTCCATGATCGGCCTGCCATATGGGACAAGAGGTCCACAGAATACAGCGACCGAGATCTATGTAACAAGAAGTGGGAAGAAGTATTTGAGACGGTGACACCAAACTGGCAGTCACTGAGCACTAAGGACCGTATTAAACGTGGTAAGTAGTTAGTGGTTTAAGGGGAGGTTGGGGGGTCACCTGCCAAGTCACCTGCCACAAATTGTGGATTGTCCACTGGCCACGTCACCTGCCACGAACTGTGGATTGTCACCTGCCACGTCACCTACCACAAATTGTCCACTGGCCACGTCACCTGCCACGTTACCTGCCACAAGACCTAGAGCAGAACAAAACCTAAATACACCCCTGTTCTCTTGCCACAACTGTACTCCAAATATGCGCTTTTAAATAGTATACGTACATGTTGCAGTTCTGTCAGTTTATTGTGTCTACTTTTACTTTATAGGGAATAAAATAGTGACAAGATGGCGATCTTTACGAGACCACTACAGGCGGGATCTCAATGAGGAGGCAAATGCTCGGAGCGGAGCAGGAGCGTCGAAGTATAAAAAAGGGACGTTCTTTGAAATGCTGGACTTCTTACGTAATGTGATGAGCTTAAGAAGGTAAGTTAAAAAAATAGTTAACACCATAACTTAACCACTTGTCCACCGCCCACCGTCAAATGACGGCGGGCGGAGGACTCCATTGTTCTGACAGGACGTCATATGACCAGATGTATTCTAATAACTCCTCTGTATTGACCTTTAACCCATCTATCAATGAATATTTTACAGTACTGCCAGTAACATTTCGAACACTGAAGAGGACACAGATATTGAGAATACACAGCAGGAGGGAGAGGTGGAAGATGAGGAGAGACATCCAACTCCTCTTGAAGACCCACCAGTGGCAGCAACAGGCATGCCACCAAGACAACTTGTGCCTGTAAGTATCATATATCAAATGACTCTTGTTGAAATCTTTAAAGAATAAAATGTGCTAATAATTAATCTTCCACCCCTCAGGTTCGTTCTATTTCCACCACTTCAAGGGGAAAACAAACAAAAAAAAAAAAATGTCGATGAGGCAATGATTAATTTTATGGAGGAGATGAGAGGCATGAGACGACCTGACAATGATCCGTTTGCTGACCCTACAAATGAGGATGCCTCTTTTCTACGTAGTCAGTATCACCAAATGCAAAAGATTCCACCCAACACCAAAATAGACGCACACCTCGCAATTGCGAGTTTTATTGGGTTGTGTGTGAAGGCGTCTATATCCGGCGACCCATTGCCCCCAGTTATCCACCCTCCCCAACGCCCATTCCATCAAGAGCATGCGCCACCTACTTCTTTTAGTGGTCAGCATTACCACCCGGCCATTGTTCACCATCACCAATGTGCCCCACCCACCACAACCCAAAATTTTGGACCCCCACCCCAAACACCCACATATGATTCCACTTCTTCTCAGGCCACTGCATATGCCAGTTCTTCCCAACCGTACTCTAGCTCCCCCAGTCCTTATTATACGAACCTTTGAGTTTTGTTAATTTTTTTTGTTTATCCTTTTATGTTACAATTATTGCCGTGTGTCCTCTGGCCATATGTTTTGGATTGTTTTTATGTTTTAATAAGTCTTTTATAGTGTATGTTTTGCGGTCATAAAAATAAAGGTACTTGACTGCTTTGAAAAGCTTTGTTTTTTTGGACTTTATACAAATAGAAAGAAAGTGATGCAAAAAGATGACGATGTTAGGGTCATGATAATGAGACTATGAGAATGAAAGCATATATTGATATAAATGACAAAACTGCAATACTAACGAGATAAAGTAGTATTTTTTTCAAAGTATTTAATTAACATTTTCTGTGTGACAAAAAAGATCATGCAGGTTAGCATAAAGGGGTCAAACATTGTACTACGAAGTTGCACATAGTAAAGTGCCTTGTGACTGTTTTTACACATGCTGATACTGCCACGGAACCTCTCCTTCTGGTGACATGAAAAAATTTGCAAAATGATCACGCATGAGAAGAGCAGAATTGTTCGGTCGCAGTCCGGAAAAGCGTACAGAAGGTAAGTCAATCTCGTCCTCTTCTTCAACACTAATTCCTTCTTTCTCACGTATTATATTATGGAGGACACAGCATGCTTGGATTGCTAGTTGGGCATTCTCCACGCTCAGTTGAATTGCAGTCTGAAATATGCGCCACTTGCTGCTCAAAATGCCAAAGGTGCATTCAATAAGGCGCCTTGCCCGACTCAGGCGATAATTGAAAATTTTTTTGGGGGTTGTTAAATTCTGCCTGGCATAAGGCCTTAGAAGATGCTGGGAAAGTCCAAATGCCTCATCAGCTACAAGCACATGTGGCATATCTGGCCCTACAGTTCCTGGAAGAGGTTTGTCTGATGGCAAATTATAGTGGCCCTCTAGTAGTCTTCTCCCCATTTGCGATGCTGAGAAGACTCTTGAGTCTGCATTTGAGCCATACGCCCCAATATCGACAGCTACAAACTTATAATTACTGTCACAGATTGCCATTAATACAAGGGAAAAGTATTTTTTATAATTGTAAAATTGAGAGCCAGATCCAGGTGGCATCTGAATTCTGATATGTTTCCCATCCAGGGCTCCAACACAATTAGGAAATTGAGTTTTCTTCCAGAAAGCTTTGGCAATTTCCTGCCACATGCATGTATCAGGAACAGGCATTGCTGTAGACCGAAGCTCCTCCCATATAGCTTCACAGGTGTCATGCACAATTCCAGAAATTGTTGATGTTCCCAACAAAAAAAAATGGTTTAGGGACGTATAAGATACTCCAGATGCAAGAAACCTAGGAAGAGTAGAAGAAATTATGAAAGGAATCCAACATTACACTGGACATAATCAAGCACAAAGGCTGGCTGGCTGGCTGGCTTACCTGAGGGTAAGGAGAAGTCGCTCCTCTGGAGGCACAGAACATCTCATGTCTGTGTTCGTCCTGTCTAAACGGGTATGCAACTTTTCCAGCAAAAATTGAAATGTTGGAACCGTCATTCTAGTAAAATTAAAAAATTTCTGAGGGAAGCGTCGCAAATTTGCGTAGTGCAGAGCAAAAAAAACCTCAGTTGGCCTCTTGAGCAGCATAGGATGTGTCCAGTACCTGCGTCTCCTCGCAGACATCTTCCTGGTCCTGCTTTTTTGTCTCCTCAAATAGTACAGCATGACAAATGAGGTCACATGCTCATAATATCTCCCCAAATCCATTGTTATAAGCAGTACAGTAGAGCAATGTATCAGGAAGCACAAAGCCTGCTAACACAAAGCAATATCGAAAGCACAATGCACGCTGGGGAAACAAAGAATCATGGGAAAATTCTTCAAAGCTGATTAAATTAAGTTCTAAAACAAAAAAACAAAAAAAACGGATAAAAAAACGGATGTAAAAACGGATGAAAAAACGGACGAAAAACGGACCAAAAACGGATGTAAACGGACGGAAAACGGATGAAAAACGGAACAAAAAACGGATCAACTGAAGGGAAAAAAACGGACCTAAAAAACGGTCCGCACGTGTGAAAGGACCCTTAGGTCGAAAATATAAGTTACACTTCTTATACATTGCAAACAATTTCTCTAAGCAAGAAACACATCAATAAATTCTGTGCTGAGCACAAGCTCTTAGAAAACAGGTCTGTCTCATTACATTTCCTCCTCATTTGTGTCTGATCTGCCATTGAACTTTATTGATCTGTTCTCTAATCATTTTCTGTAAGTCTGATTTTAAAACTGCACAGAGAAGCATTTTTTTAAGTAAATTGATAATTGTACACAAAATTTAACAAAAGCTTGCAAATTATTCCTGGAATGGAGATAAGGCCAAATATTGAATCACTGAAGCACTGCACGTTATGTGAGGTAACAGGCAGGCTTCTTTCAATTCTATGATGATGAAAGGACCTTTTTAAAAATTCAATATATAAGTATTAGTTATTTTCTAATGTGAATGGAGATAATTTACTGAAGAGGTCTTTTATTTTTTAGTGAATTATTGGAAATTAACTAAGCAAAAAAGTTAAACTGTCAATAAAATACAACATACTGTGTAACATTAGCATTTTACATCATTAAAAAAATAATGTATAAGTGGAAGTACAGCCGTTTATTGTGATTACCTCTCATGTTATACAATATGTACTGATTTCATTGAGAATAATTAACTCAGGGCCCAACTACATCTTTGCTGTGTGTTAACACTTTCAAAATAAATGGGTTGCCGATGCACCACAACACAAACCCAAAAATGGTACATGTACAACTTTAGGTAGCTCACTGCAATACTCGTCCATCAACAAGGTGCTTTGGGATTCCATATAAAATTCATGGCAATACATTACACCAACAGATGTAACATGGGTTGCCACAGTGGCTAAGCATAAGTCACCACACAGCGAAAGTGTGAATGGACCTGTAAGAACCAGCTTCAAATGGTAGCACATTAAGGTCACAAGTACTCAATTAATGTTTCTTTTTAAATCTTTTTCATTTTTAATAAAGTGATTTTAAACCCAATTTTCCCCAAATCACTTTACCTACTTGCTGCCCACACTATACCTGAAAGACAGCTTAATTTCCAGGAAGGCGTCCATTGACGTCCTCCAATGCACGAGCTGCCTGCCTGTCCCTGTGGGTCGTGCGCAGCGCTCTCTGTGATCAGCCGAGTCTATGAGACTCCCGGCCCCTTACCATGTGATCAGCTGTCAGCCAGATTACACATATTGTAAACAGAAGCTCGGTAATCAGTATTTTTTCCCATCACGCTGTTATCGTGAGAGGAAAAAAAAGCCGATCACGGACTTCTGTCAGAAGGACGTTGGTCCCTCACACAGAGAGCCACGGATGCCTCATCAGTGCCCACCAGTGTCACCTATTAGTTGCCACCAGAGCCACCTACCAGTGCCCACAGTGCCACCTACCTTTGCCCACCAGTGCCTGATCATCAGTGCCAGCGATCAGTGCTGCCTATCAGTGGCACCTATCAGTACCCATCAGTGCTGCCTCATTAGTGCTTATCAGTGCCACATTATCAGTGCCCATCAGTGCAGCCTCATGAGCGCACACCAATGAAGGAGAAAAATTACCTGTTTTCAAAATTTTATAACAAACTATGAAACATGTTGTTTTTTTTCAGTCTTTTTTCTTCTTTTTTTCAGTCTTTTTTCTTTTTTTTGGGCAAAAAAAATTAAAACCCAGCAGTGATTAAATACCATCAAAATAAAGCTCTTTGTGTAAAAAAAATATAATTTTTTTGGGTACAATGTTGACTGCACAGTTGTCATTCAAAGTGTGAGATCACTGAAAGCTGAAAAATGGTCTGGACAGAAAGGGTCTTGAAGTGCCCAGTAGGCAAGTGGTTGAAAGGTGGACTCTGAGGAACATGGCCAGTCATTTGTGTTTCCTCCATCGGAGGAGGCATGTTGCCCGATGACACATCTTAATGATCGGCATGACGACAGCGGTTTCTCGGGAGCTGAGGGCTCAGCCAGGTGAGGCTGATGCTTTTTCTCCCTCTGACCTCGCCGGAAGACACTGAGCCAGTATAATTGACATCATCATTGCACGCTGAGACTTCCAACTTTCGGGTCTCTGAGGTGCAGGGAGGAAGGGGAGGGCCAGACTGTCCCTACGATATCCAGACCAGTGTCCAGCATGATGGAACCAGAGCAGAGGGGGGGACCATTGAGGCTGCCTCCCAGGATACTCTAGGGGAATCTGGCCATGCACAGGTAAGCTGCTGGGCACATCTTATTTAGTGGTGGTCAACATGGGCTGGACTAGAGAAACCCATGGTGGTGAATTCCTCACAGTCCCAGAAGGATACGTGCTGCTGAGGCTGGGACGTGTTTTGTCACAAGGTGCGTTTTATTCTTGGTACCTAGAATGCTTATCCTCCCTTCCTTGTGTTTTATCTACAGAACAAAGAGGCTCCTAGAGAGGATAAGTCAGCTCGGAAGAAATGCTCCAAGGGTCCATGCACACTGGCTTAAAAATTTCTACTTCTATAGGAGTTTTGTGTTTTGCCTGTAGCTCAATGTTATCCCATGTGTCCATGCACATTAGGACAAATGCAGGCATATTTTAAGATCAACGTTTAGAGGCAGGAAAAAAAAACCTTCTGGTTTGCATTTCTGAATGGAGCTTTCTGTCAGAAAGAACACAAAACTCTCCTAAACTTGTCTAAACTATGTAAATGTATGCTTTATATGAGCTTTTTTTCTGCCAAGGGAACAAACGTTTTTTTATACAGTGTGCATGGACCCTAATTGTCGCTCCAAGCTGTCCTCCATCTAAACCTCTATGCAAGCATTGCTAATGCTAATCTTCTGAAATCTGAATCAGATTCTCCTCTAGCAAAGTTTCTTAGCTCCTTTAAAGAGGAAGAATCTTCTACCTATAAGGCATTCTGTAAGCTCATCTCCAATGCAAGCACACCTGTAGATTTTACCAGTGACACTGTAACTGCTTCTTCTTCTACTGTCCCAACAAACTGAGGTCTTGGGTGCTAGAGAGCATAGCCCCACTGTGGTCAGGCCAGCTTCCTCTGACTCAGAATCTAATAAGGATGAAGGCCAGTGCAAGTCTAGCAAATCTGCAAAAAATTGTCCCTGGAGGAGGTGGACGACCTACTGGTCTTAATTTATGACACTCTAGAAATCCAAGAGGAAGAGAAACGCAGTTATCTAGGCATGATATGATGCATCAGGGTCTGGGGAAAAAGAAAGTGAGAATTTTTGCAGTCCATCAGATTTCATTTGTAAAAAAGGCTTTTTTCTCTAATGCCGCGTACACGCGATCGGAATTTCTGACAACAAAACCGTGGATTTTTTCCGACAGAATGTTGGCTCAAACTTGCATATACACAGTCACACAAATGTTGTCTGAAATTCCAAACGCCAAGAACACGGTGATGTAAAACGAGCCGAGAAAAATGAAGTTCAATGATTTTGAGCATGCGTTCAATTGATTCCGAGCATGTGTAGGATTTTTGTGCGTCGGAATTGCATACAGACGATCGGAATTTCCGACAAGAACTTTTGTTTTGGGAAAAATTGAGAACCAGCTCTCAAACATTTGTTGTCGGAAATTCCGACAGCAAATGTCCAAGGGAGCATACACACGGTCAGAATATCCAACCAAAAGCTCACATCGAACATTTGTTGGTGTAAATTCCGATCGTGTGTACGTAACATAATGCTTTAAAGAGAAGATTTCCCTTTGACAAAAGCCTTGAAGCTATTTAGAATAAGAATCCCAAATTAGATGCACCTCTGTCCAAGGTGTCCAAACAATCAGATTTGGCATCTGAAAACATGGGCCACCAGAATGACCCCATGTCAGAACAAACGGAGAAGGTTTGTTGGAACTTTATATGAAGCACAGCTAAAAGCTAAAAGTATTAAATGAGCATTCACCTGTTTGTATTCAAAACTATCATACATTGGAGATCTATATTGAAAGAAATTGCAGAGTGAACAGATGATTGGCACAGAGGGGGAATAAGGGGGGAGGGTGGTTACACAGATCTGTTTAACCATGCTGTTGGTAAATATCTGCTCAATCAGTGCCACCAGCTATAGCTGGCAGCGCTGATCAGCATATCAGAATACAAAACACAGTGGGAGGATTCTCCTTTCCACCTCAAATGTGTGAATTGGGGAATAGAGTAATTTTTTTGAACAACTCACTGGTTGAAATGAATCATCTGTCATTTCTAAAAATGGTTCTAAAGCCTAAACAGTTTTTGCATTAAGGTAAAAAAATGTTTAGGCATGCAAGTTTGGCCCACCTTATACTTACCCGAGCCCACATTCAATCCAGCGCCATGAGCGTCTGCAGCTCTGATTTCCCCTCATATCCTTTTCTCACTGTTTTTTCTGGGGCACCTGGAGCCTTTGACTCCCAGTGCTATCAATCAAAGCTAGTGACAAGTTCTGCTGTCTGTGTCAATGGACGCAGTAGCAGGGCTCGGGAGAAAGCACGCACAAGTGCCCCCATGGCAATTGGCTTTCTGTGGGGGCACTGGACCGAGAGGAGGAGACAAGAATGCTGTCGGGGGACACAAGAAGAGGAAGTTCAGGGACGCTCTGTGCAATGGAATTATAGTACAGGTAAGTATAGTGTTTATTTTATTTTTTTATTTTTTTTAAAGTGTATTTTGTGCGTGAACTCGAGAGAGAGGAGCCGGACTGCAGGGGTTTATTCTCCATGCCCCCGGTGGCAATGGCGGGTGTGAGGGGGGCCTCCCACTCACCCCGCCCTACCTGCTCCACTTGGGAGCCCGACGGGACAGAGGGACTCCCCCTATGAGGGAGTCTAGCCCACCCAGCCAGCCCCGTAGGTCCTTCGCCTCTCTTTATTTTAGGAGACCGCATGGCCAAAGTGCGTGTATGTTAAACCAATTTTGTGTGCGTGCAAGTGTGGTGGTTTTTCTGGGGGGGGGTGGGCGTACTAAGCACAGGCGTACCTTGCATAGCACACCCACCGGGAGCCGGGCTGAGACCACCAAACTCAATTTACATGTAGCCGAGACCGGGATCCGAACCCTTGGCTGCAGAGGTGAACGGCTTGTCAGCGCAGTGCCAATCAGGTTGAGCCACCACAGCTCCCACAGAGAGATGTTTATTTTAACCCCTTCCTTACCGGGCCATAGGGGATTGCCGTCTGTAGCAACCCTTCGCCGATGAGAGTGGACGTCACACAACGTCCTTTCTTCTCGGCGTTCTAGGGCGCGCGGCACCACACAGATCCACCTCCTGTCAGCGGTGAGGAGACTGATGTGTGTTCCCAGTACAGAGGAACACACATCGATCTCCTCCCCTTGTGAGTCCCCCTTCCCCTACAGTTATAACATACTTTAGGGAACATTTTATCCCCTTCAGCGCCCCCTAGTGTTAACCCCTTCCCTGCCAGTCACATTTACACAGTAATCAGTGCAGTTTTATAGCACTAATCGCTGTGTAAATGTGAATGGTCCCAAAAACGTGTCAAAAGTGTCCGATATGTCCGCCGCAATGTCGCGGTCACAAAAAAAAAACGTAGATCGCCGCCATTACTAGTAAAAAATAAAAAAAAATGCCATAAATCTATCACCTATTTTGTAGACGCTATAACTTTTGCACAAACCAATTAATATATGATTATTGCGTTTTTTTTACCAAAAATACGTAGAAGAATACGTATCGGTCTAAACTGAGGAAAAAAAAAAAGTTAAAAAAATAAATTGTGAGATGTATTAAATAAAAAAGTTAAAAATATTGTGTTTTTTTTTAAAATTGTCGCTCTTCTTTTGTTTATAGCGCAAAAAATAAAAACCGCAGAAGAGATGATCAAATACCACTAAAAGAAAGCTCTATTTGTGTGGGGAAAAAAACATAATGATTTAATTTGGGTACAGTGTTGCATGACTGCGCAATTGTCATTTAAAGTGCAATAGCGCTGAAAACTAAAAATTGGTCTGGGCAGGAAGGGGGTGAAAATGCCCTGTATGGAAGGGGATAAAAAAAAAAAAACTTTACAATTACTTTAAGTGCAGCACTGATGAAGGGAAGGGCTAGGAGTCATTGGCCTGGGGGGAAAACACAATTAGCTAGCCCTTTTGGGGTAGGGGCAGATTTCTGTGGGTTAAAGAAAGTGTACAATGTAATGTGCCATGCAAAGGTCATGGTTTATTGTGTCACACTTTTTCATATCTTCCAGCACAAGTTTCCTTTTCAGCTCCTGGCATTCACTTGCCATATTAGAACTGCTAATAAAGTTGGTTTTAAAAACATAGGGGCAGATTCACAGAGAATTAGATTCTCGTAGAGTATCAGAAATACACTACGCCGCCGTTTTTTACCTGGCTCTACGTGGAATCCAGGTAGATTTTGTCCAGTAAACGACGGCAGCGTAGTGTATTTCTCCCGTCGCAATCCATCTGCGCGAGTAGGGGGCGTGAAGCATTTAAAATAGGCGTGTTCCCGCGGCGATCGAACTGCGCATGCTCCGTTCGCAAATTTCCCGCCGTGCATTGCGCGAAAACACGTCGTCACGTCGTAGTAGCGTCGTTTACGTACATTCCTATTCCCGAACGAGTTACGTTAAAAAAAAATATATATTTTCAAATCGACGCGGGAACGACGGCCATACTTTACATGGGTTACGCACTGTTAGACCAGCAAAAAGCTCCTCTAACATTACGTAGCCAAAAAATGACGTAGGCGATTGCGAGGGACACTCGTACCTTCGTGGATCGCCGTAAAAACTCATTTGCATATCCCGACGCATGAAAACGACGCGAACTCCTCCCAGCGGCCGCAAAAATATCGCAGTGTAGATCCGAAGGCTTACTAGGACGTAAGCCTCTCGGATCGAAGCCCGAAGCCGCCGTATCATGGTTTGAGGATTCAAACTAGTGATACGGCGCGCAAAATTTGAAATTACTCCTGTCTAACACCAGTTAGACAGGCGTAATTGCTCTGTGAATCTGGGCCATAGTTTTGTCAGCCCCTGTGATTTTAGGTCTCAACAAGCTAGTTTTATAAGGCCCACCATCTGTCAAGAAGTGGGGGTCCCACATTGATCAGTGAATATTGAAGAATCTTAGGACCACCAGCCTAGCATTTATTATTGGTATTTGGCCCAAAGGGCTAATGCTTAGGAGGAGGACTCCAGAGCTATAATGCTTTCCTCCTTGCATAGTCTTTACAAGAAAACCTGATTAATGTTTACCATTCAAACACAGTGCATGTACTATACTAATCAAATGTTTAATTCTGGCTTGACTAGATTTAGTCATTCTGTGCATTGCATCCAAAATGCCTGATTTTCCTTGTAAGAAGTAGCAGTGCCAATATACTGAGTATTTATTCCAAAATAATCTTTGTGTTAAAAACTTCCTACTTTGTGGCTCCCATTTTTTCCTTTCTTCTTTTTTTTTTTGTGTTTCTTGGCTATTTTAGAAGTGAGACCGTCCCGCCTCTTGTTAACCTCTCATTTCCGGCACACATTAACAAATACTGCTAGCTGGCTAGTCAGCAGCCGTCAGTGTCTTTTTATGGACAAAAAAACTGTCCATTAAAAATGCCTTGAATTTGTGGTTCAACAGCAATGAACATAGCTAAATCTGACAATTAACAAAAGAAAGAACAGCTTTCTAAATCCCACTGAACATTAGGTACGGATGCCTCTTTTGTTCCGATTCTTGTGGTTTTAAGACTTTGAAAGGGACCACCTGTTGGGATAGCCATTTTGTGATTTTATTAAATGCAGAGAGGGGAGAAAAGGCCACTCTTACCAATCACTCCATATTATTATTCACTTATTATATGGGAAATGCACATTCAGAGATGGCAAGAGAATAATATAAGACCCCCTCCTTCTTCTGCCCCATAAATGAAGTTTAAAGCTATACATTTCTCTATTAATGCTGCTTCCTGCTGTTTCTGGGCATCTCTCTCCACAAACATTAGGGTTGGAAAAATAAAAAGAATAGCAGTCTGATGGGGCGATTAAGACCCAGGGAGTGGTAAAGGTTTTAAAGCTGCAGTTCGAGGAAGTTTCTTTGAAAATGTCAGCTTAGTCCTTTGGAACACACAAGAGAAAAACATGACAATAAGTCTTAGCAAGTGTAACCATTTAAAGTTACATTATCTCCCCTGCTTTTCTTTTTTTCACCTGTATTCTTATTTTTGCACTTAGTAAATTAGTAACATTTAAGGACCAATTCCAAGTTATTTTTTATTTTAAGTTTTAAATGAAAACAAAATTCAGCTTTGGCTGCAATACGCACCTAGGGCCAGATTCACAAAGAGTAGATAAGCCGACGTAACTCCGAATCTAAGCCCGTCGTATGTTTAAGTGTATGCTCAAACTGAGATATCTTAGGGTGCAATATTTACGCTGGCCGCTAGGTGGTGCTTCCATTGAGTTTGGCGTAGAATATGCAAATGAGTCGTTACGCCGATTCACGAACGTACGCTTGCCCATCGCAGTAAAGCTACGCCATTTCCGTAAGAGATACGCGGTGTAAAGATTAACATGCCCCCTAGGTGGCGTACTCAATGTTAAGAATGGCCTTTGTTCCCGCGTCTCAATTTGAAAATTTTAAGTTGTTTACGTAACTAGTCCGTGAATGGGGCTAGATGCCATTTACGTTCACGTCGAAACCAATGACGTCCTTGCGACGTCATTTGGAGCAATGCAGCTTGGGATATTTTCCGGACGGCGCATGCGCAGTACGTTCGGCGCGGGAACACGCTTAATTTAAATGCTTCACGCCCCCTACCCGGCTAATTTGAATTAGGCGGGCTTGTGCCGGGTGATTTACGCTACACCGCCGCAACTTTACAGGCAAGTGCTTTTTGAATAAAGCATTTGCCTGATAAACTTGCGGCGGCGTAACGTAAATCAAATACGTTACGCCCGCCGCAAGATACGACCATCTACGTGAATCTGGCCCCTAATCTCTAATGCTTTTCCCCTCTGTGATCCAGCAAATAAGCCAGATCTGTGCTTTGGTTTTAACCTATATAGATAATGGAGCACAACTTTTATAAAGCATACACCAACATTACACATATATCTGTACGTATTTAAAGCACAATCAGATATGGAATAGCTAACTTGCAGATTACTAATGCAAAGGTCAATACAATAATGCAACACTTGGTCAGGATCAGGGACTGGGTCATGAACATCATTTTTTCTCCAAAATTGCGATTGAGCTTTGAGGGTCGTAGCTCGGTGACCTGGAGTCACAGAGACCCCAAATATCAGGAGCTGGGTAGCCAAAGTCCTACCCCCAACACCCTGCTATGGTTCTAAAGATACGGGGCTCCTTGTGCAGCCTGTCAGAAGCTACATACAGAAGCACTGAGCTCAATGGATAGCTTGGGGCCTTAGATCAATGGTAAAGTACAATTGGCCCAAGCTGTCCAATAAAAATGCTGCAGTGGAGGCTGTCCTCTCATTGCAGTGTCAACGGAGGGGGCATGTGTCTAAAAGATACATACTCCCTTCCAGCCCTGCCCTCCTAACTAGAAGGAAAAAACATGGGTTTATGGTATAAGATTTACCCACAATCCCATGGTTTTCTCACACAGTTAAGGGGGAGAATGAGAATCTTCTGCTGCTGAAAAGATACTGTTTTAATCAAGCTAAATCATATATTATTATGCTATATGTTTAAGATAACAATGTATTATTTATCTACTTATTGTGATATTACTGAGTTGAAATTATAATTTCAAACTTTAGTAATATGTCTGTTAAGCCACCTGCTTGAATATAGTTTTTGAAAATATAGTAAATTACCTTATATAAACCTTAAATATAATAATTATTTGTATATTACTCACTTATGGTAATTAACCCCTTGTCACCCAGGCCAATTCTGACACTTCTCTCCTACATGTAAAAATCATAATTTTTTTGCTAGAAAATTACTCAGAACCCCAAAACATTATAAATATCTTTTTAGCAGACACCCTAGGGAATAAAATGGTGGTTGTTGCATTTTTTATGCTACACAGAATTTGCACAGCAATTTTTCAAATGTGTTTTTTTGGGGGGAAAGAAACGGTTCATGAATAAAAAAAAAACACTAAAGTTAGCCAGATTATTGTTTACTATGAAAGATGATGTTACACCGAGTAGATACCTAACATGTCACACTTTAAAATTGCGCACACTTGTGGAATTGTGCTCAACTTCAGTACTTAAAAATCTCCATACGTGACGCTTTAATTTTCTTTACAGGTTATATGTTTAGAGTTACAGAGGAGGTATAGTGCTAGAATTATTGCTTTCACTCTAACGTTCATTGTGTATGTAACCTGTGTGTATCTGGCTCTGATACTAGCCAGTGCCTCACCAGCCGCTGACCTCACCGCACGTCCCTGGTCAGGCTGGCATAGAGCATGCATAGACACTGCCCTGGTTATAGATAACTTGTACAGATACCTCTGCCTCACCAGGTGTGCCCTCACTGAGCTGATGAGAGAGGCATATAAAACAAATCTTCCCTGGGAACTTATGGAGTAGAAAGCAATGGAAGAGGAAAGGGTTCTGTGTCTCCCTCTGAGCATATTGAATAATTGGACACTCTGTTAAAATCTTAATGTCACAGCTGTTAACGTGATCTCCAACTAGATTCCAAACTAGATTCCAAACTTTTTACAGGTTTTTACTGCTGTCATGAACTCTGCTGCGGAGATTTCCCCTCACTTCCTATCCTGGTGACACAGATATCAACAGAAACTTTTTTTGTATAGAATGGAAAGGCAGGAACCTACATCAGTTTTTAATTGTTGTCTTGTCTTCCCCTTGTAAATTTTTCCTCACTTCCTGTCTATGGGGGAAAAAAGGGCTGTGCCATGGAAAATTAATACAACTCAACCTTGGGCAAGTAAAAGTAGAAAGCATTTATTCCATGCAAGATAAAGGTAAGAATTACATAGATGACAAGGAAGCTCCTGGGTGTGGAGGATGGCAACCATACAACAGGGCAAGATGTAATGGGATAGCCACAATCAGGAGGTCCCAGGAAGGGACAGTGTTGAAGCCTAGTGGGTCAGAAAATGCAGATGTATTTCTATGCAGGTGATCGTAGGCTGGGGACACCAAGGCCGATGGACGGTAGCCGGGACACCAGGAAATGACGAACACTCGCAGAGAGAGTGCAGTGCCCGCCACCTGGAAACGACGTGATGGCCTGACAGAACACAGCTGGGGAGATCCACCTATTCAGGGCAACACCAAGCACGTCGAAATCTCCAATTACTGCTGCTGGAGAGCCACCAGAAGTGGAGTGGTTGGAGATTTTGGTGGGTTGGAGTTTTCGTCAGAACACTGGCCCAGAAACGCTGAGGCCAGGAATGCAATGGGGAAAAGTCGACAGCAGTGACTACATGTTTCGGGGCATTATGCCTTCTTCAGGTCATAAAGCTGGTTGGCAAAACTACACAGGCACTACCTGTCAATTGATAACAATGTCACTAGAACAGAAGTGAGGGGAAATAGCCTCAAGATGCCTCCAACTGCAATTAAAAACAGTTGTTCTAACTTTTTGCAACTCTATCCAGATGTGGAAACATTTTTTGGCTGAAGTTACACTTTAAACATCCTTGGTGGACGCAGTAGCGAAAAGGGAGGGCTTCTGTTTACCTTGTACTCCTTTTATTCTATGTGGCCTCTTCTCATTGACTCAATGAAGTGCCTTCCTTAACTATATATACTGGCTTCTGGCTCATGTCCAACAGATGTGTATGATATATATATATTGTATAGATTTGTATATGAGTATCTATAGAAAATGTATATGCATCGAAAATACACTCATTGAAACCTAGAGAATAATACTGCTGCAATCCAACATTGTAAACGACTTATCCTTCCAGCTTCAAGGTTGTTTTCTGAATGTGAACCCCTGGATGTGAAAAGGTTAAATAATGACCCCAAGCTAATTGAAAGGCAAAATACTGTTTAACCCTTTTCATGCTTGGATGTTTAACAAAGGAACACTACCACATCCAGTATTTCATGATAGGTAAACCAATCACATTGTCATTTTTCCTGTTGACCAGCTCACAGTCACCTCATAAACTTCCAAACTATATGCAGCTGTTTGCCATATAAGTATGGATGTGTTTGGTCACCAATTACATTCAAGGCATTAGGCTAGTAGTAATCTCCTTCAGTACTGGATAATATAAAAGTCCTCTAGATTGATCAGTTGTGGAGCAGAAACCGACAATGGTGCCTGTCTCCTTCTGCCTAGTACAGCAGAGACTGCAAGCGTCTGTTTAGACCCCTGTTGTGTCTTTCACTGCCCAAGACACTGGAAAGAGGGCACATGTGGCAGGAACAAGAGTGAAGGTCACCCCTTGGCAGCTGGTGACCTAATAGTTATCTGATCATTCTATGAGCCCTTAAGAGAGCAGTAAGAATCTCTAAATAGCTCATCACAATCAGGTGGTACAACAGGAATAAATTAAACCTAGTAAATTAAATCATAGATTGAAACGATATTTTACAAAAAATTAAAATGTTTTATTATTATAAGAGTCCAAGAAGCTTTGTTGGACTCTTCCTTCCACAACTGTTACTGGCCAGCAGACCGTGCTGGATGAGCTTTTGGTGGATTTTACATTTTACTTTGTTTGTGGGTATGTTGCATATGCTTTTTAACCACTTCAGCCCTGGAAGATTTGGCTGCTCAATGACCACACCGCTTTGGCTTGAATCCTTGTTAATTTAAAAAAATACAGTGCTCATATTGCGAAATGCTCATTAACCACGTTACTCGCAATCCAAGGATCCACTGTATTATAACAGGTGCTATAATGATGTTTCAATATGGCAATGCAAGACATAGACCATAGCCTATACACTGGAAACATAAGATCTCATTGCATTTTGGCAAAACATCCAGGAAAGATGGTCAGCCATGATGTCACAGTAAAGTCTCTATTAAGCGGAAATAAAGATGCAAATTCCATACAGATGCAGATAGTGAGATATTCATTTTAAAGCGTTTCACTGCCAGCAACCTTAGAAGATGTTTTACTGCGACAAATGAAATTTCTGGCCATTGACTTTAATAATCTATTAATGTTATAGCAAATTGGCAGTCCATAGGTGCCTCTGTGAAAGGCATTACTACATAAATAGCAAGAAGAATAAGTATGTGGCACTGTGGATTTACCACGACTCTCACAAGTATTTTAAGATTGAATTGCAGTTACTACTTGGGCATCCATGCCAGGCCACCAGTCTGGTTAAAGGGGTGTTCCAGCCGCGATTTTTTATTTTTTTTTAAGGTCAGCAGCTACTAACAGTGTAGCTGCTGACAGTGGCGTAACTAGAGACTTCAGGGCCCCGGTGCAAGAAATCATGAAGGGCCCCCCTCCACAGTGGCATGACAGTCAGGTGGACCCCTCACACTGGCAGGCGGCAGTCGGGCACCTCAAACGGGCAGACTTGGCGGAATTACAGGGCCAAGTCGCAACGGCGACTGCTGCGACCCTGGTAAATCCGCCATTAGTTAAAGGTGTGTTACATGCAGAGTTCAAGGTGTGCTTCGTACAGAATGCAGGGTGTGCTACGTACAGAGTCCGGGGTGTGCTACGTGCAGAGTCCGGGGTGTGCTACGTGCAGAGTCCGGGGTGTGCTACGTGCAGAGTCCGGGGTGTGCTACGTGCAGAGTCCGGGGTGTGCTACGTGCAGAGTCCGGCGTGTGCTACGTGCAGAGTCCGGGGTGTGCTACGTGCAGAGTCCGGGGTGTTCTACGTGCAGAGTCCAGGGTGTGCTACGTGCAGAGTCCAGGGTGTGCTACGTGCAGAGTCCAGGGTGTGCTACGTGCAGAGTCCAGATTTCACTGTAATTATAATTACACTGTACTTCATGTGACTGTACTGTATATAGGCTATATACAGTACAGTCACATGAAGTACAGTATAATATAGGCTGTACAGTGTGATCATTAGCATGATAATGATGATCACAGGTGCTGTGGCTGTATCTTTCATGCCTGCAAACAAAGTTTGCTCTGTATACTTTTACTTCAGTATACTATAGCAACCACTGCAGTCTGAGTCTCAATACATGCACACTCACATACATACATATTCACATGCACACACACATTCAATCATTTATACATACATGGCATGCAAACACACACACACACACACAGTAGATAAAAAACGTCAGTCTTTTACCTTAGCAGCTCTTCCTGCCGGGTACTGCACTGTAGGGGGAGACAAAGAGCACACACTTTGCTTTCAGTTTGTAATGACTGTGACGAGCTCCCGCACAGTGCCGATTACAGTTCGGCTTGGGATCGGGGAACTTGTCTGTGCTCCTTCTATCGAAGCACTGTATACAGGGGGCCCTCGGGGGCCCCCTCCAGCAAGGGGCCCGGTCACCATGGCGACCTCAGCACCCCTATAATTCCGCCACTGGCTGCTGACTTTAAATAAGGACACTTACCTTGTCCTACTTGCCCACGCTGATGGCCCCCCCCCCCCCAGATGCCGGTCCCACGATCGCTCCGGGTCCCGCGCCGCCGTACGGCTTCACTGCCCATTTCCTACTGCGCCTGCGTGAGTCTCACGCTGGCTTATGAATGGGCGCGCTGCTCTCTGAGAACACACACAGTTCCCAGAAAGCAGCGCGCCCCATTCACAAGCAGAAGAAGCAGAAGTAAGGACACCGCGGTGTGGAAGAGGCAGATTACGGACTTCCGCATAGCAACAGGTATTTCGGGTGAGTATTTTTTTTTTTTTTCAGGTTTTTTTTTATTTCATTTTTTTAAACAAAATGGGCAAATGTTGTTTTCCTGGGTGGAACTCCACTTTAACAGAATCTTTGCTTTGTTCTTACAATTCTTGGTGATTTTAACCACCTCAAAACTAGACACTTTCACCCCCTTTCTGTCCAGCAATTTTTCAGCTTTTAGCGCTGTCATACTTTGAATGACAATTACTCATGCAACACTATAACCAAATAAATTCTTTAGAATTTTTTGGTGACAGATAGAGCTTTTGTTTGGCAGTTTTTAATCATCACTGGGTTTTTAAAGGTAAAAAATGCAAAGATTCTGAGAAAAAAAATACTTTTTTTCTTTCCTCTTTTTTGACTTTCTTCATAAATTTAGGCCAAAATTTATAACGTTACATTTCATTTTTAAAATAACCAAAATGAATGTATATTATTTTGTCTGTGTGAAAGTTATAGAACTTACAAACTATGGTATATACTGATGAATGAAGGGAAATGAAGGGTTAACTAGCCCCAGGGACTTTAACGGTGTCTAAGTAGATTGATAATAAATCAAAAAGATAAATAAGAGGTGGGGGGGGGGGGGTCATATTGTTTATAACATAGTTTATATGTGCACATTGCTCTAGTAATCTATCCTCTCCCTCTTTCCCTTCCTCCCCATGGTTTGTCACAGCGCATGTAACAGACTTTATTATGATCGAATGGGTAGACTTCACAAATGATTAAACTTTATTTAAAAGGAAATGTGATATTACACTGTTGCCATATTCAAACTTATTCAACCTTAATAATAATTTGTTGGTAATAATATGTTTGTTTATCATTATAGTATATAATTTGTACTATAATCCAAAACTCTCGTGAAGTGGGTATCCCCATGAAACGCATAGGATTTCTCAGCCAGGGCAACATCCTTGACAACCTAACTGTAAGGCCGCGTACACACGACCAAATACATCTGTTCAAATCGGTCTGGCAGACCGATTTGAACAGATTTGTCTGCTGGGATGTATTGGTTTGATCGTGTACACACGATCAAACCAAAATCCCCGCCGGCAGACAGCGCGGTGACGGGGCGATGATGTTGACGCCGCCACGTCACCGCACCAGGAAGTAAAACACTTCCACGCATGCGTCGAATCCATTCGACGCATGTGCGAGCAGATATGTCTGCTGGTTAGCGTACTAACCAGCAGACATGTCGGACGGACGGATTCCCAGCAGACAGATTTTAAAGCATCGGCAGCACATAAACTAAAATTGGAACGATACAGAGAAGATTAGCATGGCCCCTGCGCAAGGATGACACGCAAAATTCGTGAAGCGTTCCATATTTAAAAAAAAACAAAAATCTGTCTGTCCGCCCGTACACACGATCGGATCTGTCTGCTGAAACGGTCTGTCAGACCGTTTTCAGCAGATAGATTTGATCGTGTGTACGCGGCCTAACTGTGATTTCTAACCTGTTCTATTTTCAATTCTTTAACCTAACTATTTGTATGTGTAGAATGAAGTTTCATATATTTTTACCTAAATCTCCTTAGTTTGTGCATTTATCTAGACCCTACAAGGTACATGTAAAGTCCCACTGGATTTTGTTTTAGTCTGATATTGTACCTTTGCAGGGTCATATTTATCTCACAATCATCCCTCGCATCTTTCTACTATATTAGGCTCTGGATCACTGTAGTTAGTGCACATTTTGCATGTTGCTGCGTCAGAGCCAGGAAGAGTGTGCCAAACATGAGGGAGAGTAGTCCTAGAGGGGAGGGGTAACATAGGAATCGCTCATTAGTGCTGCAGTGTGAACCCTTTCCGCTGCTAGTCCTTTGCTGCTTACTGCCTACCAGGTGCCTCCATTGCCAGGAACTGTCAGTCTCCAAGCATTGCTCCCCGCAAGTACTGTGAGTGTTGCCACCAGTTCTAAGTTGCTGAACTGTGTCACTGTATGTTGGAACGTTTTTGACAATACAATTGTCATGCACATCCAAGCACCGTGTGTGTTGTTCCTTCCCTTGGGAGTCCTGGCCTCCCTCCTGCCTACATGCTGTATCTGGTGGACACAGAATTTATAGATCGTACCACTGTGTGCGCACACAAGGCACAGTTCTTAGAGGATATATGGTTACATCCTCCCAGAATGACTTGTGTCCCTCCTGGTCTTATATGTACAGTGGCCAGGTAGGAAGCGGTTAATGTGCCAGCTGTATAAGGCATTCTCTCAAGGTCCCCGGTACTAGTAAGCTTTAAAGAATATAGCTATTAACTAAAGACAGGTCATGTCTAATCCTCTAGTAAGGTCATAGAACAGGACTCAATTTATTTTCTGAGTTTGGCAATTTGCTTTGTAAAATGTCCTGTAATTGTATTTGTACAGAGCATGTAATACAAGCTTGTTCTAGTAATTTCCTATGTTCTTAGGAAACCGCTCATCTTACAGAGAAGAGAAAGTGTCTTATGTCTCATTTCTGACACACTGGTTTCAAATCTGATCACACTTTAACTGCTTTAGGACTGTCCACCCGCTTTGTACCACAGACGGGTGGCTCCTACAGGCAAAGCGACGTACCTGCACGTTGTTGCCCTCTTCCATGTTCAGCGCACGTGGGCATATTGTCACATACCTGGTTTGTGAGCCTGATGTGTAGAGGAGAGCCTCTCTTGCCGCACTGGCTTGTGGGCCCCTAAGGTTGAGACAGTAGCCACAAAAGCACAGTGACGCAGGAGTGCCTAGGATCAGCCCAGTATCGGTATGGCTGGATGCTCATTGCTGGAGATGCAGCAGGCGGACTGGTAATGCTGGGTGCTCCAGAACTGTTGGCAGACTGGATCGCAGGTGAAGCAGGAACTGGTGCGATTCGTAGAGCTGAACTGCAGCAGGCTGGAGGAGCAGATGTGCAGTCAGGCAGGCTGGGTTGGAGACGTTCTGGCGGATCAGGCAGAGCAACAGGCAGAAGAGAAGTCCAAAAGCAAGCCAAAGTCAGGTTATCAAGCAAACAGGGTTAGTGAGAGCAAGCCGGGTCAGAGGTCAGCACAGGTAACAGGTTTCAGGACACACAAAAGCTGCAGACAAAACAGCAAAGAGTCTTTGGTGCAGTCACTTTAACCGCTTGCCGACCAGCCGCCGCAGTAATACGGCGGCAGGTCGGCACGGGTGCGCGAGAGCCCGTAGCTCTACGTCGCCACCTTCGACGGCCACTAGGGGGCGCGTGCGCGTTGCCGGCGGCCCGCGCGCGCGCCCCCCGCTCGCCCCTGAGTCCCGTGCGTGTGTCCGGCGGGCACGATCGCCGCCGGGCACACGCGATCGCTCGTTACAGAGCGGGGAACGGGAGCTGTGTGTGTAAACACACAGCGCTCGTTCCTGTCAGCGGGGGAAACGCTGATTTTCTGTTCATACAATGTATGAACGGAACATCAGTGATTCCCCCTAGTAAGTCCACCCCCCCATACAGTTAGAACACAAATAGGAACACACTTAACCCCTTCCCCGCCCCCTAGTGTTAACCCCTTCACTGCCAATGGCATTTCTATAGTAATACAATGCATTTTTATAGCATTGATCGCTAAAAAAATGCCAATGGTCCCAAAAATGTGTCAAAAGTGTCCGAAGTGTCCGCCATAATATCGCAGTACTGAAAAAAAACGCTGATCGCCGCCATTACTAGTAAAAAAAAAAATAATAATAAAAATGCCATAAAACTACCCCCTATTTTGTAAACGCTATAACTTTTGCGCAAACCAATCAATAAACGCTAATTGCGATTTTTTTTACGAAAAATATGTAGAAGAATACGTATCGGCCTAAACTGAGGAAAACATTTTTTTTTTATAAATTTTTGTGGGATATTTATTACAGAAAAAAGTAAAAAATATTGCATTTTTTTCAAAATAGTCGCTCTGTTTTTGTTTATAGCGCAAAAAATTAAAACCGCAGAGATGATCAAATACCACCAAAAGAAAGCTCTATTTGTGGGAAAAAAAGGACGCCAATTTTGTTTGGGAGCCACGTCGCATGACCGCGCAATTGTCAGTTAAAGCGACGCAGTGCCGAATCGCAAAAAGTGCTCTGGTCTTTGGACAGCAATATGGTCCGGGGCTGAAGTGGTTAAATAGCCCCTTGGCCAACGTTGGTGACAGGCGCATGTGTGAATGTACGAGTCTGCCGTGCAATTACTGCTGCACGGCCATGCCTTGCCGGACACACATTCACCTATGACCCAAACTGTGGGCTGGGACCTGCTGATTGGCTGTGTCCAATCACAGCCCAGAGCCCTGTGTTGACATGTTCCTATGCACGCTGAGATTGTCATTACGGGTGGAGGATTTGTGTGGATCCAATATCACTAACTTCCAGTACCCACTAGTAAGCGGATCTTTTTTCAACGTACCTCCCCCAACATCAAACTGCTGGGTAATATCCAAATTAAGGATCTCTACCAGAGTTTATGTTTATGTGAGCTGGATTTATCTGGAGTAAGAAAGGGATTATACACCCCTTGTTTCTGTCCGCATTTATTATTATTGATACGTTCTCTGTCCGTATTGCTCTCCTATCTTCCACATTTGGAATAATTCGTTTTAAGCTCCTGAAGAAGCATTTTTCTTTCAACGTGCAACATGTCGGGCTGAGCATCGTATGACATTTCACCTCCTGCAAACCACAAGGGTTGTGTTATAACTACTATTAGGAAGTAGTTGTTAGTCATCCACTTATATCTTTGTACTGTACCCCTATGTAATAGGTGTTTTGTCATGCTAGCATTTTCATATTCTTAGGCATTCTTAGGAACGAATAAAAATAATTATTCAGCGCTGGAATCTACAACTAAAAACTATGCAAGCCAGCACTTAAAGGTCAAATTCAAATAAAATACCTCAACAAAGCATATAAATAAAAATTAGTGCAGCGCAAAACAGTGAATATAAACTACAACATCATATAACAAATATATTAAGGTGATATAACACTCAAATAATGTCAGCTAGAAACACATAATTTAAAGCATGACAACAGAAATTGCATAAAGCAAAAAACGGAAAGCAAAAAACACAGAAGTGAGTCCATATAGTGCTTGAGTGCAAATTAAATCCAAACAGGTGCAGAAAAATCCAAAAAAGTAATGTCCAGAGAAACTCCACCAAATAGCAGGAATGGCCTCTCACCTTAAGGCCTCGTACACACGAGGGGATATGTCCGCTGAAAACGGTCCGATGGACCGTTTCAGCAGATATCTCTGATCGTGTGTATGGGCTAGCGGACAGATTTGTCCACCCGACAGATTTCAAAGCATGCTTTGAAATCTATCGGGTGGAATCCGTCCGCCCGACATGTCTGCTGGTTAGTACACTTACCAGCAGACATGTCGTCCCGCACCGCCGCCGCGCCGCCGCCGAATGGATTCGGCGCATGCGCGGAAGTGTTTTACTTCCTGGTGCGGTGACGTGGCGGCGTCAACGTCACCGCCACGTCACCGCGCCGTCCGCCGGCGGGGAATTTGATCCGATGGTGTGTACACGCCATCGGATCAAACTCCAGATCGGACATATCCGATGGAAATGGTCCGCGGACTGTTTTCATCGGATATGTCCGATCGTGTGTACGAGGCCTAATTATTCGACCTGCAGTAGGTCACATAGCATGAAATATATGCAGAACCTCCACTTTAAGACAGTGGACCATAACGGATACATCCCGTTAAATAGTTGCCATCATCGCCTGTGGCTATGCAACATCCCTCGTGGGCAGTTTGTGAGGTTGCGTAGGAACTGTACCCTTGAGTCAGACTATCTCATGCAGTCACAAGAGTTATCCACCCGGTTTGTATCTAAAGGCTACTCACGTCCTCTAATCACCCAAGAGATTGAGAAAGTGAGGGCCCTAGAGAGGAATTCTATTGTTAGAGATAAACCTCGCAATGTAGATAATGAGCAGGCTAATTTCAAAATGTTGTTGGATTTCAATATCCAGCACAAGAAATTTGAAAAAATAGTGGCCAAGCATTGGCCCATTTTGAAAGGGGATGCAATTTTAGGTCCTGCGCTTCCGGATCGCCCTCAATTTATCTACAGAAAGGCCCCTTCCCTGAGAGATAGGCTCGCTCCAGGTGTCATTGACCCACCCATTATGGCACAGCCCAAACTTTTTGATTTCTTATCAGGTTTCTATGCTTGTGGTCGCTGTGCGACCTGCAAGCATGTTAAACAGCGCATTAAGAAGCGAAAGAGTTTTTGTTCATATGTGACACATGTAGAATACCCTATAAAACAGCTGATCACATGTGATAGAATCGGTGTAGTTTACATGCTCGAGTGTGAGTGCGGCTTGCAGTATGTTGGACGCACCTCACGTGCATTGCATGTGAGGGTTGGAGAACATATCAGCAACATTAAAAGGGGAATAAGAACCACAGTGTCTCCAAACACTTTAGGCAGTGTCACCAGAGAGACCCCAGAGGGTTAAAATTCTGGGGCATTGAGAAAGTGTCAAAGCATTGGCCAGGGGGGCACTATATCCGCCAATTAAGTCGGCGTGAGTCCTACTGGATTTACGAGACCAAGGTTTCCTCGCCAACCGGCTTAAACGTGGAATTTGATTTAAATTGCTTTATTTCCAATAGATAGTAACTATGTATTTTTTCTTTTCTTTTCTAATTGTATATGTATCTGCTCAGTATGTATTTGTTATTTGTTTGCTCTTAAATGTGGGCTGGACCCAGAGGGATTAATGTATAATGAATATTGTAATTTTACATATATATTTTTGTATTGGGTATACGATCACAGATGACGTCCAAATAAACTTTTTAATTAAATTTCTATACTTTATAGGTTTATTTCCTATTAAGTGCTTTTAATATTTTTAATATGTATTCAATGATTATTGATATTGCATATCTTTGGCCTGTTTTAATAATGCCCATACTGTCAGCCCTGATTGATTTAATTCCACTGCCTTTTAGTATTGGCAGTGTACACTCTACAGCAGTGTTTGGTGTTCTATGCTGTGGGAGTGGTTTATGGGCTGTGTGGGCGTGCAGGCTCATTGTGCTGCTGTGGTTGTCATTGCAGCGCTATGCTACTTAACGTGAGACAGCGGGACGTCTGCATATTGCTTCTCTTCTCCCCATGCTGATGAAGTCCCGCCCATAGGGACGTAACGACGTACTAGGGGGAGGAGCTATGCGTGACGTCACCCGCGATCGTCAACCCAGGTGAAGATCCAGCCGTTTCCCACGCTGTGATCTGGTTTATGCTGAATCGTTTTGTACAGCACAGAGTGTGCTTATTTGTCTATGCTGATTCGCTGCACTCACTGAAGAGTGCCTATACATGTGAGTGTATCTTTGATATTTTTAATACATTTTTACATTGGTTCGCTTCAGAGAGCACTAGATCTCCTCCTTCTTTTTTATTTCATATGCCCTGATTGCCTACCTGAGTCTACCATATTTGAGCTGCTGCTGCTTGCTGTCCTTGTGTGAACTGGAGGTTCTGCATATATTTCATGCTATGTGACCTACTGCAGGTCGAATAATTAAGGTGAGAGGCCATTCCTGCTATTTGGTGGAGGTTCTCTGGACATCACTTTTTTGGATTTTTCTGCTCCTGTTTGGATTTAATTTGCACTCAAGCACTATATGGACTCACTTCTGTGTTTTTTGCTTTCCGTTTTTTGCTTTATGCAATTTCTGTTGTCATGCTTTAAATTATGTGTTTCTAGCTGACATTATTTGAGTGTTATATCACCTTAATATATTTGTTATATGATGTTGTAGTTTATATTCACTGTTTTGCGCTGCACTTATTTTTATTTACATTCTTAGGAACGGCCTTATTTATGAATCATATGTTTTTCAATGATTCTTATGTGTCTTTCTCAATAAATATTCAATTTTAACTTAATACGCTTTCAAAGTCCATCATCTGTCATATATATATATATATATATATATATATATATATATATATATATATATATAAAATGTATATATTTTTTTCTAAAAAACAACACAGGGCGCTGTACATAGATTTTTAGTAAAAAGCAGAACATAATACATACATTTACATGTGTTATGCTGGCCATACACTATACGAAAAATCGGCCGATTGCGCTGTCGAAAAACGAACATACGATCGTGAGTGCAAACGATCATGCCATCATGAAATTCCGATATTCGAACGATAAATCGTCCGGAGCACATTAATCCACCGATTTTTCGTCCGGTTTTTGCATCGAAAAAGGAAGTGACAAAACATCCTTGACCTCTGCTCCCTGACTTCCTGTGCTCACGTATATGCCCAGAGAAGCAACGTACGTTCGTCAGAACGATCCTTGAGCCTAGCATCTCTACTACATCACCTGCATCTCTACTGCATCACCATCAGCACCACCTTCACCATGGATGTTGATGAGAGGACCATTGCCATAGTTATGCTCGGAGTGATGGCTATAGAGCAAGATGAGCAGCCCACTAAAAAAAGGCGAAGGTTATGGAGTAAAGAGTGGCTGAAGAACCGTGACAACTTCTCACATATGAGATTGGTGAGAGAATTAAAAGAAAAACAATCCTGAAGATTATCGCAATTACCTGAGGATGCCTGATGAGTCCTTTCAGCTGCTACTCAGTCTAGTTTCCCCTATAATAAGCAAACAAGACACCGTTTTAAGAGCCAGCATCACAGCGGAGCAGAGACTGGTAGCAACATTGCGTTTTCTGGCAACCGGCCGTAGTTTTGAAGATCTTAAATTCAGTACCGGAATCTCTGCCCAGTCACTCGGCCGCATCATACCTGAGACCTGTCAAGCCATCATTAGAAAATTACAAGACGAATATTTAAAGGTAATAACTGATTGCTTTTATTTTAAAGTCTGACAAACACTGCTTCCTTGAACATTGAGGACGCAAATGTAACTGTAAAGTAATAAGTACTAACAAACAAAAAATCAAGAAATCTTGTGTGTGTTTTTTACAGGGATGTGTAGTTATAGTTACAGTCATTGCCCCACTGGCCTTGGGGACGATCCTGTTGGGTTTGATATGGGCCAGGCCACTGATTAATTGGGTGATGTTGTTGGGATGGTTGGATGTTGGTGGGTTTATGCTTAGCTAAATGGGTGTTGGTAGTCAGCTCCCCTCTTATCCCTTTATTTAAAAGCTGCAGAAGTAAGGGTTCCACCAATTCTTTTTGTTCTTCTGTCATGCGACGTATCTTTTTGGCCGTCAAGCCACCTAGGTAATCGCACTCATCTTTTTTTTGGTTGAGGGCTGCAGTTGCTTGCAGCAGAAAATTCCTTGTACTTGTTCCCTGTTGAGATGTTTTCCTTTTTTTGGGACGATTGACTGCTGGTGATGACACGGTCTGCGTCTCATTCCCAAACAGATCCTGTGTAATATTCATAAATAAAACAATGTTTAAACAATTGCATACTGAACTTTCTTTTTTTTTTTACCTTTTACAGCTCCCAGCATCTGTGCAGGAATGGAAAGCTACAGCCAAACAATTCAACGACTATTGGAATTTCCCAAACTGCGGCGGTGCCATAGACGGCAAACATGTGCGCATAACCCCCCCAGCAAAATCAGGCTCCTTCTACTAAAATTACAAAGGCTACTTTAGCATTGTCCTAATGGCAATCGTCAATGCTAAATATGAATTCATGTTTGTGGACATTGGAAAAAATGGTAGAAATTCTGATGGCGGAGTGATTGACAAAACAGTTTTTTCTCACCGTTTAAAAAATGGACTCCTCAATCTACCATCCAAACAGGAAACAGTTGAAGGCCTCAATTTTGTGTTCGTAGCAGACGACGCATTTGGATTATCTGAACATGTTTTGAAACCCTTCGCCCTTAAAAACCTTACCCCTGATCAAAAAATCTTTAATTATCGGTTATCTCGTGCTAGACGAGTGGTCGAAAATGCTTTTGGGATTATGGCCAACCGCTTTCGGATCTTTCATAGGCCAATCAATGTAACCACCCCAAAAATTGACCTTATAGTTCATTGTTGCTGTGTGCTCCATAATTTTTTGAGACGTACCAGCTCCACCTACATATCCCAAACCATGATGGACCGGGAAGATACTCTGTCTGGAGATGTCATGCATGGTGAGTGGCGTCAAGATTCTGAAGGACTTTCAGACCTAGGCCGTGCCCCCCCACGTCTCGCTAGTCAAATAGCCCGTCAGAATCGACTGGATTATATGCAGTACTTTCTTGGTCCTGGTGCAGTAGATTGGCAATACAATCTCTAAATGTTCAAAAATAATTTCAGTGGCTGTAATGTGATATAGCTTTTAAAAATTATGATTAAATTAAAAAATTATGATTAAATTACCTGACTAGTTTCAAGTTCTTCAATTGTCCCATCTTCCTCATCTCCAGAATTATTAGCACTCACACTGCTGTCCATACTAGATACAGAGGCTCTGGGTTCCTCATGGTCCGTCAAGAATCTTAAACTGTCAAAATACCACAGGCGTGGCACGTAAACCTGGTCTGCTCCAGCACCAGATTTATTTGAATCTTGGATTTTATTCCATTCTTTCTTAAAAATGGTTCGCAGGTTTGAGATTTTTTGCTTCACATAGGCCACATCTGCTTTAGAATACACCACAGTGCACAGTTCAGCCAATTTGCTATATGCATCATTGCGCTTCTGCCTGTCAGAGTACTCTTTGGAGTGCACTTTCCAAAGACATGACAGTTCCCTGTACATATCGAAAATGTGGGGATGTAAATTTGTCCACCATTGCTTCTGTAATATAAAACAATACAGCATGGTTTAATAAACATTCTACACTTATCTTATCACTCATAATATATTTAACAGGTCTGTTTTACCTTCTAAAGCAAAGAAATTTCAGGATTTTGGTCCGTGTGATCGTTCGTTTGCGATGTTCTTTCCAAAGAATAATCTTGACAACGATCTGTGTGTCGGGTCAGACTGCACCGCATTGCACTGTGGGAGTTTATCATGTGAGTTTACATGCTCTGCCCTTCTTCTTTCGGCGCCATCTTAGCTATCAGAACGATGTCTGAAGAGAAGGAGCATGCCCTTTCCACAAGTTTTACAGTGGAAAATTTTAAGAAAAAGGCAACACCTATGTCCCTGGAAGAAATGACAACTATGGTGAAGATTCTGGAGAAAAATGATTATGATGGGAGACACAAAAACTACCCTCGGCCTAATAGAAGAAAAGAGGACATCATGGAGAAGGTTATCCATGTGCTTGGGAAGAAGTATGGTGTGGACAGATCAAGAGACCAGCTGAGGAAGAGATGGTCCGACTTAAAACATAGAGAGGAAGCACAGTTGTGTAAAATACACAAGTTGATCGAAAAAGGTAATTTAAAAGATTTTGTCATTTTTGTTCTCTTTACTAGCTATGCAATCACTGTAGTCTGACTGCAATGTGTTCATGTATGGAAAAATGTTTCTTTAGCATGCCTATTAATGTTTGGCATTTTACTGTATTTTATTTTAAACACAGGTAAACCCAAAAAAACTGCAAAAAACAGCACTGTATCAACAGAAGTGAATATTATTGTGGTTGATGACATATCTCCAGTCATTGAAAAAGGAAGTGATGAGGAAGATGCTGAACCAGGCACAAGTGTTATAGATGTTGAGGCTGACCAGCCACAGGATTCCAGTGAAAGCATCACAAGCACCACAGGTTAGCCAGCATACATACACTGTAACTAGAACTGATTTGGAAACACATTCCCCTGACTTCCTTTTATTTTCCTGTCTTCAACAGCACATCGTCTGCCTGTGGAACAGGAATTGGATACCGTCACTGGCCATAGATTGGTATCTAATCTGTTGAAGTTCTCCTCAGAGTTGGAAAAATGCTCAGCAGAATTAGAAAAAATTAAAGATCGCGTAACCTCTGTCCAGAAGCAATTCCTGGTTGTTATTGACACACTAACTGACATTTAGGAGGTGTCTTTTTGATCCTTTTTTTTGTTTTTTGTTTTGCTGAAGTTTGCACTACATTTCAACCGTTTTATTATGGATAACACAAATTTTTTATTTTTTTTAGTCTTTTTCCAAGTTTTATAGTCACGCCTGGCATTTAAAAACATGGTTAGAGCAAATCTGTCTATGATATTTGAGCTGTCAGTCACTTTTACTATAGGACAGTCACTTTTTTAAACGGTTGACATACACTATAGTATTGGTGACTGACATCTCAAACCTCAAATCGATTCTCCAACCATGTTTATTTTGCAGGTCAAGAACTACAGATATTTTTGTTACCAAAATCTTGCACTTTCAAAAGCCTGAGAGATAATTTTAGAAATATTTTAGTCCAGAAAAATGATGCTCTCCTTGTGAATAAATAATAATTATGTTCCCCTGTGTAATATACAAAATGATGCTTCTCTATACAAAAAAAATTATGCTCCCCTGTGGAATTAAACATAATACTACTCCCCTGTGTAATATAGAAAATGCTCTTCTATGTAAAACCAAATTATGCTCCCTGTGTAATTAAAAATAATACTACTCCACTGTGTAATATAGAAAATTATGCTCTTCTATGTAAAACCAAATAATGCTTCCCTGTGTAATTAAAATTAATACTACTCCCCTGTGTAATATAGAAAATGATGCCTTTCTATGTACAACCAAATTATGCTCCCCTGTGTAATTAAAAATAATACTACTCCACTGTGTAATATAAAAAATTCTGCTCTTCTATGTAGAACCAAATTATGTTCTACATAGAAGAGTATAATACTCTATATTACACAGGGGAAGTAGTATTATTTTTAATTACACATTTGCTCCCCTGTGTAATTTAAAATAAATACTGCTCGACTGTGTAATAAAGAAATGTATACTCTGTTATTTATAAAAAAAAAATGATTAATGTTTGTTAATGTTATGTCTTGTATACAAAAAAAAATAAAAAATTAAGGACAAGAGATATTGAAAATAATTACTTTATTTTTGTTGCTAAAAAATACATTTTGCAATAAAGTTTTAGTATTGCATGTTTGGTGTACGTAGTTATTTCCTTACAAAACATAAAGGTTTATCATATTTAACCACTTGCCTACTGTGCACCTACACCCCCTTCCTGCCCAGACGAAATTTAAGCTTCCGGCACTGCGTCGCTTTAACTGACAATTGCGCGGTCGTGCGACGTGGCTCCCAAACAAAATTTGCGTCCTTTTTTTCCAGCAAATACAGCTTTCTTTTGGTGATATTTGATCACCTCTGCGGTTTTTATTTTTTGCGTTATAAACAAGAATAAAGCGCCAATTTAATTTTTGCTGTAATAAATATCCCCAAAAATATATAAAAAAATATTTTTTTTCTCAGTTTAGGCCGATACGTATTCTTCTACACATTTTTGTAAAAAAAAATGCAATAAGCGTTAATTATTTTGCGCAATATTTATAGTGTTTACAAAAAAGGGGATAGTTTATGGCTTTTTTTTTTTTTTTTTTTTAATTTTAATGGCCTGAAAGGACGTGGAGCTCTGTGTTTACACACAGAGCTCCACATCCCCGCTCAGTTACTGAGCAATCGCGTGTGCCCGGCGGCGATCGTTGCCGCCAGGCACTCGCACGTGCACGCGCTCGCCCGCGGCTTTAAAGAGCCTGTCAGGACAATGGAGTCCTCAGCCCGCCGTCATTTGACGGTGGGCGGTGGACAAGTGGTTAAAGTGATTGCAGGTTGTTGGTGAAGTGTATTATGACCTTTTGACGTGAACGTACGAATATTTACTTCCGGGTTAGTGTTTTCATACATGCGCAGTTGGAAGCATTCATTATTTTTCGGCCGAACGATGCATTAACCTTACGGTTAATCGGTCGGCCGTAGAAAATTTTCCAAACTAGCTGATCGGTTTTTTTTGGCCAAAAACGTCACGAACGATTAACGATTTGGACCCATTAACTAGACGAAAAACGAACGAAGTGTCTCCATGAACGTTTTTCGGCCGATTTTTCGTATAGTGTATGGCCAGCATTAGTTCCCACCCAGTGTCAGTAAGTTGCCCACCACACTATCAAAGTCACTCAAGTCGCTGATCACCACCAGTATATATACCATAGTTTGTAGATGCTATAACTTATTGGGATTTTTTTTTAACCAAAGGCATGTAGCATAATACATTTTATAATAAATTTATGAAGAAATTACATTTTTTTTTATTGCATATGTTTTATAGCAGTTAGTTAAAAATGTTCAAAAAAAATTCAATCTTTTTTTCTTTTATACACTAAAACAACAAACAACTCAGTGGTGATCAAATACCAAAAGGAAGCTCTATTTGTGTGAAAAAAAATTATATAAATTTCATTTAGGTACAGCATTGCATGATGTGCAATTACCAGTTAAAGGAGTGCTTGCTAAATAGTCTGCTCGGAATGGCTGTGGTTGTTACTCCAATCCGAGCAGGCTTAACATGCTCTGTATTCGTCAACAGAGTGCATCGCTCGCTGGGATTGGCTAAGCAGCGCATATACTGAATACATACAGTTCTACAGAGCACGCAGCGGGGCTGATATCCATCTGGCGGCCTCTTCACCCGGTGTACAAGACGAACCCTGCTTTTTGGCTGTGTAATTTTGGTGTAGAAGGTCGGTCTTATATGCTGGAAAATACGGTAAACCATCTTATCATATTATACATAGATTAAAAACCCATAGTTGGGTCATGAAAGAGATCTCATTCTAAAAAAAAGTGAGAATAGTATATTGTTAAATCCGTGGCTTAGCATAGATACATATTTGAAGATACAGACATTGGGCCAGATTCAGGTACATCTGCGCATTATTGGACCGGCGTAGCGCACCGCCTTTACGTTAGACTGGCGCAATGTAGCGGCGCAATCACCCTATTCTCGTCGCTTTTACGCAGAAATTTGCGCCTGCGCAACGTTATTTCAGAGGCGCAAGGCGGAGTAATACAAATTGGGAAGGACGTGGGCGTGTTACATTGAAATGAGCCGTGACCCCATGCAAATGAAGAGCCGGCCGGCTCGCGCATGCGCGCTTGAAGCAGACCATGGTCAGCACCTCTGTGCGCATGCTCACAACTCGGGAACGGCGCAATCAGTGAAATTGGAAGTGGACTAGGGCAAATTAGTGAACTACGCAAACAGCATAAATAGACAGAGACAAACGCACTTCCTTTGCAAAAGTACATCCCTTTGTATCCCTCCCTATACAGCAAGGTGCTTTTGTTCTGTTGTGTATTAGCGTTTGTTTGTTTGTTTGTGACGTGTCTTTGAGAGTGATTTTTGTCTTTTATGTGTTTTCTTTGTTGGTATTTGGTTTAAATTATATTTTTGCTGGCCATTTTTTATTTTTGCTGGCCATTTTTTTTTTTGCTGCCCATTTTTTATTTTTGCTGGTCATTTTTTTTTTTTTGGTTCTGTTTGTGTATGATTTGGGAATGTGGGAATTTGATTTGGGAATGTGACATTCCTGCGGGAAAGGGGGTGTCACCCTCAATTTTGGTGGAGAAGGGTTCCCCAGGACCAGGGAGAAGTGATCCCCAGGTCCGTGTGAATGGTGTATGAATGTACAGTGACATAATTGGAGCCGTGGCGTGGCGTTGCTGCTCACAAGTCCTGCATGGTGGACTGGTGCCAATCCAATGTGATGAGGATGTGGGGTGTGTGTGCTAGGGACCACAGTGGTGTGCATGCATGCATTCTCATTGTGCCTTGATTAATGTGTGTGTTTAACGTGCAAAGATGCATAATGTGAGCTGGCATGAGATGGGGTCATGAGATGGGGTCCCAGTGCATATGCAGAGTCACCTTAAAGGGAAAAGACAGGAGGATGTTAGTAGTGCATGTGCCCCTTGTGATGTGTGCATCATGGGGGGGGGGGGCAGTCATGCCTGCCACCCATGTCACTCACCAATCAGCCAGCTGTCCCCATACATGTTCTGTTCGCAATCTGTGGGGATGGGGCTCTGATTGTATATGTAGCTGTCATGGGTGTCATGGGTAGTGTCATGTGTTGGGCTGGTGATGTCCTCCTGCAGGGTTGTGGTTAATTCCATGATGGCATGAGGGGTGAATCTGAAGATGCGAGACACCTCAGAATCACCCATGCCATAGATGTCTAGGCGTGTGTGATATATCCTCTCCCGTGAAGAGTGAAGAGTGAAGATTGAGGGGCTTGTATCAGATAAGAATATTGTATTAGATTAGATTAAATTGAAAAGTTTATATAAGCCAAAAAAATTATTTAGAAAAAATAAATAAATCCTGTGCCCTTCTCAGTGCCCTCCTCAGTGCCCTCCTCCTTCTTTGCTCATCTAAAGTCAGTAGTATAGCTATGAGCATGGATGACACTGGCATGTTGGCATACAGTTTGTTGGGCAACATGTGTGACTGCTCAGCTCCTCACTAACATTGTTGCTTTATCTGACATGTAGACGAATTTTGTAATTTTAGACCAGCTTTTATATGGTCTAATTTTAGACAGGGCAATTTGCTGTTGCGCACAGCGCGTAGCCTGCGCTGCACCAACGTTCTTTTGTGGATCCCCGTAACTCCCTCATTAGCATATTTGAATAGCAAATCAATGGTGTGCCTAGCGCAGTTTTGCGCGGACGGATGTGCCTGTCTAACGAAATTACGCTGGACAAAAAAAAGTAGATTTCTTGCGTATCTCGTTTTGGGGATGCCGTGCATCGAAACGCACGTGCACAATTAGACTTACACCGCGCATCTCCTGTTACGCCGGCGTAATCGCTCTCTGAATCTGGCCTATTACGTTTATTCACATCCGTTTCCAAAAGCATTTATGCTTTTTCAGGGAACTTCCATATGTGTCTAAAAAAATAAAATTTTCAACAGAAATAGTAATATACAATTCACGACTTTATACCAAACTTAACAATAACCATAATGATGGAGTTGGTGAGCAAGCAATTAGCTTGGTCTTAGATATTGTTAAATGTGGTATAAAGTCATGATTTTTATATTCAGTATTGTAAAAAATTGACAACTTTTTAGATACATATGGAAGTTCCCTGAAGAAGTAGAGGTGGTCTACGAAATGCATTTGAATGTGATGTGTTATGGAAATGGATGTGAATAAACCTAATGTCTGTAACTCCAAATATGAATTTTAGATTGGGGTGCCTTGAGACTGTCCATGATTTTAAAGGGTGCCTTGACACTGTCCATTTATTTTAAAGGGTGCCTTGGCTGAAAAAAGTTTCTTTGCCTCAGAGCCGGCGGGAGCCAGATGCAGGATCAGACCAATGCTACATCCATCTATGATTCTAAAATAAAAATAAAAATCCCATACTTCTCTTTTAAAGATCATAAGGCCGCGTACACACAATCGAATTTGTCCGCTGAAACTGGTCCGACGGACCGTTTCAACAGACAAATCCGATCGTGTGTATGGGCTAGCGGACATGTCTGACCGGCGGACAAATTTTAAAGCATGCTTTAAAATTTGTCCGCCTGAGACATGTTCATCGGATATGTCCGCTGGTTAGTACACTAACCAGCGGACATATCTACCCGCACATGCGTCGAATGGATTCGACGCATGCGTGGAAGTTTTTTACTTCCTGGTGCGGTGACGTGGCGCCGTCAACGTCACCGCCACGTCACCGTGCTGTCTGCCGGCGGGGATTTTGATCCGATGGTGTGTACACGCTGTCGGATGAAAATCCGGAGGAGACATGTCCGCTGGAAACGGTCCGTCGGACAGTTTCAGCGGACATGTCCCTCCGTGTGTACGCGGCCTAATATGCTCATGCATATGAGAAGTCTCAACATTTACCTTTAATGCATATTAACTGCAGCATAAACATTATGCAACACAAGAAGAGCAGCATATTGATATTTCAAGATTCTTTTAATTGTTTGTTTGTTTTTTGTTTTTCAAAAAGGCTGGGGGGGCAGATTTTTTTAAATTGACATTCAAGCGTGACTTGAACTTTAACTGCACTGTAACATCATTATAGTAGCCTTTTTATCTGTTCATTATAATCATCTTTTATTCTTCTGTTTCATGAAGAATATGTTACTGCATGGCTCTTTGCCTGTCTTTGAAGAGACATACAGGAGCAGACCAAGAGAACACATATTACTGCACCACTGCACAGAATGCGCTTCTATGCATTGTGCCCTACAATACATGCAAAGGTTATACGCCACGCCCCCCCGGTACGCGTATTCAAGATGACAGCTGTCTTCCCTCTCTACTCTCCTCAGCTTGCTCTCCACCTGTTGTGCTCCAAGCTTTGTTGTGGACCTGTGTTCCTCGATCGTATGGCATCACGTTCGGGTGTTTCCATCCACTAGCTCCGGTCGTTGGCTGCTCTGCTGCTTCTCGGTCCCCTCTTTGCTTACTGGCTTGCCGCATCATTTTGTCACACATCATGGGGGATCCGATCTAGGCTCCACACTGTCCATCCAGCTCTGCAAATGCTAACTTCCCTCTTCCTAGTGACACCCAGGAACACATGAAGGTTTTGCCATTGCAGCACTGCCCCACCAAGCTAGTCCACCACCGACTGTTGCCTAAGGTACTGTCATAGTGAGGAGAATGCTTTGCAGTTGTTCCATCTATGCAAGGAGATGTCTAGATAATTTTTCATCCAATCATATGTTATTATTAAATCAGCTCATGCTTTTATCTCATTGAATGATTTATTATTTGACTGTTTGTCCTTTCAAGACTGTCCCAGTCAGCGCTTTCACTTGTGGTTGCTCTTGAATGTTTTTACTTGTATTCACATCCCTCCTGGTGTGCTCATCCACACAGTTGCTCTTTTGGACTCTTGTAGGACATTCACAAGGTTCTTAGTGCAATAGATGTCCCAGTTTCTTGGTGCCAGACTGTTTTTGTCTGTTCAAAGGTAATAGGAACCTAGTTCTCATATAGTCCAGAGTGGTGTTAAGTCCCTGCCAGTTTGGTATGGACAACTGGTCTCTTTAAGGCCCCACTTTCCACTGTTGGTGGGGCCACTCCCCCTCTGAGATGACCTATTACAATGCAGAACTAGTGCTTCCGTATTGTGCGTGAGAATGTCAATGACCAACCACATTCTGGGGCTATAGCAGATCAGAGAAGAACACCAGCTGTCAGGTGAGTGAGGAATAAGTTAAATCTGAATTCAAGAAATTCAGCAACTTTGCAAAAGTTGCAGGCACATTATGAGTTAAGTTCAATTAGGTGCATGTCACTTCTGGGACTTATCTTTATTACTTATATGTGACAGATTTTTTGCACTCCCAGACAAAATGCTCCAGCTGGGATATCAAGTAATGGCTATACAATCACATGATCACAATTTATACACAACTGTTATGAATGAGGTTCATTCATGATCAGGGTGGGGATATCTGGAGGGGTGTAATCAGAGTGGGTAAATGGCTAGCTGCTCTCCTATGACAGATTATTAAGGACACCAGTCTTCTCCATTTACAGCCCCCATTGCTCCAGGTAAGGGGTAAAAAAAGATGAGGAAGAAAGGGACACTCCTTCCCACTTCCCATCCACGGGTGTCTCTTCATTAACTTCCCCTACCATATATCAGGGTTATTTTTGGCTGCCTGTTCTGCTGTATAAAAGGGTTCCTGGTTATCTACAGCCTTAACTGTAAAAAAAGAGATATCTCAAATTCAAACAATAATAAAAGGCTGCGGGCAGCCAATCATAGGCTCAGGCTGTGAGTGGAGAAACCCTTCACAATTCCAGGGCCACAGCACATACACAGCAGCAGAGCAGAAATAACAGTCCTTGGGCCCTCATTCTTAGCTAAGAACCACCAGTATGATATATATTCTTCCCTTAGTATATTCATTAAATAATATTAAATACTGTATATAGTATACCGGTATCTATTAAATAAACTATAAAGACCACATATATATGTATGAATAATCCTAAAATGTACCATAAGGGGTTTAATACTAGTGGAAGGGACTCAGGGAGTGCAAAAGTTTACGGGTTAGGGGGCGCAAATTATTTGCGCTGCCCTGGGCATTGACAACCGACGCTTCGCAACCGGTAATGGCTGTAAGATAGAGGATTCACATGATTTACAACCGCCCTCCAACAAAAAGACCTTTACAATTATATATATATGCTCCTTGGTTCAAGAGAAAAATACCAGCTCCTCACAGAGAGAGGTCTATCTGCACCCACTTATTTTGTATCTTTGAAGTGTTATGTGACCAAAAGCAGATAGGTGTAGAGGGAGTCATTGCTGAAAAAAAACACAAAACTGTATAATGTGTGCTGCTCTTTTAATAAAGTTGCATAATCAGGATTGTTTGTGAAGCATAGTTAGCATAGTATTATACTTAGGCAAGTTCATGTAAATTTCAGAGAAACAGTCAAGAAACATTTTTAAAGAAACAATAAGATAACAGCCTACTTTTACCATGGCCATGAATTAGTGTGACACCACAACACAATGCACTTGAGAGGTGAATTTCTTTAGGTCACAAACTTAAACTACCTTGAAAAAAATATTTTTTGGTGCTTGCGCCATTTTGAAAAAAAGCTAAATTCAGAGTGAATTAGTGGCTGGATGGATTCAGTGGACCCAGCTCCATTAGGGATGTAAGTATATCAGGGGACAGACTGTTATTGTTATACTGGCAGTAGCAAGGTACAGGACATTTTGACTTCAGGCCTGCTGTAGCTGTACAATACACATGTATGTTTGCAAGCTAGGATACATTTTAAAAAACGGCTGTCCTGGAATGGTCTAACTGTAATTAATATTTTGCAATTAGTATAGAAACTGGCAGCGAGGGCTTCAGAAGCCTTACAATAAGGCTGACACCGCTTCGTAAGGCCAACAAAGCATGACATATTTGTCTATGCAGAGCATAAACCAATCACTCTAACATCTCCATGAGCCCTGCAGAATGAAAGGTAAGTGCGTGGGGACGAAGAGGAGATGAAAGGAGACCTATGAATAGCAGGTGTTATCCCTCGCAGCTCCCTGCCACAATCATACTGGGGAAATGAAGATTGCTTTAACATGCCAAGCCAAATAAAGAAAAAAACAAAATGAACTTGGACCCTGAGATAAAAATATAGAGAGGAGAATGAAAAGGCTTTCAGCTAGGCTTTTGACTAGAAAGGGGAAGGAAAGCATAAGGAGAGTAAGGGGAGGGGGAGCATTGAAATAAATTCTTTACTGAGGTGTCTTCCCATGAAAAGCGTTTTGTGCTGCTCTTTGTCACACAAGAAATGTCATTTTTTTCCCTCATCTGGTTTAACACTTTCATTACTATAAGTACTCCTGTTAATTATACACTATTTTATTATTGGCTCCTTTGAGCCATGATACAGGACTGATGTGAATCCTGGCACCTCACTACAGAAATGAATAGCAACGACAGGAAAATGAAGTAATGCCATAGTGACAAGCTGAAAATCATTTTTGACTCTGTCAAACTTTAGATTTGAAGCATCCTGATAGAAATAATTAGGATGATATTTTATTTCAGTGCAACATTGATGATATTGATGCTATACCCCAGAGTTATCAATCTGTAATCAGATGTTATCAGTCTGTCTGCTATGAAGTTCTAAAATTTGATATGCAATGGTTCCAACATGTGTTACATCATGTTAGCATAATAGCTGGGTCGGGTAGAGGTGAGAATAGAACTGTGATTAGTGATACATTGATTGGTTCCCCTAAAATTTAATTCATTTTCAAGCTAAAATTTTCAATTGAACAACAAACTAATGCTTGTTGCAAATTGACAATTTTCATGGGTGAATCAATCGATTTCTTTGCAGACTTGAGTCCTTTGTACCAGTTCGCACCATCCTAATACCTGTCATTTACCGATCACAGGATTTAGTGATATAATGCTTTTAATGTAAAGTATCTATAGCCGAGTTTGGAGTGGAGCAAGATTAAAATCTTTGTCAAATTGATATTGATGTCTGTGTCCCCACTGGGGAGATTCAAACTCTAAATTTGTCCTTGTGCTCATTGTCAATGTGATGTAAAGTTGTGAGTTGGCCAGATGGGATCTTTTACACGTATTCAAAACTCAATCTCAAATGCAAGAAACGTAAGTGACATTTGGCCCATACTGATAAATAACACCAACATTTTGAATAACACAGGGATCTCTTCTGAATTCCACAATTATTACAAAAAAATGTATAATTTATCTCCTGCTCAACCCAATTCTAAGAACACATCTTTTGAGGATGCTATGTCAACTTTTATTCAAGAAACTGCTCTACCAACTATAGTCTCTTTGGATTCATCTGACCTAGAATCTCAGATTGTTGAGGTAGAAATTTTACAAGTTATCAAAGGCCTGAAATATGGGAAATGCCCCAGCCTTGGCGGCTTTTTACCTAGATTCTACAAAATCTTTGCCATGCTGTTGGCACCAATTATGGCTCTAGTCTTTATTTCAATAGATGAGAATCATCCTCCGTCAATACAATTTCTCATGGTTCAGATAGTCACCCTCCCTAAGCCAGGCAAAGATCCATTCAAATGTAGCAGATCTATATATCACTAACAAGAATTGTTAGCTTGTCTCCTGTTATCGACACAGAAAAGGTGTTTTGATAGGGTCAACTGGCAGTTCCTACTCCCTTCTCTTGAACAAATTGGCCTGGGACATTACATGAGCTCTAAAATGTTGCCTCTTTATTCCTCTCCTTTGGCAATGGTTTTGGTAAATGACTCCAATTCTGAACCCTTTTCCATCTCTAATGGGAACAGACAAGGTTGCTCCATCCCCCCTTTTGTTTGCAATCACCTAGTCCAAGCGATCAAGCAGAATGCCTCTATTAAAGGGATTGAGACACCTTTCGTTCACCATAAGCTTTTATTATAGGCTGATGACTTATTGGTTTATGTTCAATCGCCCATTTTAATGCAGATTAAACGGTGGTGGTAATTACTATGGCAGTGAAACTAATCAAATCACCTGTGCAAAATAATGGAAATCCTCAAAACATGACCTGTTGGGGGAGTTTGAAGGCCCGGAGTTGAGAAGCATTGCCCTAGCTAGCTTAAGCTTCCACTCTGATAGAGCAGAAAAGGTCACCTGTGGACCTACAACCATTACCTTGGGGTTATAGCCAGATTTTTCATGCTTTCCCTCTCCCCTCTAACTACAGCCGCCCTACACACATGGTATTGTTCACGCTCTTCATTCTTGCTTTTGACAAAACCCAGTCCACCTTTTCCTCTCTGCGTCAACCCTAACGTACCAAACAGCTCTAACACACCCTCATTTGGTGCGTACACTGAAGCCACTTTGCCTATGGCATGTTCTTTCATTCATCCTTCCACAGGCCTTTTCATTTTTTCCCTGCTTGTAGGCCATGCTCTGTAAACTGTCTCATGAGATTCAGTGACCCTCATTTTGTAAATCACTTCACTTAACAGACCTTTAATTGAGTTTGAGAAACTGTGCTTCTCCTTGGAAACTCCTCACCACCTACTTTCCACTATGTGTCAAAACCATTCAACTTACATTTATCATTATAAGTTTCATTAGATCGTGGTATAGGGACTTGGGAAGCAAATCTCCCCTGAGGGTTGGCATATTGCATACTGCATGTTCACTCGCAAATCTTTTGTATCTTGTTATGCACACAAAAAAAAAATTATAAGTTGTGAGGAATCCTCTAATTTCCTCTGATTTAAAAAATATTTAATCTAATTTCTTGTTGTGTCACTTGGAAAGGAAGTGAATGGAAATATCTTGTGAGAGCAATATCAGCACGCTACCCAATTAATAATACAATTACAATGAATACTAACAAATCACACATATAAAGTGATCAAGTATATACAGTATGATATCGTATCAAAAAAGTTGATAAACAGTCCAACATGTGCTCAAGAACGAAAAAAATGTATGTATATATATATTTATTGAAAAAGGTGTTCACTCGATGTGTTCACTCGAAGTGTTCTTCAAGTGAAATCACAACCACTTGCCTAAGCAGTTGAATCTCAGATTATAGAGATCAAATGCGCTCATGCAAATAGATTCAGCACGAAAAATCCTCTCTTCGTGATCCTCTGCACACTGCACCTCCTCAATGGGACCGGGCTATTAAGGTAAAGGATCTTCTCTTGGATATGGACCATCTGTCTCTGGATATTCACAGATAAATCTTACGCCATTGTATCTTGTGTATATATTTACGCTGGCTGCTAGGGGCAATTCCGTCGTTTTTCGCGTTGAATATGCAAATGACCTAGATACACCGATTCAGGAACGTACTTGCGCCCGGCGTATTACTATACGCCGTTTACGTAAGGCGTACGACCGGCGTAAAGTTACCCCTGTTATATGAGGCGCAGCCAATGTTAAGTATGGACGTCGGAACAGCTGGGATACGTCCACGGACAGCGCGTTCGGGTCCTCATTTGCATGGGGTCACGGCTCATTTCAATACAACACGCCCACTGCCTTGATAACTTGAATTACGCTGGCTTACGCCGGCCCAACTATGCTACGCCGCCGTAACTTAGGGCGCAAGTTGTTTCTGAATATGGTACTCGCCTCTCTAAGTTACGGCGGCATAGCGCATATGAGAATAAAAATACGCCAGTCTTTCTGAATCCCGGCCCGAGTGTTTGTTTTCACGCAAACAAACTAAAAAAGTGGGATGTTTGCTGAAAATTGGAGTGCTACGGAACGCCCCATAATGTACTGTGAGTGCATTGATGTCTGATGATTGGCTAAAGCATGCACCTGACCTGCATGCTTAGGCCAATCACAGCATGCTCTTCTGCGAGAGTCATAATAGGTCAAAGGCAGGGTGCCTTTGGCCAATCATGGCTCAGGGGGACTGCCCCCCTACTACACTGCCAGCACTGACTGAATATAGAGTCTACACTAAATGCAGAGTGTATATAAATATACATAATACACTGCCTGCACGCCACTAACAAACCTGCCTGCATAATCTAGCTCTATCTATCTCCACTCCCCACACTATATAAGGCTGCTTACATAGCGGACATGTATAGCGTGTGGATGGAGATAGATAAAGCTAGATTATGCAGGCAGGTTTGTTAGTGGCGTGCAGGCAGTGTATTATGTATATTTGTATACACTCTGCATTTAGTGTAGACTCTATATTCAGTCAGTGCTGGCAGTGTAGTATATATAACACAGGTTAAGGGTTTAACCACTTAAGACCCGGACCTTTAGGCAGATAAAGGACCCGGCCAGGTTTTGCGATTCGGCACTGCGTCGCTTTAAGAGACAATTGCGCGGTCGTTGCGATGTGGCTCCCAGACAAAATTGGCGTTCTTTTTTTCCTACAAATAGAGCTTTCTTTTGGTGGTATTTGATCATCTCTGCATTTTTATTTTTTGCGCTATAAACAAAAATAGAGCGACAATTTTGAAAAAAATTCAATCTTTTTTACTTTTTGCTATAATAAATATCCCCCAAAAATATATAAAAAAAAATGTTTTCCTCAGTTTAGGCCGATATGTATTCTTCTACCTATTTATGGTAAAAAAAAAAATTGCAATAAAAAAATTTCTTTGCTTTTTGCTATAATAAATATCCCCAAAAATATATAAAAAAAAATGTTTTCCTCAGTTTAGGCCGATATGTATTCTTCTACCTATTTATGGTAAAAAAAAAAATTGCAATAAGCGTTTATCGGTTGGTTTGCGCAAAATTTATAGCATTTACAAAATACAGTAGGGGATAGTTTTATTGCATTTTTATAAAAAAAATATTTTTACAACTAATGGCGGCGATCAGCGATTTTTTTCGTGACTGCGACATTATGACGGACAATTTTGACACATTTTTGGGACCATTGTCATTTTCACAGCAAAAAATGCATTTAAAATGCATTGTTTACTGTGAAAATGCAATTGCAGTTTGGGAGTAACCAAAAGGCGGCGCTGAAGGGGTTATGTGTGACCTAATATGTGTTTACAACTGTAGGGGGATGTGACTGTAGGTGTGATGTAATCGATTGTGTATCCCTATAAAAGGCATCAATCGGATCCTCAGTTTTATGAATAAGACTGTGGATTGTGTTGCCTGACATGGGCACTCACCCAAAGGGAAGTTACGGACAAGTATGCCCCCACTCTGTTTGAATGTTTTTTTCCTCCCTTTTCCCCCATTTCCCCCTGCTCTTCCAGATCCACATAAACTCTCGTGTGACAAACTCTTGGGAAGGGTGGGTTCAGTCAGTTAGAGTGGGACTTTGTCAATTTCTTGTTTGCAGTATTGGAGGATTCAGCAAGGAAAATAACAATTTTTCCTTTTTTTTTTACTTACTTCCCTTTACTGCTACTTCTTCACTTTTGGATTTTGAACCGCTGCAGTACCAGCAAACTGGCCGTTAGGGGCAGTGTTCTGCATCGTTACTTTGCAGGATAACAATGTCAAGATTTGTACTTTAATATTTCTTGCATAAAGTATTTCTCCTGCAGCACTTGTATTTTAGGACTCTTTGGGAGGAAGGGAGACTTTGCGTTCAGGTCTGAGCATACAGCCTCAATCCCGACCTTGGAGGCAGGGGTGTATTTAGGTTTTGTGCTGCCCTAGGCCTGACGAAACTCGCACACCCTTCCTGTCAAGACTACACCTCTTCCTTTTTAAAACCGGCCCTGTCATTTTCATGGGAGGAGGACAGAGGGACGCAGTGGGAGGGGGACGCGGTGGGATGAGGACAGGGGGACGCGGTGGGATGAGGACAGGGGGACGCGGTGGGATGAGGACAGGGGGACGTGGTGAGATGAGGACAGGGGGACGCGGTGGGATGAGGACAGGGGGACGCGGTGGGATGAGGACAGGGGGACGCGGTGGGATGAGGACAGGGGGATGCGGTGGGATGAGGACAGGGGGACGCGGTGGGATGAGGACAGGGGGACGCGGTGGGATGAAGACAAGGGGACAGGGTGGGATGAAGACAAGGGGACAGGGTGGGATGAGGACAGGTAGACAGGCTTTTTTGCCGCCCCCCCACAAAGTGCCGCCCTAGGCCTGGGCCTTGTCGGCCTAGGCCATAATACAGCACTGCTTGGAGGTTGTACATAATTAAAGAAAATTATATTGATACCTTAAAGGATCACTAAAGGAATTTTTTTTTAGCTAAATAGCTTCCTTTACCTTACTGCAGTACTGGTTTCATGCGCTCATTGTTCGTTTTTGCTTTGAAGTTGCTGTAATCCTGCTCTGATCTCCACACTTCCTGCTTGTTTCCTTATAACCACAGTGCTGGGAGCTTTCTCGCGGTGGTCTAAGCTGTCATTACTGTGTGTCTAAAACTTCCCAGAACCAATCAGATTCATTTTAAAAACAAAACACTGCCCTGGATTTGTTTGTTTTTGTTCTGTGTGCCTATTTCTACTTCACAGAAACATGAAGCCAGTTCAAAAGTTAAACTAACCTGCAGGCACATTATATGATTGATTTTTATCTATTTTTAATCATTTTGAAAAGGAATCAGTTAACTTTTATGTCTCTATACCCTGTAAACAGTCATTTCAGCAAAACATTTTTTTTCCTTTAGTGACCCTTTAAGAAGTATATTGTACAGTTGTATGCTTTTCATTTTTTTCTCCTCTATACAGGTTTGTTTTTTTGGACCCACCTGTTATCAACACTGCGGAGAATGGGCAGTTAGATAGCGGGGCTGTGTATGTTTGTGTGTCATGTATATATATATATATTACTGTAATGCAATGTTCATAAGTTTTTTATTTTCTCCTCTCTTCTTTCCTTCTTTTCTGTCTATTTACAGTATCAGGCCAGCATTCGAACTCGAATGCTTTAGGACACTGGGGACAGTGTCAATTTATGTGGAGGGGATATGTAGCACCCCCTTACTTTCTGTAGGGGCGTTACACTAAAGTTAGTGGGGAATGGGAGAGTTACGCAGCTCCCATTCACAATTTGTCAAATTTCAGGCTGCTGTCATTTCAGAACTGTCCTGTGGTTCAGTCTGCGCTCCAGGGGTGTGTTTCCACCCCTGGGCGGCAGCTGGCGCTAGATGGGTTCTGGCAGACTGGTTTTCCTCAGCAGCAAATCAGAGGGGTTGGTTCCCTCACTAGGGCATTCTGGGGGAGGCTATATCTGGGGCAGCCGCCTTGGCCCCAGGCGGTCTTCATCCACCTTCAGGGTGCGCGCATCCATGGACCCCGCAGCCGTGGCCTACCTAGCCGAAGTTGCGCACCATGCGGAGCTTCACCCTGACATAGAGAGGGGTCCCAGTAGCTGCTGGGTCCCAAACCTTTCCTAAAAGAATCCCAAGCTGGGAGCTGTATGGTGGGGGATCGGCTTGAGGAGAGCCCGGAGGCAGGTGATCCAATAGGGCTTGAACGAACCATTGGGGATCTGAGGACCGGGAGATTGACAGGTACACTTCAACTGTCAACCAGTGATCCTGACTAAATTCACTGGGAGGACTCGCTCATTCTGGATCACGCTCATTCAAGTACTAGGCCTGTGGCAGAGGCCCAAACCAGGCCTGTGGCAGAGGTCTGGTCCTCCAAGTGTTTGCAAGTGACGCCTTAGCTGCCAGGCCTGTGGCAGAGGTCTGTCCGGGGGCACTTTACCCACTCTGACTAGAGTGGGGACAAACTGAGCTCATCATTGCTGAGAGCAGGATTGCTCTCTCTTCTTCATATCCAAGGCCTGATATTCAAGTTCTCTCTCTGCTCATCAACCTTTCCTGTCCTGTACCATGTTGATGTTGGCCATGTTGGGCCTTGGAATAAAGCATTGAAGAAAACCCAACTATAGACTGGACATTCGCTCTCTATCTCAACTCACAAGTAACACCCCTAGACACCTGCAAGGTAACTCAACACGCTGATCCCACTTATTATCAGCGGCTCCTCCGGGGGTAGCGCTACATACATGTAAAACAAGAACATAAAAAATAGCAATATCTTACATTGAAGAGAGGATTAAAAGGAGGCTCTCAAATATTAATATTCAATATTCAAATACTGATAATTAATTAATATCAAACAGTATATAAGTTTAAATAAAAATATGTATAATAAATACATAATAAGGAGTTTATAAAAGATAATATTTTTTTTATGTATGTAAACACTGCCCACTAGTGTAAGAAACATATAAACACTTAAAAAGTTAGCTGTTGTTAATAAAACTATTTACATTCCAATCAACATTCATGCCGAAAGGGGTATAGCACTTTAGGTCATATATCCAATGGGTTTCAAGTTTGAAAATTTCCCGTTTGGACATACTTCCTCGCCAGTGTGGATTACACCTCCCCATGTTTAGTTATAATTTTCTTGGTGTCAAAACATTGCTGGGAATAGGTAGTAACCATTGAGAAATTGTAATTTCATCTTATGAAGATTTTTCTTTATGTGGGCCTTTTCAATACATTTTTCTTTCAAGGTGGTAGCCTGTATAAAAAAGTCTTCTTTAACCACTTTAGCCCTGGACCATATTGCTGTCCAAAGACCAGAGCACTTTTTGTGATTCGGCACTGTGTCGCTTTAACTGACAATTGCGTGGTCGTGCGACGTGGCTCCCAAACAAAACTGGCGTCCTTTTTTTCCCACAAATAGAGCTTTCTTTTGGTGGTATTTGATCATCTCTGCGGTTTTTATTTTTTGCGCTATAAACAAAAATAGAGCGACTATTTTGAAAAAAATTCAATATTTTTTACATTTTTCTATAATAAATATCCCCAAAAAAGATATAAAAAAAACATTTTTTTTTCCTCAGTTTAGGCCGATACGTATTCTTCTACATATTTTTCATTAAAAAAAATCGCAATTAGCGTTTATTGATTGGTTTGCGCAAAATTTATTGCGTTTACAAAAAAGGGGGTCGTTTTATGGCATTTTTATTATTATTATTTTTTTTACTAGTAATGGCGGCGATCAGCGTTTTTTTTTCGGTACTGTGATATTATGGCGGACACATCGGACACTTTTGACACATTTTTGGGACCATTGGCATTTTTATAGCGATCAATGCTATTAAAATGCATTGGATTACTATAAAATGCCATTGGCCGTGAAGGGGTTAACACTAGGGCGCAGGGAAGGGGGTTAAGTGTGTTTCTGGGTGTGTTCTAACTGTATGGGGGGGTGGCCTCACTAGGGGAAATCACTGATCTTCTGAAAATCAGCGTTTCCCCCGCTGACAGTAACGAGAGCTGTGTGTTTACACACACAGCTCCCGTTCCCCGCTCTGTAACGAGCAATCGCGGGTGCCCGGCGGCGATCGTACCCGCCGGGCACGCGCGCGGGACTCGGGGGGCGTGCGGGGGGGGGGCGCGCGCGCGCCCTACAAGTCTCTAAAGGGAGGATGTAGAGCTACGTGCTCCCACGAGACAGAGCCACCGCTCCGCAGTAATATGACGGCGGGCGGTCGGCAAGTAGTTAAGAGTACAGTTCCGCCTCAACCAGAGAAACTGGCTCCTGGGTACCGACTTACGCTACAAAGGGTGGTGACAACTGCCCTGTCTGATATAGCCATTTCTATCGGTGCGCTTAAAGAAAGTGAACATATTAAATTGCACCATCCTTGATCTGTATGTTTAGATCCAAGAAATTGATCTTAGTGGTGCTGCTCTCAAATTGCAATACAATACCCAATGAATTATCATTAAGTTGTCGCATAAACGTGATAAGTGATGTTATACTGTCCTCATACACGTTAGCACGGTGTGTAATCTGACATGTAGCTAAACCGATTCTGTCTTCAGCAAGAGAAACTGTACTGCTTTAAATTCCTCTTTTATTGATAGCAGAATGACAGGAAAGCGGTGAAACTACAGAATAAAACAGTAGCATTTAGAACATAAGATCAATGGTACATGGCCTAAGACAAGAAGCACATATAAGCCAAGATAAATGTCATAAGATAGTATTTTTACCGACGCTTGAAAACAGGCTAATAGCAAATGATGGTCAGGAACCGAGTGATAATGTTTAGGCTCCTGAGACACATGGTGACTAACAAAAAGAACCAGGAAGTTCCCACAATGCCCTGGGATTCCCACAATACAGTGAGAAAAATAAGCTAAAGGAAATACATAAATTGGTCAGTAGATGATGCTGTTACCGCACAATATAATACACATGATTTTCAAGACAAGGAAAAAAGGTGCAATATCAACTGATAACACACAAACAACTGGACCTATATCTAGGGACAGAACAGATGTCATATCACCATTCCATAGGAGGAGGATGTTGTCTATATATCTACCCCAGAAGATCAACTCTGGTCTCCAGTTGGATTAGACGACATCCTACTCCTATTTGGCCATAAATAAATTGTCCGTACTGGGTGCAAATTTTGCACCCATTGCGACCCCTCTGTTACCAAATTTATGATGATGTAGAGTTTGAGTTAGAGGACCCTTATATGTGGTGATGTAGCTGTGTTGCACATTAGGTCATGTTGTGGCCCATAAGATGGAGCCTGCCATCAGGATGCTCACAGAACATACCATTTAAAGCAGTCAAGAGAAGTAAAACTGGTTGAGTTATCTGTTATTTAGCCCCTTTTTTTTCACATGTCACTATTAGTACCCCATTTTGAATACTAAACTTTATTTGTGCTTCCATTACTTTGGATGTACTATAGGCCAGAGGAATGAACATAATGGGCCAGATTCAAAGAGCAATTACGCCTGTCTAACTGGTGTTAGACAGGAGTAATTTCAAATTTTGCGCGCCGTATCACTAGTTTGAATCCTCAAACCATGATACGGCGGCTTCGGGCTTCGATCCGAGAGGCTTACGTCTTCGTAATCCTTCGGATCTACGCTGCCATCTATTTGCGGCCGCTGGGAGGAGTTCGCGTCGTTTTGATGTGTCGGGATATGCAAATGTTTTTTTACGGCGATTTCCGAAGATACGAGTGGTCGTCGCAATCACTTTCGTCTATTTTTTTGTACGTAATGTTAGAGCAGCTTTTTGCTGCTCTAACGTTACGTAGCCCATGTTAAGTATGGCCGTCGTTCCCGCTTCGAATTTATTTAATTTTTTTTTTTGTTTACGTAACTCGTTCGGGACTAGGATCGCCGTAAACGACGCTACCTAAACAACGAATGACGTCACGACGTGATTTCGCGCAATGCACGGCGGGAAATTTGCGAACGGAGCATGCGCAGATCGATCGCCGTGGGAACGCGCCTATTTTAAATGATTCACGCCCCCTACTCGTCTATATGGATTGCGACGGGAGAAATACACTACGCCGCCGTCGTTTACTGGACAAAATCTACCTGAATTCCACGTAGAGCCAGGTAAAAAACGCCGGCGTAGTGTATTTCTGATACGCTACGATAATCCATTTCTGTGTGAATCTGCCCCAATGTATTTTTCTTATAGGTCAAAGGCATCTTTACCATCAATGTTGAATAACACAGACAGCAATGCAAATAATTTTATGAGAAAATTATGAATTATCGTACGACCTTTGATTCACAGAGGAGACCTTTTGATGTATGAATATGTCTAGGTGGTTTGGGTTCCTGGTTTTCAGTTTGATTGTTATCAGAAATAGGAAAATATCCTTTGTCAAATTCAACTTTTAAAAAGTGCTGCCTCACAGGTGCAAGATGACTGGCATTCCTTATGCATAAATCGGAGAGTTCATAGGTGTAAGGTCCTTGTTGACTTGCTATTCAAAGTGAATTGGACCATTTTGACTGTTCCTGTATCACTAAGCCAACTTTCTTCACTCTAACTTGAGATCCAGGCTCATAGTGTATTTTTCCATCACCGTATTTGCCTATTTTTTCCTTGTTGATCTTTATAATTTTCAGCAACTGATGAGACACTGAGCTTTGTGGGAGTTGTAAGTCTGCAACATGCCGCTTATTTTGCATTTGACCTCTGTGTAGTAGTTTGTTACTGACACCCTGAAATATGACAGAAGCTAGTATCATGAGCTAAGATAATTGACACTTAAATAGTTTACTCATAATAAACAATCTCTCTGACTTTACAAAAAACTCAAAATAGAGTGACAAAATGTAAGCATGATTAGGAGTATGAAAGGCCTGGGGGATCTTGAGATACATTTTGCCTAACAGTGAGAGTAGCTTTAAGGGGAATCAATAAACAGAAACTGTACCTAGTCGTTATATGCACTGCACACATAACAGTCCTTGTGCCCAAAAATATTCCTAATTACTGTACCACAGTACTGTAGCAAAACTGACAGCCTCATAGTCACAAATAAATCTCAGGACAAAGGATAATTCTTTTTAATTAATCTTACATATACTTTTATGCACACAAAAGTGATATCCTGTTGTCTGACTGAGCCTACCTTAAAGAAGAACTTGACTAAAATCAGCAACTGTTGAGACAATGACCATCTTGGTCAGGAGTGAGTAACATATAAAACAACATATAGAGTGCAACAGTCCTGATAAACCCTCTGTTTACATCAGAATCCCCCTTACATCAAAGCCCCCAGCATCCCCCTATATACCAGGGTTCCAACATTCCCTCCTTACATCAGAGCCCCCCCCCCCCCTAATATCAGAGTCCACGGTGATCACCTTCCACCAGAGTGCCCCCTTAGTGTTATTTTTTACAAACACTGAAGGTGGCCCTGTCGGCTACCTCACACCTGACAAACAATGATTGAAAATCAAAATAAGCCAGGTGAAAAGGTGTCGGCCAAACAGCGCAATCCAAATAGATGTCGGCACTGTTTGAGGATTTTCACAGTTGTTAGAGCAGACTGTCAAAATACAGTAGCTGCAGTGGGAGGTTCTGCAGGCTAAACAGAAAAAAAACCTAGTACACATGATCAGAAAATCGTACAAAAAATACCACTTTCTAAGCGATTGCACGATAATCTGGTCGTAAGTATGCAGCTTTCGTCCAAACTTATTTGAAGGGACAAACACAAAACTTTTTCTCGTACAATTTTCATTTAATTAGTACAGTTTTTTTTTTTCCACAAAGAATTTTATTGAAGCGAAATCAACAATAAGGGTACAGACGTTTGTCAAGTCATACGTATTACAGGCAATAAAATAACGAGTTGTAACGACAAACCTAGAACATAATTAGTACAGTTTTTATCTAAAAATGCAATATAAATACAATACAACACTTTACATAACTTCCGAATTTTTATTCTGTCATATAAGAATTTTTGAACTAAACTCTTCATTTTCGATGTGGAGACTAGCATGCAAACAAAAGGATGATCATTGGTCTGATAATCTTATTGTGTGTACCAGGCTTTAGCCTTTTTGTTCTTACAATTCCTTGGTAACTCTAATGCGCCAGTTGTATAGAGCACTCTCTCAAGGTCCCTGGTGTTTTAAGTAAGTAAGGAGATCCATACACAATTTAGCCATCAGCTAAAGATAGTTCATGTTAAAGTGGTTGTAAAGGCAGAAGTTTTTTTTATCTTAATGTATTCTATACATTAAGATAAAAATCCTTCTGTGTGCAGCAGCCTCCCTCACCCACCCTAATACTTACCTAAGGTCCATCTAGATCCAGTGATGTTGGAGTGTCCCGGCTGCCTGGGACTCCCCTCCTCACTGGTTGAGACAACAGCTCAGCACCATTGGCTCCAAATGCTGTCAAAGTCAGTTGGGGTGGGGATGAGCCATGGCTCTATGTCTGAATGGACTCGGCTCGGGTGCCCCCATAACAAGCTGCATACTGTGTGGGCACTCAACATGAGGGAGGGCCCAGGAGAGCCAAAGATTCTTGGGAAACCGCTTATCATACAGAGAAACAATCACCTTTTTAAACACACTGGTTTTATATCTGGTTGCTGTTAAATGTTGTTAACAAAGATCTCTTTGCACACCCCAGTAAGGTGTCTCTGAACGGTGAAAATTTGCACACCGAAGGCATAAAGGCAACTGCAACTGTTGTGATAAAACCATCAAAACTAATCATTGAGTAAGTGCACCCAACGAGTCCTGTTTGTTGCATTTTTACCCAAAGAACCCTGCCCATTATAACAGTGTCTGTCTTTACAAAGTAGAATTCAGCTTGCACACTAGTTGATTGAACATTTAAAGTCACTAACAGGCAACCAAGGACAGGAAAAGGGTCCCTAAGATACATAAAGTGCAAGTGAGGCCGCGTACACACGACCCAGAAACTCGTCGAGCCAAACACATCGTTCCGCCCGTCGAGTTTCCCGTTCTGCTCGTCGAGCAGCTCGATGAGCTTGCTTTGCGTACACACGTTCAAAGTCCAAATCTCGTCGATCTCACGTTCACCACGTGTGACGGCACTATAAAGGGGACGTACGTTTGGTTTGGCGCCACCCATTGGGCTCCTTTTGCTGATCTCGTGTTTACGCGTGTTAGTAAAAGTTTGGTGAGTGACGATTCGCGCTTCTCAGTTTTCGTGCTTTTCCGATCGATCTCTGCCGTTCAGTTTGTACTTGTGGGTTCGTATCTTGGCTATCGGGGCGTGCGGTCAGGTCGTATTGTTTTACATTGCGGTCCTGTCCGCCCGTTTTTGATTTTCAGGTCGTTCTTCATAGGTCTTGCTGTTCTTCAGTGCGGTCTGTTTAGTGCAATTCTGTTTAGACGTTCGTTTCTAACCTTGTAGCCATGTTGCAGGCATCTCGTCATAGGCGAGCTCGTGCTGTGCGTGCCATGTCTATAGGTCTATTGCTTTTAGACCTAGATGACGAGTCCATGAACAGGGTGAGGAGGCGTTCATGGACCAAGAATTGGTTGCTCCGTAGGAACCAATTCTCACATATGCCTTTGCTGCGGGAGCTTCAGGAAAATAATCCTGAAGATTACAGGAATTTCCTGAGGATGTCGGATCCCGTTTTCCAGCACCTGTTGGCCTTGGTGTCCCCCTATATTACCAGGCAGGACACCGTTATGCGGGAGGCTATTGGTGCTGAGCAGAGGCTAGTTGCCACCCTACGTTATCTGGCAACTGGGAGAAGCCTTCAGGACTTAAAGTTCTCTACGGGCATCTCCCCCCAGGCTCTGGGCCTTATTATTCCTGATACCTGCTCTGCTATCATCCAGGTTCTGCAGGAGGAGTATATGAGGGTAAGTTTTCTCCTTTACTATCTCATTTTATGTATATAATGTATGCTAATGTATTGCACTTATCTCCTTCTTCCATAATTACCGTTTGGAATATGCTGTGAATGTCCCCTCTGCCCCCATGCATGCTGTAAAGTTTAATGATGCCCCTTTTTTGGCCTACATGCCTATTTCCCTTCACTTACCTCCCAGCATGCTATCCTGGGCACAAACGCACCTAGCCTAGTCACTTCCCAATGTATTGTGTTATATCCATTGTAATGTTTGCCCCCTCCCCTCCAAAATGTGATTTAAAAGTCTATGTACACTTTTTTATTTTGTTTTTTTTTTCTCCCAAACTCATCTAGCCCTCCCCTCCAAAATGTGTTTTAAAAGTCTATGTACACTTTTTTTTTTTGTTTTTTTGGTGTACTCCCAAACTCATCTAGCCCTCCCCTCCAATGTGTTTTAAAAGTCTATGTACACTTTTTTTTTTTTTTTTTTGGTGTACTCCCAAACTCATCTAGCCCTCCCCTCCAAAATGTGTTTTAAAAGTCTATGTACACTTTTTTTTTTTGTTTTTTTGGTGTACTCCCAAACTCATCTAGCCCTCCCCTCCAATGTGTTTTAAAAGTCTATGTACACTTTTTTTTTTTTTTTTTTTGGTGTACTCCCAAACTCATCTAGCCCTCCCCTCCAAAATGTGTTTTAAAAGTCTATGTACACTTTTTTTTTTTGTTTTTTTGGTGTACTCCCAAACTCATCTAGCCCTCCCCTCCAAAATGTGTTTTAAAAGTCTATGTACACTTTTTTTTTTTGTTTTTTTTGTGTACTCCCAAACTCATCTAGCCCTCCCCTCCAAAATGTGTTTTAAAAGTCTATGTACACTTTTTTTTTTTTGTTTTTTTTGTGTACTCCCAAACTCATCTAGGCCCACACAAAACTTGGGCACTGGCACATCAGAGGGGGTGTTTACTGTGAGAATTGACTAAATCTATTTATGTATAATATGCTAGTTCAAAGAAATGTTTTAATGCTTATAATGTCTTTGTATAATCCGCTTGCAATGTTTTGTGTATAATTTTATTTATTATTTTTTTTCTTCCACAGCTTCCGTCCACGCCACAGGAGTGGCAGTCTGTGGCCATGGACTTTCAGAGGCGGTGGAACTTCCCCAACTGCGGGGGAGCCATCGACGGGAAGCACGTCCGCATCGTGCCTCCACCCCGTTCAGGATCCCAGTTCTACAATTACAAGGGGTTCAATAGTATTGTGCTGATGGCGGTGGTGTCAGCGCAGTACGAATTCCTTTTTGTGGATGTCGGGATGAATGGACGGATTTCGGATGGGGGAGCCTTCAAGCAGACCGAGTTTGCGCTTCGCCTTCAAGAGGAGGATCTGTCATTGCCACCGGATGACCAGAATCTTGAAGGGTTGCCATTTGTTTTCTTGGCTGATGAGGCGTTTGCGTTGGGACCCCATCTTATGAGGCCATTCCCTCAGCGGACCCTCACCCCAGAGAGGAGGGTCTTTAACTACCGGCTGGCCAGAGCCCGGAGAGTGGTGGAGAACACCTTCGGAATAATGGCCAGCCGGTTCCGCCTTTTCTTGACCTCTCTCCACATGGCGGAGTACAAGTGGAACTATATTATTTTTGCTTGTTGCATACTTCACAATTTTTTGCGAAGACAATCAACAACATATCTTGCCCCGGTTGGACCCGAGGCTGGACTTTTTGAAACCGAGGAAACATTGCCAGGTCTTGAAGCTGCCCATCAAGGACTGCCCCCCCAGAGTGCCCGTGAAGTGAGGGACAAATATGTACAGTACTTTATGGGTAGGGGAGCCATACCATCACAACCAAATGTGTTTTAATTTCTGTTTCCAAATATTTTAAATCTTGATACACAAATTTTTATGTCTCGCTTGTGTTTTTCAATGTTTCATATTTTTTCATATTCTTCTACATGTAGTGTCAAGTGTATTTTCCTTAACTAATTTCCTAGGTGACATCCTAAAAAATCACATGTACAGTTATTGGTATTTTAAGCAAAACCACACACACTTTTTTTTTAGATTTCAAAATATCTTTACTTTTTCAACAATTAGGTTTTTAACAAACAGAAATGAGGTAATAATTGGAACAATTTTTGGAAAAATATTTTAGCTTTTTGATTTAAAAAAATATAAACTTTTTTTTTTTTGGTCTTTTTGATTAAAACATATATAATTTTTTTTTTTTTTGGTCTTTTTGATTAAAACATATATAATTTTTTTTTTTTTTTTTTTGGTCTTTTTGATTAAAACATATATAATTTTTTTTTGGTCTTTTTGATTAAAACATATATAATTTTTTTTTTTTTTTTTTTTGGTCTTTTTGATTAAAACATATATAATTTTTTTTTTTTTTTTTTTTGGTCTTTTTGATTAAAACATATATAATTTAATTTTTTTTTTATTTTTTTTGGTCTTTTTGATTAAAACGTATATATCTTTTTTTTTAATTTTTTTCAAACAAACATTACAAAACTAAAACCCTCAAAATCAAACCCTCCCCAGAACATCAATTATATTTTTTAATTTGGTTTCCACTTCTTTGGTCTTTTTCCGTATCTCGTGGTTCATATCCTCAATGTCATCCCTGCAGGACTGGACCTGGGAAATTAGGAGATGAGCACTGTGGGTATCCAAGCCGCCACCAGCTCCTGAAATGTATGACCAAATCAGGTATTAAAATTTAGCAGGCCTACATCTAGATTAGCTGAAGCTGTGTTAATATGTTACTTTACCGGATGTAGTGGCATCATCATCCCGCGGGGGTGGGGCTTGGGTGCTGCCTTGCTGCTCCTGTGTAGAAGCTTCATTCCGCCCTACGAGAATAAAGAAAATGGAAAGATGAAGAGGCCTGAAAGAGGAATCTGTTTTAGTTTAGACCATTTGTGGGACGATTGATGTTTTGAACAGCCCCCTCTAGGCAGAACACCGGATTCTAGGCATTCGTTAAAAAAATTATTACATTTCTTGTACCTTTGTTATAATTTCAAACATGTAGGCAAACCAAGTATACACTGGATCACCTCCTCTGTGTGAACCCATAAATGGATTATTCTTGTGGGCAACAATTCTGCAAATGAGTCCACATGTGTCACCAACTGCTGAGCAGACTCTCCTTTTACTGTATATTGTCTTTACAGTAAGAGAAGTTCTTTAATAATACATCAACATTAATAACACAATTGATCTCACTTTAAACTAAAAAAGTGCACAACATTAGTGAGATCAATGTTTTGGGCCCAACAATTGGTCAGAAAAGTTGTCGTTATTTTGGAACGGCGACTTCTACGACCAAATATCATGCTCACAACCAGGGTAGGACTTAGGGTGGTGGGGGCCCCTGGGCTTGAGTGTTGAAGGGGCCCCCTGGACGGAGGGGGGAATCAAAGTTGTTGAGTGGGGGGGGGGGGGAGTGCCTCTCATCTGTGCCGACAGCCAGGGCCACAGACTGTCATTAGCCCGGCTGTTGGCTTTCTTCCCTTCAGCAGCCACAGTCCTCCACACACCGCTCCGGTTCCTCCTGCTTCCATGCTGCCTCCTATTGCAGTGCAGGAAAAATAACCCTTTCCCGGGACTGCGTGAAGAAGCGGAAAGTCCCACAGAATCAGTGTGTGTTGGGAGGTCTGCACAGGGCCGCCATCATGAATTTTGGGGCCCCTTACACAGCTTAAGGCAAGGGCCCTCTGGAGCAGAGAATTGGGGGGGGGGGGTTGCTGCCGCCTGAAATTGAGAAGCAAAGGGGGCCTTTAAAAAAAAAAAGGAAATTGAGAAAAAAAAGTAAAATATATATATATATATAAAAGGGGGGTAGCCATCCGGGGCCCTGGGGACCTCCAGACCCCTAAAAAAAAATTAAAAAAAATAAAGATTTATTTAAAAATACATAACAAAGGGGGGCCCTGGGGAACCTCCGGGCCTTTTAAAAAAAAAAATATATATATAAACAAAAATACAAAATGTTTTTAAGCTTTAAAATAAATGGGGGGGGGGGGTTTGCCACATGGGTCCCTGGGGACCTCTGAGCCCTTTAATGATAACCAAAAAAAAAAATAAAAATATATATATATATATATTTGAAAAAAAAAAAAATTAAAAAAAGGGCGGTGGGGTTGCCATCCGGGGGCCCAGGAGACCTCTGGGCACTTTAATAATGATAATATTAATAATAAATATATATATATATATATATATATATATATATATATATATATATATATATATATATATATATATATATATATAAAAAACCTAAATAAATATATTTAAAAAAAACATAGTTTTTGGTTTTAATAAAAACGTAGGAAAAAAGTAGGGGTTGCTGTCCAGGGCTCTGGGGACCTCCGGACCCATAAAAAAAAAAAAAAAAAAAAAAAAAAAAAAATGGAAAGTCCAGGCCTGTAAAAATAGTTCAATATTTGATCGTAGGAGTCGACGTTCCGAAAGAATCGACGACTTTTCCGACCAATTCTTTGTCCCAAAAAATATGAATACAACCTGCAAGAAAATGCACATGGCGCCAAAAAAAAAAAAAAAAATGTACTTACTTTTTAAAACTCTCCTGATCCTGCTCATGGTCTCTGGCTCCCGCAGTTTTAGATCCGACCACCTCTTTCTGATCTGCTCCTTGCTCCTTCGCACCCCAAATTTTTGAAAGAGCCTCTTCACCACCTTCTCCATTATTTCCGCCTTTACTTTATTGGGGTGCTTGTACGGTCCATGGCTGCCATCATAGTCCTCCTTTTTAAAGATGGAGACCAGCTCCACCATCTCCTCGAAGGTCATATTGGTTGCTTTAAAGCTTCGCCTTCTCCTTGATGAGCTCTCTCCCGCCCGGCCTGCTTGTTGTGCGTCCATTTTTGTTGGCTCCCCGATAAATAAAATGAAGGATAAGGGGCGGAGAAAGGATTACACTGAACGTCAGGGGTGGGGAAACGTGCGGAACGTCACACATGCGCGCGAATAAAGGGATACCACGTGAAGTGAAAGGGGCGGTCCCAGTTTGTTGAAGACGGCGGAGAGAACGCTCGAGTTCAACGACGGTATGTAACTACCTTTTTAAAGTTTATTAGTGATGGTAGAAGTTGTTGAGCTATGTATCATATGATAACCTAGGAGAAATAATGAAAGAGGGTCGGGGAAAGGACGACACAGAACGTCAGGGGTGGGGAGACGTGCGTTGCGTCGCACATCCGCGTCTATAACGGGATACCACGTGAATTGAAAGTGGCATTCCCAGTTTGTTAAAGACGGCGGAGAGAACGGTCGGGTTCAACGACGGTATGTAACTACCTTTTTAAAGTTTATTAGTGATGGTAGAAGTTGTTGAGCTATGTATCATATGATAACCTAGGAGAAATAATGAAAGAGGGTCGGGGAAAGGACGACACAGAACGTCAGGGGTGGGGAGACGTGCGTTGCGTCGCACATCCGCGTCTATAACGGGATACCACGTGAATTGAAAGTGGCATTCCCAGTTTGTTAAAGACGGCGGAGAGAACGGTCGGGTTCAACGACGGTATGTAACTACCTTTTTAAAGTTTATTAGTGATGGTAGAAGTTGTTGAGCTATGTATCATATGATAACCTAGGAGAAATAATGAAAGAGGGTCGGGGAAAGGACGACACAGAACGTCAGGGGTGGGGAGACGTGCGTTGCGTCGCACATCCGCGTCTATAACGGGATACCACGTGAATTGAAAGTGGCATTCCCAGTTTGTTAAAGACGGCGGAGAGAACGGTCGGGTTCAACGACGGTATGTAACTACCTTTTTAAAGTTTATTAGTGATGGGATGAGTTTGTGGGCTACTTAAATATGATAACCTAGGAGAAAGTTACAATAAACATTTTCTGAAATGGCCATCTATAGTGCTGTCGTACATAACCGCGTTTAGATACAGCATTTTGCTCAAAGTATGGTGTGGGGGCAAGATAGTTTTTCACAGATGTATTTGTAAAATATGTGGTTTAATACATGTTGAAAATGGTCGCTTTTAAAAGTCTTGCCCAAACTAAATCGTTTCTAACGTTTCATCCACAAATGAGTGAAGGGATCTAGGCCTCATTACACACAACTGGTCATCTGTTTCCTATGAACTTGACCAACACATGATATGCAAATTCCTCCTTGTCGTTTGCACGACGAAAGGGGCGGGGAAACATCGAATTCATAATCATGGGCGGAAGACGTGTGTGGAGTGTATGTAATGCTCGAACACACGTGTCGTACGTCCGACCGGGGTGCGGAAGGAAGACGATTGCACGACAGGCGTGTAGGTAGGCTTTGAACTTGGGACAGCAGAGCAGGGCCGCCATCAGGGGGGTAGAGGCAATACACCTGTAAGGGGCCGGGGGTCCCCAGGGCCCCATATGGCAACCACCCTTTCCAAAAATAATAAAAACTAAACTAAATATATATATATATATATATATATATATATATATATATATATATATATATATATCTCTTTTTCTCTTTTTCTTTCTGTGGCAGCCCCCCTTCTCAATTTCATTCGGCAGCCCCCCCCCCCCCGGTTCTCTGCTCCAGGGGGCCCATGCCTGAAGCTGTGTAAGGGGCCCCAAAAATCATGATGGCGGCCCTGCAGCAGAGGCCTATTCAGGAAAGTCAGACATTTAAGGGCTAGATGTTGATAAAGAGTACTCGAGTTTCAAGACTGTGGATTGACATTATAGTATTTTTCATTTTCTTTTTTCTGGCAGAAATGAATAGATTCAACAAAAGGGATTTTCTAGAAGTCTTCATAGACAGATGGAGGGAGCAGACAGTGCTGTGGGCCACCAAAGACCCTAGGTCCCGAAATAAAGAACTGAGGACAGCAGCACTGGAGAGCCTGCTCCCACTTGTGCGCAGGCAGGTGGGGCATAATGTGACTGCTGAGCAGTTGGAGGTGAGAATTGGAACTTTGAGAGGCTCCTACAGGAAGGAACGCAACAAGGTCTTAGATTCTATGAGGTCTGGAGCTGGAGCAGGGCAGGTATATGTACCGAAGTTGTGGTACTACAACAGACTGTCCTTTCTGGATGACCACTTGGAAGTAAGGCCATCACTTTCCAGCCTTCCCCCCAGAAGACAGAGAGGAAGAGGAAGAGGAAGAGGGAGGTCCAGCCTTCCCCCCAGACTTCCCTCCAGGCAACCTGATGCTCCTCCATTAGATGAGACCTCTCAGCAGCCTTCCATCCTGGAGCAAGAGCCAGATTTGGCTGTCTGGAGCCAGGTATAGTACTTTCAATGTGCAAATGTGTGTGTGTGTGGTTTTAATTTTGGAAAATAGATGTTTTGATGTTTAAAGGTGAATAAAAAAAAAGACTAGCTTAATGTGTTTTACATATCATTAGTCAGTAGTGGCCACTAATGTTAAGGTAAATATTTTTTTTATTTTTAAACGTTCTAAAAACATTTTTTAGGAAACATAGAAAAACAAACTGAAGGACACAGAATACATATATACATTAACATACAAAAAAGGCCAAAAATGGTCTCAGTGTATTAAGTTAATCTATGTTGGTTATAGTATGGATAATATGGGTATTTCAATATCCTAAACTCATCTTCTACAGGATGGGCTCCCAAACTATATTTTCACCTATTGTACCTCTAGGACCTCAGGAGTACAGTCCCCGGGGGTAGATGGAAGAAGAATTGTGGAGAAGGGGAGGGGGGGAGTGTGCGGGAGATAAAACACAAGTAGAGGAGAGGGTAGAGAGGGATGAGAAAGCAAGGAGAAAGGAGAGAGGAAAAAAGGGTGAAAAAAATCATATTAATAAGTGAATTAAAGTGTATATTTAAAGTTTATATTCTGCTTAAATAATTTTTTAGATATCATTTAATGCATGGGTCTTCAAACTATGGGCCTCCAGTTGTTCATGAACTACAATTCCCATCATGCCTTGTCATGTCTGTGAATGAATGTCAGTTTTCCAATGCCTCATGGGATGTGTAGTTCCACAGCAGCTGGAGGGCCGTAGTTTGAGGATCCCTGATTTAATGTGTTGGATGGACTAATAAGCCCACCCACCATTATTTAGTGAGAGAGGGAACTAAAAAATAGAGGGAGGGGTAAAATTCCAAAAAAAATTGGATATAGGTATACATTTCAAAATTAATGAAGTAAATTTTGAGTATTTTTGTTTAAATTTATATTATATCTAAATATCTAAATGTATTATAGTGGTGCATTAAGAAGAGAAGAGGTTAAAAATATACAAACTGCAGGGGTCAGAATGATTGGCTTATCAATTTCTTGACAAACAGTTTGCAACAGTCATGAGCTGAAAATTGTGTGTGGTTTTGGAACCCAAAAGTAAAACTGTCCCTTTTTTTAATACACAGGAGGATATCAGCCAGCAGGAGGTACAGGAAAGTACCAGGCAGGAGGAGGGCAGGGTGAGTGGCACAGAGGAGGTGGCAGGCCCAATTGGCTCGGAGGAGGTTGCAGGCCCAATTGGCTCAGAGGAGGTTGCAGGCCCAATTGGCTCGGAGGAGGTGGCAGGCCCAAGTTGCTCGGAGGAGGTGGCCGGGCCTAGTAGCAGTACTAGGTGTCAGGTGCCTCCAATACGCCTTCAACCCAGAAGGGCCGCGAGGGATATGAGGGTTCGCGAGGCCTCACTGGCCCTCATTCGCGAGGCACAGGCCAGCCTCCAGCAGCCTGCCACCTCTCAGGAGGGCTTTTTGACCTTTATTCTGGCCAAAATGGACCACATGAGTGAGGACCAGCGTCTCCTCTTTGAGGGACTCCTCGTCATCTTAGCCAATAAGGCGGTGAGGGGTCATCTCACTGAGGAGACGGTGCTCTGTTCACATCGCCATCGCCGAAGAACATCTCGCTCACAACCTCCTCCTCCTCCTCCTTCTTCTTCTTCTTCTTCTTCTTCTTCTTCTTCTTCTTCTCCTGCCCCTACTGCTTCCCCTACTCATTCTTCTCCTGCCCCTACTGCTCCCCCTACTCATTCTTCTCTTGCCCCTACTGCTCCCTCTACTCATTCTTCCCCTGCCCCTACTGCTCCCCCTACTCATTCTTCTCTTGCCCCTACTGCTCCCTCTACTCATTCTTCCCCTGCCCCTACTGCTTCCCCTACTCATTCTTCTCTTGCCCCTACTGCTTCCCCTACTCATTCTTCTCCTGCCCCTACTGCTCCCCCTACTCATTCTTCTCCTGCCCCTACTGCTCCCTCTACTCATTCTTCTCCTGCCCCTACTGCTCCCCCTCCTCCTTCTCATTCTCCTCCTCCCCTTGATTCTATTTCTCCTGCTCCTTCTCCTCCTCCACCACGTTCTGCTACTCCTCCTCCTGGCATGAGTACTGCCTCCATGGCCCCGCCTCCAGCCAGGCAGAAGAGGAAGGCTGCTAAGAAGGCTGCAGAGAAGGTCAGAGAGCAGGCTGGAGGGAATCCACCAAGGAAGGCCTTGCGAAAAACCAAAAGATGACTCCCTTCCTTCCAGGTGGTGTACCAGAGGACAGTCTGCTGTAGTCCCACAACTTTGTGACATCTGCCTGCCCTGCTCCAGTTTCTGACCTCTGGGAGTCCAAGACCTTGACACGTTCCTTCCTGGATGAGCCTCTCAATTTCCAAATTTTGAAGCCAACTGCTGAGCAGTCACATGACGCCCCACCTGTCTGTGCACAAATGGCAGCAAGCTATCCAGTGCTGCCTTTTTTATTTTTTATTCTAATCCTTAACCAAAATAAATGGTGATTTTTGAGTTTACAGTTCATACTTGTCTATGTGTTTTTACTCCAAAAAATAATGTAGCTTGTGAGAAGGCAGGTTATGTTTTTAAATCATTTTAAAGGTGTAATTAGAAAGGGACAGATGAGATAAGACCAAACAATAATGTTTCAGTGGGGGGTAACTTGACACTCAAATACAACTAGATCACAGGTGTCAAACTGGCGGCCCTCCAGCTGTTACAGAACTACAAGTCCCATGAGACATTGCAAGACTGACAATTACAAGCAGGGCCGCCATCAGGGGGGTACAGGCATTACACCTGTAAGGGGCCCGGGGGTCGGTCCCCAGGGGCCCAGATGGGAACCACCCTAAAAATAAAAAAAATATATCTATTTTTTTTTTTTTTAGGGGTCCGAAGGGGCCCGGAGGCCACCAAGGGCCCCAGATGACAAGCCCTTTTTTATAAAATAAAAATATTAATTTGTAATTTTTTATTTATTAAAGGGCCAATGTTTATTTATTTATTTTTTTAGAGGTCTGGAGGTCCACAGAGACCTGGAGATCCCCAGGGCCTCAGATGACAACCCCCCTTTTTTTTAGAAAAAAATATATTTTTTTATTTCTTTTATTTATTTAGATATATATATATATATATATTTTTTTTAGTATTATTATTATTATTAAAGGGCCCAGAGGTCCCCAGGGCCCCCGGTTGACAATCCTTTTTTCTATTTTAGATAAACATTTTTATAATTTTTTTTTTTTTTTTTTTTTTTTATATAGATGTATTTTTATTAAAGGGCTCAGAGGTCCCCAGGGCCCCATGTGTCAAACTCCCTTTTTTTATAATTGTATTTTTTATTTTTGTTTATATATTCTTTTTTATATTTTTATTTTTTAATAAAGGACCCAGAGGTACCCAGGGCCCTGGAAGGCAACCCCTTGTTTTTGATTTCCTTTTATATATATATATATATATATATATATAAATCTTTATTTTATTTTTTATATATATTTTTTTATTTATTTATTTTTTATTTTTTTAAGGGCCCAGAGGTTTTTTTTTTTTTCGGGCCCAGAGGTCCCGAATGGAATGCCCCCTTTTTTGAAAAATTTCCTTTTATAACAAAAAAAAAAGGTCCCCGGGGCCCCAGTTGGCAACCACCCTTTTTAAAAAAAATATAGATATATATTTAATAGATATATTTATATTTTCTCCCATGCCTGAAGCTGTGTAAGGGGCCCCAAAATTCATGATGGCGGCCCTGATTACAAGCATGAGTCCTGCACGCAGAGGCGTGATGGGACTTGTAGTTCTGCAACAGCTGGAGGGCCACCAGTTTGACACCCCTGATGATTATAACATTTTAAACAAATGTTTAAAATGAAGATCAGGATTTGAAATACAGTACCAAAAAAAATGAGATCTAATTTTTCTTTCTTTTTTTGGTCCTGTATTTCAAATCCTGGGATCTTCATTTTTATTTAATTTTTTTCATTTCTAATCATCTAGTTGTTTCACAAACTATGTCAGAAGAACTCTGTGGGAATATCAGCAGCAAATTTAAAATACACTGGTCCAGTTTTGTGCAATTGTAATTTTTGTTAAAGAACGCTGCAATTAAACGATGCAATAATGTTGGCAGCGTGACGAATGTGCTATCTCCATTCCAAACGCTACTTTTACCAAGGATGTGCTCCAGTCTCCTACTTTTATCTGAGCATGCGCGGGTTTTCTTAGCATACACACGATCGAGCTTCTCGTCGGGAAAACAGCCCGTCGATAACCTCGTCGAGCCAAATTCCACTCCCGTCGAGCAAATAGAGAACATGCTCTCTATTTTGGCTCGACGAGCTGCCCGACGGTTTGCTCGACGAAAGTGTACACACGACCGGTTTTCTCGGCAGAATACGTCTCCCAGCGAGCTTCTCGCTGGATTCTGCCGAGGAACTCGGTCGTGTGTACGCCGCCTAAGTGCAATAAGTGGTAAGTGCAATAAGTGGTTCACTTGAAAAGTTCTTCTGGTATATTTCATCAGGCAGTATAAAGATATCAGATCCTATACCAAGAATCAAGATAATGGCGTAACCCTTGTGGGCAGAATCAGTTGTAATATTACAGTGCATAATGGTTTATCTGGAATGGAAGCATCATATTTATCTATACTTAGGACAGTAACATCACAAACCTGTCTAGAAGTAGAAGTACTGCACTGATTTTTTTTCAGTGTCTCATTTTCTACCATTTATAGCACAATTCATCTTTTGCAGTGCATGCAGCATAGTCTGTAGTGTACTGTGTTGCAGCACAAAGAAAAATAAGGTGTTACTACCCTAGGATGTAAGAAAATCCTCTAGAGCTGTTAGGTGCAGGATGAGCAGTCGCAAAGCTGCAGGCAAAATTCATAGAAGAGGACAATTCTTAACTCCATACATAGCTCTTAAATATTTTCATATTTATTGGTACTCCATAAAAGACACTTGTAGTACAGCAGATGTCAACGCGTTTCAGCAAGGCCAACATGGCTGAAACATGTTAATATCTGCTGTACTACAAGTGTCTTTTATGGAGTAGAAATAAATATGAAGATATTTAAGAGCATGCATGGAGTTGCAGATTGTCTTCTTCTATGAATTGTAGTTGCACCACACCTGAAATGTGCTTGTTCTGTGTATGTGTAGCTCTGCATTGCAGTATGGATAAATCTCTTGTTGTACCCTTGCACTGGGCCTGAATGAGAGGCAGATTCTGAATTTACAACCTGTATGGTACCAGTGGTCCCATGACTGGGTTTTTGCCTCAGCCACAGCAGTCTCATTTTGGCTGGACATTGCCATAGCATTTGCTAGCATTAAAGCAACATTTTTACTGCATAGTTACATTGGTCCAGCTTGGACCATTGAAAGAATGCATGTTTCATACCTGACCAATGTTTTGTAATCTGCAATTAATTGTAGAACTACATTAATAGCTGTATAGCACAGTAATACTACAGTAGCCTTCTGGGGTCCAATGCCAAGTTGCAATTCTTCAGCACAGTAACCACTTGGGGTCCAGTGTCAAGCTGTTTTCAGAGAAAGCCTTGTATTTGTTTTTAGGAATATAAGGCGTTCTTTGAGTGGACAAGATAGAGATTGTGATATCAATGTCTCCATCTCTCCACTTGTTCAATCAGCAGTGCCTAGCAAGCAACCCCCTATGGTTACTATGCAGAATTGCAGCTGCTTAGCACTTGGTCCAAGTTGGACCTAGGCAAAATAAAAAATCATGCCTAATCTTTAGCTTTAAACCATGTTACAAGAACAATCTTACTCCGTGGGCTGAGTTTGTTTTTTCTACTAGGTTATTTCTAATCATTTCAACTGTTAGAGCCCCAAAGTCACAGGTAACAATCAACTTTCTCAAAGTTGCTAGAAATTATAATGTGGATTTGATTTTACGCTGTCCAAGTTGCTAGAATTTGTATAATTCTACAACCACATTTACCTCGGACACAAAAAAGTTCTTTAATGCAGTAAGAGCTGTATCATAACTGGTATCGGCTACTCAAAGATCTCAAAGATTTCCTACTGTAATTTATTAAACCTGAACTCCCACTTCTCTCACTCCTGTACTGAAATTGCTTACTTAAAGCAGTATTAACCCAAAACTAAGCATTTATTATATTGCAGCTTACCAAATCTTAGATACAGTGCCTTGAAAAAGTATTCACACCCCTTGAAATTTTCCACAATTTGTCATGTTGCAAACAAAAATGTAAATGCATTTTATGTGATAGCAAAATGTTAAAGCTGCACTAAAGAAGATCCCACTATATAAATGGGATATTAAGACTGATGATATATTAAACCAGTGTCTAAAGAATATATTGATAAAGTGATATGAATATTGAAAAAGCCCTAGGCTGATTAACCAATCTTTATAGATTTTCAAACATATAGTGACACATAAACAAAAGTAAAGTGACAATATGGATAAAGAAGTGCTTGGATAACAATGGATGTGATAAGCAATGTAAATAAAATTCATTCCACGAATGATGAAATAAATAGAGAATGAACAGTCCCTAAGACGACGTCAGTGTATGACGAAACGTGCATCGGGAGGTTGGACGTACTGACGCCATCACGCTATCCTTGTTCGTGGATGGGTGTATGCTCGCTTGCCGGCTGTCTTATTCCTTGTGATGCTTTTAAACATGTAAGTGTAACCTTTATAATAAACCTTAACGTTTTAAATGGTTTTATGCTATGTGAGTTCCTTTCTACTTCTGGGTGTTTCACTGACCTTTTTGAGTCTTCACTATATTTGGGAATACCCCTCAGGCGGCTTGCTGTGGTTTATTTTTCTGGATCTTCAGTTGTGTTACCGTTACTTCCTGGTACAGGACACAGGCTGGGTTATAGCTGCGGACATTAATTAGCTTGCTTCTGTTAAGCTTAAAACTTATACTGTGGTGGTGCACGAGATTATTGTTGGTGGATATTCTATCACTTCGATTATCATCCGATGATTTGGGGGCTGATCATTCTCCATTTATTTCATCATTCACGGACTGAATTTTATTTACATTGCTTATCACATTCATTGTTATCTAAGGACTTCTTTATCCATATTGTCACTTTATTTTTGTTTATGTGTCACTATATGTTTGATATTCTATGATGATTGGTTAATCAGTCTTGTTTTTTTTTTTCAATATTCATATCACTTTATCAATATATTCTTTAGACACCAGTTTAATATACAGGTCAAACTCAAAAAAATTTGAATATTGCACAAAAGCTCATTTATTTCACTAATTCAACTTAAAAGGTGAAACTAATATATGAGATAGACTCATTTGCTATAATTGTGATGATTATGCCTTACAGCTCATGAAAACCCCAAATCCACAATCTCAGAAAAATTGAATATTGTGAAAAGGTGCAATATTCTAGGCTCAAAGTGTCCCACTCTAATCAGCTAATTAAGCCATAACACCTGCAAAGGGGTCCTGAGCCTGTAAATGGTCTCTCAGTCTGGTTCAGTAGGAATCACAATCAAGGGAAAGACTGCTGACCTGACAGTTGTGCAGAAAACCATTATCAACACCCTCCATAAGGAGAGAAAGCCTCAAAAAGTAATTGCAAAAGAAGTTGGATGTTCCCAAAGTGCTGTATCAAAGCACATTAATAGAAAGTTATGTGGAAGGGAAAAGCGTGGAAGAAAAAGGTACACAAGCAGCAGGGATGACCGCAGCCTGGAGAGGATTGTCAGGAAAAGGCCATTCAAAAGTGTTGAGGACTTTCACAAGGAGTGGACTGAGGCTGGAGTCAGTGCATCAAGAGCCACCACACACAGACGGATCCTGGACATGGGCTTCAAATGTCGTATTTCTCTTGTCAAGCCACTCCCGAACAACAAACAACGTCATAAGCGTCTTACCTGGGCTAAAAAAAACAGACCCCGTCTGTTGCTCAGTGGTCCAAAGTCCTCTTTTCTGATTAGAGCAAATTTTACATCTCGTTTGGAAACCTAGGACCCAGAGTATGGAAAAAGAATGGAGAGGCACACACTGCAAGATGCTTGAAGTCCAGTGTGAGGTTTCCACAGTCTGTGTTGATTTGGGGAGCCGTGTCATCTGCTGGTGTTGGTCCACTGTGCTTCATTAAGTCCAGGGTCAGCGCAGCCGTCTACCAGGAGATTTTGGAGCACTTCTTGCTTCCTTCTACAGATAAGCTCTATGGGAATGCTGACTTGGCACCTGCCCACACTGCCAAAAGCACCAAAACCTGGTTCAGTGACCGTGGGATTACTGTGCTTGATTGGCCAGCAAACTTGCCTGACCCAAACTCCATAGAGAATTTATGGGGCATAGCCAAGAGAAAGATGAGAGACATGAGACCGAACAATGTAGAAGAGCTGAAGGCCGCTATTGAAACATCCTGATCCTCCATAACACCTCAGCAGTGCCACAGGCTGATAGCTTCCATGCCACGTCGCATTGAGGCAGTAATTGCTGCAAAAGGGGCCCAAACCAAGTACTGAGTACATATGCATGCTTATACTTTTCAGAGGTCCGATATTGTTCAATGTACCTTGTTTTATTGATTGCATGTAATATTCAAATTTTCTGAGATTGTGGATTTGAGGTTTTCATGAGCTGTAAGCCATAATCATCACAATTATGACAAATCACGGCTTGAACTATCTGGCTTTGCATGTAATGAGTCTATGTCAGGGGTGTCCAAACTTTTTTCAAAGAGGTCCACATTTGATGAAGTGAACATGCTCGAGGGCCGACTATTTTGCCTGACATTCTTTGAACCATTAAAATTTGATCCAAGTGTGTTCGTCCGAGCACTAATACACTGCCCAACAAGAACTCTCTTGCCTTTGTGGCTGTGTGTGATGAAGAGATGAGGTTGAGTGTTTTATTTGGATATACTGTATATATTTATTTTGTGGCCCCAACGAATCCCGAGCCCTGCTCAGGACTAAGGATGAGCTTGGTTTTTTTTTGTTTGGATATACCGTATTTATCAGCGTATAACACGCACAGGCTTACCATTGTCATCAATGCAGCCTTACCATTGCCATCAGTGCAGCCTGATCGATGCCCATCTGCAGACTCGAAGGAGACAGGAAGGGGGAGGGACAAACAGGAGAATTTCATGTTTACTCGTGGCCTCTTTAATACAAAGTCCCGCCTCCTATGATAAACGGAACACTTTCTATTACAGATGCCGCCGAGTAAACGGGAGATTCTCTTCATGTAATCAGACAGCACGTCCTGTCCCCTCCGAGGCAGCTCCGATAAAAACGGTATATATCTTTTGTGGCCCCCAGGGCACATGTGAGGCTGCAATGGCTATATATATATCCAAATCCCCAGGGGGGGCATATTAAATCACCAAGGGGACCGAACTTGGCCCCCGGGCCGGACTTTGGACATGCCTGGTCTATGTCATATATTAGTTTCACAATTTAAGTTGCATTAGTGAAATAAATAAACTTTTGCATGATATTCAATTTTTTTAGTTTCACCTGTATATAGTGGGATCTTCTTTAGTGCAGCTTTACATTTTTGCATATGTTTTTTGGTGTATATCTCACTGTCTAGTTGCAGCTTTTTGCTTATTATTAGCGCGGTATCCTGTTTTGCCCATTTTGTGTGATAGACCAACACAAAGTGGCACATAATGGTGAAGAAGAAGGAAAATGATAAATGGTTTTCATTTCTTTTTTCAGGAAGACTGGGAGGAAGATTAGCCAGGAATGGCTGGTGGCAGCCAGGTAGGCTAGCATTTTCTTCAAACGAGTGGAGCTGGAATCAATGGGCAAAAGGAAGCAGAAGGAGGAATGTTATGCTGTTCACGCACATTGCAGTACTTTGACAAGGGACTGAGGCCGCGTACACACGATGAGACATGTCCGCTCAAACACGTCCGACGGACTGTTTCCAGCGGACATGTCTCATCGGATTTTGGTCCGATGTCGTGTACACACCATCGGACGAAAATCCCCTCGGGCTGAGGACGCGGTGACGTGGCGGTGACATTGACGCGGCCACGTCACCACTCCAGGAAGTACAATACTTCCACGCATGCATCAAATCCATTTGACGCATGCGCGAAGATTTCCGTCCGCTGGTTAGTGTACTAACTAGCGGACATATCCGATGGACATGTCTCCGGCGGACAAATTTCAAAGCATGCTTTGAAATTTGTCCGCTGGGAAAACATGTACACTAGCCCGTACACACGATCGGAGATGTCTGCTGAAGCGGTCCGTTGGACCAGTTTCAGCAGATAAATTTGATCGTGTGTATGCGGCCTGAGAGTTCCTGCCTGTAATGGGCCTTTGCTGAGCTAGTAACATCCTGCTAGTTCCCACAGGAGTGAGCAGCAGGTATTGTGCACTGGAAACCAACTTTGTGCAGGAGGAAGGAAGAAAAATACTTTTTGTAAAAAGGGAGGAAGTTGTCCCCTTGTTCATAGTTCTGGACATTTTTCAAGTTGGCCATCCCATAATTCCCTACCCCATCCAAGTTATCAACCCCTAATAAAAACAACAAATCAATCTAAGGACTGTTTTCTGCTTAGGAATGTAAAAAGGAAATGCTATGTGAATGGCTTGTACAGCAGTGGGAACCCAGGACATTAGCGACTCCTAGGGGGTCAGTGCTACAATATATTTCAGACAGTTTTTATGTATAAATCTTTTGGTACTGGATGATAGTATTTGTTTGGGCACGGAAAACATCACAGAACTGTAATGCTGAAAAGTCTATGTGGCAGCAGGTAAAATGTTCAAGTGAAAAGAACATTGCCTTCCACCCCTACACCCAACTTTGATGTATATAGCAGGGTCCATGAGCAGTGTCAGTTCTTGGATGATTAACACCTCCCCCACCCTTGCCATTTTATTACACATTAACGCAGGCTCCCGAGCAGCAGGAAAAGATTCAGACAATTACAATCAAGTCAGGGCACACGCCTGCCCCGGCCGTGCGAACATGAGCAGGGTACTGATGAGACACTTATTTCATCCCCTCCTCCCTTTTCCTTTTCCCTTTTACACTATAACATATATTAAGTCAACAGAAAGGACTTTTATTTTATTTTTTCCTTATATTCAAATATAGTAACATTCCCATCAGGGGCTGGGATACCACTGAATACTTCTATGTACAATGAAGGGTGACAATAGACAGTAGGCGTGCTGTGTATGAATATCATATATCAAGAATGATAGCATTTGATCTGTATTGTCAGATATGCATGTTAACCAATAAAAGGAAATTATTTAAAAAGTGCACATTATATCAAAATATAGTGCTGGTGTAGAATGTTCAAACCCTGTCTTGTATCCTTGCAGCCTCTGAGCCTTGAACTCAAAAAGCAGCATTTAATCCAGAGATGAATTTCCTAGAATGCATTTATACAAGCAGCTGGCAAAATATCGGAAGCTTTTTTTAATTTTTATTTCACATGCAATCCCCAGCACAGCAGTACTCCGCCGTGGAAGGGGTGTGGCAGTACTGTAAGCCATTTGGGCTCTATACATTGTACAGTGCTACTTATACAACACAGAACATAGTGACACCCTTATTGGTGTATTGCTGCTCTTTCCTAGTCCAATCACAGGCCCTAAACTAGAGTGTATTACATGTCTGTGGTCTAGCCTGCGGAGAAATCTTAGTGGAGGATCTGGCTGTGCTATCTGGCAGGGCTCTCTGCTTCACAAGACTACAGAACAGAATTAGAAATCCTTTGGTAGGTGATACAATTCCCATATATGTAATTTTGTAACTGTGTATTTAACTACTAACTTGGAGTTCAGCTTTGAATTATTTTTCTACTTAAAGTGGAGGTCCACCCTAAAAAAAAAAAAAATAGCTAAGAAGGCTACAAAAAATGTGTAATTAAGTAAGTTAGTATTAGCTGCCTCCTGGGAAATGGGGAGCGTGTCTTCTGGGACCTTGTGTGTGTCCCAGGAGACATCCGCCCATTCACATAGTGCTGTGCGACTCGTGCATGCGCAGTAGGGAACCGGCAGTGCCGATCCTGACCTCCCTGGGGCCCTAAGCCATGTCACATTAAAGTTGAGAAGGGGGGGAGGCTGCCAAAAATGACATGTCACATTAAAGTGAGAAGCACTTCTTACCTCTTCTCCCATGCAGCCAGCGAGTTGAGAAGCAGGGTGAGGGGCTGAAAATTACTTCTCAATAAAAATCGCAGATCGCCGCCATTACTATTAAAAAAATAATAATAAAAAATAATAATAATTATGTCCCCTATTTTGTAGGCACTATAACTTTTGCGCAAACCAGTCGCTTATTGCGATTTGTTTTTACAAAAAATATGTAGAAGAATACGTATCGGCCTAGACTGAGAAAAACAGTTTAAAAAAAAAAAAATTGGGCTATTTATTATAGCAACAAGTAAAAAATATTGTTTTTTTTTTCAAAATTGACGCTTTTTTTTGTTTATAGCGCAAAAAATCAAAACAGCAGAGGTGATTAAATACCACCAAAAGAAAGCTTTATTTGAGGGGAAAAAAGGACGTCAATTTTGTTTGGGAGCCCAGTAAGAAAGTGGTTAAAACACATCTGTAATTATTGGTACTTGATGAGACTGAATCGATTTACAGAGTGAGGAGTAATAAAAAGGGAAAGAAAAAACAGAAGAAAAAAATATAATAAATAAATGATTACATTTTGTACATATATGCAATTGTGTACATGTCTGGATATACAGTAATGCCTTGGATTACAAGCATAATCCGTTCCAGAAAAATGCTTGTAATCCAAAGCACGCATATACCAAAGTGAGTTTCCCCATAGGAAAAAATAGAAACTCAGATAATCGGTTCCACAGCCACTGCTTGTCTATGGAGTACTGCATGTGCTCAGAGGTGCGGGGGCACCGGAGACACTCGGAAACACTCAGAAACACTCAGAGATGCTCGTAGACGCTCTGAGAGACTCAGGAACTGAGTATTTCTGAGTGTCCCTGAATGGTTTAGAGCAGGGGTGTCAAACTGGCGGCCCTCCAGCTGTTCCGAAACTACAAGTCCCATCATGCCTCTGCCTGTGGGAGTCATGCTTGTAACTGTTAGCCTTGCAATGCCTCATGGGACTTGTAGTTTTGCAACAGCTGGAGGGCCGCCTGTTTGACACCCCTGGTTTAGAGTGTCTCTGAGCATCACTGGTGCCCCCGCACCTCTGGCCAAATGCGGTACTGCACACCCTAGTGGTTTGAATCATGCGTGTCTTGCGAGACAACGCTCGCAAAGCGAGTCAGATTTTTTTTTTAATACAGCCCGTATTGTGAAACGCTCATAAACCGTGTTACTCGCAATCCGATGTTCCACTGTATATATGCTTGCAGGTATATACTGTATGTATACTAAGACACTGTGAGGTATTGGCTGTCAGGATTGTGGGCAGTGTGTATGTGCCATCTAGTTTTCTCATCTACACATGGTAAGAGGCTTTAAGATTTGTATCTGTTAAGCAGAAAACAAGCTTTTTTTGTTTTCTTATATCCTAATAAATTCTGGTCTGGGTGCTGTAGCCAGAGAGTTTGTATAGTTTTAAACAACAGCGGATCCAGGGGGGGGCAACAGGGCAATTGCCCCCCCCCCCGAGACAATCATGTCACATTGGCTTTTTTTTAAATCTTTTTTTTAACTGCTTTGCGGTGCCTGCAGCTGCTGCTGCCGAGTCTCTCACTCTCTCTCTCTCATCACCAGGGCCAGTAGACTGCCTGTCCTGAGGCTGCTTTGAGCAGTACTGACTGCAGCGCTTCCCCTCTCTCCTGTGTGTCACATATACTCCGGGCATCTCTGGCTGTGTGTGAGAGCTGGATCTGTGTTTGGCTGTGCTGCCTGTGCTACACCTGGTGGTGTGATAGTAGATGGAGATGGAACACTGATTGAATCAGTGTTTTGTCTATCACACAAGCCCATCTAGGGGGGACCTTGCTAGAGCACACTGCCCTGCCGAACACAGACCTACAGCTCCTGTTTGTTCCATGACACACGTCGGGAGAGGAGATACCTGCTGTGTGTGATCGAGGCAATGCCATGGTGAGTGCCATGCACAGTGTGGCTGCATTAATAGACACAAGTGGGACTGCATTTATAGACAAAAGTGGGGATGAATTAATAGACACAAGTGGGACTGCATTCATATACAAAAGTGGGACTGAATTTAAATACAAACATGGGACTGTATTTATATACAAAAGTGGGGCTGCATTAATATACAAAAGTGGGACTGTATTCATATATAAAAGTGGGACTGCATTTATATACAAAAGTGGGTCTGTATTCATATACAAAAATGGGACTGCATTTATATACAAAAGTGGGGCTGCATTCATATACAAAAGTGGGACTGAATATAAATATAAAAGTGGGACTGTATTTATATACAAAAGTGGGACTGTATTTATATACAAAAGTGGGACTGCATTTATATACAAACGTGGGGCTGCATTTATATACAAAAGTGGGACTGCATTTATTTACACAAGTGGGACTGCAATGATGTACAAATACATAAGAGGTCCATATAGTGAACTTGGTGTTGAGTTATTCACTTTAAGGTCAACACTGAGGACAAGGGGGCACTCTTTACGTCTGGAGGAAAAGAGATTTCACCTCCAAATACGGAAAGGTTTCTTCACAGTAAGAGCTGTGAAAATGTGGAACAGACTCCCTCCAGAGGTGGTTCTGGCCAGCTCAGTAGATTGCTTTAAGAGAGGCCTGGATTCTTTCCTAAATGCACATAATATAACTGAGTACTAAGTTTTGTAGGTAAAGTTGATCCGGGGTAAATCCGATTGCCTTTCGGGGGATCAGGAAGGAATTTTTTCCCCTCCGGTAGCAAATTGGATCATCGCTCTGCTGGGGTTTTTTGCCTTCCTCTGGATCAACTGTGGGTGTGGAGTTGGGTGTATGGGAGGATGTACTGTGTTTTACTTTGTTTTATTTTTATTTATTTTTTATGGTTGAACTGGATGGACTTGTGTCTTTTTTCAACCTGACTAACTATGTAACTATGTAACTATGTAACTATGTAACCTTGTAAAACAACCCATTCAGTTTACAATTTAAATGAAAGGCAAAACATTTGTGTATTTATACAGTATATATATATATATAATATACACACACACAGTTGAACCTCGGATTGCGAGCATAACCTGTTCCAGGAGAATGCTCGTAATCCAAAGTGCTCGCATATCAAAGCAAGTTTTCCCATTGAAGTCAATGGAAACTAAAATAATTATTTCCGCATTGGCTTGAATAGGATGCAATACCGAATGCGGGCAGAGGTGGGAGGCGCCAGAGAGCGCCGAATATGGCCAAAAAGGCCTGAGGACACTTCGGCTCGGCTTCTGCGCCCCCGTACCTTAGGCCAAATTTTGTACTGCAGGCCTATTTAGCTTGAATTCTGATTCACTTGTGAGTCAACACTCGCAAACAGAGTCAGAATTAAAAAAAAGTCAAAACGCTCTCAAACCAAGTTACTCTTAAACCAAGGTTTCACTGTATATATATTTATATATATATATATATATATATATATATATATATATATATATATATATATATATATATATACAGTGCAGAAAATAAGTATTTGAACACCCTGCTATTTTGCAAGTTCTCCCACTTGGAAATCATGGAGGGGTCTGAAATTGTCATCGTAGGTGCATGTCCACTGTGAGAGACATAATCAAAAAAAAATTCCAGAAATCACAATTTATGATTTTTTTTAACTATTTATTTGTATGATACAGCTGCAAATAAGTATTTGAACACCTGAGAAAATCAATGTTAATATTTGGTACAGTCGCCTTTGTTTGCAATTACAGAGGTCAAACGATTCCTGTAGTTTTTCACCAGGTTTGCACACACTGGAGGAGGGATTTTGGCCCACTCCTCCACACAGATCTTCTCTAGATCAGTCAGGTTTCTGGGCTGTCGCTGAGAAACACGGAGTTTGAGCTCCCTCCAAAGATTCTCTATTGGGTTTAGGTCTGGAGACTGGCTAGGCCACGCCAGAACCTTGATATGCTTCTTACAGAGCCACTCCTTGGTTATCCTGGCTGTGTGCTTCGGGTCATTGTCATGTTGGAAGACCCAGCCTCGACCCATCTTCAAAGCTCTAACTGAGGGAAGGAGGTTGTTGCCCAAAATCTCGCAATACATGGCCCCGGTCATCCTCTCCTTAATACAGTGCAGTCGCCCTGTCCCATGTGCAGAAAAACACCCCCAAAGCATGATGCTACCACCCCCATGCTTCACAGTAGGGATGGTGTTCTTGGGATGGTACTCATCATTCTTCTTCCTCCAAACACGGTTAGTGGAATTATGACCAAAAAGTTCTATTTTGGTCTCATCTGACCACATGACTTTCTCCCATGACTCCTCTGGATCATCCAAATGGTCATTGGCAAACTTAAGACGGGCCTTGACATGTGCTGGTTTAAGCAGGGGAACCTTCCGTGCCATGCATGATTTCAAACCATGACGTCTTAGTGTATTACCAACAGTAACCTTGGAAACGGTGGTCCCAGCTCTTTTCCGGTCATTGACCAGCTCCTCCCGTGTAGTCCTGGGCTGATTTCTCACCTTTCTTAGGATCATTGAGACCCCACGAGGTGAGATTTTGCATGGAGCCCCAGTCCGAGGGAGATTGACAGTCATGTTTAGCTTCTTCCATTTTCTAATGATTGCTCCAACAGTGGACCTTTTTTCACCAAGCTGCTTGGCAATTTCCCCGTAGCCCTTTCCAGCCTTGTGGAGGTGTACAATTTTGTCTCTAGTGTCTTTGGACAGCTCTTTGGTCTTGGCCATGTTAGTAGTTGGATTCTTACTGATTGTATGGGGTGGACAGGTGTCTTTATGCAGCTAATGACCTCAAACAGGTGCATCTAATTTAGGATAATAAATGGAGTGGAGGTGGACATTTTAAAGGCAGACTAACAGGTCTTTGAGGGTCAGAATTCTAGCTGATAGACAGGTGTTCAAATACTTCTTTGCAGCTGTATCATACAAATAAATAGTTAAAAATTCATAAATTGTGATTTCTGGATTTTTTTTTTTTTGATTATGTCTCTCACAGTGGACATGCACCTACGATGACAATTTCAGACCCCTCCATAATTTCCAAGTGGGAGAACTTGCAAAATAGCAGGGTGTTTAAATACTTATTTTCTGCACTGTATATACCGTATTTATCGGGGTATTGCGCACTCCGGCGTATAGCGCACACCCCTAAAGTAGCCCCGAAATTCCTGTAAGAAAACATTTTATAACATTTTATTACTTACAGTTTTGGTGTCTTGCCCCAAGTCCACCCTATTTTGAAGCCTATTAGAGAGTGCTTCAAAAAAACACCCACCCCGCATTGGATTTCATTCCCCCAATCTTCCTAAAAGGAGCCAGACTCATAGATAGGGGGAGGCGGCGAACGGACAGGGGAGGTGGTGCCGTGCGCCCTTAATAGACGAGCCGCCACTGGTGTCAGGTGATCCGTCACACTGAATATCTAAAAAAATTACTTTTTCAAATCTTTTTACCTCTTTGTTAACTTTTATTGTAAACATTATCAGGGTGTTTATTAAAATAGGGTACCAAATAAAAGTCTGTGTGCTGAGTGGCACATTCACAAATTAAAGCATAGTAAACAAAGTTTACCATGCTTCAGTTAAAAAATCTTACTGTAAAAGGCGCCAACCTTATTTAACTCTGTGCATATATATGACAGCTGCCCATGTGAGCCACACTAAATGAATCAAAAAATGTCAGGCGCTATTCTAGTGTGCAATAATATGTGTAAATTATACCATGTGCTTAATACCGTGTGACGTCACTGGTTATCCACGGCAACAGACAGCAACCTGACTTGGGTTGCTGTCTGTTGCTGTGGATAACAAGTGACATCACATCCAGTTCTTGATGGAAGGCACGTCGGGCTCCGGTAGGTAACGGTGTGGCGAACAGTTCTCTGTAGTGGTAGTGGAATTTGGTTTGCCAGTGGCACTGTGCAGGAGGAGGATTAGTGTTACAATAGTGAATATTCATACAGCTCACCAGGTGTGTTACAACAGAAAATGAATATTCACTATTGTAACACCAATCCTCCTTCTGGCCAATCAGGATGCGGGTTTTGACAGGGCAGGCAACCCTGAAGGAAACCTAGGAGGAGGGGAGGAGTCGCAAAGTCTGAGGCCTCGTACACACGACCGAGAATCTCGTCAGGAAAAACCCGTCGTTTTCCCTGATGAGATTCTTGGCAAGAAATTCTTGCTGCCCGAGTGTACTGACTTTTATTTCAAAAGAACCGCGGTTCTATTGAAAGAAAAGAACGCAGTGACCTCATCGTGTCTGACGAGCGTGCACTTGTCACATTCGATGCCGTTGCCGCCATCTTGCTTCACCCTACCTATGTCGTGGAAGCTACCGCACATGCATCAAAGTAATTTTAAACATGCAGGGGTTTCCACGGCGACAGGTAAGTATACACACTCTCCGGTTTCTCGTCTGGAAACAGGCAAACGAGAATCTCAATGAGAAAAAAAGAGAGCAGGTTCTCTTTTTTTCTCGTCGAGATTCTGGCCAGATTTCCAGACGAGAAACCTGAATGCCTCGTACACACGAACGGGAATCTCGGCAAGAAGCCGGAAGGCTTTGTCTTCGGAAAATCTGATCATGTGTATGAGGCTTTACTGACAGTGCAGTCACTGTTTGAGTACTTTATGGAAAGCTTTTTAGACTTCTACTTATCCAGTGGAAAAACTTTGTCTCGGCATGAGCACCATGCTACAAAATTAAATTTTTTAAATTGCAGTCAGGACGGGCTAAACTGAGATGTTATGGTTTCTACAATGAGGCCATTCATCTTCAAAAAGCCAGACACCTTAAATTCTTACTTTGGAGGCTATCTCAGGGCTAAATTCCAATAGACACAAATATATGGAGCCTTATTCAGATTCAAATATCTTTTAATATTTTTTACAAAAGATCAATTTATAAATTCGTATTCAATTTATATAACGTTTTCAACTTTGTAAAGCATCTCCAAAGAAACATCTGCTTTTGATATGCTTTCACTACACAACAAAATGACAAGCACACATTCACACTCCTGAAAAGCTGCTTGTAGGGTTTTATGTACCCTACAGAGAGCAGGTGTGAGAGCTCTTAGGGCTCAGGCAACTAAGCAGCCATCTAAACGTACCCTTAGGCCTCATGCACACTGGATGGTTTTTGACGTTTTTACAGCAGCTGTTTTGGCTGTAGACATTTTTTTCTGCAGGCATTAACCACTTGCTTACTGGGCACATATACCCCCTTCCTGCCCTGGCGAAATTTCAGCTTCCGTACTGCGTCGCTTTAAATTAAAATTGCGCGATTGTGCGAAGTGGCTCTCAAACAAAATTGACGTCCTTTTTTTCCCACAAATAGAGCTTTCTTTTGGTGGTATTTGATCCCCTTTGCGGTTTTTATTTTTTGCGCTATAAACAAAAAAAGAGCGACAATTTTGAAAAAAACACAATGGGCCAGATTCACAAAGCACTTACGCTTGAGTATCAGGAGCTGCGTCTGCGCAATTGGAAATATTCGCCTTCGTATCTATGCACCGTATCCACAAAACGATATGCGGCAGAAATCTATTTTTTTTACAAACTGCGTAATTTCGATAGACCGGCGCATCGTGCGTGCAAAAAATGCGCTAGACACACCATTGATTTGCTTGGCAAATATGCAAATGAGGGAGTTATGGCGATCCACAAAAGTAAGTTTGTGCAGCGCAGGCTACGCGCTGTGCGCATTCAGCTGCACGTCCTGTCTAAAATTAGGCAATATAAAAGCTTGCTTAAAATTAGACAATCCGTCTACATGTCAGCTAAAGCAACACTGTTAGGGACGAGCTGAGCAGTCACACTTGCAGGACAACAATCTGTATGCCAACATGCCAGGAGCATCCTTGCTCATAGCTATACTACTGACTTTAGATGAGCGCAGAAGGAGGAGGGCACGGAGGAGGGCACGGAGGAGGGAACGGGAGAGGATATACCACACACGCATAGACTTCTTTGGCATGAGTGATTCTGAGGTGTCTCGCATCCTCAGATTCACCCCTCATGCCATCATGGAATTAACCACAACCCTGCAGGAGGACATCACCAGCCCAACACATGACACCACCCATGACACCCATGACAGCTACATATATGTACAATAATAGCCCCATCCCAATGGAATTCGAACAGAACATGTATGGGGACAGCTGGCTGGTTGGTGAGTGACATGGGTGGCAAGCATGACTGCCCCCCCCCCATGATGCAGAAATCACAAGGGGCACATGCACTACTAACATCCTCCTGTCTTTTCCCTTCAAGGTGACTCTGCATATGCACTGGGACCCCATCTCATGACTCCTATCCAAAACCCCCCATGGTACCCTGTTTTATTCCCCAAACTTTGTATGTCAGATCATCGGAGCATGTTGCATGCTGCACAACTTCGCAGTGAGAAAAAGCCTGGAGATTGACATAAGTGATGACCTGACCCCCGAACCAGAAAATCCCCCCCTAACCGAGGCTACCCTCTGAGGGAAGAGTAGCCAGGAGACAGCTCACATTAGGCATCCTTGCACGTTAAACACACACATTAATCATGGCACAATGAGAATGCATGCATGCACACCACTGTGGTCCCTAGATCACACACACCACATCCTCATCACATTGGATTAGCACAAGCCCACCATGCAGGACTTGTGAGCAGCAACGCCACGCCACGGCTCCAATTATGTCACTGTACATTCATACACCATTCACACGGACCTGGGGATCACTTCTCCACCACAAATGAGGGTGACACCCAGGGCCGGACTTACCATTGGGCTTGACTGGGCTCAAGCCCATGGGCCCCACCCAATAGGGGGCCCCTCTAAAAAAAAAAAAAAAAAAACAATTTTTTTTTGTATTTTTTTTAGGGGTCTTGAGGTCCCCAGGGCCCTGGACAGCAACCTCTACTTTTTTTTTATCTATTTTTTTATTTAAAAAAATATGTTTTTTTTATATATTTATATATATAATTATTATTATTGTTATTTTTATTAAAGGGCTCAGAGGTCCCCAGGGCCCCATGTGGCAACCCCCCTCTTTTTTATTTATTTTTTATTTTTTATTTTTGTTATATATATATATATATATTTTTTAAGGCCCAGAGGACCCCAGGGCCCCGGATGGCAACCTCCCTTTTTTATGTATTTTTTATAAATGTTTTTTTTTAGGGGTCTGGAGGTCCCCAGGGGCCCGGAGGCCCCCAGGGCCCCGGACAGCAACCCCCACTTTTTTTGTTTATTTTTTTATAAAAAAATATGTTTTTTTATATATTTATATATATAATTATTATTATTATTATTAAAGGACTCAGAGGTCCCCAGGGCCCCATGTGGCAACCCCCCCTTTTTTTGTCTGTGGCCCTGGCAGTCGTCACAGGTAATCCCCCCCCCGCTCAACAACTTCATGACGAACTGAAGCGGTGTGGGGATGTCTGCTGAAGGGAAGAGAGCCGACACATTCAACAACTTTAATGCCCCCCCGCTCAACAACTTTAATGCGCACCCCCCCCCCCCCGCTCAACAACTATGATCCCCCCATCGCTCTAGGGGGCCCCTTCAACACTCAAGCCCAGGGGCCCCCACCACCCTAAGTCCTGCCCTGGTGACTCCCCTTTTCCGGCAGGAATGTCACCCCCACATTCCAAAATCATTCACAAACAGAATATTTTTTTTTTTAAATGCCCAGAAAAAAAAAATGACCAGCAAAAATATAAAAAAATAAAAAAACACAGCAAAGAAAACACAGAAAATACAAAAATCACTCAAAGACATGTCACAACCCAACAAACGCTAAGAAACAACAGAACAAAAGCACCTTGCTGTATAGGAAGGGATACAAATGGATGTACTATTGCAAATGAAGGGCGTTTGTCTCTGTCTATTTAAGCTCTCTGCGTAGCTCACTAAGTTGACCAGTCCTAGTTCCAATTTCACTGATTGCGCCGTGCCCAGTTGTGAGCATGCGCAGAGAGGTGCTGACCATGGTCTGCTTCATGTGCGCATTCGCAATCTGGCCGGCCCTTCATTTGCATGGGGTCACGGCTCATTTAAATTGAACACGCCCACGTCCTTCCCAATTTGAATTAACACCGCCTTACACCTCGGAAATTACGTTACACCAGCGCAAATTTCTGTGCAAATACTACGAGGATACGGTAGTTGCGCCTCTACATTGCGCCAGTCTAACGTAAAGGAGGTGCGCTACTCCGGTCAATATATGCGCCAATGTACGTGAATCTGGCCCAATATTTTTAACTTTTTGCTATAATAAATATCCCATTAACCACCGCTTATCCCACTCCTCACCCCCTTACATGCCACATTTGGCATGTAATTTTTTTTGGGGGGGAGTGGGGGTTTCAGGAGGAGTGGGACTTCCTGTCCCATTTCCTCCTTCCGCCGAGGGGCTGTTAAGGCAATTAAGCTTAATCGCCTTATTGCAGCCCCTCCCTGTAGGCGATGGCCTAGGACACTGACAGGTCCTAGGCGATCGCCTGTCCAATGGGACGGCGCAGCGCCTGGCCACGCTGTGCGCGCATGCGCAGTGCCCGCTCGAGCATGCGCAGTGGGTGCCCGGCCGTGAAGCCGAAAGCTGTCACGGCCGGGTGCCCACAGTAGCAATGAGGATGCCGGCCGGGGAGGGGGGGACCGATCGTGCGACGTGCCTCCCAAACAAAATTGGCATCCTTTTTTCCCCACAAATAGAGCTTTCTTTTGGTGGTTTTTGATCACCTCTGCCATTTTTATTTTTTGCACTATAAATAAAAATACAGCGACAATTTTGAAAAAAATGCAATATTTTTTCCTTTTTGCTATAATAAATATCCCCCAAAAATATATATAAAAAAATTGTTTTCCTCAGTTTAGGCCGATACATATTCTTCTACCTATTTTTGGTAAACAAAAATCGCAATAAGCGTTTATCGGTTGGTTTGCGTAAAATTTATAGCATCTACAAAATAGGGGATAGTTTTATTGCATTTTTATAAAAAAAAAATGTTTACTACTAAATCAGCCATTTTTTTCGTGACTGCGACATTATGGCGGACACTTCGGACAATTTTGACACATTTTTGGGACAATTGTCATTTTCACAGCAAAAAATGCATTTCAATCGCATTGTTTACTGTGGAAATGACAGTTGCAGTTTGGGAGTTAACCACAGGGGGCACTGAAGGGGTTATGTGTTCCCTAATGTGTCTTTACAACTGTAGGGGTTGTGGCTGTAGGTGTGACATCATCGATCGTGTCCCCCCTATAAAAGGGATGACGCGATCAATGCTGCCGCCACAGTGAAGAACGGGGAAGCCGTGTTTACACACGGCTCTCCCCGTTCTTCAGCTCCGGGAAGCGATCGCCGCACTCCAGCGGCGGTCAGGTCCGCAAATCCCACGGTCCCAGTCCCGGAGCTTTGGACCGGGTCACGGGCGCGCGCCGTGACCCACGGCTGGGTACTAGCTCAGGACGAATCTGTACGTGCATGTGCCCAGCCGTGCCATTCTGCCGACGTAAATGTGCAGGAGGCGGTCCTTAAGTGGTTAAAAAAAAAACTCAGTTTAGGCCGATATGTATTCTACATATTTTTGGTAAAAAAAAAAAATTGCAATAAGCGTATAGTGATTGGTTTGCGCAAAAGTTATAGCGGCTACAAAATAGGGGACAGAATTCATTTTTTTTTTACTAGTAATACATCGATCTGCAATTTTTGTCAGGACTGCGACATTATGGTGGACCCATCGGACACTTTTGTCACATTTTTAGGACATTCACATTTATACAGCGAACAGTGCTATAAATATGCACTGATTACTGTATAAATGTGACTGGCAGGGAAGGGGTTAACACTAGGGGGCGAGGAAGGAGTTAAGTGTGTACCCTGGGAGTGATTCTTACTGAGGGGGGAGGGGACTGACTAGGGGAGGTGACGGATGCTGTCTCCCTATGTACAAGGAGACACATCATCAGTCTCCTCTCCGACACAGAGCTCCACATCCCTGCTCTGTCACCGCTGATCGCGGGTACCTGGCGGACACCGCGGCTGGTAGGCACACGCATGGTGCATCACGGTGATGTGCCAGGTGCACGTGCAACCCCCCAGTGGCCGGAGAACACGAGGCCGTAAAAAGACGGCCTCCCAGATTTATAGAGCCACCTTGAGGCCGTCTTTTTACTATGGCCCGGGTTTAAAGTAGTTAAACTCTCCATCATGTTATCATATGTGTCCATGCACATAATAGGCTGTTATGTGTTTTTGAGCAGTAAAAAACAAAACTAGTGGGTTCCGAGAGATGTTTTTCAGCTGTAAAAACACTCTAACGCTGATAAACATTGATAAACGCTGAAAAATGCTCAAAAACTTCACTCACCAGCGATTCTTTAACGGTTTTGATCCATTGATCATTTTTTTTTTCTTTAAAGGTAAACTTATCCTTTAAATTGATTGTATTTACAAAATAAAGCCAAACTCCAGCTAACACTTTTTTCAGCAGCTGTGGCAACATTTTGTTTTCCTTTTGAGATAAAGGTTTTACTTCAATGAATAAAGGCTGACCATTATAAATACCCCTGTCAGTGTTAAATGGTTTGTCTCAACCATCTAACTGACTCTTTTGCTGGATAGCTTAGTCTGTTAACCACTTCAACCCCGGAAAATTTTCCCCCTTAATAACTGACAATTGCGCGGTCGTGCAACACTGAACCCAAACTAAATTGACGTCTTTTTTTTCCCACAAATAGATCTTTCTTTTGGTAGTTTTTGATCACCTCTGCGGTTTCTATTTTTTGCACCATAAACAGGAAAAGAGCGTCAATTTTGCTATAATAAATATCCCCAAAATAAATATAATTTTTTTTATTTCTTCATGAGTTTAGGCTGACATATATTCTTCTACATATTTTTGGTAAATCGCAACAAGCATATATTGATTGGTAGAAGTTATAGCGTCTACAAAATAGGGAATAGATTTGTGGCATTTTTATTATTATTTTTTCTATTAATGGCGATGATCTGCGATTTTTAGCGGGACTGCAACATTGCGGCGGACAGATCAGACACTTTTGACACATTTTTAGGACCATTAACAGTTTTACAGCAAGCACTGCTATAAAAAAGCACTGATTACTGTGTTAATGTCACTGGTAGGAAAAGGGTTAACACTAGGGGGCGATCAAGGGATTAAATGTCTTCCTTCATGTGTGTTTCTAAAGCCTCGTACACACAATCGGATTTCCATTGGATAAAGCCATGGGATTGTGTTCGAAGGGTGTTGGCCGTGTAAACGGCAAAGAATTGTCATCCAACAAAAATAAACTACTGTGTGTTTTTTCTGCTCGTTAGCACCACCCTTTGGGCGACTTCTGCTAATGTTGTCTTATGGTTAGCATTGCTTCTGAGCATGCCTGTTTGTACTTTGGATTTTTTCCAACGGACTTGTGTACACACGATCGGAAAATCCAACAAGACACATTTGTTGTCAGAAAATTTTAAAGCGTGCTATCCCACATTTGTTGTAGCAAATTCCCACAACAATTGTCCGATGGAGCATACAAATGACGGTTTATCCGACAACATCCTGCCATCACACTTTTCTCGTCGGAAAATCCGATCATGTGTATGAGGCTTTACTGTGGGGGGAGGGGACTGATTATAGGAGGAGACAGATCTCTGTTCCTAATTACTAGGAACAGACAGACTGTCTCTCTCCTGTCAGAATGGGGATGCGTGTATGTTTACACACACACACATCCCCATTCTGGCTCTCGTGCCCGTGATCGCGCATGGCTGGAGAACATGTACCCCCGCTGTGCAGAGAACGCGTACCTGCTATTGCCCAAGACCAGGCCACTTTTTGCGTTTCGGCACTGCGTCGCTTTAACTGAAAATTGCGTGGTCGTGCAACGTGGCTCCCAAACAAAATTGACGTCCTTTTATTCCCACAACAAGAGCTTCCTTTTGGCTGTATTTGATCACCTCTGCCGTTTTTATTTTTTGCACTATAAACAAAAATAGAGCGACAATTTTGAAAAAATTCAATATTTGTAACTTTTTACTATAATAAATATCCCCCAAAATTATATAAAAAAAAAAAATTTTTTCCCCTCAGTTTAGGCCGATACGTATCCTACATATTTTTTGTAAAAAAAAAAAAATCGCAATAAGCGTTTATTGATCGGTTTGCACACATATATATATAGCATCTACAAAATAGGGGATAGTTTTATGGAATTTTTATTAATTTTTTTTACTAGTAATGGCGGCGATCATCGATTTTTATCGTGACTGTGACATTATGACGAATTACTGTGAAAATTACACTGGCAGTGAAGGGGTTTACCACTAGGTGGCGCTGTAGGGGTTAAGTGTGCCCTAGTGAGTGCTTCTGACTGTAGAGGGGATGGGCTGTGTGTGACAGGACAGTGATCACCGCTTCCGATTACAGGCAGCTGTGGTCACTGTCCTGTGACTAGGAAGACTGGGGAAATGCTTGTTTAGTGAGTGAGAAACTTATATATCGCAGCACATGCAAACTGAATCGCCTCAGGGCGCTTAGTATCCATTCCTTACTGTATTTTTGCCTTCAGAATAGATGGGTTTTGAGTTTATTCCTGAAGACCAGGTGAATTACCTCCATTCGAATGCAGGTTGGTAGTGCGTTCCACAGTCTAGGTCCTTGGACTGCAAATCTTCGTTCTCCTTTGGACTTGTATCTGGCCTTGGGTATCTGGAGTAGTTTTTGGTTGGTGGATCGAAGAACGCGATGGGGGTTGTGGCATTTAAATTTTTCGCATAAATATTGGGGGGCACTTCCTTAACCACACTTCTGCGTCAGACAAAGTGCCTTAAATGTAATTCGGTCTTTTACTGGCAACCAGTGAAGGGATCTCAGGGAGGGGGAGATTGATTACATAAGCATTTCCACCCCCTTTTTCCTCAACGTGACACGATCGTGGGTATGCCCGCGGTAGGAGTTACGAAGCTCACGTCCACAATGCTGCTTCTTAAAGAGGACGTATATAAACACATCCTTTTGCCTGCCCGTGCCATTCTGCCGACGTATATCTGCGTGCGGTGGTCGGCATGTGGTTAAAGGTGCAGACGTACACCTACGCCGATTTGCGGGAACGAGCCGACCTGCCGCAGTATAATGACTAGGGTTGTCCCGATACCACTTTTTTAGGACCGAGTACAAGTACCGATACTTTTTTTCATGTACTCGCCGATACCGATTATCAAAACTTTTTTTTTATGCAGTCATGTGTCCCCAAATGCAGCCTTGTCCCTAAATGCAGCCTTGTCCCTAAATTCAGCCAGGTCCCTAAATTCAGCCATGTCCCTAATGCAATTAAACAAGAGAAAAAATTGCGCAAATCTGACTGTTCACATTATTGTTGTTCTTTAAAAAGTTTGTTTATGTGATATATCATTTAGCACTAATGACACCATTTATTTATTTTATTTATATTGTATGCTATTTGTAGCGCGACTTCATTTTTTCTATATGTCCCTAATGCAGCCATGTCCCTAAATTCAGCCATGTCCCTAATTCAGCCATGTCCCTAAATTCAGCCATGTCCCTGATTCAGCCATGTCCCTGATGCAGCCATGTCCCTAATTCAGCCATGTCCCTAATGCAGCCATGTCCCTGATGCAGCCATGTCCCTAATGCGGCCTTGTGTCCCCGAGACAAAGCCAAGTCCCTCCCCTCCCCCCGCCGCTGCTGACATCTAGTTAATTTGCGCTTGGAGAACACAACAGCTTTCATTTGAATAGCTGTGTGTTCCCTGCTGCACCATGTATAGACTAGGCATGTGCAAAAGTGAAAAATTCGTTTCGTTTCGTTTCAATTCGTCATTTAATAAATTTCGTTAAGTTAGGTTCGTTACATGTGTTGAATTCGTTTTCGGAATTCGTTCGTTTTCGACCGAATTTCGAAAAATACAGTCGAAATCGAAAATATTTCGACCGTTTTTCGAATTCGTTCGTTTTCGACCGAATTTCGAAAAAAATCGGTCGAAATCGAAAATATTTCAACCAGATTAGAAAACAAATAGTCTCTTTTCTAATAGAATTTTTTCCGAATTAAATTCGAATTTTTTTTTTTTTTTTTTTTTTCGAATTCCGATCGAATTTAGTCCGCGGGTATTCGATTCGGAATTCGAAAAAAAAAATTAGATTTCGACTTTTTTTTTTTTTTTTTTTTTCGAAATTCGGTCGAAAATGAACGAATTCGGAAAACGGTCGAAATTTTTCGTTATTATAGCAATTCGGAAATTCGTATGCATCCGAATGTCCGAATAATGGAAAATTCGTCCGAATTTCGATTCGGAACGAAACGAAATGCACATGCCTAGTATAGACACTCCCTCTTGCCCGGGCACTTTGATAGGCAGATCACCCGTCCAATCCTGGGACGGGTTATCTGTCTATTAAAGTTTCTGGGCAAGAAGGAGTGTCTATACATGACGAGGCGCGGCGGGGAACACACAGCTATTCAAATGAAAGCTGTTGTGTTCCCCCAGTGCAAATTAACTAGATGTCGGCAGCTGCGGGGGAGGGGGGGACTTGGCTTTGTCTTAGGGGGACTAGGCGGCAGCAGCAGCAGCCCTCCTCTACTCCATACAAGGACTGCTCTGCTCCGCTCTCCGCCCCCTCTCCACCCGCACTCCACCCCCTCTCCACCAGCTCTCGGGGAGAAAAAAAAATATTACGTCAGGCATCGGGAGCATTTGCGCGAGTACAAGTACTCGCGCAAATGCTCAGTATCGGTATCGGGACAACCCTAATAATGACGGTCAGCAAGTGGTTAAAGGAAGTTGAAGAATAACAGATATACCGGATGGATCACCGGGTGAAGATAAAGGAACAAAACCTAAAAATAAAAAACTAATGTAGCAACTACATCTAAGAATTGGTAAGCTGCAATGTAATTAATTTTTATTTTTGGGTTTAACACTGCTTAAATTGTTGCTGACAATATTCAATGCTGATATTGGTGTGGATCTGGCTCCCCTTGCTGTCCGAAAAGCCAGTAACTGTGGGAAATGTTCTTAATATAAACACGCGGTGCATACCGTTACACACTGTGCCTGCATGAAGTGGTCTCTTGCAGCTTACAAGCCCGCCACTGTGGGCCCGAATTGGTTATGGATGCATTGACATAAGTGCTTATGTTTAGAACGTTGATGGGACTGTCAAGTTGTGTGGGGTGTCTTCTCAATGGGCTTTTCATATTCCGTTAAGCTCTGACGAATGGGGGAGGTTCAGCTTTCAGATGCTGATCATGTTTTCCTAGGGAGAGCACTGAAGACTCTTTTGAGAGAGACTGAGAATGCCGCTGGTGAGAAGAGTGTTGTTAGCAGAAGAGCAGTTTAGATAAATTCAAGATTTTTTCCTATTTTTTTTTTTCTGCTGATCACAAACATGCAGCTTTCCACCTGAAGCCCCAGCACCCTGCTGGGCTTTAATCCAGCCCAATTCACCCAGCCACACTGGAAGTGCTGTACTTCCACTCTCAATGCACTGATTGCCCTCGCTATGAATGCCACCACCTGCAAGAAAGGCTGTTTTTTTATTCCCTCGGCTCTTCTTGAGAAGGAAGTAAAAGATGATAATTTATGGCAAACAATAATTAATTGTTTACAAGATGACTTTTTTCCCCCCAACCCCATTTATACTCTATTCCAGCGTCCAGGTTTCAAGGACTAATGTGGAGAACTGCCTGAGTGTTTCAGAGTTAACCCCTGAAATGTTAGAGGGGTCATTTCACTGACATGTGTAAAATTCGTTGTAAACCCATTCACTAAAATCTCACATCATTTTTTACATATTATTGTCATTTCAAAAGTCAATTTTAATCTTCAAAATCTGCAATCTTCATTAGAAAACTACCTGGTGATTATGCCCTGAAGGTCTTTGTTCAGGCTTTTCCTGGTGCAGGATGACAATGCTCTGTCCAAAGAGGCTACAAAGGGGATGGAAATTAGCAGCACTAACATGCAAAAATAGATTTGAAACATGACAGCTGTATAGAATACCAATGCTAGCAAACAGAATGTCATCTAGTTAAGGTCTACATCTACTTTAAACTACATAATATATACAGTGCCTTGAAAAAGTATTCATACCCTTTGAAATTTTCCACAATTTGTCATGTTACAACCAAAAATGTAAATGTGTTTGATGTGATAGACCAACACAAAGTGGCAAATAATTCTCAAGTAGAAGGAGAATAATATATGTTTTTCAAAATTCTTTACAAATAAATATTTGAAATGTGTGGCATGCATTTGTTTTCAGTCCCCCTGAGTCAATACAATTACAGATGCAGGTCTTTTTGGGTATGTCTCTACCAGATTTGCATATCTAGAAAGTAACATTTTTGCACATTCTTTGCAAAATAGCTCAAGCTCTGTCTGTCAGATTGGATGGAGAGCATCTGTGAACAGCAATTTTCAAGTCTTGCCACAAATTCTCAATTGGATTTAGGTCCGGACTTTGACTCGGCCATTCTAACACATGAATATGCTTTAATCTAAACCATTAAATTGTAGCCCTGGCTGTATGTTTAGGGTCGTTGTCCTAGTGGAAGGTGAACCTTAACCCCAGTCTCAAGTCTTTCCAGACACTACAGGCATACACCACTTTTAAGTACACAATGGGGTTTATTTACTATTGCTGGAAAGTGCAAAATCAGGCTAATTTCTGCATAGAAACCAATGAGATTGGGGGTTTTATTATCAGGCCTAATTGAACCAGCTGGGGATAAAATCACATTGGTTTCTATGCAGACGTGAGCCTGATTTTAGACTCTCCAGCGATAGTAAATAAACCCCATTGTGTACTTAAAAGTGGGGTATGCCTGTAACAGGTTTTCTTCTATGATCGCCCTGCATTTGGCTCCATCCATATTCCCATCAGCTCTGTCCCTGCTGAATAACAGCATCCCCACAACTGATGCTGTCACCACCATGTTTCATATTGGGGATGGTGTGTTCAGAGTGATGCGCGGTGTTAGTTGTCCACCACACATAGCGTTTTGCTTTATTTGACCAGAGCACCTTCTTCTACCTGTTTGTTGTGTCCCCCCACATGGCTTCTCGCAAACTGCAAACGGGACTTCTTCTGGCTTTCTTATAACAATGGCTTTCTTCTTGCCACTCTTTCATAAAGACCAGATTTGTGGAGTGCACGACTAATAGTTGTCCCGTGGACAGATTCTCCCACTGTAGATCTCTGTGTCACAAACTACGGTGAATGAGAGTGAACCAAAACTGAAGATAAGGAAAGATTTCAATGCACTTCTCTATGCAATGTGATTTTTCAGTACTGGACCCCAGGCATCACTCTAATAAGATAAAAAGAGTTTGGGGGTTCACTACATCATCTCTCTCAAATATTGGAATGCGTTAAGCTACTAAGGGTGGAGGTATTACAACATACCTTCACCCTTAGTATCTCAAAGCATTCCTATATGTGAGAGAGATGATGTAGTGAACCCCCAAACTCTTTTTCTCTGATTAGAGTGAAGTCTAGGGTCCAGTACTGAAAAATCACATTGCATAGAAAAGTGCATTGAAATCTTTCCTTAACTGCAGTTGTGGTTCACTCTTGTTCACCGTAGTTTGTGACACAATAATAGAACCAATGTCAAGCACGTAGCATATGAAAGTACTGTATCCAAACAGCATATACAGTGCGGAAAATAAGTATTTGAACACCCTGCTATTTTGCAAGTTCTCCCACTTGGAAATCATGGAGGGGTCTGAAATTGTCATCGTAGGTGCATGTCCACTGTGAGAGACATAATCAAAAAAAAGAATTCCAGAAATCACAATTTATGAATTTTTTTAACTATTTATTTGTATGATACAGCTGCAAATAAGTATTTGAACACCTGTCTATCAGCTAGAATTCTGACCCTCAAAGACCTGTTAGGGTCCTTTCACAGGTCCGTTCCGTTCGTCCGTTTTTTGGACGTCCGGTAACGGACCTCAATGCTTCCCTATGGGAGCGGATCCATTAGCGGATGATGCATCCGCTAACGTCCGCTAGATCCGCATCCGTTTTTGCGGACGGAAGAATGCCCTATTTTTCTTCCGTCCGCCCAAACGGATCGGATGCAAACGGACAGACGGTCCGTTTCCATCCGACTCCCCATAGGGGAGAGCGGAGGAGAGACAGGGCGGTCCCTGCACAGTGTGCGGGGACCGCCCCGTCCGCCGACAGCTGAGCGGAGACCCCCCCGCTGAGCTGACGGACACACGGAGCGGACCAAAAAACGGTCCGCTCTGTGTAAAAGGACCCTTAGTCTGCCTTTAAAATGTCCACCTCCACTCCATTTATTATCCTAAATTAGATGCACCTGTTTGAGGTCATTAGCTGCATAAAGACACCTGTCCACCCCATACAATCAGTAAGAATCCAACTACTAACATGGCCAAGACCAAAGAGCTGTCCAAAGACACTAGAGACAAAGTTGTACACCTCCACAAGGCTGGAAAGGGCTACGGGGAAATTGCCAAGCAGCTTGGTGAAAAAAGGTCCACTGTTGGAGCAATCATTAGAAAATGGAAGAAGCTAAACATGACTGTCAATCTCCCTCGGACTGGGGCTCCATGCAAAATCTAACCTCGTGGGGTCTCAATGATCCTAAGAAAGGTGAGAAATCAGCCCAGGACTACACGGGAGGAGCTGGTCAATGACCTGAAAAGAGCTGGGACCACCGTTTCCAAGGTTACTGTTGGTAATACACTAAGACGTCATGGTTTGAAATCATGCATGGCACGGAAAGGTTCCCCTGCTTAAACCAGCACATGTCAAGGCCCGTCTTAAGTTTGCCAATGACCATTTGGATGATCCAGAGGCGTCATGGGAGAAAGTCATGTGGTCAGATGAGACCAAAATAGAACTTTTTGGTCATAATTCCACTAACCGTGTTTGGAGGAAGAAGAATGATGAGTACCATCCCAAGAACACCATCCCTACTGTGAAGCATGGGGGTGGTAGCATCATGCTTTGGGGGTGTTTTTCTGCACATGGGACAGGGCGACTGCACTGTATTAAGGTGAGGATGACCGGGGCCATGTATTGCGAGATTTTGGGCAACAACCTCCTTCCCTCAGTTAGAGCTTTGAAGATGGGTTGAGGCTGGGTCTTCCAACATGACAATGACCCGAAGCACACAGCCAGGATAACCAAGGAGTGGCTCTGTAAGAAGCATATCAAGGTTCTGGCGTGGCCTAGCCAGTCTCCAGACCTAAACCCAATAGAGAATCTTTGGAGGGAGCTCAAACTCTGTGTTTCTCAGCAACAGCCCAGAAACCTGACTGATCTAGAGAAGATCTGTGTGGAGGAGTGGGCCAAAATCCCTCCTCCAGTGTGTGCAAACCTGGTGAAAAACTACAAGAAACGTTTGACCTCTGTAATTGCAAACAAAGGCTACTGTACCAAATATTAACATTGATTTTCTCAGGTGTTCAAATACTTCTTTGCAGCTGTATCATACAAATAGTTAAAAAAATTCATAAATTGTCATTTCTGGAATTTTTTTTTTTGATTATGTCTCTCACAGTGGACATGCACCTACGATGACAATTTCAGACCCCTCCATGATTTCCAAGTGGGAGAACTTGCAAAATAGCAGGCTGTTCAAATACTTATTTTCCGCACTGTACTTGAGAGAGGCAACAGTAGCTTAATTGGTTTAAGAGTATATGTCCCTTTAAGATATACCACAGCTGTTACACAAAGGCACAATAAGTAATCCCAAGCAGCACAGTTGTATAAACTAGAGCCAGGTTCAAATACAGTACTGTGTAAGGCTATATGTGAACAGGGTAATTCTAGAGCAATAAATGTAACATGGCAATGGTACTTATCCATTTGCAGAGGATGAGAGTTCTTCAGTAAGCAGAGTATTGTAGCTGGAATGGGATTCTGTCATGGAGGTTCTCCTAGTGGAAGATATCTTAGGGTGTACCTAGCAACTGCAGTAAGACTGGCAGCGTGGATCCAGGTAAATGGATACTTAGAAGGAATCAGCTATAGGTTAGTGGTGGCATGGATCCGCATTGCAATGATATCCTGTTGAGGGGATTATGCCTGTAGTTTATTTGTAGCGTGGTTCAGCTACGACCGACAATAATAGAACACTGTGTACTCTGCACGGTGTTCTGTTTATAGGAGCTAGACATGTGTAGTCAATGGGGCATTGATTTCACTGGCACTTCCGCATTCCACGCTGGAACGCACGCGGTGCTGGGCGATGACGTCAGTGCGCGGTCACGGTATGCGTTCCAGCGTGGAACGCAATACGGCAACGAGAAGCGCCGTTTACACTCTGCAGCTCCTCCAGAGTTTCCATGGGCCTCTTGGCTGCTTCTCTGATGAATGCTCTCCTTGCCTGGCCTCTCAGTTTAGGTGGATGGCCATGTCTTGGTAGATTTTTAAAAACATCTATCATTTTCCCTCCACGTCACAATTATGTGCCACTTTGTGTTGGTCTATCACATAAAATCCCAATAAAATACATTTACGTTTTTGGTGGTAACATGGCAAAATGTGGAAAATTTCAAGGGGTATGAATACTTTTTCAAAGCACTGTATTATACGCAGTAACATAGATAGAAAGCTCTAAGGCCCCATACACACGATCGGACATATCCGATGAAAACGGTCCGCGGACCATTTCCATCGGATATGTCCGATCGGGAGTTTGATCCGATGGCGTGTACACACCATCGGATCAAATTCCCCGCCGCCGGACGGCGCGGTGACGCGGCGGTGACGTTGACGCCGCCGCGTCACCGCCACGTCACCGCACCAGGAAGTAAAACACTTCCGCGCATGCGTCGAATCCATTCGGCAGCGGCGCGGCGGCGGTGCGGGACGACATGTCTGCTGGTAAGTGTACTAACCAGCAGACATGTCGGGCGGACAGATCCCCACCGGATAGATTTCAAAGCTTGCTTTGAAATCTGTCGGGTGGACAAATCTGTCCGCTAGCCCATACACACGAGCGGAGATGTCTGCTGAAACGGTCCATCGGACCGTTTTCAGCGGACATATCCCCTCGTGTGTACGCGGCCTAAGGCCCCATACACACGAGCAGACAGATTTGTTCAAATCGGTCGGACAGACCGATTTGAACAAATCTGTCTGCTGGGGACGTATTGGTTTGATCGTGTACACACGATCAAATCAAAATCCCCGCCGGCAGACGGCGCGCTGATGTGGCGGTGACGTTGACGCCGCCACGTCACCGCACCAGGAAGTAAAACACTTCCGCGCATGCGTCGAAACCATTCGACGCGTGTGCGAGAAGACATGTCTGCTGGTTAGCGTACTAACCAGCAGACATGTCGGGCGGACGGGTTCCCAGCCGACAGATTTGAAAGCATGCTTTCAAATCTGTCGGCTGGCCAAATCCGTCGGCTCGCCCGTACACACGATCAAATCTGTCTGCTGGGACGGTCTGGCAGACCGCTTCCAGCAGACAGATTTGATCGTGTGTATGCGGCCTAACTGTAACACAATATTTTTGAAGGTGTGCCTAGGCACATAGGTAAGTCCAAAGGTGATATTTTGACTATAGGTGGAGGCTGGTGAGCTGAGATAGTCAGATGACATGAGAAAAACACAAATCCTTCGAATTACATGCTTGGGGGATGCCTTAAAGCAGTGTGGGATGTTATGGAACAGCATCAACACCATATTCTGGCGAGACCATAATTTGGATGCATGATTGAATTTTTAACTTATACATTTAGCTTTGCTTTTTAGTTGCTTTTGGCTGCAACAATACACCACAGTATTAGATACCCAGCCGCCAGGAGTGTTTTTACGGGCTAGTAATGAGGAAGAGGGAGGCTGGGGTGCTTAAATTAGGTAGGACAGTTGGAGTGCTAATGGTGAAGAGGAGGGCTGTGGTGCTAGGGTTGCGTAGGAGTGTTGGGTGCACTGCAGGCCATATTGATTAAACATCAAACAGCAACTAGAGTTTCCCATCATATTGTAGCATCCTCCTTCACATCACAGTTCCCCCTTTACATTAATGGCATCAGTCCCTTTTGCATCATAGTCCCCCCTTTACACTACAGTGACCCCTTTTACATCCCAGCCCCCCTTTACACCACAGTGCCCCTTTTACACTGCAGTCCCCCCTTTACACTACAGTGCCCCCTTTTACAGCCCAGCCCCCTTAACACCACAGCACCCCCTTTTACATTGCAGTTTCCCCCACTTTACACCACAGCATGTTCATTATCTTTGCAGAATACAACACTTTATTTCACAGTGCCCCACTTTACATCACAGCCCAGGCTTCACATCACAGCCCTGCTTTACTTCACAACCCTCTTTTACAATTCAGCCTCCCCTTTACAATTCAGCCTCCCCTTTACAATTCAGACTCCCCTTTACATTACAGTCCCCCTTTTTTACATCACAGCACCGCACTTTACATCGCAGCTCCCCATAGCATCACAGCTCTCCTTTGCATCAAAGTCCCCACCTTTATATTAAAGCTTCCCCTTACATCACAGACCTCCTTTACATCACCACTCACCTTTACATAACAACACACCTCTTTATATCACAGGCCCCCTGTACTTCAGTGCTTTCAGCCCGCCTTCACATCCCAGTCCCCCTCTTTACATCCCAGGCCCATACCTTACATTTTATTCCCTACATCCCTGTCCACTACATTATATTTACCTCTTCTGATCACAGCCATTCAACAACCTTTGCAATCTTACCTTTTACAGCAGGCAGAGGGCAGAAGGAGCGGCATGTCTGCACAGAGGGCAGGAGCTGCATAACTTTTCATTCTCAACAGGTAGATGATTTGTTGCTAGGATTGCCCCATATCCTAGCAACAAATCTCTGGCTTGTTAACTTGAAAAGTTATGCAGCTCCTGCCCTCTGTCCAGACATGCCACTCTTTCTGCCCTCTGCCTGCTGTATAAGGATGAAAGCTGTGGCCCAGGTTGGGGAATAAGGACATGACCCAGGGGGGACACCCAGGCTGAGAAGTGGTGCAGCACAGTTGCAAACCTAATTTGACAGGAATGTTGCATGGCCCCCGGAGCATGCCCATGGTCCCTATTGCAACCCGTGCAACCCCTCTAGCTCACCTAATGCGTACTTATCCAAAGTTTTTGCACATAGTGGTCTAAAAGAGGATTTTTCGGTGTACAGATCTGTGCATACATGCAGGTCACAAGAAAATGTACCCCAGCACTACAATTCAAAGAACTCAAGCATAGTTTGTTAACCACTTTAATACCGCTGTATGTATATATTCAGCATCATATTGAGGTGGTTATACTGGGATCATGGTTGAGACTACAACTATGATCCTGGTATAAAAAAAATTCAGCAGCCATTTCCCTACAAAGTAAAAGTTATCCTGGTAGCTATACAGCCCCTCAATCACTTTTACCACCGCCACTCTCGGGTTCTTCAGATCCACCAAAGAGCCTGAGACTGATCATTCCAGCAGCATTGGCTTTCCTGTACACAGTGAGATTAACTGACATTTTTCTCATTTATGTGACATCAGAAACCGGAAACAATGAGGATTTTGTCATTTCCTGTTTCTATTTGTGTGTTTACTGGCTTGTACAGCGTCTGAACAAACTCATTTCAGTTTGATCAGATGCTTTGGAAGCCAGGGGTTAGATGTGGGGTCTAAAAGACCCCACATCTCTCCATAAAGAGAACCTGTCATGGCCCCTGCTAGCAGAAGGGGTGCTGTTTTTCTTTTGTGATAGTAATAAAGTTGATAACAAAAATTAAATAAGGTACAATGGAAAAAAATGTAAATAAAATGTAAATAAACAATAAAAAAAAAAAAATTAAAGCACCCCTACTACTGAAGTCCCAATTTAGCAGAAACGTTACACCAACATTTTGAGAGCATGGTGGGCCTCTCTTTCAAAATGACAGATATTTCTGTTGGTCACCTAGAAAAAGACAGCCAACATGATCTTGATTTTTTTTGCTGATATCAGGCTTCAGTAAATCATTCGTAAGATGATTCTCTCTTCATTTCTGGATTTTGCAGGGTATCTCCATAAAATCATGCACCCACCTTTCACAAGGGTTACTTACCTATGCCCCTGGTTTGATGTATTGCGGTATGGTTTGATGTATTGTAAATCACCCTACCACATACCATCCTAAGGTAAACAATGTGCCTCTCTGCTAATGTATGTTGCCCAGGAATATTAATTGTTTTTGTTTTGTTTTGTTTTTTAAAGAAAAGACCAGTTTCTAAAGGCCTTTGCCTAAAAAAAGTGTGATACTCCTGGCCTTTAAAAAAATTGTAGCAAGCATCTATTAAGAAATAAAATTGTAGCAAGCATCGATTAAGAAATATGTCCACTGAAAAATGCATATAGCCTGCTTTGACTCCAGTGCATGTAGACAGATACAGGTGAAATTTTTTTTGCGACAATAAAATATTATAAATATACCCTGGAAAAAACACATGCAGCCTGTTTAGATTGTAGTGCACATGCAAAGGCTATGAAGAAGCTACAGACACATATGAGCAACATTAAGATGTAAAAATCTTTCCCTCCTCCACTTATTTCTCTAGAATACACATTATTTTACTACCAAAGGACACTCAGTAAGGGTTTACATCTACTTTAAGAGACCAGTGCCTGCAATCCTATACTAATCAGTGCCTATGCACTTTATCAGCAGGACTTCCTATGTTCTCCCTATAACAACTAAGCACTTTGTCAAAAAGGCTGCTGAAAACTTAATCATGTATAATGATGGGGCTGGCTTATCCAATTGCCCCCTTCTAAGCCACTGACCAAAGTTCAAAGGCCAAGAAGCATATTATTTGTAGTTATTTGCAAAATTGTGCATTCATTCTCAATGTCTATGAACTGCAAACAGGTTGAGTTTGCCTGGAACCCATGTTTCATTTGAACCTGAACCTTAGGTGTCTTAGGTGTCTGTGTTATTTGTCTCCCCACCAGGTGCCAAATGCTGAAATATCCATTTTAAGTATACGGGTAAACTGGTCATATACAGTACTGTGCCAGTGTGTTATGAAGGTGTAAAGAGATGCTGTAAAGTAAGAAAGCTTTAGAAAATATATGTTTAATTGTTCATATTTATCAGTTTACACAATGCAAAGTGAATGAACAGAAGACTAACCTTTGGCTTTAAACCAGCATTAATTCTTCTAGCTACATTTGCACACAGTCTTTGAAGAAATTCGGCTGGTAGGTTGTTCCAAACATCTTGTAGAATCAATACAGAAGAATGAGTGTGCATATCCATATAAGCCCAACAATAAATAAATACAAATCATACATTCATCAAGTGAATAATACTTAAAATCTTATCCATATTAAAAAAACTAAACTAAAGTTTTAATGAGGTATAAATAAAAAGAAAGACCTAAGTCCACCAAGTGAATTAAAGTGCTTTTAGTGAGATTCAAATGCATATAGAGTGCTTCTAGTGTTCAGGTGCTGCTCCCTCACACACAGCCTCTTACCAAAAATTCAGTTCTCAACAAAAGAGATCAATTTGCACATTGAGATTCTTATAATCAGCTGTACAGCAGCCCTCAGACTGGTAGAGGGAAGGACCGATAGGATCAATCAGATGTGCTGCATCATCATTCTGTGCTATCACAGGCTGAGAGTAGGGAGGTGGCTTAGCTTTTCTGTTTAACTTCAGAAGAGAAAAGTCAGGTTCATAGACTGGCTTTTCAGCACTCTGTAAATATCTGGATTGGCAGAAGTTTCAATCCTTTAATAGGTAAGAAAATATCGCCCATATATGTACTTTATGGCTGCATTTAACTCTTAGCCTGGAGTTTGGATTTCTCTACTTTGCTATAAGTAACAGGGAGAGGCTCTCTCTTACAGTAATCCTTTGCTTAAAGAAGAACTAAGGTCAAAAACTAAATTTCAAGATAGAACTTTGAAGAGTCTAATAATATATGTCTCTCTTTGTAATGTAAATGCAAGGATATAGAAAAATGTACCTGCTCCCCCTCCAGCTTGTCAGTAGGGATGAACCCGATGTTTGAGTCAAACGTAAATTCGACTCGAACATCGGGTGTTCGCCTGTTTGCCGAATAGCGAACAATTTAAAGACGCGGAACACCCTTTAAAAGTCTATGGGAGAAATCAAAAGTGCTAATTTTAAAGGTTAATATGCAAGTTATTGTCATAAAAAGTGTTTGGGGACCTGGGTCCTGCCCCAGGGGACATGTATCAATTCAAAAAAAGGTTTTAAAAACAGCCGTTTTTTTAGGAGCAGTGATTTTAATAATGCTTAAAGTGAAACAATAAAAGTAAAATATTCCTTTAAATTTCGCACCTGGGGGTGTCTATATATGCCTGTAAAGTGGTGCACTTTCCCTTGTTTATAACAGTCTCTGCGCAAAATGACATTTATAAAGGAAAAAAGGTAATTTAAAACTATAATGAATTGTCAGGTCCCACAATACAGATAAAAGTAATTGAAAAAAAAGGCATAGGTTCCCCCCAGTCCATTACCAGGCCCTTTGGGTCTGGTATGAATATTAAGGGGAACCCCAAACCAAAATGTAAAAAAAATTGTGTGGGGGTACCCCCAAATTCCATACCAGACCCTTCAGGTCTGGTATGGGTATTAAGGGGAACCCTTTGCCAATAAAAAAAATGGTGTAGGTGTCCTTCTCAAAATCCATACCAGAGCATTTACTCTCAACCCTTCCTTAAACAAGGTGGAAGGGTTGGGAGGTTCTGACAGGGCAAAATTTAAATCTGACTGAGGAGTGAGATTTCTTCACTGGGGAGGGCATGGGTAGATAAGTTGAAGTTTTTTATAGTTTGTGGATCTTTTTTTTTTCCCTTGTGTCTACCTCTTCCCCCCTCCTGCCTTGTATCCATACTTTCTTTTTGTGAGGATGGAAGGGGGGGGGCCTCTCTAAAAAAGACTCAGATCCGATTGTGGCTGTGGTAGGTGGGTCCCTTCCCAAAAGGTCAGAGGTACCAACCACAGCAGTAACTGTGGGAATTACAATTGTATTATTAGGCACATTATCGGCACTACTGGGTACAACTGAGGGAGACGTGGATGTATGTTCTCCTGAATGGGCAACAGCAGGTACCTAATTCACAAGATACCCTGGATGGGTGACCATGGACACCTGGGCACTAGTGGGGGAGGGGATGTGTTTATAGAGAGTGACTGCCACCTGTAAACCAGAATTAGTACCAGGAGGTTCAGAGGTAGTGGTATGAGAAATAGAGGCTTGTCTTCTCATTTTTCTCACCTGTTTTGGTTTTGGGTTATGTCCAGTCGCTGGATGCTGTGTATTCCATAACCTGGGGGTGGAGGACTGGTGAGTGTGGGATGCGTCCTTAGTGTGAAGAGTACGTGTAGGGCGGCATGCCATATGCAAAGTAGGTGCATTTGCCGGAGAAACAGTGGTGGTTTCGGGTTTCTTCCAACAGAAAATCTTATGAAAATCTTCCCTAATTTAACCCTAATAAAGTCATCCTCCCTTCTTTTAATGTTTTTCTTTAGGGTAATTAACCAAAGTAATGGAAAATGTTGTTTCCACTGGGAGATGGCCTGAATTAGATTCTGGACTCAGCTACATGACTCGTATGTGGACTTTTCTAACCTGTATGCTTGTTGTAAGCCACTGACTTAATTGAAAGTCAGAGACTGCCGGGCAACTATCATTTTAAGAAGGTAGGCAAATGCAGTAGCCTCTTCATACCGATTTACTTTAAAGGTGTGTCATAGTCATTTCTCCTAGTGGGCCATCGCCCCTTGTGTGCAGAAAGGTCACATATACAGTATTTAGACATTTCCTTATTTGCCAAGGCTGCTATCCAATCACAGTAGATCATTGCATATAGTCATTTTCTATTAAGCAAAAAACAAGTTTGATTTTCCTTTTTCCTATATGTATGCTCAAACACGTGTTACACTCCATAATAAAACTATTTCATTATGTGAAACACAAAGTGGTTAAAAAGCCTGCATTCCATTTCTGCCTGAAGCCTTTAAAATCCCACGGCTGAAAGACAGCGAGTGGAATACAGGAGTGGCACAAACAGGTCGGTAATGGGGGTGTATTGATTATTTAAAGAAAGTTAAAGTAAAAGCAATTTTTTTCCCTGCATATCCCTCGCAAAGCAGTCCTCGGTCCATCCACTCACATCTAAAAAAGCGTTCTTGTGGTTAATCAGGTTTCAGCTGTCTCCCTTCCTTGGCCAAGCCTCTCATCTCTCAGCCCTCTTCAAGAGTTTCTTTAATTAACCATAATACCATAGATGCTATTGATTTTTTTTTTTTTTTAAAACATTTTTTTTTCCGCTAAAAAATCCCATTGCAGTGAAGCCGTGGCAAAAGCCAAGCTGAGATTCTTTGCTGTGCTCTGCTCTTTCTTTAACACTCTCTGCATACGTGATGAGTTTCCATATCCATATAGTGCAATCTCTTTATCCTGGAAAATAGAATTGATTTTTCTATCCCCCCTCCCATCTCCCTGTGTTACACTTCACATCTTTCATTAGAACTATAAATTGCAAAGGGGAAACTGTAAGCAAGCAGGGTCTCATCTACAAGGCATTGAAATTCCAAATTAGTTGTATCAACAGACCATGTGTGTCAGTCATAATGTTATATAAAAAGGGTCAAGCATTGCAATCAATTAAATATAATGTTGTTGTTATTTTGGCCTGCTACTGATTAGTTGATGTGACTTTTACTTTTTCCTTCACTAAAAATGTAAACTGAAATTAGGCATTGCAGTCAGGTGTAAGGCCCCATTCACACCTCAGTATTTTTAAAGCTTGTAGATCAAAACTCCAAAACGCTGGAGGAGAAAAAAAAAATTGATTTATTTTTTATGGAGACGGTTCCCATCTGCACTCCAAGTTGCCTGAAGCCAAACTTTTTTTTTAGCTCGAAAAGGGAAGATTTGAGCGTCTTTACCGAATATTTATTCCCATAGAAATGAATAGAATTGTGTAATTCGCGCTTTTTATTGAGAATTTGCATGCTTTTACGCAAATAGTAGTGATATGAATATAAAAATGTAAACTAAATACATAAATAGCTAAAAAACATCATACATAAATAAAATGTATTAATAATATGTAATAATACATAAATAAATAAATAATAATGAACCCCTAGCCTTAAAATATATTAACCACTTAACCCCCGGACCATATTGCTGGTCAAAGACCAAAGCACTTTTTTAACTGACAATTGCGCGGTCGTGCGACGTGGCTCCCAAACAAAAGTGCCGTCCTTTTTTTTCCACAAATAGAGCTTTCTTTTGGTGGTATTTGATCACCTCTGTGGTTTTTAGGTGACGTATAGCTACGTGATCTCGCCCAGCAGAGCCGACCTGCCGCCGTATAACTGCAGCGGCTGGTCGGCAAGCAGTTAAATCATGTATTATTAATAATAATAATAATAAATAAACACCCAAACCCGAACAAGATTTGTTTTATTAATAATATTAATAATAATAATTTGTTTATTTATATATATCTTCCAGTACATGTGATTTTGTGTACACCGCATATAGTCAGAGAGCTAAAACTTTATCTGAACACACCTTACAGAAGGACTTCACTAGAATAGTCAGGTACTGTTTAGTAACCAGCAACTGTTGAGACAATAAACCAAGGCCATGTTGCATGGATGCCAGACCACGGCACCTCCAAAAAGCTTTATGGTGATCTCAAGGAAGTGATCACGCAGGGGACAAAACAAGGGATACAAAGACACGCTGGAAGCCTCTCACAAGTCCCTGGATTATGACACCAGCTCCTGGGAAACCCTGGCGCAAGACCGATCGACATGGCGCATGCTGATCCACCAAGGCTGTCAGACATCTGAGTCCAGAAGGACAACCATAGTGCAAGAGAAGTGAGCCTTCCATAAAGCCAGAGCTGCAAATGCTGCAACAGTGGTGCCCACACATGTTTGCAACATTCACCTGTGGACACACCGTGGTCAGCCAACAACCTTTTGTATGTCAAGGTCCTCTTCGAAGACGGTGGATGAACATCACTCATTCACCAAAAAAGTGTAAGAAGTAAATCAAAAAACACAACAACAGTTTCTGACAAGTCCTTATTTAAAAACAAAAAATGTCTCTTTAAGTAGCTCCAATGTCAATCATGATATCGCCGACCCAAAAGAAAAAGCTCTGCACTCAACTCCCAAAGTTTACTTTTTACACTTTTTTGGTGAATGAGTAGGGATACATGGGAGGGGGAGCCAGCATGTTGAGAGCATGTGGTCTGGTATGGTTCAGGAGGGGGGGGGGGTCGCTTGCACCGCATGTTCCAGTGGTGAGGGCATTTAAGGGGTGGGCTCTCTTGGTCCCGTTCTTAGAAGCACCTCGGAAGGCGCAGGTGGGATGACCCCTTGGACCCCCTTCCTGTGGTCTGGTCCTTCTCCTTGCAACACTGACTCCCCCCCCCCCCCCCATAACTACTCTAGATATAATTCTGCTGACTATTCTATGCCCTCCCAGTGGGATTTTGCACTTTCCCATTTTCATTTTTGTTGGATACACCCCCCCCCTTTCTTCTTTTCTTCCCTTTTGGATGCTATCGTTAGTCATTGCTGGAGAGCTATTTTGTAATCCCCTTGTGGGGCTTTTTTTCATATACAAGTAAGTAATACATGATCTGAGGCTTTATAATGTTATCATATGAAATTGGGGGGGCCATCTCTTTAGACCATTGGGGTTAATTGTGTATATATTATCGTAGGCCACAGCCACATTGGGAGATTTTCGTCCTCCCCTTTGTATGCCCCAGTGCCGCACCTGAGGTTCTGGTTTTATCCTACGTTTTGCATTTTTGGGCAAGGTGAACACTCTGCGGATGATGTACATGATTGTAATCTATGTTTTTGTATGTATGTGTCCAGTGAAATGCGTTGATACACAGAAGACTCAGAAGAAGGGAATCGCTTATTTACACATTGTTTGGAAGCATCACGCTTTGATGCATCATCATTGTGATCGTATGATTGTTTATGCACAGTGTTTTTAACTTTTGACACATGTGTTATGTGCCTGATGTTTTAACAATTTTGTACCAATAAAATGCTATGATGATTTTATGATATCTAGTATCTCATCTGCCTCTAAAGTCCACCATAGATTTTTTTTTTCTTTTGCGCCCTGGGTTTAGAACAGTATTAGGCATGTTCACAGACTTCTCCCTCAGGTCTGCATTATGTCACCTTTGACTTGGGAAAAGCCTGGTGACTGCACTGTCCGAATCAAACTAAGAAGTTAAATATTAGATACTGTACATTTTGTGGAAGCAATGATAAATCGTCAGATAAACCTTGTAAATAACTTATTTATTTCCAGCTCACAGTCAGCTGCATGTGAGCCTTTTTTAGTTTCACTTCAAAACTTCCTACTTCCTGTTCCAACCCCCAAGTCCTCAGACCTCTTTGTAAATCTGCAGCACATACACATTCTACAGAAAAGAACAAGAAAAATGCGCCTACTAAGTGCAGTATTTAAAACTAGGGTTGTTCAGATACCGATACTAGTATCGGTATCGGGACCGATACCGAGTATTTGCGGGAGTACTTGTACTCGCGCAAATGCTCACGATACCTAAATAGAATACTTTTTTTGTATTTATCAACATGTTCTGTGAAAATTCTTTGAGTTTTTTACTACTGCGTGACAAGAAAATAAAAAAAATTTATTCATTTTTACTCATTTTTATTCTTTTATAATGTCTTGAGTTAGAGTTCTCCATAATTCTAAAGAAAATATCCTTAGTCTGTATTGTGGTTTGAAAACTGTCACATGACATTTAAAAAAAGTATCGGTATTCGGTATCGGCAAGTACATGAAAAAAAAGTATCGGTACTTGTACTCGGTCCTAAAAAAGTGGTATCGGGACAACCCTATTTAAAACAATGATGGATCTTTTGGTAAAAATCTGCCGAATGGCTACTCACAAGGCAGTGGTAAAATACACGCATGTAGAATAGAGTTGTAGGGTCACTCTGTCAGAATCACTCTGTTGGCCGAAGCTCCGTGCATTATTGTACCTCCTCTGGTGTAGAGCTGTCCGTGCCGTGATGGGGAGAGCGTGGTGGGGCTCGATGGAAGTTGGCAGAGCCGGAACTAGCCCCACAGCGGCATGCATTACAGCCTAGAGCGCAAGCGGCTATCGGCGGCAGGAAGTGACATCAGACTGGGATGAAGGATGCACTGTATCTTTGCCCAGGGTTCTTGGCTCTTGATTGGATAGATTGATAGCAGCGCAGCCATTGGCTCCTGCTGCTGTCAATCAAATCCAATGACATGGGTGCCGGTGGGCGGGGCAGAGTCCTGCATGTGATGGCTGTAGACGCCGAAAGCTGGACTCGGGAGCACGCCTGCAAGGTAAACCCCTTGGAAGAGCGCTTCCCAGAGGGGGTTATGTAATGTGGGGGGGGAGCCGAAAGAGCCACCGGGGGACCCTAGAAAACGGTGTTCGGGCCACTCTGTGCAAAACGAGCTGCATAGTATGACAGGTTTGTTATTTAGAAAAAAAAATCAAACCTTCAGTGCCACTTTAAGCAACACAGCCTCCTTGTCCCAAACTAGAGACTAGGCAGTGTAGGAGCAGCAACAGTTGGATGGTGCACTTTCCTCCTGTCAGCATATTCTCTGTCGGTATATTTGAAAAAAGGACATTTGATTGGGACCAAGTACTTTCCTTTGCTCTATCGGATTAAGTGCTGCTTTATTTGGGGTTACAAGAGGCCGAAATCAATCTGAATTCAGATAGTTATACTAGTTTAATTTAAAATATATATAATTTTTATTTATAAATACATAAGTACATTCATTGGTGTTGTTAATGTCTGGCGTTGAGTTTTAAGGCCTCTAGATTTCAAAGCTTTGCAGATTTAAAGTTTTTAAAGCTAAACTCCAGGCAAAAAGTTAAATACACAGAGGAAATACATACAGTATATAAGACATAGGTGTGCACAACCTATTACATTACGGTGTGGACCTCAAAGCTCAAACACATACTATATGTATGTGTGCATGTGTATTTAACCACTTCAATACCGGCCCATTGACAATTGACGGCCAGAGATGGGATCTCCCATCCTAAGTGGCCGTCAATTGACGGCCTGGGCTTTGCAGGTGAATATCTGAATGATGCCTGCAGCCAGAGGCATCATTCAGATATCCTCTTCTTCAGCCGGCGATTCTGCACGACATAAGAATGATCATAGCGGCAGTTCCGCCACTTGATCGTTCTTACAGGCCGCGGGAGGGGACATCCCCCCTCCCGCCGCCATCCGGTGCTTCTCTGGGCTCTCCCATGCCTTCGGGGGCCCGGAGAACGAATCGTCCGGCGTCGGCAGGAAGCATAGAGATGACTGGTGACCAGATGGTCACCAGTCATCTCTATGACCATCGGAGGACCCGGGTGCGATGTGATGACGTCACGCCCGGGTCCCCGTAAGTAAACAAAGCCGCGATTGCGGCTGTAAGCAACCATTCAGGAAATCTGTGAATTTTTTTCACCGATCTCATGGTTTCCAGCCTGGAGGAGAGATGTGAGGTCTTATTGACCCTGCATCTCTCCTTAAAGAGGACCTGTCACACACATCTCCTATTAAAAGGGATGTTTACATTCCTTGTAATAGGAATAAAAGAGGAAAAACATATTTTTTTTTTTAAAGTGTAAAAAAAAAAAAAAAATAAGTAAAAAAAAAAAATAAAAGATAAAAAAAAAAATTAAAACCCCTGTCCCCGATAGCTCGCGTGCAGAAGTGAACGCACACGTAAGTCCCGCCGACATATGTAAACGCCGTTTAAACCACATAAGTGAGGTTTCGCCGCATGCGTTAGAGTGCCAGCAACGAATCTAGCACTAGATCTCCTCTGTAAATCTAAACTGGTAACCTGTAAAAAATAAATAAAGCGTTGCCTATGGAGATTTTTAAGTACTGAAGTTTGGCGCCATTCCATGAGTGTGCGCATAATTAAAGCGTGACATGTTGGGTATCTATTTACTCGGTGTAACATAATCTTTCACATAATACAAAAAAATTGGGCTAACTTTACTGTTTCGTTATTTTTTTAATTCATGAAACAATTTTTTTTACAAAAAAAAGGCGTTCAAAAAATGATTGCGTAAATATCGTGCGAGATAAAACGTTGCAATGACCGTTGTTTAATTCCCTAGGGTGACTGCTAAAAAAACATATATAATGTTTGGGGGTACTGCGTAATTTTCTAGCAAAAGAATGATGATTATTACATGTAGGAGAGAAGTGTCAGAATAGGCCCGGTATGGAGGTGGTGTAAAAGCCCGGTATTGAAGTGGTTAAGAAACCAGGAGACAGGCGTTTCTAGGTGTAGGATTAAGAACAATTTAATGGCACATAATATTGGGAACTCACGTGTGTGAAGTTAAAACAGGCACATCAATGGTCCCAAAAAGGGGGGGGGGGTCATCGGCAGACTGTCAATTCCTTCAGTTCCATCGATGTGAAGCGCTGTGCTCACTGCTCATCACTGCTGATGAGGCTGACGTCATCCTTCCACGCCACCTCACCATTTACGCCCCAAGCCACACTCTGATCTTCTCCACCACACTGCCAGCTTCCTATTCAGTGGTGACGAGCAGTGAGCACAGCGCTTCATAGCGATGGGACTGAAGGAGTTGTCAGGCCCTTTTTGGGACAGTACTCATTGATGTGCCTGTTTTTAACTTCACACATGTGAGTTCTCAATTTTATGTGCTATTAGATTGTTCTTAATCCTACACCTTTCAGCTGGAACTCGGCTTTCTATTCCCCAATGGTGGCAGGCCTAATGCCACGTACACACGACCGTTTTTCGGGGTTCTAAAAAACAAAGTTTTTAAGGGTCTAGAAAAAAAAATTTCAACCCGATCATTAAAACGGCCTTGCCTACATACGATCGCGGAAAAAAAATGCTCTAGCAAAGCACGGTGACGTACAACGCGTACAGCGGTACGACAAAGGGGAAGTTCCATGCGGATGGCGCCACCCTTGGGGCTGCTTTTGCTGATTTTGTGTTAGTAAAAGACGATTCACGCTTTTCTGTCTGTTACAGCGTGATGAATGTGCTTACTCCATTAAGAACAATAGTTTTACCAGAACGAGCGCTCCCGTCTCATAACTTGCTTCTGAGCATGCACGGATTTTTCACGTTGTTAAAGCCCACACACAACCATTTTTTACAATCTTAAAAACGACAACGTTAAAAACGTTGTGAAAAAATAGAGCATGTTCGAAAAAAAATGTGCCCATCTTTTACAACCCGAAAAATGCTCTGAAGCCCACACACCATCGTTTTTAATGACATAAAAAAAAAAACGTCATTTTTTAGAACCCGAAAATTGGTCATGTGTACGTGGCATAAGTGTTTGGACTTTCCTAACCCCCATTAGTTTTATGAACTTTTAATGGACTTATTATTATATCTGTGGGGAAAAGTCATTTCAAGTGCTTGCGCCTTTACTTATCCTCGTGCATGTGTATTTACACTAATGCCCTATACACAAGATCGGTCCATCCGATGAAAACGGACTGATGGATTTTTTCATCAGTTATCCGATGAAGCTGACTGATGATCAGTCGTGCCTACACACCATTGTTTAAAAAAACCATCGTGTCAGAACGCACTCACGTAAACCATGTACAACGGCACTATAAAGGGGAAGTTCAAATCCAATGGCGCCACCCTTGGGGCTGCTTTAGCTGATTTTGTGTTAGTAAAAGACGATTCGCGCTTTTCTGTCTGTTACAGCATGCTGAATGTGCTATCATGATCCAATTTTTTCCCCTCCGGTAGCAAATTGGATCATGCTCTGCTGGGGTTTTTTGCCTTCCTCTGGATCAACTGTGGGTATGGAGTTGGGTGTATGGGATGTACTGTGTTTTATTTTGTTTGTTTATTTTTTTTATGGTTGAACTGGATGGACTTGTGTCTTTTTTCAACCTGACTAACTATGTAACTATGTAACTATGTAACTATCTCCATAACGAACACTAGTTATATCAGAACGAGCCCTCCCGTCCCCTAATTTAGTTTGAGCATGCGTGGATTTTTAACCGATGGATGTGCCTACAGACGATCGTTTTTTTTAACCATCAGATAATTTTAAAACAAGTTCCTAGTACTTTAACCGATGGATAAAAAACGATGGGGCCCACACACAATTGGTTAGTCTTATGAAATAGGTCCATCAGACCGCGGCATAACAGTGTCAGTTGGTGAGCCCTCCCGTCCCCTAATTTAGTCTGAGCATGCATGGATTTTTAACCGATGGATGTGCCTACAGACCCGTGGGATTCACTACCCGGAAGACGGGGGGGATTACCTATACTACGGTATGTAAACAAAAAACAGCATACTGTACATGTCGGCAGTATTCTGGATTGAATGGTATATACTTGTTTTAGGGTGAACCTCCACTTTAAGCCACTGTGTAAAGTACACACAATCCCCTCTGTTGGAAAACGTTCTATGCCCATTGTCTGTGCTTTGTAAAAAAATATGCTCATTACTACCTTATTTTAGCGCTCACATGACTCCTTACTGCACCCTCTTCTGATCTGACAGCTACAGTGGGGGGGGCTGAGAATCCCCTCACTGACTTTAGGAGGAGATAGCTGAGACGTAAGCCGAGGGGGGGGGGAGAAGAGGAGAGCAGCAAATAGGCATCACGTGAGCGCCAAGCTGTGAAATAAGGTTTTAATGGGGATAATTTTCTATAAATCACAGACACTGCAGGATAGGACGTTTTCTAACAGAGAGAATGTCGTGTACATTACAAAATCATTTCAGCAGCAGGAGGGGGTTACACAGAGCTGACAGGACCGAGGAGAGCTGCAGATAGCTGCTGATGATGGAGGCACGTAAACTGACCACCGTGTCAGCCATGATAAACTGTGGTCAGTTTACAAGGGGTAGGGCAGAATCAGGCAGGTATTTTAAGCGATACAGGGGGCCAAATCACACAGCACAAGCACTGTGCTGTTTAACATGCTTTAAAGCAGGGGTCTCAAACTGGCGGCCCTCCAGCTGTTGCGAAACTACAAGTCCCATCATGCCTCTATCTGTGGGAGTCATGCTTGTAACTATCTCATGGGACATGGGATTCCCCCCCAAAAATTAGGGTTACAAACGCTTTAACTCATGCCATTCAGGTCTTGCCCCTCCCCCAACCTGTGCCTAGACATTCAAAGTAACGCAGCACAGTGATTAGCTCATCTCCCTGTCATACCTCCCAACTGTCCCTGATTTCGAGGGACTGTCCCTGATTTGGAGCAATGTCCCTCCTCATTTGTCCCTCATTTTGGTCTCATCTATATATATGTATATAAAATTCACGTTTTATCTATTAAAAAGTGTTTCCCAGTGCTAAACCTTTCATCTGATTTGTAAATTGCTGCATTTGTAAATTCTAAAAGCCATTATAAAGGAATAGTAGTGGTAAAAAAAAAAGCACTTGTGGGTCTAACCAATATTGTTTTTTTTTGTACAATTCTCCTTTAAGGGGGCGTGGCAAGGGGTGTGTCCTATGCCTACATACTTTTGCTGATAGGTGTCCCTCATTCCCATCTCAAAAAATTGGGAGGTATGCTCTGTCAATCCTCTCTCTCCACCCTGTACGTCCCTTGGTTTGCACATGAGCCCCACAGAACTACTGTCTAACTTCTTGTGCTGCTTCGCCCTCTCCCAATCTGAGCACTGTTGTATAGGGTCTGCAAGAGGTTAACAACAGGTAAAATGTAAGTACTTATACTTTTTACAAACCTGTAAAGTTTTGGAAAATATGTTACCATAAATATGAATTAAATTCAACTAAGCTATTTAGATGGGGATACAATAAAATATTATGTTTTTTTATAAATGCATAAACAGATATGTCTTATCATTCGGAAAACCTATTTTACCTTTTTCTGCTTCTCTGCTTCCTCCCACATTGTGATGGGGAATTAAGTGGAGGACAAATGACACAATCAGTCCCTGCATAACATGTGCTTTTTTATAAATACATGTTGTAGGTGAGTATTTCTTTAACTGCAGCACACTTTGAGCGACAAATAGTTTGGTAGGACTGATTGGGACTTTGACTGTGGATAATAACATAGTTTGTTCTCTTGGCATCGCAGATTATACCAAATTAGAAAATAGTATTGATTTAGGTTGCAACCGATGTAGCAGAAATGACAGTTGAAGGACAGGTACATTATCTATAAATTCCCTTTTTTCATGGTCATGTGTTTGTGTTCAGCGCTCCTTTAGGTTTCATATAATTATAAAGTAAATGTGAGATTGAAATATAGGGGAATAAATACAAGTGTACTTCTAAGCAAGGATTTTTGCCATGTAGACTGCTAATTTCTTTTTAATAATGCCTATCACTCGTTGTCCTACTTCAGCTCCAAGGATCAGTTCTATTGTCCTATTTGATGCAAGGTCCATGAAGACAGGAAGTATGTGATTGGTGTCCTTCTAGAGAATGTAAAACATTTCACAATAAAATATGAGGTCAGAGCACCTGGGGTCTCACAATGATTTCTATGGTATTTTGTAATAGTATAGGTTTCTTCAAAAACTCAAGATAAGATTGTTTAACAAACATTAAAGGAGTTGTAAAGGCAGAAGGTTTTTGTGTCTTAATGTATTATATGCCTTAAAATAAAAAAATCTTCTGTGTGTAGCAGCCTCCTCTATCTCTATCCATCGATGTCCACGAGTTTCTTAGCCACCCGGGACTCTCCTCCTGATTGGCTGAGACACAGCAGTGGTGCCAATGGCTCCCACGACTGTCAACCAAAGTCAGTTAGCTAATCAGGGGATAGAGGGGGCTGGCCGGGGCGGGGATCCCTCCCTCCTGAACTGTACCAGGTCACATGCCCTCAACATGTCCCCATGTTGATGGGGACAAGGGCCTTATGCCCACAACCCTTGCCCGTGGTTGTGGGGGTCTGCAGGTGGGGGGTTTATCGGAATCAGGAAGCCCCCTTTAACAAGGGGGGCCCAAATCCCAGCCCCCCTATGTGAATAGAGGAAGGGCCCCACGAAAGCCAACCAACATTAAACACTAGGCACCAGGTACTTTCTATTGCCCCCAGGGGTACCCCCCAATAGAAATGCATATGCCCACTTTCTTTTGGGGTTGTATGTCTAAGGTGTACACCAGGGCTCTTTAAATTCTTCTTGATTTACCCATTGTTAGTTTGCTTTGTCTTGATACATTTTATAAATGTACCTACCAATTGGTTGTGGCCTATTTTCTGTACATTATTGCAGGATAGCAGCCTCCTAATCTCTAAATTACATAGGTATAAATGGCCTTAGTCAATGGCCATGTGTCAGAGGGGATCGATTGGCTAATAGAGTCATGGCAGAATAGAGAACCTGTCATTACCAGCGAATCCTGCTGGGGTCAAAGTGCTACATTTGGGGGCTCATAGAGCATACCTACAGTATCCAGTATCCAGAAGATTTGATCTACCAATTTGAGCATGCCTTTCAACACCAGGGTGCACCCCTGTCTGAGTACCTCAGATGACTAATCAAGATGCTATACCAAATCATACTAAAGAAAGGACTGGTACCCTTCAGCTTTAGACCAAGTCAGAATAAAGCAGAGTCTAAGAAGTGTCTCACACTGATGTTTTGTGGATCCAGCTAAAGACTTTAGAAAATAGCATGTCACTAAATATTGTGAGCTCATTAGAACAGTGAGAGAGGAAGAAACTGTGTTGGAAAATAAAAATCAAGGCTCCAACACCAAGCGAAAGGGAAAGAGGAGGCCCTTGTGTGCGCTGCTCTGGTGAGAGAACACTTCTCACAGGGCAAGACAGAGGATGAATCAGTTGTTGAGCTGCCAAGAAAGGCTGCATTTCAAGCCCCGTCTGGAAAAAGAGAATCCAAAATCAGATATTGTCGCTAAAGTCAGAGTGGCTTCTTCAGTAGAGAATTTACTCCGAGATTGTTGCCCTGAAAGTAAAAGTGTCCCAGTTGAAGGAAATGGTGACCCTGCTAGTAGGAAGAATCAGCAAGCTTGGGAAGAAGATACAATATATTCCTCCTGCACGTGTCTCTCGGATCGTCTCGTCAAAAAAACGTCAGCACAGGGGCGGATCCAGAGTCTAATCTCGGGAGGGGCACTGCCAAAATTTTTGCAGGCAATTTGTAGGGGCAATGGCTGGTGTTGGAGCTTCAATCATCACGGGACAGTGGTTAATATGGTGTCAGGATGATCGAAGCACATCATTTCAATTATTACTGTGTGGGAGCAGCCAGTTGGAAGGGGGGTTGCAGCCAGGTGGAGGAAAGAAAAAGCTGGTTGCAGCCAGGTGGAAGGGGAGGACGGGGGGTTGCAGCCAGGTGGAAGGGGAGGACGGGGGGGTTGCAGCCAGGTGGAAGGGGAGGACGGGGGGGTTGCAGCCAGGTGGAAGGGGAGGACGGGGGGGTTGCAGCCAGGTGGAAGGGGGGACGGAGGGGTTGCAGCCAGGTGGAAGGGGAGGACAGGGGGGTTGCAGCCAGGTGGAAGGGGAGGACGGAGGGGTTGCAGCCAGGTGGAAGGGGAGAACAGGGGGGTTGCAGCCAGGTGGAAGGGGAGGACAGGGGGGGTTGCAGCCAGGTGGAAGGGGAGTTGCAGCCAGGTGGTGGGGAGGACAGGGGGGTTGCAGCCAGGCGGAAGTGGAGGACAGAGGGATTGCAGCCAGGCGGAAGTGGAGGACAGAGGGATTGCAGCCAGGCGGAAGGGGAGGACAGAGGGATTGCAGCCAGGCGGAAGGGGAGGACAGGGGGGTTGCAGCCAGGTGGTGGCAGCATGTGTTGCTGTGAGCCCCCTTCTTACTGTATTGGGCCCCCTAGGGTGGCAGAAAACAAGGAGGTATGTCACCAGCACACCAGGAAAATATAAGGGTCCAAATCAGTGGGAGAACTACCAGGGTTGCTATGGTTGCACTTGCAAAAACGCATTAACCCCCAGCAGATGCATTATTAACCCCCAGCACTGTTGTCAGAAAACTCATTATTAACCCCAGCAGACGCATCATTAGTCCCCGGCATTGGTGTCATTAAACGCATTAACCTCCAGCATTGGTGTCAGCAAAAGCATTAACCCCCAGCATTGGTGTCAGAAAACACAATATTAACCCCCAGCACTGGTATTAGTAAACACATTAACCCCCAGCACTGGTGTCAGCAAACATTAAGTTACCCCCAGCATTGGTGTCAGCAAACGCATTAACCCCCAGCATTGGTGTCAGCAAACATATCATTAACCCCCAGCACTGGTGTCAGCAAACACATCATTAACCCCCAGCACTGGTGTCAGCAAAGGCATTAACCCCCAGCACTGGTGTCAGCAAAGGCATTAACCCCCAGCACTGGTGTCAGCAAACATATCATTAACCCCCAGCACTGGTGTCAGCAAACATATCATTAACCCCCAGCACTGGTGTCAGCAAACATATCATTAACCCCCAACACTGGTGTCAGCCAACATATCATTAACCCCCAGCACTGGTGTCAGCAAAGGCATTAAGCCCCAGCACTGGTGTCAGCAAAGGCATTAAGCCCCAGCACTGGTGTCAGCAAAGGCATTAAGCCCCAGCACTGGTGTCAGCAAAGGCATTAAGCCCCAGCACTGGTGTCAGCAAAGGCATTAAGCCCCAGCACTGGTGTCAGCAAAGGCATTAAGCCCCAGTACTGGTGTCTGCAAACACATTAACCCCCGGCACTGGTGTCAGCAAATGCATTATTAACCCCCGGCACTGGTGTCTGCAAATGCATTATTAACCCCCATTATTAACAGCCTTACTGAAAGTGAAAGTAAACATAGAACGTCTTGAAAGAACATGAGGGGGAGGGGATGGAGACATATGGAGGAGAGAAGGCAGAGGGATGGAGATAAGGACAATGATCACAGTGTACACTCACCCACATTTGCAGGCTAAAAGATCAGGTCATCTTTGGCACACAGAGGAATCTGCAGCTACTGTATTCATATTTCCTGCCCACAAACACTTCCCCTTCTTTCTAGATACAGCTGCACGGCATGCTGGGGATAGTGTGGGCGGGGCGGGATGTCACTGGAGGAGCAGAGGTGGGAGGAGCTGTATTCCTCTCATCTCTCGTCAGTCAGTGAGTGAGGGAGGAGGGGGTGGATGTCTTTGCTGGGCTGTTTACACAGACAGACACGCAGAGCTGCAGCCAGCCTCAGAATTTACAGACTGACTCTGCTGTCCTACGGATGGACAGGAGGTATCAGTGTGTTTCTTCATGGTTAGTACTGAGGATTAGATAATGGACGGCTTGATTGCCCCCCCCCCCCTCCTGGAGTCCTTTCTAGTGCTCTCTTCCCTGCCTGCCAATAAGGATGCAGGGGGAGGGAGCAGATCGGGCGGCCGTGGCTATGCAAACGCCTCTGGTATTATATGCTCAGTAAGTGAGCAGAAGGAGGGAGATAAATCCGCCCCTCTCACACTCCGCCCTGGACACCTCCCACCCCTTGTACCGAGCCCTGTACACGCACAGCGATGCAGTTTAAAAAAAGTCAGATAGAAAAAAAAATTTTTTTTTTTTTTTTTTTTTTTTTTTAAACCAAGGGAGTGTGACATGATTGTCTCGGGGGGGGCAATTGCCCCGTTGCCCCCCCCCCCCTGGATCCGCCGTTGCGTCAGCAAAGCGTTTTTTTGACGAGACGATCCTAGAGACACAGGCGTTCGTGTAAGCCGGCCGGCTGCTATACCTTTATGTTTTAATTCTTTCTGTAACATGTAAGTGCAACCTTATTAAACCTTTGAAGACTTTTCTAAGCATACTTCACTATGTGGGCTATTTACTTGTTTTCGGTGCACTGCTGACATCCGGAGGATCTACAATACACCCTGACATCAGCTGCTCCACTATAATCCCTGAATCAAGGCTTTCTTTTCTATGCGGTTACTTATTTGGCTTCTGGTAAGCCTTCAATTTATTTGGTGACACGGTGGTGGTGTTATTTTTAAGTCACAACTTAGGACAGTAATATCCTATTTTTAGTACCGTTTTTATGTGTTGTTTGACGTACTTCACTATGTTTATTTAAAACCTTTTTTTTGGCAATCAACTGCTGACACATCTGGAGCTACCCACAACCTTTTTTCCTGCTTTATCAACCTACTGTGGACTCCTAAAGGCCCTGGCTGGGTTGTAGCCGCAAGCGCGTTATGCTTGCCTTCTGGTAAGCCTCCATTGTTTATCACACTCACAGTTTGGTAGCAGATATATGCATATTTCTTTCTTAGAACCGCCCATTTAGGACGCTTCAACGATTTTTGGTTCATCATCTACACTCTCTTAAAACTCTTATAGCCTTCAGGTGGGTAACAAAATAAATATTGCACTGGAGATAAAATCGATGTAGCTACATAAACTGTAAAAAACGTGTGAGTAATACCAAACGGTAGCAAAAGCGTCATAGAAACATGTAGCTAAGTATGATACTGGTATAAAAATGTGTACAACGATGCCACTGTTGAATCCAGATGAGGAGAGTTTAACATCAGTCCGTCGGCATGTAGATGTCCCGTGAAGGGAACTATCACAACTCCCAGTGGATGGTTGTAGAATCCCAGGTTGATAGAGGGAAGTGATAGAGGGAAGTGTATCAGCCCTTGCGTGTGGCAGATAGTAAGGTCCCACCGGCATGCAGATATGAAGGCACAGCAAAGGAGCCCTTCAGATGGGCACGGCAAGCCCCGCCGGTGTCCATGACGTCACCGGATCTCCGATGGATCTCCCTAAAGATCCGGAAGCCAGCAGAGAGGTGAGTACCAATCAAAAGAATTTTGATCGATCAAAAAAATGTTGATAGATCGAGAAAATTTAAAATTAATCAATAAATTAATAGTTAATTTCCACAGCCCTAAAAAAAAATGAGACAAAGATAAATCATTTCAGAACTTTTTCCACCTTAATGTCACCTATAAACTGTACAACACAGTTGAACAGCAAACTGAAATCTTTTAGGTGGAGGGAAGTAAAAAATAAAAAAATAAAATAATATAGTTGCATAAGTGTGCACACTAATCCCACGTACACGCGATCGGTTAAACCAATGAGAACGGTCTGATGGACTGTTTTCATCGGTCCAAACCGATCGTGTGTGGGCGCTATCGGTTATTTAACCATCGGTTAAAAAAAAGCCAACTTGTTTTAAATTTAACTGATGGATTCCTAACCGATAGAAAAAAAATGATCATTAGTAGGCACGACTATCGGTTAAAAATCCATGCATGCTCAGTATCAAGTTGACGCATGCTTGGAAGCATTGAACTTCATTTTTTTCTGCATGTCGTTGTGTTTTACGTCACCGCGTTCTGACACTGATCGTTTTTTTAACCGATGGTGTGTAGGTGTGACGGACCATCAATCAGCTTTATCGGTTAACCAATGAAAAAGGTCCATCAGACCGTTCTCATCGGATGGACCGATCGTGTGTACGCGGCATAATACTTTGTTGAAGCACCTTTTGATTTTATTACAGCACTCATTCTTTTTGGGTATGAGTCTATAAGCATGGCACATCTTGACTTGGCAATATTTGCCCACTCTTCTTTACAAAAACACTCCAAATCTGTCAGATTGCGAGAGCATCTCTTGTGCACAGCCCTCTTCACATCACCCCACAGATTTTCAATCAGATTCAGGTCTGGGCTCTAGCTTGCCCATTCCAAAACTTTAATCTTCTTCTGGTGAAGCCATTTCTTTGTTGATTTGGATGTATGCTTTGGGTCGTTGTCATACTGAAAGATGAAGCTCCTCTTCATGTTCAGCTTTCTTTTAGAAGCCTCAAGGTTTTGTGTTAATATTGATTGATATTTGGAACTGTTCATAATTCCCTTTACCTTTTTTAAGGCTCCTGTTCCAGCTGAAGAGAAACAGCCCCAAAGCATGATGCTGCCACCACCATGTTTTACCTTGGTTATTGTGTTCTTTTGTTGATGTGCAATGTTGTTTTTACAACAAACATATCTTTTGGAATTATGGCCAAAAAGTTCAATCTTGATTTCATCAAACCATAACATGTTATAACACATGCTTTATGGAGACTTCAGAGCAAAATTTAGCCAGGCTTGGATGTTTTTCTCTGTAAGAAAAGGCTTCCATCTTGCCACCCTACCCCATAGCCTAGACATATGAAGAATATGGGAGATTGTTGTCACATGTACCCCACAGACAGTACCTGCCAAATATTCCTGCAGCTCCTTTAAAGTTGCTGTAGGCCTCTTGGCAGCCTTCCTGACCAGTTTTCCTCTCGTCTTTTCATTATTTTGGAGGGAGGTCCAGTTCTTGATAATGTCACTGTTGTGCCATATTTTCTCCACTTGATGACTGCCTTCAACTTTGTTCCATAGTAAATCTAATGCCTTGGAAATTCTTTTGTACCCGTCTCCTGACTGATGCCTTTTAACAATGAGATCCCGCTGATGCTTTGGAAGCTTTTTGTGGACCATGGCTTTTGCTGTAGGATGTGACTGAGAAAATGTCAGGAAAGACCTACTAGAACAGCTGAACTTTATTTGGTGTTAATCAGAGGTACTTTAACCACTTCAGGCCCGCGCTACCGTCGGATGACGGCAACAGCGCGGGCCTGAATATCCAACATGCCGTCATTTGACGGCATGTCAGTCTAGCGTTCCCAGCGCGCGCTGTAGAGCGCGCTGCGGGGAAGCCCTGTGTTGTCCGTGTCCCTTGGACACGGCCAATCACAGATCGCGGCGAACGGCCAATCAGAGTGGCCGTTTGCGATGCGATCTGTGGGCCAATGAGAGATGATCTCTCATAGATCATCTCTCATTGCCGTGTTACACAGAGACAGCGTCCTGTCTCTGGAGAGGAGGAGCCCGATCTGTATTCCTTCTTACATAGGGACACAGATCGGTCACCCCCCCAGTCACCCCCCCTCCCCCCACAGTTAGAACACACCTAGCATACACATTTAACCCCTTCCTCACCCCCTAGTGTTAACCCCTTCAATGCCAGTCACATTTATACTGTAATTAGTGCATATTTATAGCACTGATCGCAGTATAAATGTGAATGGCGCCAAAAATGTGTCAAAAGTGTCCGATGTGTCTGCCATAACGTCGCAGTACCAATAAAAATCGCTGGTCCCTGCCATTTCTAGTAAAAAAAAAATAATAAAAAATAATAATTCTCTCCCCTATTTTGTAAGCGCTATAACTTTTGCGCAAACCAGTCGCTTATTGCGATTTTTTTTTTTTTTTTTTTACCAAAAATATGTAGAAGAATACGTATCGCCCTAAACTGAGAAAAAAACAATGTGTTTTGTTTTTTTTTTAATTGGGATATTTATTATAGCAACAAGTAAAAAATATTGTATTTTTCTTCAAAATTGTCGCTCTTTTTTGTTTATAGCGCAAAAAATAAAAATCGCACAGGCAATCAAATACCACCAAAAGAAAGCTCTACTTGTGGGGAAAAAAGGACGTAAATTTTGTTTGGGAGCCACATCGCACGACCGCGCAATTGTCAGTTAAAGCGACGCAGTGCCGCAAGCTGAAATTTTACCTGGGCAGGAGGGGGGTGTAAGTGCCCAGTATGCAAGTGGTTAAATGATATCAGGTGTGTACTGACTCCTATTTAACATGAGTTTGAATGTGGTTGCATAATTCTGAACACAGCTACATCCCCAGTCATAAGAGGGTGTGCACACTTATGCAACCACATTTTTTTAGATTATTATTTTACTTCCACCCTAAAAGATTTATTTTTGTTTTTCAATTGAGTTGCACGGTTTATAGGTCACAATAAAGGTGTAAAAATGTCTAACATTATTTATCTTTGTCTCATTTTTTTTACATCACAGAAACCTGACATTTTAATATACATCCACTGTATATGAAAATCTATCAATCCTAATGTACTGACGCAATCCTAGCCTAAGAATACATCATGTGACGTCCACCCTGCATGGTAGCACTCCCTACCAGCCATCATTTGTCTATAGGCCGGGCAGGAGGTGGTTAAGAGATACTCCCCACCAGTCTATTGTGTACACAGAGCTGTAGGAGTGCCAGTGCCTGTTCTCCTCGCTTCATCCACAACTGCCTCTTCTCCACCCCCTGCCAACTGTATGAAACTGTTTACGAAAATGGCTGTACGAAAATGTGCATCTGCCACCTCTCACTGTTACTTCTTCAATGCTGTACTGGGAACTGCAAAAGGGGCAGGATCTAACATGCTGTTAGCCCAAATAGAGGGTGCTCCTATTATCCAACAACACTGAAAGGGACAGTGCACCACCTAAAGAAAGGCCCCACCAAAAACTGGCCAACGTTAATCACAAGGTGCCGGTTACTTTTTACCACTTTTAGGGGTACCTCATACTAGAAGCACATATGCCCATCTGCTACTGGGGTTGTATGTACATGGTGCACACCCTGGTCCTGAGGGACCCTTTGAGAAATTTGCCTGACTGATAAAACATTATTAGTGGTTTTGCTATGTGTGGGCAGCAGAGGTGAGTGATGTCCATCAGCAGTGATCGTGATGTGAGATCTCCCGTTATTAGATGACTTTCTCTGACGAAATGGCACTAGGGAGTGGTTTTGCTACACGTGTAGGCCAGCAGAGATAAGAGGAGTCCATCAGCAGTGATTGGTAATGTGAGAGCGGTCGCTATTAGATCTGACACACAGACAGCTGCTGGTGAGAAAGAGAGAACTGCTATAGTGTGCTTCATACTGGGCTATGATTATGGTTTGTAATATTAAAATAAAATGTAGCACTAGACATTCACTGCAGGTGTATCTTCCTAGTGCATGTATTTTACATTAATTAATACACCCGCAGTGACAGTTTGGTGAGGGACTAAAAGAGGGTTCTAGATTGGGGTGGGAGAATGGGGGTTTGAGTACGGTATTTAGAATGAAGAAAGGATTGTATCTTACCGACTAAAGAAACCATAAGTAAAAAAATTGTATTAACCAGGGTAACCAGGGTCATCGGTTCGAATTTCAACCACAGCACTACCTGCCTAGAGTGTGCATGTTTTCACTGTGTCTGCCTGCCTGTGTTTAGTAAAGTTATTTAGTAATAAAAAAGATATTCACCAGTCTTGACATTGCAATATTTCTGGTTAATGGTGACATCCCCTAGAACTTTCATGTGCACTTTGGGGATGTTTGGTCCTAGGGAGAGGTACGGGGTTGGATAAGCCACAGGATATTGCCCAAGCCAGGCTGGGTTGGCATTAGGTAGGGGCTTCTAGAGGAGAAATAGTCAGTAGATGGCCATCTTAGGAGTAGAACCCTGAAGGCCCTCATGGTAAAGGATTCTAGTGGTTTACCCACTGCTGAGCTCCAGAGTGTTAGAAATGTATATGTGCTGCCCCACATTGTACACACTTGTATGTACTTTGTGAGTTCTGCTTTAAAGCCTGCTGGAATTACATTGTTTACTGAAAAGCAATCTGCACCTGTTTTAGGGAGTACCCAGCCCAGTAGAACATTTTACTATGTTTTATAGTGTAACTAACTGTGCAAATAACAGAAAACACATTAATCAAGCCTAACTCCCACACCAGCTTAAGGAAAAGTGGGAACATTGCCCAGCCCTTTCTGAACTGCACAAAGTCTTGGTACACTTTCTACATCCCAAGTCCTCTGCTGTTAGTTGCTATTGAAATGCCATCATAGTCAAGCCTTATTAGGATACTTAATACCAGGGGTCCACAGCCTTTTTTGTCACAAGTGCCAAAAAATAAGATTTCTCCAAAACATACTTAACAGCCACTTGAGATAGAATGCAGTTTCTTCACTGGCATTCGCTACGTTATTCTTGATTCATTCTTGAGCTTGTTTTCCTCGTCAAGCTTGATTCACTCCTACAAGTTTGGTTATTTTATAATAATTTCACTTGCATTTCCTATTTCTTTATTAAGAGAGAAATAATTGTCCATATTATAATTTTTTTTTACAAGTTTTAGTTTTAAGCTGCAAAGGCGAACCTGTGAAGTGAAATAAAGCATCTACAAATGATTACAAAACAATTTGAGCTATTTTGCTAATAAAGAAAATGTAAACCCTAATGAATTTCTCTTATTTGATCCCTTTTAATTAGGGCTGTTACTGATTAAAATGTTCAAGTTCGATTAATCGTTTTTTTTAAATCGATTAATTGACTAATTTTGATGAATTATAAAGCGCATACATACAGATCCAACTATTTTTAGCTGATCCCCTTGCAGGCTGACTCCCAGTGCAGCTACCAACCACTGGAAAATGGATAGCAGGTGTTAGGACCTGGGCTTGAACCTGGGACCTCTGATGTGTCTGGTGGTGACTCTGCTTGCTGAGCCACCTGGAATGCTGGACAGCTCCTTGGACAGTTCCTTGGATAGTTTCTTAAATGATCTTGTCTTGAATCTTGTTTGTCTTGAACCTTGAACCCTTTGCTCCTTCCACAAACTTCCTATAAAAGCCATGTCCCTGCACTTCCTGGTTGCTAGAATATTGTGCCTTCACCAGTCAATATCTTGCTCCTGTCTCTCTTGCTGCTGACTGTATATTTGCTACCATTCGCTACCAACATTTGGATCGTCCCCCAACAACGCTTCTGCTGAATCCCAACCTGCAACTATTTATTACCGATATTTGGCTCATCCCCCGACTACGCTTCTGCTTGATCCCTAACTGTTATATCTGCTTCCGGACCCCGGCTTGCTCACCTCCTGGTGGGGCTATCATGAGGACCGCGACCTGGCACTAACATGCAGCAAAGCCCATCTCCACCATCAGGAGCTCTGGTGAATACCGGTTAGTGCATAGACCCTGCACCTCAGGTGAACCTGTGTCATCAGCCAGGGTGACCTGTGTTTATCTGCTTTGCTGCTATAGCTACTGGCCTCCAGACCGTGATAGCAGGATACAAAAAACACACAAAGGCAGCACTCGATGGGAATAGCGTTAAAACTTTTATAGTCTTTAAGTAGGTAACAAAATAAATATTGCACTGGAGATAAAATCGATGTAGCTACATAAACTGTAAAAATGGTGCGAGTTATACCAAACGGTAGCAAAAGCAGTCATAAAAACATGTAGCTAAGTATGATACTGGTATAAAAATGTGTACAACGATACCACTGCTGAATCCAGATGAGGAGGGGTTAACATGAGTGCGTCGGCATGTAGATGTCTCCTAAAGGAAACTATCACAACTCCCAGTGGATGGCTGTAGAATCCCAGGTTGATAGAGGGAAGTGTAACAGCCCTTGCGTGTGGCAGATAGTAAGGTCCCGCCGGCATGCAAATATGAAGGCACAGCAAAGGAGCCCTTCAAATGGACACGGCAAGCCCCGCCGGTGTCCGTGACGTCACTGGATCTCCGACGGAACTCCCTGAAGACCCGGAAGCCGGCAGAGAGCCCCTTCACTCTGTCATGAAGAAAGGTGGAAAAGGGTGAAATACCGTAGTCCTATCCTATTTATTTTGTTCTGATACAACACGATGAATAGGGTGAGTGAGCATTGTCATCCTATGCCAGGAAGTGTATAACAGGAAGAATCACCAGGTGAAAAAAAAAGAAACAAATGCAGCAACCACATCTAAGGACTGTAGGGTGGTAAACTGCAATATATCACAGGTTTTGGTTTTGGGGGTTAAATACATTTAAAGAAGTAGTAAACCACACCAATTTTTCATTTCTTTGAACCCTGCAAGGTTAACATCATGGGCTGCATGCAGTGTGACTATCTCCTAAATAGTGATGAGCGGAATACGCCATATTCGATTTCGCGATATTTCACGAAAATATATAAGAATATTCGCGAAATATTCGTTAATATGGAATATTCGTGATATTTTATAAAAAAAACATTTTTGCGAAATTTCGCTAATGCGAATGCGAAATTGATTGCGAAATTCTCGTCAACACGCGAAAACGGAGATCATTTCCTGGATTACTAAACTAATATGCACTAAACATTAACTCTACTTACACAAACTTATATGACTAAACTAAAGCTAATTTTTATTTTATTTTTTATTTTTTTTATACACGTTTTGTGAAGGGCAGAGAAAGTATTTGCGAATATTCGTAATACGAATATTCGCATTGCGAATTTTCGGCAACATAAAAGGATCGCCTCAGCTACTCGGCTCAGGGTCTCTAATCATACCAGCAATGCTTTTAGATGTCGATGGAGATCACTAGGATGTGATCTGTTTTAAAAATAAATTTGAAAAAATACGAATATTCGCAATAGCGAATATTCACCGCGATATTCGATTTATTCGCGAATACTCGAATATGCAATATTCAAAACGAATATTCGCAATGCGAATATTCGTGAGCAAAACTACTCCTAAACAGTGCAGGTTTAGGAGATATTCATGGTACCTACAGGTAAGCATATACAAAAAGGGTGAATATGACCTGGAGCGTGAGGTTGCTAGTAATGTCTTAAGCAACAATAGAGGGGCTTAATTATGTATATGAGAAAAGTGAGTAGCCACTCCTCCAATATGGGGTTATTGCCGTAGCCAACACATAGAGCATAAACGAGAGGTCTATCAAACAGGAGGTCTCCTGTTTGATAGCCCTCTCGTTTATACCTACAGGTAACCCTTATTTTAGGCTTACCTGTAGGAACAAGTGCAAACAAAGAGTTTACTTCCACTTTAAGAGTGAATACATTTTCTTTAAAGGCCATTCTCCCAGTTGCTCCTTCGCTACCCCTAGCACTCCCCTCAGTCTCCAGTGGTCATGAAAATAAGCCCTAAATAACCTGTAGTTGAGTTACACAGCACTGACTGTCCCCCATGTGACAACACATAACCAATCACCAGAGCTGTCATGTTTCTTTGTACATCCAAATGTAACAGGCAGCTGAACTAACCAATGGAAATGTGAAGGAAAGGTGAGTATATGATCCCTGAGGATAGAGCTTTAAAGTGAACTTGAAGCTTTGCCATTCATGGGTAGACTATACCAGCATGAAAAGGATCTGATGAAAGCTGCTTTTCTCATAGACATGTGCACTCTGAAATATTTTGTTTCGGAATTTCGAAAACTCTTTTTTATTTCTTTTGTTTCGTTAAAAAATTAATTTGTCTGAAAATCTGAATTAATTAAGGTCAAATCTGTTATGGAAGGATTATGGTGTCTGTCAAATGTTCTAAGAAGATTAGACGAAGCAGCTAAACTGTACGACGCCGCAATCGTACATTTCCGGCCAAATTTCCGCCTACAAGCTATAGAAGAATTCTAATGTTGTATGACACTAGTAATAATTATATTTATGAATTATTATTACTAGTCAACCAACATTCGAATTATTCAATAGCCTATGGGCCGAGCACTTGACCAAAAATGTACGATTGCAGCGTCATACAGTTTAGCTGCTTGTCGAATCTTCTTAGAACTTTTGTATGTTTTTCACTGCTTCTTTGAATCTTCGTCGTTCATGTCGAATTGTCTACCCCAACACTGTCTCTATAATGTCAAATATTTTCTCTCTATGTAGAATAATCTTGGACTAATAGTGTTAAGTTTAGGCACATTCGACCACTGGTTCGATAGGCACAGATTGCTATTGTCAGCATCATGTCGTATCTCCCATCTATATTAAGCTGTTGTAGCAACAAAAATGAAAAAAAAAGCATTTTTTTATGTCGGATCTTTTGGATTTCGGATTCTGCGCGTTCGTTTTCATTTGTTAAAACGATAACGAAAATACCCAAAACTCAGGCGAAAATACATTTGGATGAAAACTAATGCACATGTCTATTTTCTCATAGGTTGGTTGCATAATGTTCTAGAAAGACATTGAACCTGTTTAGCTTTACTGGGAAAGATAGGCTGCCTCCATAAAAGTACCTATGAAATAAACTGGAAAGACCGGCAGCAATTGGAAGCTTCTCGCATAAGTTATCTATCATCTGCTGCCCCAAGAGGATGTGATCAGTTTGCATCAGTACATGATGTGTAGCAACTATTCACCTTGTTATGGTTTCTTTGTGTATGTCATATGTTGACAGTAGTAGGGGACCACCATCTGTGTTGCATGTTGGATCCTAGGCATTGGCTTTTAATGGGGCCTCAGCTTCTGCTGAAGTCGAAAACAACCAATTATGTCACTGTCATTCAACTATCAAATGCCTGTCCTTGAGTAGGCTAGGAAGACTCTGCTCTAACAGCTGGATAACAAAGGGCATGCTTAGCATTGGTGGGGTGCTTAACTTCAACTTGGGCCATCAAAACAGCCAGTACAGCCTTTATGAAGAAATGCAACAGGAACAAAAGGGGAGAGTTACTAAAACTGGTGCACACAGAATCTGGTATAGCTGGGCATAGTAACCAATCAGCTTCTAGGCTTTACTGTTAAAGCCTAATTGAACAAGCTGAAGTTAGAAGCTGATTGGTTACTATGCACAGCTGCAACAGATTCCGTGTGCACCGGTTTTAGTAATTCTCCCCTAAAAAGTGCTTAATTCACTTTCAGGCTTTACAAGGTGTTTGCCCTGCATCACTGGTGTTACCTTAAAAATGCTTTAGGCCAGGTCAAGCACACTTTAAAAGGGACCTCGACTGAAACAGTGAAGATTTGTTATTGTATGGGGAACATATAGGAATGACTGTACCTAACCAGTAACGTTTTGTTTGCAATTCCTCCTGAAAAATAGAAGTGAATTTCCTGTTATGTGAGGCGGCGTACACACGATCGGATATATCCGATGAAAACGGTCCGCGGACCATTTCCATCGGATATGTCCGATCGGGAGTTTGATCCGATGGCGTGTACACACCATCGGATCAAATTCCCCGCCGCCGGAAGGCGCGGTGACGTGGCGGTGACGCGGCGGTGACGTTGACGCCGCCGCGTCACCGCAACGTCACCGCACCAGGAAGTAAAACACTTCCGCGCATGCGCCGAATCCATTCGGCAGCGGCGCGGCGGCGGTGGGGGCCGACATGTCTGCTGGTAAGTGTACTAACCAGCAGACATGTCGGGCGGACAGATCCCCACCGGATAGATTTCAAAGCATGCTTTGAAATCTGTCGGGTGGACAAATCTGTCCGCTAGCCCATACACACGAGCGGAGATGTCTGCTGAAACGGTCCATCGGACCGTTTTCAGCGGACATATTCCCTCGTGTGTACGAGGCCTGAGAGTGCTAGACTTTTGACATCTGAAGTGAGAAGTGGTGATGTCATTACTGCGCTGCTCTGCTTACTAGAGAATCTGACATTAGAAAACAAAGCCCTGCTTCTACTAAAATAGTCACAGCCACATAAAGACACAATGCAAAATAAGGCATAGTAAGTCAATAATAGGTAAAAGGTCAGCTGCAGGGAGACCATAGGTAATACTAATGACTAGTTCTTTGCTATCAGAAATGTTACAACCCAAGGTGATTCAGTGCTACACTTGTGTTCCACAATATAAATGCTCATACATAAATAAAAATACAAAAGTCCATAATATATTCATGAATGAAATAAAGTGTTAATATAGTTCCAAATAAGTGAAACAAAAATGTGTGTGTGCTTCACCATGAAGAAATACACGTGATAGTGCTTGTTCCTGTATGTAATACACACCGGCCCAGATTCACATACCTGGGCGTATCTTTGTGCGGGCGTAGCGTATCTTCTTTACGCTACGCCGCCGCAACTTAGTCAGGCGGCGTAGCGGAATGGGCCGGCGTAAGCCCAGGTAATTCAAAGTGGACTTGGAGTGGGCGTGTTTTATGGGGGGCGTGGGCGTTAGAAAAGATGTTTCTAATGAACAGCGCATGCGCCGTCCGTGGACGTATCCCAGTGCGCATGCTCAAAATTACGCCGCAAATACTCATTGGTTTCGGCTTGAACGTAACTTACGCAAAGCCCTATTCGCGAACGTTTTCCACAAACGACGTAAACGACAGAAAATTCGATACTGTCCCGACGTCCATACTTAACATTGCATATGCCTCATATAGCAGGGGTAACTTTACTCCGGAAAAAGCCTTACGCAAACAACGTAAAAAAATGCGCCGGGCGCACGTACGTTCGGGAATTGGCGTACCTCCCTCATTTGCATATTCGACGTGTAAGGAAGCGGCAGGATCTAGCCCACTCAGCCCTGTTAGTCCTTCGCCTCTCTTTTTTTTAGAGACCGCGTGGCCAAAGTGCGTGCATGTTAACCCCAATTTCGAGTGCATGTAAGTGTGGTGGTTTTGTGGGAGGGGGGTGGGCGTACTATACGCAGGCTTACCTCGCATAGCACACCCACCGGGAGACGGGCTGAGACCACCAAACTCAATTCACATGCAGCCTAGACCGGGATCTGAACCCTTAGCTGCAGAGGTGAACAGCTTGTCAGCGCAGTGCCAATCGCATTGAGCCACCGCAGCTCCAACTGCTCTCACTGTATATAACATTCACCACTTCCACAAACGCAAACTCAGAAATGAAGCATACAAACGATCATAGTACTTTCCATAAAACAAACCACATTTATTATTAAAAACCCCTAAAAAAAATCACATTTAAAAGTGCAGATAAGCATCATATGTGATGGTTTAGTCCCCCATAGGGAACATCTTAACTGGAGGCTGAAGCTTGTGGGTAAAAGTCTGTATACTGTTTCCTTGAGGCCTCAAGTTACTGCCCAGCATATAACAAGTACCTCCCAATACTTGCTTCCACGTTACACAGATTGACGTCCAGAAGGAGTTTATGGTATCCAGTGTAAGTGGAGATACCAATATATAGGTAGAACTAAAAAGACCCCTAGCAAAAAGATTGAAAGAACATATATATAACATCTTCTTAGGGTATACTTAACATATTTTGTCAATACATTTTGCAGGATCCCAGGATCCATTGGGAATGTCTTTTTGAGGAGTAGAGAAATATAAGGGGCATCGGTGGGACAGTGATCAAATTAAAACTGTCAGTAAAATAGAATCAAAATGGATTTATGAATTGAAAACCCTGGTGCGAAAAGCCTTGAACATTGATTTTGATATTAATTGTTTTATCAATGATTTCTCATATTTAATATATAATTGATTGGGATAGGTTTCTTTATGCACAAGAAGGGAGGACCCCCATCACAACATCCAATTGTTATATAATATGGATTTAAAGAGTAACTAGAACTCTAACAAAAAAGGAAGACTTTGTGGGCATAACACGGGGCAATAATTCTAAAAAAATATATATCTTTATTACAAAACTTACATAAATAAAACAAAAACAACACCCAATACTAGACAAGGTCAAGAGATACCCAATGAACACACATGGAGGCATTGATCCTTTCATGGAATTGGTGAAAAGTCCATACATTTCCAGAGAAAGGTGTGTGTGTATGTGTATATACTGTGTATATATATATATATATATATATATATATATATATAATCAAAAGGTCAGGTCCATGAACTCATCCATTCCTGCTTGTCAGCGCGTTTCATATCTAATTCTTAACTTCTTAAAGCGTATGTTCGCTGAAAAAAAAATATTAAAAACCAGGAGCTACAAATTCTGCAGCTGCTGATATTTAATATTAGCACACTTACCTGCCCTGGAGTCCAGCGCCTTCCGCAGCAGAGGAGGAGCGATCGCTCGTCACTCTACTGCTCCCCCCGCCATCCTCGGTGAGGGAACCAGGAAGTTAAGCGCTCCGGCTTCACTGCCCGGTTCCCTACGTCGCATGCACGAGTCGTACTACACCTGCCGATTGGCACCCGCTGTCTGTTCTGGGAGCCGAGTGTTCCCAGCACACAACAGGGGGATGGGACAGGACCGTGGGGCCCGAAGTGGGTGCAAATACCTGTCTTTAGACAGGTATCTGTACCCCCCCCCCCTCTGAAAGGTTTCAAATGTGACACCGGAGGGGGGGAGGGTTCCGATCAGTGGGAGTTCCACTTTGGGGTGGAGCTCCGCTTTAAGGACATACTGGGTAGGTGCTGACTGGCCTTAAAAATCAGGTAATGGGCGACACCACACAAGACAAAAAGAAAGGCAAATCAATCCTTCCAAGGGATCAAAGTCCACGTATTAAAGGCGTTTAACTACCATATAGGACACTTGAACTGACAGGGATCCACCCTCCATGGTGACCAAAAGAAACTGGCAATTCTATCAAGAGTAAAGTGGGATAGGTCAGTTTGAGCTCAGTACTGGGGGTGGGTAAATCAAACACAGAAGTTCAGTTATGGGTATCATAAGTAGTATAAACACCTCTCAAAAACAGAGCTGTCCCTTTAACACAATCTCAAATAGAACTTGTTGGTCACCAGATTGGAGTAAAGAAGCCCTCTAGTAGTGTAGCGGGTATCCCCCACTTGGGAGCTCACTGGTGGAGTTAAAGCCCAATGCCCGATAGGGTAGGGGCGCCTTGAACTTCCAGATAAAATGGGCGGGAGCCAGCAGAGATTATGACCCAGATGAAACGTGTCGGGTGATGTTCTTGGAATCATTGCTTATACTCGTTTATATTTACAAGCCTTTTTTATCGGATTTGCTGTAAGTGTAAACCCCCTGTTTTTCACCATTAAATGTCAAACAGTATCACACTATGTGCGGATCATTTGTTTTCATGTACACAATTTGATGTGCTTCATTGCATGTTTTGGAGTCCATCATTGATACCTGACAGTCTTCGTTCAACATTGGGTGGAACCCTTCTTACCATTATTTCAGTGGTGCGAGTTCCTGTTTAAGGTCATTCCCTCAAGAGTGCCTGTTTAAACCCATGTGCTATACGGTACGTGTGTCCATCGAATCTGGTAAGCGTGAACACTTTACCATTTTGACTGTATTTTCAACATTCATTCCAGATTATCCAAGAAAGACCTTTGTACTTTATTCTGATCTCCAATGGACTCTCCATAGATGTTTATTATTCACATTGGACTTTTATGTTTTGGTTTTGTTCACATTCAATTTTGCACTGCCTATTTTACCTTATGAGGTACATACGTTATTTACTTGCTCACTTAGCGCCACACTTTTTGTCTTTTATTTCCATTTTGCACTGTATGTCTAGTGACGTGTAGGCTGCTTATTTTGTTCTCTATGCACAATATTTTTCTTTTTTATAGTAGAGGGTGTTGTTTTTGTTTTGTTATAATTTATGTGTAATTTTTAACCACTTAAGACCCGGACCTTTAGGCAGCTAAAGGACCCGGCCAGGTTTTGCGATTCGGCTCTGCGTGCAACGTGGCTCCCAAACAAAATTGGCGTTCTTTTTTTCCCCACAAATAGAGCTTTCTTTTGGTGGTATTTGATCACCTCTGCGGTTTTTATTTTTTGCGCTATAAACAAAAATACAGCGACAATTTTGAAAAAAAATTCCATATTTTTTACTTTTTACTATAATAAATATCCCCCAAAAATATATAAAAAAAAAAAATTTTTTTCTGAGTTTAGGCCGATAGGTATTCTTCTACCTATTTTTGGTATTATTGCATTTTTATTTTTATTTTTTTACTACAGCTTTTTTTTTGTGTGACTGCGACATTATGGCGGACATTTCGGACAATTTTGACAAATTTTTCCCACCATTGTCATTTTCACAGCAAAAAATGCATTTAAAATGCACTGTTTACTGTGATAATTACAATTGCAGTTTGGGAGTTAACCACTAGGGGGCGCTGAAGGGGTTATGTGTGACCTCATTTGTGTTACTAACTGTAGGGGGGTGTGGCTGTAAGTGTGATGTCATTGATTGTGATTCCCTATGTAAGGGAACACACAATCAATGCGGGCGCCACAGTGAAGAACGGGGAAGCTGTGTTTACACATGGCTTTCCGTGTTCTTCACCCCCGGGGACCGATCGTGGGACTCCAGTGACGATCGGATCCGCGAGTCCCGCGTTCGCGGAGCTTCGGACCGGGTCGCATGCACGTGCCCGCACGGCTGGGCTTAAAGGACCACGTACAGGTACGTGGATGTGCCCAGCCGTGCCATTCTGCCGACGTATAACGGCGTGAAGGGGTCCTTAAGTGGTTAAACTTTTTGTGATAAAGATATATATATTAATTGCTCTATGTTACATTATCATGTTAGTATTAATATTGTAACTAATAATACCTAACAAAGGTTATTCCAAAAAACTTAGGCCCGGATTCACGTAGCACTTACGCCAACGTATCTACCGCGTAAGTACAAATGTGCGCCGTCGTATCTATGCGCCGGACCCACAAACTAAGTTACGTCGAAAAATAGGCTTCTTTCGACCGACGTAACTTTCCTACGCCGGCGTATCATGGCCGCATATTTATGCTGTATGCGTATGTAAGTTTCGATTCAGATATGCAAATGAGGGAGTTACGCTGATCCACAAACATAGATGCGCCCGGCGCATGTTTTAAGCGATTTGCGTAAGAGTTACATCCGGCGTAAAGTTATGCCTCCATATAGGAGGCGCAACCCATGCAAAGGTATGGACCAGGGAACGGATGCCGTTGAATTTTAGTTGTTTGAAGCTCAGCCCATCATTTGCATGGGGTCACGCTTCATTTAAATGTATCACGCCCACTTCCAGCCCACTTCCACCTACTTTGACTCACGCCGGCTTACGCCGACGAATATACGCGACGCCGGCGGCAAAGTTGGGAGCATTTTCTTTGTGAATTCCATACTTGTCTCCCTGCATAGCGTAAATAAGATACGCTACGGCGGCATAAAGATGTGGCGATGTACGTGAATCTACCCCTTAGTATATATGTAATTCTATCATGTATTGATATAGAGCTGATCTAGATAAAAGTTAAACATTAACTTAAAAAGAAGAGAAAAAATAAAGTTAAGAGAAAAAAGAGGGGAAAGAAATAAAAGTGAGAGAGTAAGTTCACAAGGTCAGTCCAGGTACCAGGACGTGGTTCAGTATAGTTATTCCATGCCTAGTTACTCTGACAATCCTTTTTGTTTTTTTATGCACAGTAAATAATATATACTGTATTTATTGGCTTATAACACACACTTTTCCCCCCCCCTGAAAATAGAGGGTAAACTGTGCCTGTGTGTCATACATCAATATTCTTTTTTTATTACCAACGGGGGGGCGGTCTGCCCCAGGTGCCACCCAGCCAACACTAGCCAGGTCCTTGCTACATTTACAGTGAAACTTTGCCTCATTTACTAAGCTCTGGAGCAACTGCACTTTGTAGAGTTTGCCTTTAGTAAATCAACCCCTATGTGTTACTAGATTTTTCAGCTAAAGCAAGGATTCATGTCAATTCCTAATATCTCTGAACTATGTGATGTTTATGTCCTCAACATGATTGCGTGAGTTTCGTCAGGGTTCTCTAGCTTGCTCTCCAAATCCACAAACATGTGGGAAGATGTGGATCTGTACTCTTTGTGGTGTGGACATTCGGCTGTAAGCTCCTCTAGGGACAGTGGCCAATGCCATCAGCACCGTGAAGGTATTCTAGCCATAGAGGACCAAAAGCCTGTCAATACTGGGTATGAACAGTAAGAAAAGTAATTATATCTAAGTAAAGTGTTTTGAAAGTGTGTTCTTCCAAGAAAGGGCTACTCACCATTCATCAAAAAAGTCACATATTACACTCACCCAGATACAACTGCTGTGAGGTTTAGTTTGTGAGAAATGAGGAAAAACTGACCCATTACTTAGCCAAAGTGGTCTGTAAAAACAACCATACTGTACATTCCTGTGACAGGCCACTCACTCTACCACATTATGTTTCGCCATATTCTTAGGAGACCCACAGACCTACTGACCACAGTGTCCAGAGAAGAACTTGAACATACTCCAATTTTCTGGATTTGGTAGTGGAAACAACACATGTCTGAAGTCCAACAAATTATTAAAGATCGGTCATAGGTGGAGTAAAGACGCCCATCTTCTATATAGGTTCATGGTGGCTCGTATTTCAGCCGTGTTAGGTCCTTCGGGACTACAAGCTGATGTTGTTGAGATTTTTTAAATATTTGTATATGTTCAAACAATAAATTTTGTCTTTTACATATCTATTTTCTGATTTATTTAAATTGGACACCTTTAAAGTCCTGGGGTTAGTTACCCCTCCCATTCCTACATTCAATTTTGTCTACATGGGATGTGGTGTCTAGATTTGACCCTCTGTGCCTCACCAATTCTGTTCGTCAGTAATGAGTAGTAGCTAGATGGGATCAGGCTTGTCCACCAAGTGTATTGGATGGACAAGCCAAGGGTCAAAAACAAAGGTAGCAAAGGTAAAGATAGCAGCAGGTATGCGAAAGTTCAAGATGTCAGCTGGAGAGAGCACAATAATCTGGAAGTGAAGACATAGCTTAAATGGAAAGTTAATAAACAAAATAAACACACTTGTCAGCGCATCAGGAATGAAAGGTCCTCAAGTTGTGAGTCCAATAACAGGCTAATCTTCAATCTTGTCATGCAAAGGTAGGGCCCAGCACTACTGGAAACCTCAGCATCATACAGACCTTGCTGCCCACTTCAGATCTTGGATCGTGGCTTTTCACAAAACGGAGTCTTGATAGTTCATTTATAGTATTACACCGCTCAGCGAGCACGCACCAGTGCTCCGATAGCAATCGGCTTGCTATAGGGGGCACTGGTCAAGTGGGAATAGCCAGGAGCTCCGGCAGGGAACCCGAGAAGAAGAGGATCGGGGCTGCTCTGTGCAAAACAATTGCATAAGAGCAGGTAAATATGACATGTTTGTTATTTTAAAAAGCGGGATGTTTGGTTCAGTTCCTGGGCTTTTGGTTCTAGTGGGCCTGCATCTCCGATCTCAGCAAAGAGCCTCCAGCGGAGGCTCGTTACCACGTGATCAGCCGTGTCCAATCACGGCTGATCACGATGTAAACAGGACTCGCGTCTGACAGACGCGAGTAGAGGAGAGCCGATCGGCGGCTCTCCTGACAGGGGGGGTTCGCGCTGATTGTTTATCAGCGCAGCCCCCCCTCGGATCCCCACACTGGACCAGCAGGGAGTGCCCCCCAAATTGAAAAAATGGGTAAAAAACACTGGGCACTGACTGGCAACATGGGCACTGACTAATGATTTCCAGCAATGCCATCAGTGCCACCCGTCAGTGCCACCCAGTGTGCATCAGTGCCACCCAGTGTCCATCAGTGCCACCCAGTGTCCATCAGTGCCACCTCTTAGTGCCCATCTATGCCCAGTGCCAACCTATCAGTGCCCAGCTGTGCCACCCATCAGTGCTGCCCATCAGTGCCGCCTATAAGTGCCCATCAGTGCCGCCTATGAGTGCCCATCAGTGCAGCATACCAGCGCTGCCTATCAGTGCCCGTCAGTGCCACCTCATTGGTGCCCATCAGTGCCACCTCATCGGTGCCCATCAGTGCTGCCATATCAGTGCCCATAATTGAAAAAGTAAACTTACTTATTTACAAAAAAAATAACAGAAAAAAAAAAAAAAAAAAGCTCTATTTGTGGGAGCAAAATTATAAAAATTTAATTTGGGTACAGTGTAGCATGACCTCGCAATTGTCATTCAAATTACGACAGTTGGTCGCTTGCCCTGTCGGCAGTGGGATCGTCCAAGAACGCCCTCTCTGCCGTTAGCAGGTTATCCATCGCTCTATACATAGCTGCCTCAGAGGTTTGTTTTAATCTATTAATGTGTGCGGTAAGTATCATGCGTGCATCTTTTTTAAACGCTTTCCAAACAATCTGTGTTGGTGCAGAGTCCCCATTAGTCATGAAGTATTGCTCCCAGTCAGCTGTAAGATCATCAACCTCTGGGAACATTGTCAACCAGAAAGGATTCAACTGTCGCGTGACTGGTGGACGGTTGTGTGCCAGAGCAAATTTGGCCCAATAGAGACAGTGGTCAGAGAGCTTCCTAGGGGAAAATTCCACGTCTGTTAGCCTGGGGAAAAGTGGTTTAGAAATTAGTATGAGATCTATATGGGACATAGAACGGTGAGACGCAGAGAAGCAAGAATAGGCCCTAGATACAGGGTTCCTGGACCTCCACGTGTCCACGAGGTTAAAGTCAGTCAGAAGCCTGGCAAATCTCGTTGGGTGGGAGGGCGTCAATGAAGGTGCGGACACACTCATTCTATCTATGGTTGGGTCTAATACATTATTAAAATCACCCAGCCACACCGCTGACATAAAATGCCAACAAGAGTATCAGATCCCCATGTAACATATCTACCCATCGGGTCAATCTCTGAATCCTGGAGCTCAAAGTGCAAGGCCTTAGCAATTAGGACTGAAATACCCCTAGAGTGTGTGGTGTGGATGGAGTGGTAAGCCCATCAGCCATGGACGTTTAAGTGCCCTCTGCACATGGTCTTCAGCATGGGTCTCCACCAGGATCACTACGTCCGCTCTTTGCTTCTTGAGCAGTGCAAAAACGGCTGACCTAAGGGAGCTGCGGTGGCTCAACGCGATTGGCACTGCACTGACAAAGCCGTTCACCTCTGCAGCCAAGGGTTTGGATCCCGATCTCGGCTGCATGTGAATTGAGTTTGGTGGTCTCAGCCTGGCTCCCGGTGGGTGTGCTATGCGAGGTAAGCCTGCGCTTAGTATGCCCACCCCCCTCCCACAAAACCACCACACTTAGGCCGTGTACACACAACCAAATAGATTTGTTCAAATCGGTCGAGCCGACCGATTTGAACAAATCTGTCTGCTGCTGTTTTGGTTTGATCGCGTGTACACACGATCAAACCAAAATCCCCGCCAACAGACAGCGCGCTGACGTGTCGGTGACGTGGCGGTGACGTTGACGCCGCCACGTCACCGCACCAGGAAGTAAAACACTTCCGTGCATGCGTCAAAACCATTTGACGCGTGTGCGAGAAGACATGTCTGCTGGTTAGCGTACTAACCAGCAGACATGTCGGGTGGACGGGTTCCCAGCCGACAGATTTGAAAGCATATAAAAGAAAATCAATCAGCGCAATAAAAACACAAAATAATATAATAGTGAGCAGCTGAACACTAGGAATCAATTAGATAAGTTCCTGGAAAGATACAGTATAAACAGATACACTCTGTTTTGGCTTCATGCTTGTCAGCTGGCAACTTCATCCCCTGGATTTATTCCTTATGGGAAAGCGCTATTGACCCTGATCTCATTATAGGGTCTGATCTGGGAGGTGAGAGGCCATTTTTACTACTGGTGGAGGTGTTTTTCTTCTATCCACGATTCATCACCTGCATGTGTGTGAATTTTACCACTATTAGATTATCACAAGGAGGATCTTTGGATGGACTTTTATATAGCACTGCACTATTCTTTGTTTATATCTTTGTTTAGATTCAAAAGCATGCTTTCAAATCTGTCGGCTGGCCAAATCCGTCGGCTTGCCCATACACACGATTGAATCTGTCTGCTGAGACGGTCGGGCCGACCTTTTCCAGCAGATAGATTTTATCGCGTGTACGCGGCCTTACACGCACTCGAAATTGGGTTAACATGCACGCACTTTGGCCACGTGGGCTAGGTCCTCTCACTCCCTCATAGGGGAGTCCCTCTGCCCCGTTGGGCTTCAAAGCGGAGCAGGTAGGGCGGGCTGTGTGGGAGGACCCCCTCACACCCGCCATTGCCACTCAGGGGCATGGAGAAAGATGGCAGAATGCCTCTGGGGGAGGCCTGCCTACTCCCAACTCCTGCAGTCCAGCTCCTCTCTCGAGTACACGCACAAAAATACACTTAAAAAAAAAAAAAACGCCTGACCTCCTAACTGGATCTCTCACACCACAAACATTCCATGTGAGGAATTACAAGGTGGTCATAGAGTGATATAGGTATAATGTAAGGCTCCAGGATTCAGACCACCCCAAGTGACTGGTAGAAAGGCGCGCAATCTCGGGAGGGGAATGCGCGCCCCCAGCACAGTAGAACCATCATAGTAACAGGAATAACAAATTTGAACATAGCAAAAAATCATGTCTCGTAGCAATAGAAAACACAAACCCCCCACTCCGCCCTGCACTGTCCCCAACTAGTGCAGGCTTTTTCAGCACATTCTTTCTAATGCAACATACAAGTACAGTGTGTAGTCACTTTTTAAAGGAAACTGAACTTAGAATATCTCTAAACCAGGGAACTGCCTTAATGTTTGATTCTTCATGTGACCGCAGTCTCTGCCCGGGCATTTATGACTGTGCTCAGCAAAGTGTTACACCATGTGCATGGGCACAGTAGATCCCACCCACACACCATTGGCAGAAATAAGAGGGGAAAATAAGCATTTTTGGAATTTGGACTGGGCTCATGGAATCACTAATCTCTGCACCCCCTGAGGCAAAGCCACTGGAACACTATACAAATGTTATTTCAACAGGTATTGTCACTTGTATGAAAACACGACTATCCCTAATTTATTACTAAAATATTTGCAGACAGTCCCTAACCAGCCCAAATGTATCCATCAACATGTTCTCATTTTGACTCTGTGTCATTGAGAAAGAGACCCTAGTCATGTTTTGAGATCTCAGAAAACATAATGCTTTGAGAAGTTGGCAGGAGGGGGCTTAGCACAGAGTGGCAGTAAAAGGAAGGGTGGGGGGATAAAGTGCTGTCTGCTCATGTATTAGCACTTACTATTACGAACTGCAGCATAGGTGTCAGAATAAAAGAGTGACGAGTATTCAAAGCAGATGCCTTTCACACCATTAGGATGAAACTAAACCAGCCATGGACAATAGAAGCAAGCCTAAGGATATCTTACATGGTTATGTTCTAAGGACAAAAAATCATCTAAGAGCAAAATTCATTTCTGTGCCTCAAAGCTCTTTGCACTCCATGTATCTAATCCTTTTAGTTTTTTTTTTTTTTTTTTACTAGAGCTGTTTTATGTTAGTTTTATTCATTCTTTCTCTAAGAATTTTTTTGTCCAAGTATCACCTGGAATGTCCTTGTGTATATTTTCATGGAAGCAACATTAATTTATTTTATTGCACAGATTATCACCTTGAATTAATTGTGACTTCACTTGTCTGACTGATTTAGGTTGGCAACTGCAAGTTCCCACTGAGTATTAGGAAATCTATACATTATTTTACGTTGCTGATGTATTGTGTAGTATTTGTGCAAATGCATACCTCTCAATAGGGCGGGTGCAAGGATTTTTGATACCCTAGGCGAAACCTAATTTTGCCGCCCCTGTATACCCTGGAGGTGGCGGAGGTGGAGATTTTTGCAGCGCCTCTTAACCTATTTCTTCAGCCATGGTCCGCAGGCCCGCACCTGCGCCTCTGGACTTGGCCTAAAGACAAATATTGGCAACTATGGGCACACCAGGGTTAGGGTAGTATATGAACAGGCTAGGGTAGTATATGGACAGGCTAGGGTAGTATATGGACAGGCTAGGGTAGTATATAGACAGGCTAGGGTAGTATATGGACAAGTTAGGGTAGTAAATAGAGAGGCTAGGGTAGTATATGGACAGTCTAGGGTAGTATATGGACAGGCTAGGGTAGTATATGGACAGGTTAGTGTAGTATATGGACAAGTTAGGGCAGTATATGGACAGGCTAATGTAGTAAATGGACAGGCTAAGGTAATAGACAGGCTAGTGTAGTAAATAGACAGGCTAGGGTAGTATATCGACAGGCTGGGGTAGTATATGGAAAGGCTAGGGTAGTGTATGGACAGACTAGGGTAGTATATTGTGACAGGAAGTCAGGTAAATATGTGGGTGTTGTCACAGACAGGAGATACATTTCTGCCTTGTTTAGACAATTCACCAATTACTATCAGGTGTCGGCTGCAGAAATAGCCAGAAAGGTTTAAGGGCGTTGGAAAGCTTCAACTGTTCAGAATGAGGCAATTAAGGCCTCTATAAGTTATCCAGAGGATGACTACTGATTGCTGCATCCTGATGCTTTTTGAGTTAAGGAGAGCAGTGAGCTGAAAAAGACTTCTGAAGAGGTGAGGTGGTGTTGAGTTTTCTGTATGGTAAAAATCAAAAAGACTATTGTTTTTCTGTTGTATGACCAGCAGTGTCTGCCCAGCAGTAGGTTGTGCCAGACTCCATAGATAGGTTCCTGTGTGGTGAAGGTAGACACCCTAAGTGGCCAGGGTTTGTTTTATGTTTTGTTTTGTTTATGCTGTTTGGATGCTTGCACTTGTTTCCAGCAATATGGAAGAATAAACCATAATCTTTGTTTTCAACCGTCCTCGGCTGCCTCTCTGTATAGTTCAGTGTGTAGTGAACCCACCCAGGGGGTCACACACACCCGCTACTGAGCTAACCCCTTACAATATGTACAGGCTAGGGTAGTAAATGGATAGGCTAGTGTAGTATATGTGATCATATGCAGGGTTACCCTTTATGATATCATATCAGCTTTATATTAACTTGCATATTACCTTTTAAATTCAAATGTTTTAAGTATGGATGAAATGCATGAGAAGAGAGAAAACTTAAAAGCTTGCGGCTAAGAGCAAAATGTGTTATAGATTAAGATAGACTTTGGTAATATAATATGATTAAAATATATTTTTATCTGTTGCGTAGTAATATCTCTAGGAAGACTTTTATTTCATCTATCATACATTAATACATTTATCTCCAGGCAGACTTTTTACAAAAATATACTGCAACATACTGTAATATAATTGGTCCACGAAGGGGTACCACCCATGTGCCTCCCATGCAGGGACAACAAATATAACCTATAACCTAAAAATAAAAATTTTAATATTGCTACATGATACTCGTGTTAGTGTCTTGCTGATTACCCAATCGATCGTAGGACTCCTCGCACCCAGAGAAAAGATAGCAAAACAGAATAGAAACTTAGAGGTGATCACAGGTGACCCATCACCTTTCAGGTGGTATCAGAAGTGGGGTACCGTTTTCAGGTAGGTGTGAAACCTCTACAATTTACAATCTACAACAAGTGAATATTTGTATGAAGGTCGCACTTGCTTTGATCCGGTACTCCGAACTAGAGAATGTGATATAGCATACTATACTTGGCTGAAGTATTTTTACTTTTTTGTGTATGTCTCGAGGAAGCTAGGTTGGCTTACCTGGGGCTGGTTTTTAGGAATTATCTTGCGGAAGCTAGGCTGGCTTACCGGGGGTAATTGATATTAGAAAAGGGTAGGATATTGTCTCGCAGAAGTTAGGCTGGCTTACCGGGGGCAAATAGGAAATTAGGGACCTTCTGTAATAGAGAGGACCGCACGGGACCCTCTCTCGTTCAGGGGATGAAGAAGGATGTGTGGATTTCCAAAACCAAATATATGAAAAATGGTTTATATAATTATATTATCTGTGCACTATATTTCTGTACGGCTATCTTGTTGGTTGTATGAATTGTTTTAAATTGGTGTTTTGCATTATTATAATTATTATAAGATAGAGAGAATTATCATATTGTGTGAAATACCAATGATTTTATGTCACAAATTTATTTATTACAAAACTGTTTCCATTGTTTAACAGGATTGTTATTTGTATATACTAAAACATCTATCCGTTTGGTGGCCACTGTTCGAGGGGGTTATCACAGCAAATTGGGAAGGGGTCCGTATTTCAGAAACGGGACGCCTAGTGCCTGAGGTATAGTTTGCACAATTCTGTAGAGTTCCGTTTGGGAAGCCCCCCTGAAGAGATTGTGCGAATTATAAAGACTATATATAAAGATATTTGTGTAGTCTGCCCTAAATCTTGGGAATACGTGAAACTCTCAGATGTTGGCCTATAATGGGTAATAAAACGGGGAAGGTGGCTCTTGAAGGTGAGCAAGAACAGCCGACCCCATATGATTTTAGTAACCAGTTCCCGACCACCCGCCGTCATTTTACAAAGGCAGATTGGCTCTCCTGCGCGAGAGCCCGTAGTATAACGTCGGTGCGTGAACGGCTAGGGGGCGTGTGCGCGCCTCCCCGCCATTCATGACGATCAGATTCACTTTGGAACTGATCAATCTCCAGGTCCAGGCCAATAAAATCTGGCCTGGACCTGGTGATCACTCTCAGCCAATGGTTGTCTTCCCCTGTCTCTGTATTTGTAAACATTGACAGGGGAAGTGCTGCTCTCTACCTCGTGTTGGTCTTTTCGTTCCAGACCGAGAGGGAGAGAGCATCTAAACGTGAGTTACACAACAGTACACTGACACCAGGTCACGTAGGCACACAATTAACCCCCGATCACCCCCCAAATTAACCCCTTCACCCAGTACAGCGTTCAGATTTTTTTTTGATCGCTGTACTAGTGTCATTAGTGACTAAAATAATTGTTAGGGTAATAAGTCTTAGGCCCTAATAAGTCTAGGGACCCCCCCTAACCCCCCCAATAAAGGTTTAACTCCTTGATTACCCCTGTCACCAGTGATTACAGTATAAGTATCACGGGTGACGAAGTTTAGCTAGTTTATTTTTTATAGCGTCAAGGCACCCGCCATATCTTTACCAATAAATGTTTAACCCCCTGATCGCCCGGCGGTGATCAAAGTTTGGTTTTTAGCGCCAGATAGGGTCTGCGTCCCCCCATGCAGCATCAGATTAGTGCCAGTAGCGCTAACACCCACGCACGCACCATACGCCTCCCTTAGTGGTATAGTATCTGAACGGATCGACACCTGATCTGATCAGATCTATACTAGCGTCCCCTGCAGTTTAGGGTTCCCAAAAACGCATTGTTAGCGGGATCAGCCCAGATACTTGATAGCACTTGCGTTTAGCCCCTTCGCCCAGCCCAGCCCAACCAAGTACAGGATTGATCGATCGATCACTGTCACAAAACACAAAAACACATAACTGCAGCGTTCGCAGAGTCAGGCCTGATCTCTGCGATTGCTAACAGTTTTTTGGTAGCGTTTGACTTAGTCGCTAACAGGTCAGGTGCTTTTTTTACCTGTGAATCTTACTACTGTACCCCTTAATTTAGAGCCCAAAATGGCAAATCAAAGGTACAGTGGTGAAGAGGCCTACTTGTTTCTGAGTCTGACAGATAGTGAGGAGGAGGTCACGCATCTGTCAAATTCTAGCTCAGAATACGATCCTGTAGACGACAGTGGCTCCCTGACAGATAGCTCTGACGACGGAGTTGTGGTCCCTGCTAGGGTCAGGCATACCAGACCCGATCTTCTGCTGTCACTGAGGTGCAAGAACCGCAGGGCTCTCGTATGGAGTATGAAGTACTAGCGCCGCTATTCCTTCTGGTGAACTGGCAAGCACCAGCGGCCTAGTACATCCTGGTCGTTCATCCCGCACTGCAGTATCACGTTGTGAGGTGTCGAGTCCCATATGTGCAGTTCAAGTTGGTGAGGTGGCAAGCACAAGTAGTGTCCCGCTGCCACCAAGAAGAAGAAGACAAAGACAGGCCCGTCGTACCCATAGTTCCCTTCCTGCTGCATTCACCAATCCTGATTGGGTACCCACCACTTCTGCAGCACCCGTACTTCCCCCATTCGCTTGCCAACCCGGAATTCAGGTGGAAACAGTTGATTTTACGTCACTGGATTTTTATTCGCTGTTTTTCACTAAAGGTCTCTATAGATCTATTGTGGACCAAAGCAATTTGTACGCTGGTCAATACATCGCCGCTAATCCCCAGCTGTCCCTTGCCAGAGATTGGAAACCAATTACGGTTTCCGAATTTAAGATCTTTCTGGGCCTTTCCCTCATCATGGGCATGACTAAAAAGAGTGAGCTGCGGTTATATTGGTCCACGCGCCCAATTCACTATATGCCCATTTTCTCTGCCTCCATGGCCAGGACACGATACGAGCAGATCTTGCGGTTCATGCATTTCAGTGACAATGAACTCTGTCGTCCTCGGGGACCCTGGATTCGATCGGCTCTACAAAATTCGGCCCCTCTTAAACCACTTTAACCATGTTTTGCAGCCTTGTATAATCCACATCAAGTTGTCTGCGTTGATGAGTCCCTGATTAAGTTTTCTGGCTGCTTGTCATTCAAACAATACCTTCCCAGTAAGGGTGCCAGATATGGGGTCAAGATGTATAAGCTCTGTGACAGGGCAACAGGCTATACATCTAGCTTTATGGTTTATGAGGGAAAAGACAGTCACGTAGAGCCGAAGAACTGCCCAGATTACATAGGGAGCACTGGTAGGATAGTGTGGAAATTGGTGTCACCCTTATTCGGAAAGGGGTACCACTTGTACATGGACAATTATTACACAAGCGTGCCGCTTTTTAGTCACCTTTTTGATTATGGAATTGGCGCATGTGGCACTGTGCGACCTAATCGCCGGGGCTTCCCCCAACGGCTTGTAGAATCCCGTCTTAGTTGGGGGGGAGAGACCCTGCTTACAGTGTAATAATTTGTTAGCAGTGAAGTGGAGGGATTCACGGAATGTTTTCGTTCTGTCCACGCTTCACGCAGACACGGCAATCCAAATTCCTACGGCGACTGGTGTTGTGGAGAAACCCCTCTTCTGTATCCACGAGTACAACCTTAACATGGGAGGGGTGGACCTAAATGACTAGTTTAAAAAAGACAAATTTCTCACCGCTCCAAGTGGGCCCCGTGTGCAATCAAGGGTTATTGAACCACCAAGGTGCTGGCAATGCTAATGATAGCAAATTGAAGGACGAAAACTGGACAGCCGCACTTCGAAATCACTTAAAATAAGTTGTCTTTTATTTTTCAACTGTACACACAGTCACTGCAACCAACAAAATACAGTATGGCCGACGCGTTTCGCACTTACAATCAGTGCTTAGTCATGGCCTAAAAAAGGTTCACACTAAAATGACATATATACTCAAACACATAATCACATGAGAAAAGATCCGCCTATATATAGGAACACCTGTATGTATCCAAATACCCCTATAAAATCTTAATTAGAACCACAATCCACGTGTCTAAAGTTTGCAAGCATATACTTGACAGGTATGATGCGCCATTCTTCACTTTGCCAGGTGTTTCAATGTGACACCCAACCAGCGCTTATATGATTGGAACCATAATAACTATGCTGGGAGGGCCAGTAGATTGATCTAAACTGTGTAGAAACATAGACAGACTATGGAAATGGACAGACTATGAAGTGAAAAATTAATAATAATAATTAATTAATAATAGTAAGTGATGCTGTCCTTGTGAAATGTGGCAAAAAGTGTCCATAGTGACTGCGTGAAAGGGTTAAACCTTAAGCTTCTAAGTGTAATGTGTTGCAAAAAAAAAATATTGATGATCTAGTGTAAAAGTCTGTGATCTAGTGCCATAATGAACGGTCATTTTCACTATGTTAAAAAATGGCCAAACTATAGCCGGTCAGTTTCTGACCGTAGTATAAATATTAGTGATGGATCCATCATGCAAATGCATGATGATCTAGTATAAAAGTCTGTGGTCTAATGCCATAAAAAAAAAAAAACATTATAAGGGGGGGGATGTATAATTGGAAAAAGGTGTTACTATAATGTGTGTGATGAGAGAGAACAAAGAACCCTATACATACGGGATCTGTGATGAATAATATGTTCTAAAATATGGGCTTCAAGAATGAAGCTCCGCTAGAACCGGGGTGTGGTGGTGTCCGTCAGGTATCCGCCCGGGGAATGCCCAAAATTTGATAATAGATGCTCCGATAGGATGCATGTATAGCACCAGTAAAAGTTGGACTGTATAGTATGTCACAAATAGCGGAAATAACAAAAGCGGAAGAGACCCAGAAACAGTGGGTGGACATTAAGGCCATGAGCAACTTATTGTAGGAGAGCTCATGTGAAACCCAGAGCGAATTCAAAAGGCCTCCTCCGCCTACCGCCAAATTTAAAGTGACCTTGAATGCACTCCCTGTGCAGTACCCTGGTACACCCACCACGCAGAACCCTCCCGTCCGGTCCTGAATGATCGGAAGGGAAACCTGATCTGATAAGATGTATAAAATAATTGGATAAACAAACAATAATGTAAACCTATAGAGTGGTCCACCTATCTGTGGACTAGTGTACACGTCATTCATAGTAAACTAGCATAGTGTGGGTAGATAGATGAATTAATGAAGATGATACAGACTACAGGCACAGTTCAAATCGAACATGTTATAACCACGACAGTTAGAGGAAAGAAATGCGTGTGCCAAAGCAGGGGGGTGTGTTCAATCATGGAAATGGGACACATCCCAGTCAAAGTTGAGTCCCTGGGGCTGTCTACAACTGAGATGAAATATCCAGAATACTTCTCGTTTGCAGAGAAGTTTGAATTTATCTCCCCCCTGGGTGGGCACACAACCCTCTCCATGCCCTGTATAGATAAGCTGGAAATATTTTTGTCATGTACGTTGTTCCAATGTTTAGCCACGTTGGTATTGTGGTTTTTCTCAATATCATACAGATGGTCACTGAGTCTGTCCCTTAGTCTCCTAATAGTCCTACCCACATACTGGACACGACAAGAATTGCATGTGATCACATAAACTACGAATTTTGTGTTACAGTTAATGAATTGTTTGATTTTAAAATCTCTACCGTTAGAACATGATTGCAGGACTTGGCCAGTTCCTATTAAGGGACAGTATCTACACCCGTGAGTGCCACATTTAAAGGTACCCACAAAATTCAACCAGGTTTGGGAAGTGGATTTGGATACAAAAAGACTGGGTGAGAGAACCCCCCCCAATGTTGGGGCTCTGCGACTCACTGTTTTAATGCCTTCGGACAAGATGGATGCATAAGACGTGTCACTGTATAAAACAGGAAGGTATTTGTTAACAATCTGCCTAATCTTATTGAACTCCATACTGTATGGAGTGCAAAAGATAGGGGCTAATCCGTTGGCCATGGGGCTGGTGTGCATATCCCTCGACCCCCTGTTGGCCAACAGTGAGTCCCTGGAGATAGTGCTGACCCTATAAAGGGCTTTATTAATGACTGTGGCTGAATAGCCTCGGTCCTTGAACCTGTGAGCCATTGCCCGAGCCTCACCTGTGAAATCAACAGAAGAGGTGCAGAGCCTCTTAAGGCGAAGGAACTGCCCATAGGGAATACTGTTAACGGTGTGTGAAGGATGGGATGAGTCGGCTCGTAATAGGGCATTGCCCGCTGTGTTCTTTCTATAAAGACCCGTGGAAATAGTATCATTGGCACCTGTAAGTTTTACATCCAGGAACTCAATGGTAATGGGCTGTAGGTTGCCCGTAAACCGAAGGTTCAGCTCATTATCGTTGAAATAGTGTAACCATTCATTCAGATCTGCAAACTCATCTGAAACGATGAGAAGCAGATCATCAATGAAACGACAGTACAGGACTGTGTCAGAACGGCGGGGGCTGATACCCCCAAAGATGCGGGACCTCTCCCACCACCCCATGTACAGATTGGCCAGGGATGGTGAGAACTTGGCCCCCATCGAAGCCCCGCATCTCTGGAGGTAGCAGACCCCGTCGAACATGAAAAAATTGTGGGTTAGTAAATATTCTAGAGCTAAAATAATGAATTCCTGCAGTACCAATGAATACTTTCCTGACACTTTCAAAAAATGGGAGACCGCCTGTAGGCCCAGGTGATGTGGAATGCTAGAATATAGACTGCATACATCAAAACTCATCCACCTATATCCGTGCCTCCACGGTACCCCCGTCAATTTGCATAAAAGATGCTTCGTGTCTCTTAGATACCCCGGAAGGACGGATACGAGCGGCTGCAGCTGGCCATCCACCCATTCACCGAGTCGCTCGTTGAGCGACCCGATGCCTGCCACAATTGGTCTACCAGTTAGGGGATCCAAACCCTTGTGAACTTTTGGTGGATGGTGGAAGACCGGCATAATAGGGTGTGCAGGAACAAAAAGCTTGCTATCCGATTCTGAAAAAATACCTGCTGCTATCCCCCTATCCAAGAGTGAGACTAAGTCTCGTGTGAACTCTGCAGTGGGATTGCTTTTGAGGCATGTATAGGTAGAAATATCAGATAGTTGTCGCATCGCTTCTGTTTTGTAAACACAAGAGTCCAAAACTACAACCGTCCCCCCCTTGTCCGCATTTCTAATGACAATGTCCTGATCAGAGCTCAAAGATGTCAAGGCTTTTCTCTCAGAATATGACAAATTGGAGGAGTATGGAGTGCAATGGCAACTATGAGCCAGGTGAGAAAGATCTCTCTCCACTAACTTTTGATATAAATCAAGCTCGATGCCCGGGAACTGCAGTTTAAAAGATATTGGAATCAAGGTGTCTACAGGATCCAAGGGGCAGGGATCCGATTCGGCAAGTAAATCAGTTAGGTCTTGGAGACCGCAAACATCTTTAAAAAGAATGGGAGAAGAGATCAACTCACCTGGCTCCGAACTGCTCACCGATGGACTGACCTCTTCAGTAGGTGATTTAAAAAAATGTTTCTTAAGGGTGACCTTCTTGCAAACTTATTGACATCCAGTATAGTCCCGAATAGATTGAAATGATTAGACGGACAAAAGTTCAAGCCTTTAGATAAAAGGTGAATTTCATCTGTGTTCAGAACTTTTTTTGAAATGTTGATGACGTTGTCAATTACTTTCCCCTGGTTCCCCGCAAAGCGTATGGGGTGCGTGTATTTTTTGGATCTCTTGCCTCCCCTTCTTGTCTTCTTATGGTGGGTTTTCGTTTCTTTGTCCCCTTGGTTCCATGAGGGTGTCCGTTTGATTGTGTATCCTCATCCGACAACGGGCTAGGTGTTACCATAGGACAGTCCGGGGATGACTCTGACCCAGATGTGACTAGGGTATCATATGTGATCTCATTTTCAATGTCAGAGAAGCTCACCTTTTTCACTCTGTTCTTTCGGGGGCGTTTGTGACTGGAAGGGAAATTGTGTACGTATATAGACTTTGTTACTTTCATAATCTGCACGATCCCTTAATTGCTTCCCCTTTTTGGTGTCAATAACAAATTTTTCAAGCTTATCCAGTCTCTTATTCAACTTGCCATCCAAATCAGCAAACTCAGGATGCGTTTGTAAAGTTGTCAGCTCCTTTTGAACTGTTGTCATTTCGGTTTGTAGTGTGCTGACTTGCTCAAGATTGAATTTAATGAGGATGCCCATAAGGGCAAATGAACACTTGTTCAGGGTGTCTGTCCATTCCTGCTTTAATGTCTCATTGGACAACTCTGTGGTGGGGAACTTTTTGATGCGTAAGCCCCGAGGTATTTGCTGCATAGTAATGTAATTTGAAAGAAAATGAGTGTCCCAATTCAGCTTGATTTCCTTGGCCATAGACTGTTCCAATTGTCTAAACATGGCCAAAAGAGAGACCCCATTGTCCTGGCTGGGTGCTGAGGTGGTATAGGTCCCCAATCGGAATGGGTTCTCGGCCGAAGGTTTGAGGGTTCTGCTAAAAGCTGTATCTGTGGCAGCAGTTGAAGGTGTACTGTGTTCCATGGAAAAGACTGGTGGTTCCAATGTGTCAACGCTTTGTTCCCGTTGACTGGAGCTCCCGAGCTGGTGATCAAAGGATGCAAGATCCAGATTAGACAAACAGACAAATTTCTCACCGCTCCAGGTGAGCCCCGTGTGCAATCAAGGGTTGTTGAACCACCAAGTGCTGGCAATGCTAATGATGGCAAATTGAAGGACGAAAACTGGACAGCCGCACTCCGAAATCACTTAAAATAAGTTGTCTTTTATTTTTCAACTGTACACACAGTCACTGCAACCAACAAAATACAGTATGGCCGACGTGTTTCGCACTTACAATCAGTGCTTAGTCATGGCCATATGAAAAGTCAGACTGTGGTGGCATAACTTTTTTGTGGGAGGATGCCCCCATGCTTCGGCATATATAAATGGTGCATGTATGCCCATCATTAGAAGTGGGTGGATGAAGGGAGGTATTCTAATGGTGGGCATACCCACTGATCTCTTTTTTTCGTTCAGCCAACAGGCTGCATAAAAAAGATTACAATACATGTCAAGCAAGAACCATCAACGTATGGTATGTTGCTGGACTTTGAATGGTTATAACAGAATGATGCCTGAGGGTTTAGGTATCATCTTGGTATCATTCTTTTCAGCCAGCGGTCAAGTTTCATGTAAAAACAATCCTAGCAACTAATTAGCCTCTAGACTGCTTTTACAAGCAGATATAAACAGCGCCATTGGGAAAGTGGGAAAACATTTTATCACACCGATCTTGGTGTGGTCAGATGCCAGAGGAGAGATCGCGCAAAGGCAAACACAAGCGTCAGTCTGGCGTTATATGTAAACAGCAATTGTACCATGCATGTGAGATATCACCGCAAAGGTCAGATCGAGGGCAGTAATTTTAGCAGTAGACCTACTCTGTAAATCTAATGTGGTAACCTGTAGAGGCTTTTAAAGGCTTTTAAAAATGTATGTGGTTTGTCGCCACTGCGCATTTGTGCGCAATTTTAAAGCATGTCGTGTTTGGTATCTATGTACTCGGCCTAAGATCAACTTTTTTATTTCATCAAACATTTGGGCAATATAGTGTGTTTTAGTGCATTAAAATAAAAAAATATGTATTTTTGCCCAAAAAAATGCATTTGAAAAATCGCTTGGCAAATACTGCGTGGAAAAAAAATGCAACACCCACCATTTTAATCTGTAGGGCCTTTGCTTTAAAATAAATTCCAGAAAATGTACCCTAGTTTGTAGACGCTATAACTTTTGCGCAAACCAATAAAAATACACTTATTGACATTTTTTTTTACTGAAGACATGTGGCTGAATACAATTTGGCCTAAATGTATGACTAAAATTGGGTTTGTTAGATTTTTCTTATTACAAAAAGTAGAAAATATATTTTTTTTTTCTAAATTTCTGGTCTTTTCCGTTTATAGCGCAAAAATTAAAAATGGCAGAGGCAATAAAATACCATCAAAAGAAAGCTCTATTTGTGGGGAAAAAAGGACGCAAATTTTGTTTGGGTACAACATCGTATAACCGCGCAATTACCAGTTAAAGCAGTGCAGTGCCAAATTGTAAAAACACCTCTGATCTTTAGGCTGACAAATGGTCCGGGGCTAAAGTGGGTAAAGGTACCTGTGGTTTAAATTATGTCGAACCATATTGGCAAAATGTTAAAAAACGTGCCCATCAATTACAATTGTCAGGCATAGGTCCCTGTTCTGCTGAGCAGTGGGAGAAAGTTAAAGAGGAGTTCCACCCAAATTTGGAACTTCCTCTTGTTCCACTCCTCACCCCCATACATGCCACATTTGGCATGTAATTTTTTTGGGGGGGGAGTGGGGGCTTCAGTAGGAGTGGGACTTCCTGTCCCACTTCCTGCTTCCGCCGAGGGGCTGGTAAGGCGATTAGGCTTAATCGCCTTATTGCAGCCCCTCCCTGTAGGCGATCACATGGGACACTGACAGGTCCCATGCGATCGCCTCTCCAATTAGCGGCGAGCCGCACCGCGCGCGCATGCGCAGTGCGGCTCGCGCATGCGCAGTGGGTGCCCGGCCGTGAAGCCGAAGGCTGTCACGGCTGGGTGCCCACAGTGGAGATGGAGACGCCGGCTGGGGAGGGGGGGAGAGGAGCGGAGCCCCGGTCGGCGCGTCGCTGGAACGCTGGACCAGGTAAGTGAGTGTTTATTAAAAGCCAGCAGCTACACTTTTTGTAGCTGCTGACTTTTAATAAACACAATTTTGTCTGGAACACCCCTTTAAAAAGATTTGTTAGGTTCACCCTCGACATAATTATCCACCGGCCACTTGGTATACTGTATATATGATAAAATGTTGTAAGAAATGGGACAAAGCTTTCAGAAATATAGAAATAGATTCCCACTTCCAAATGCTTTACCTGAGAAAAAGGCACCAATAGCCCTTGACACCACTGTTTTGGTGCCTACCTCAATACCCTCTGCCCCATTCTCACCAGTAGGACAAGATATGCCCCCACCTTATATAATGACCAAGAAGGAAAAGATCCCAAACTTATATCCCAATTTGCCAATGTTAGATGAGAATATGTTGGCAGCTATCCTAACTCAGGGACACAAACAGGAACAGATAGCTGCTAGGGAACAACAGGGAACAACTAGCATTAGAAGCTTTACGAGCAAAAACACAAAAAGGTCCCACCTTTAGTGCTACATTTTGTCTCTAGATGTGCTGCCCTTTCTCAAATTTTGAAGGTTAACCAAGAGGCAGAGGAGCACTAGAGCAACCACAAGTTGTTTAACCGATCCTAAATTTATTACTGCAGAGTGTACTGAGGGTACTCAATGGGAATAAATGGGACTGATGTAACACATAAGATAACACCACCCCTTGAAGTTTCCTCTATGTAAGGACATTTTTTAACACAGTTGACTTTTGCAGCATTACCTGCTTGTAATCCATTTCCCCTTATGCGAAGAGATCTAATGTCTCAACTACAGATTATCATTATCTTTGACAAAGAGGGTAACCTTCAAGCCAGATCCCCCATTTGTGAACTGGCAAACCCAAAGTATCAACACTGGAAAGGACACTACATGCTCTACATGCTACTCCCTGCAGACATCGAAACACATCCCATATGGGCACTAACCTCTGTGGGACTAATTAATTGTACACCATATGTTCTAGCACTACACTTGCAATTCAGACCTTGTTTTCACAAACAATACCCACTTATAGAAGAAAAAAGAAAGGGATAGAACACTTAATTCGGGAATACATAGGGGAGGGGGTTTTAAGGCCCACAGTTAGCCCATGGAACACACCAATTATCCCAGTGAAAAAGGCAAATGGTGCCTGGAGATTAGTACAGGATCTCAAGGCAATTATACCCCTACCTCCCCTGGTGGCAGACATCACTGAAATTTATGTAGCAATACCCCAAACTTCACAGTGTTACACAGTCAGGGGCAATTGACATGGACTAGGCTTTCTCAAGGCTTTGGGGACAGTCCAGCCGCTTTCTCAATGGTTTTGAAAAGGTCATTAGATGACTGGGAACCTAAGGAGGGATCCACTTTGTTGCAATAAGGATGAGATGAGAGATAACTACTACTGGTGTATAGTGAGAGCAAGGAAAATTGTGAGGTAGACTCTAGGCACATGGTAGCCCACCTCACCTTGAAAGGTCACTTGGCGTCTCGGAAAAAGATGCAGTGGTGCAGGATTGATGTGGAATACTTGAAGTGTATTATTGCACAAGGAGAAAGGAAGGTATCACCCGCCAGAGTGCGGGCATTGGCCTCCCTCACATCCCCGACAACAAAGGCAGCACTCCTGTCATTCCTTGGTTCTATTTTCTACTGTCGACGATGGATCCCTGATTGTTCCCACTTTGACTCCATTTTGAGGCAGGCCACTTTGATGACCTCCCCTAAGACTGTAGAATGGACCAAGTCTATGTTGGAGGCTTTTAATTATCTAATCATGGCCCTAGCCTCTGCTCCAGCATTAGGTTTGCCTTCATATAAATATATATTAACCACTTAAGGACCGCCTACTGCACATATACGTCGGCAGAATGGCACAGCTGAGCACATCAACGTATATATACGTTGATTTTAGTACCCAGCCGTGGGTCACGGGATGCGCGCCCGCGGTGCGCTCCCGTGACCCGGTCCGAAGCTCCAGGACCGGGACCGCGGGATTCGCGGACCCGATCGCCGCTGCAGTGCGGCGATCCGTCCCTGGAGCTGAAGAACGGGGAGAGCCATGTGTAAACACGGCTTCCCCGTGCTTCTCTGTGGCCGCAGCATCGATCGCGTCATCCCTGTAATAGGAGGACGCGATCGATGACGTCAGACCTACAGCCACACCCCCCTACAGTTGTAAACACACACACAGGGAACACTCAAATTCACAGCGCTCCCTGTGGTTAACCCCCTTATTTTTTAAACGCTATAAATTTTGCGAAAACCAACCGATAAACGCTTATTGCGATTTTTTTAGCAAAAATATGTAGAAGAATACGTATCGGCCTAAACTGAGGAAAAAAAAAAGTTTTTAATATATATTTTTGGGGGATATTTATTATAGCAAAAAGTAAAAAATATTGCATTTTTTTTTAAATTGTCGCTCTATTTTTGTTTATAGCGCAAAAAATAAAAACCGCAGAGGTGATCAAATACCACCAAAAGAAAGCTCTATTTGTGGGGAAAAAAATTTGTTTGGGAGCCACGTCGCACGACCGCGCAATTGTCAGTTAAAATGGCGCAGTGCCGAATCGCAAAAAGGGGCAAGGTCCTTTACCTGCATTTTGGTCCGGGTCTTAAGTGGTTAAAAAAAAAAAATTGTTACACTGTGTAGTCTCGGGGGATGCCTTTGCAGCTGTTTTAGCACAAGATCATGGTGGGAGCCAGAGAAGCCAGTGACATAGCTGTCAAAGAAATTGCCCAATCAGGTGCAGGGGATGCCCAGTTGTTTGCAGACCTTGGGCCAGATTCTCAGAGGCGTTACGACGGAGTATCTCAGATACCCCGTCGTATCGCCTTTTTTTTTGGCTCGTATCTATGCGTGTGATGCTGAGCATCACTTTTGCATAGATACGCTTCTACATCCGACAAGCGTAATACAATTACACTTTCGGATCGTAGATGTAATGACAACTCCGGCCACTAGGTGGCCTTTACGTTGTTTTTTCATTTGCATATGCAAATGAAGTAGTACGCCGATTCTCGATCGCTTTTACGCCGCCCCGTCGTCGCCTACGTCGTTTTCGTCCGCGTAAGGTTACCCCAGCTTCTATGTGGAGTAACCTTACGAGGTCCCGTCGGATGCCGTCGTGTCCCGTCGGATGCCATGTTAAGTATGGCCTCGGGACCGCGTCGTGTTGTGCGTCGTTTACGTCGTTTGCGTACGTCGATTCTCAATGGGGCTGGCGTACGCTGCGATTACGTCGTTTACATTGAGAAAATGTGACGTCCTTTGGAGCATGCACACTGGGCTTTTCCCCCGGCCGGCGCATGCGCAGTTCGTTCGACGCGGGGGCGCGCTTAATTTAAATACAAGCCGCCCCATTTGAATTGCGCGGGTTTACGCTGCGCGATTTACGCGACGTAAGCGAAACCTCGGGAGCAAGTGCTTAGAGAATCAAGCACTTGCTCCAGCAAGCAGCGGCGGCGTAGTGTAACTGGCTTACGCTACGCCGCCGGATTTCTATGAGAATCTGGCCCCTTGGCAGCTAGTGCCATGGCAGTAAAAGAACACCTTTTACTCTGTACACAAGACATTCAGTCACTTCCCTTTTACAAAATATGTCTACTCAACATATGACAGCACAGAGTGGGTATGAAATAATTTTGATGAACACAGCCAATCTGACAGTAAAATCTTGTTCAGAAACCACCCCGCATTAAGAATGTTACACTCTTTCTTGTGAAAAAAAAGAATGTTACACTCACTATTACAACACGATGCTAGCCAGACACTGCATGACACACGGAAAAGATCTCACTGATAAATAATGTTCAAGATAAAGTACATGGGAGACATTGACATCTACCCCTACCTAGAACTTACAAATCGATTTCACCCATATGCCAAAACAAATATAATATATTTTGGTAATAGTGGACAGGTTTACAGGATGGACAAAGGTAATTCCCACAACAGGAGAAACAGCAGGGATCACAGCCAGGGCTTTGATGAATCACAGGATTTACAGTTATGATCTCCCACAGGTCATATCATCGGACCAAGGTCCAGTTTTTACTTCCAAACTTACTCCAGAATTAACAAAGCTTTTGGGTTTCCAATGGAAGCTACACATTGCTTATCACCCCCAAAGCTCAGGAATAGTAGAACGTATGAACCGTAATATAAAGGATAAATAAAATAAAAAAAGCCACCTCAGGCATCTTAAAGAATTGGATGCACTTCTTACCGGGAGTGCTCTTTCAGATCCGTACCACCCCTAACCCAAAAACAGGCTTATCCCCCTATACAATTCAGTGTAAGGAGGGTGAAAAAGAAAAAAAAAAAAAAAAAAAAAAATCTTTATTCTCACCAGAAGAAACACATAAAACATCTGGTTAGTGTACTTGCAGAAAATTATGATAAGGTTGCTGTCACCTTTCCACAGATCCCACACATCTCTTCCTACCAGGAGAACGTGTGTTGATCAAACAACTCGCTGCTAGACGACAGACGAGACCAATCTTCCATGGACTCTTTGAAGTTCTTAAAGTCACGAGGACTGCTGTACTCACTGACCAGAGCCCACAATGGATCTATGCATTGCGTCTAAAGAGAGCTCCGACACCACCTGTATCGTCCCCACCCAAGGATTCAGAAACATAATCCCAGATATTTTGTGGGTTGAATGCGAAGGATAGCTAAACAACTATCCAGATATTAAAAAGGAGGGTAACTAAATGCGCAAACCAAACTATAAATTAGAGACAGATGAACTAAGCAGCAGCCACAACGTTTGGGTGTTCTGAGGCCGCGTACACACGACCGGTTTCCTCGGCAGAATCCACCAAGAAACTTGTTGGGAGACGTATTCTGCAGAGGAAACTGGTCGTGTGTACGTTTTTCATCGAGGAAACTGTCGAGGAACTTGACGAACCAAAAAGAGAGCATGTCTTTTTCCTCGACGGGAATGGAGAAAATTGTCTCGTCAAGTTCCTCGACAGCCGAACAATGAACTTGACGAGGAAAACTATGTGTTTCGCCCGACGAGTTCCTCACACTAAACAATATTTTATAGATTAAGTGTTGGGGCGCTCGCTAATTAACAAATGTAATAATAATAATAATAATAATAATTAAAATATTAACCACTTCCCGACCGCCCACCACAGGTATACGTCGGCACTTTAGAGATGGATATCTCGGTAACGGCAGCAGCTGCTGCCACAACCGAGATATCCATCTCTTCTGTGGGCGGTCAGGTAAACGATAATGGCGGTCTCCGCGGCGGAATCGCCGCGAGATCGCCGTTATCGGTGGCGGACGAGCGTCCCCCCCCCCTCCCGCGCTCTCCGCCGCTTACCGGAGCCGTCGGTAGCGGCGGAGGCGATCGGGTGCGCTCGTCTGGTCAGCGGGGATGCGAGTGAGGGAAAAAATTTCCCTCGTCCATCCCCGTAGCTCTGCTGGGCGGAAGTGACGTCAAACGTCAGTTCCAAACAGCGTCTTAAAGAGACATTTTTTTTTAAATGTCATTTGAAAAATGACATTTAAAATTTTTTTTTTTTTTTTTGCATTTTAGCCTAAATATGAGATCTGAGGTCTTTTTGACCCCAGATCTCATATTTAAGAGGACCTGTCATGCTTTTTTCTATTACAAGGGATGTTTACGTGATAATTTTTTTAATTTTTTTATTTTAGTGTTAAAAATTGGTAAAATTAATACAAATAAATACGAAATCAAAAAAAAAATTTTTTAAATCGCCCCGTCCCGACGAGCTCGCGTGCAGAAGCGAACGCATACGCGAGTAGCGCCTGCATATGAAAACGGTGTTCAAACCACACAAGTGAGGTATCGCCGCGATCGTTAGAGCGAGAGCAATAATTCTAGCCCTAGACCTCCTCTGTATCTCAAAAAATGCAACCTGTAAGATTTTTTAAACATCGCCTATCGAGATTTTTAAGGGTAAAAGTTTGACGCCATGCCACGAGCGGGCGCAATTTTTAAGCGTGACATGTTGGGTATCATTTTACTCGGCGTAACATTATCTTTCACAATATGTAAAAAAATTGGGCCAAATTTATTGTTGTCTTATTTTTTAATTTAAAAAAGTGAATTTTTTCCAAAAAAAGTGCGCTTGTAAGACCGCTGCGCAAATACGGTGTAACAAAAAGTATTGCAATGACTGCCATTTTATTCTCTAGAGTGTTAGAAAAAAAAAATATATAATGTTTGGGGGTTTTAAGTAATTTTATAGCAAAAAAAAATGTTTTAGTCTCGTAAACACCGAATCTGAAAAACAGGACCGGGGCTAAAGTGGTTAATAATAGTGAAATATATAATCTACAATCAGAAATAGAAAAATATCATGCAATTTCTGTGTGCTAGGTGCATGACAAAGTAAACCATCAAAAGTGTGCAGCAATAAAGTGCATAAAGTGACAGGTGCTAATCAGGTGTATCCATACAATAGTTAATTAATGGCAAACAGCATAAAGGTGCAAATTGAGTCTAATACAAAGGGGGGGTAAAGGTGATTTGTGAAGTGAAGGTGATCTGCAGCGCTGCTACAGTTAGGCCGCGTACACACGATCAGACCGCTCCGATGAGAATGGTCCGACGCACCTGATGGTCTGATGTGCGTACACACCATCAGTCCAAAATCCGATCAGGTCAGAACGCGGTGACGTAGAACACAACGACGTGGTGAAAAAAACGAAGTTCAATGCTTCCAAGCATGCGTCGACTTGATTCTGAGCATGCGCAGGTTTTTGGCCCGATGCTTTTGCGTTTTTACCATGGCTTTGGTCCGATGGTCAGGCGTCCATCGGACCGATGCTTTTGCGTACTTACCATGGTTTTGGTCCAATGGTCAGGCGTCCATCGGACCAATTTTAAAGCAAGTTTTAAAACTTTGGTCCGATGGACAACGGTCTGATGGGCCGTACACACGATCGATTTGGTCCGATGAAACTGGCCTTAAGGCCAGTTTCATCGGACCGGTCTGATCGTGTGTACGCGGCCTTAGAGGGAAAGAGAAGCTGCCATTGAGATTTCACATAAGGCTTAATATAAATCTCATAGAGGTGAGAGGCTGGTGAAACCGGGCACGTGTGGAGTGAAGCACTTTCTGAGTTATTTCTAAGCACTGCACATTTGGAAAACTTTGTGGACATGTATTCATCATACCATTTATTTTATATTTTATTTTTATTTTTTCACAGTTTTTTGGATTATATGGTTGGACTCTTGACCCTGGGAATTCTGCACTTTAATGCGTTTTTGCTCAATTACTTGAAGCTACCAATATATTATTATTGTATTGGACTCAATTTGCACATTTGTGCTGTTTGCCATTAATTAACTATTGTATGGATACACCTGATTAGCACCTGTCACTTTATGCACTTTATTGCTGCACACTTTTGATGGTTTATTTTGTCATGCACCTAGCACATGGAAATTGCATTATATTTTTCTATTTCTGATTGTAGATTATATATTTTACTATTATTAATTAGTGTTGCTCACGAATATTCGCATTGCGAATATTCGCTACGAATATTGCATATTCGAGTATTCGCGAATAACACGAATATCGCGGCGAATATTCGCTATTTCGAATATTCGTATTTTTTCAATTATTTTTTTTTAGAACAGATCACATCCTAGAGATCCCCATCGACGTCTAAAAGCATTGCTGGTATGATTAGAGACCTTGGGCCGAGTAGCTGCAGCGCTCATTTTATATTGCCGAAAAATCGCAATGCGATTATTCGGCAATAGCGATATCGCGCGATTATTTTGTATTGTAATATATCACGAATATTCTGAGCCAATCAGAGTGCTCCATTCCGCATTTCTCGAAATTTCGCAATTATTTTGTATTGTAATATATCACGAATATTCTGAGCCAATCAGAGTGCTCCATTCCGCATTTCTCAAATATTCGCAATTATTTTATATTGTAATATATCACGAATATTCTGAGCCAATCAGAGTGCTCCATTCCGCATTTCTCGAATATTCGCAATTATTTTATATTGTAATATATCACGAATATTCTGAGCCAATCAGAGTGCTCCTTCCGCATTTCTCGAATATTCGCAATTATTTTGTATTGTAATATATCACGAATGTTCTGAGCCAATCAGAGTGCTCCTTCCGCATTTCTCGAATATTCGCAATTATTGTGTTTTGTAATATATCACGAATATTCTGAGCCAATCAGAGTGCTCCTTCCGCATTTGCCGAATATTCGCAATTATTGTGTATTGTAATATATCACGAATATTCTGAGCCAATCAGAGTGCTCCATTCCGCATTTCTCGAATATTCGCAATTATTGTGTATTGTAATATATCACGAATATTCTGAGCCAATCAGAGTGCTCCATTCCGCATTTCTCGAATTTTCGCAATTATTTTGTATTGTAAAATATCACGAATATTCTGAGCCAATCAGAGTGCTCCATTCCGCATTTCTCGAAATTTCGCATTCGCATTCGCAATTCGCATTCGCATTCGCAATAGCGAAATTTCGCAATCATTTCATGTTCAAAAAATATCACGAATATTCGTATTTAGCGAATATATCTCAAATATTCGACTATATATTCGAGATATATCGCGAAATCGAATATGGCATATTCTGCTCAACACTATTATTAATCTATAAACAACTATCCAGGACCCCCCTGTTTGCAAGATCCCCAGAATGACACAGATCTGGAAAGAGCTAAATATTACTTTTCAAAGTGATAATAAAGTTCGTTCACCAACTAACTATATCATCTTCACCCGAAGTGCTCAGAATAAAGTTGCGCTTACCAACTGAAGGTGACTTCTTTAATTAAAAAGATAGTCATGAAAGCTTGTGCAGGATTGTGCCTGCTCACATATAGGAGAAAATGGATCTGGGGAGATAGCCTCACACTCGAAAATCATCCAAAAACAGAAAGTGCCCATGATATCAATTATTAAAAAAGGAACATAATTAAAATAGCCAGATGGCCTCTTACATTAAAATGTGCCTTCCCGGCACTGGGGCTGCAAGGGTGTCGGATGTTAGGGGTCTCGTTCGCTCAGGCTTCCCAGCCGCTACTCGTGCTCCCTGAAGTTTCCACATCAGCTGGGGATGGCGTAGGTATACACATGACCAGGTATTGCCGCCGACGTACGTTTCGTAATGTCGGCGCCCTGATGAAGTAAACCCTGACTGATGTACGCCTTTAGGTAGCGCCGGCCCTGCCACTTAAGTCCCTGAGATAAGAATGCAAGAAATCTTTTAGCACAGAGAATACGGGCAAAGGACACACTGGTGAAGATTTACTAAAACTGGAGCACTCCGAATCTGGTGCAGCTGGGCATGGTAGCCAATCAGCTTATAGTTTCAGCTTGTTCAATCAAGCTTTGACAATAAGGCTCCTTACACACGGAGCGGTCCGTTTTTCGGTCCGCTCCGTGTGTCTGTTGGCTCAGCGGGGGTCTCCGCTGAGCTGTCGGGTGGACAGGGTGGTCCCCGCACACTATGCAGGGACCGCCCTGTCTCTCCTCCGCTATCCCTTATGGGGAATCGGATGGAAACGGACCATCTGTCCGTTTGCATCCGATCCGTTCGGCCGGACGGAAGAAAAATAGGACATTCTTCAGTCCGAAAAAACGGATGCGGATCTGGCGGACGTTAGCGGATGCATCATCCACTAACGGATCCGCTCCCATAGGGGTTCATTACAAGTCCGTAAACGGACTTGTATTGAACGGACAGGCGGAGCGGACGTGTGAAAGGGCCCTAAAGCCTGGAAGTTGTTTGGTTTCTGTGCAGAGCTGCAGTAGATTTTGCACGCTTCAGTTATAGTAAATAACCCCCACTGTCACATTCCAGTTACACTGGAAATGAAGGATTAATAGTCAAAAACGAATGGTGCTTTTCTTTCACCAGAGCAGTATACTATTTTAACCATTTCAATACCAAACACTTTAACCACCTTCCTGTCCAGGCCAATTTTCAGATTTCGGCGCTGTCACACTTTGAATGCCAATTGCTACACTGTACCCAAATTATATTTTTATACTTTTTTGTGACAGAAAGAGTTTTCTTTTGGTGGAATTTATTCACCAACCAGTGGGTTATTTTTGTGCTATATAACTTAAAAAATACAAAACAAATGTAAAAAAAAATTACTTTCCATTATAAAATGTTGCAAATAAATAATCTTTCTTCATAAATTTAGTCCAAAAATGTATTCTGCTAAGTGTCTTTGGTAAAAATAACTGAATTCATTGTATATAGAACGTTATAGAGTCTACAAACAATGGTACGTCGGTATATATATTTTTTAAAACAAATCAGTCCTGATGTACTGACAGCCTAATTTCTTGAGGTCCTAAAATGATGGGACAGTACAAATACCAATCAAATAACCACTTTTTAGAAAGTAGACACCACAAGGTATTTAGTAAGAGACATGGTGAGTTTTTTTAAGTTGTAATTTTTGTCACAGTTTTTTGGGATAATGAAGAAATTAAATAAATTTGTTCTGGTTACGTTATGTAAAAAATACTTTTACACACATGTTTTTTTATTTTTTTTACATACAGTCACCCGAGCAGTACAGTGTCACCATACTGACACTGTACTGTTCTGGAGAGGTGATCAGATTTCTTTTTTCTTTTACACTATGATTGCATATTACATTCATGTGCACAATGGCACATGAATGGATGCCTTTCACAGTTTAGCCGTGTAAAAATGGTTGCTTATACAGTATAAGCAAGCATTTTTACACAGCGAAACTGTGATGCCGCGTACACACAACCGAGAAACTCGATGGGCGAAACACATCGTTTTCCCCGTCAAGTTCCTTGTTCGGCTGTCAAAAAACCTGTCGAGCCAAATTTTCCCATTGCCTGTCGAGGAAATAGAGAACATGCTCTCTTTTTGGCTCAACGAGTTCCCCGACAGTTTTCTCTGCGAAAAGTGTACACACGACCGGTTTTCTCGGCAGAATACGTCTCCCATCGAGTTTCTTGCTGAATTCTGCTGAGGAAAACGGCCGTGTGTACGCGGCCTGAATGGCTGTCACGTCACACCAAGCCAGTAACTAATGAATAGAACTTCTATATGTCTGTAGAGGTTTCTCAAGTGTAACCACTAGTTCACTTTCAGATTCACAGAAAGTTAGGGTTAATTCATCACAACCTCTGAAAGTAACATACAACATAAACTAAGTGCTACCTTATTGTGGCATAAGCGTAGCTCAGTATTAGTAAGCAGGTATCGTATAAGCAGAGGGCAAGCGGCTGTGCATAAGACTTCACAATTGGAGGAGTGACTAGGGTTAATAAGCAAAAGAACAGGCTTGTTAATGTTAGTTCACATCAACTTAGGAAAGAAAGCAAAGTGTCCCAGCCTTCACAGAGATATTAAGATATTAGCAGCAGAGCTTGACATAGAACTAAGTGATCTTCCAGACAGAAATACTTGCGGTTCAGCAGGCTTCAGGAGTGAGTCCAGAGAAAACAGCGGAGCTGTTTCATGCAGGTGAATTGGTCCTGGAGTTGAGGATTCAATGGAAGCAGAGCAGGATGCCAAGATTCGTTGCTGACGCTGGGCTGTCAGTTTACCAAGGTGAGGTGCTGCAGGCGTTATATTGATTCAGTGGGACCCTCTGGCTGTGTGGTTTGATGTTACATGACGGCGGGTGTCTAACAGAATATCAGAACACCCTGCCGTCATTCCTAGCCGTTTAAATACCCGCAATTCGCGGGGAAGTGAAGGTGTGCTATAGGCGCACTTCCGCGTTCCATGCTGGAACGCACGGCGCGCGCACCGGAAGTGATGCAGAGAAGTGGAATCACGGAGCGCAGCTGTCTGGTATAACGGCAGCTGCGCTACAGAATCAAATCTAAGGAATTTTATTACAATGGCATCCATTCATGTGTCATTGTGCACAATTGTGATAGCTGTGATTGGCCATAGCTGACCTACAATTGCTGCTAGAGTCCCATGGGAAGGCAGCATCCAATGGGATAGCTTCCCTAGTGACCCAGGAAACCATAGAGTAACCAGGTATCTTGCAAGGAGCTGCACACAGTTAGACCCCAAAGGGTGCCAGTTCTCTTGAATCTCTGTAAAGTCACTTGGTGAAGTTTCAGTTGTAGACAGTGACTCGGGGGCCTGGGGTAGTAGGGGGTCAGGCGTATCTTCCATTTTCACCTGAGCCCAAGGTTGATTTCTCAGATGAATCCATACAGTCTGTGGTACTGGATGGGGTGGATGAGGCTTCCAGGCTCCCAACTCCAACATCGCTAGGCTTGGGACTGGGACAGGCCAGAGACTCGAACATGAGGGGCAGCAGGAACCAGTCAGTTGGAGCTTCATGCATCGGGGGGAGATCTATGATGTCAAACATCATTGGCAGGTTTCCTAGATCAGTCTCCACCCAGCACACAAGGTCTCAGCATATTTCAATGCAGTCGCTTCCTTAATGAGTCAGGCCCCTCTGAGACCAGATCGTAGACAGGGGAACGTGAAAAAGGCTGCCCCACCACTCAGTATGAGGTACGCTCTCACTTCAAATCTTTTGGAAAAGATGATATCATTGAGGTAAACTAACACCGTCTCGAAACTGAAGTCTCAAAGACATCTTTCCATTAAGCGCTGGAAGGTGTCAGGTGCGTTACTGAGGCTGAAGGGCATGCGATCAAATTTAAATAGTCCCAAGGGGGAATAAAGGTGGTCTTTTCTTGGTCTTGATACAGCACTGAGACCTGCCAGTGGGTGCAAGCGCTGAGCTTATAGTAGTCCATGCAGAACATCATTTTTTCGCACCAGAATAACAGGAGTGACCCATTGACTGGGGCTTTCCTTCATCACTCCACTCTGAAGCATGTTACGAAGGAACTATTTAACCTCTTGACACAATGCCGGGGATAAGTGATGGTACCGCTCCCTGAAGGGTGGTGCATCCCCCGTGTGCATCGGGTGGCTGATGACTTTCTATAAATCCGTAATCTTCTGAACTGGTGGCAAACACCAGCAGGTCTTTTTTTCAGCAGCTGATGAAGCAGTCTCTGTTGGGTTAGGGAAAAGAGTGTTGTCTGCACTAAAGCCACCGATGGTGTAGGAAAGCCGGCTGCGGAGGGAAGACTCAAAGTGAGGCGTGAGGTGCATTAGGAAGGATGGCGAGGAAGGATAATGTGTTTCGTCCTACAGGACTTCAACTGGACTTCACTCCAGTTGAAGTCCTGAAGGGCGAAACGTGTCAAGTTATTGCCTGCTAAGCTCTGCACACTGCACCTGTTTTATAAACTCATCGTGATTACATTTTATTGTACACATCTTAAGCGATGATTGTACCTTCTTTATATTAAATCCATACGTTGTTTGATTTACGCCATGTGGAAGTCTTCTTTTTTGTTTTATACGTACCACTTTATCATTGTTGGATGAGAGATTTATGGAGACTGCATAAACCAGGAGATTGTGGTTGGGTTCCTGTTTCCTCTATCACTGGTCTGCTGCATCATTGCTGGTGTGTATCCCCATCTTTCCAACTTCAGGAGATCATGGCATGTGATCCAGGTTTCCCTCCATGCCTGAATGACTTACTGCCACTGGAATGTGTCTCCACATCTCATGGTAAGAGTACCTACCCCTCCCCTGGGTGGTGGAAGCACCGTCCCAGGTATTTGATTATTTGAACACTGAAACATCACCATTTATGTTTATAAAAAACCAACATCGCACCCCTACCAAGGGTTCTCCCAGTGGAATACATCATGATATTTATTATTAATAAACCCTACAGTGTGTTATAATTAGCTGATGCTAATTTGATTATTTACTGATAAAGAACATGCACTTGATACATTGTTATATGTATCTATGGTTATTATGGTGTCATCTGACCTGTGTCACCATTGATTTCAGTTCAATCACTGTTAGCACATACTCATTTATGTGCGACAATTTTTTTTTAGGTTTAACCACTTCAGCCCCGGAGGATTTGACTGCCAAATGGCCGGGGCACTTTTTGAGATTCGGTACTGCGTCGCTTTAACTGAAAATTGATGTCCTTTTTTCCCACAAATATAGCTTTCTTTTGGTGGTATTTGATCACTCTGCAGTTTTTTTTGTGCTATAAACAAAAATAGAGCAATAGTTTGTACTTTTTGCTATAATAAATATCCCCCCAAAATATAAAAAAAACATTTTTTTTCCTCAGTTTAGGCTATAGATTAGGCTAGATATGTATTCTTCTACATATTTTTGGTTAAAAAAAATGCAATAAGCGTATATTGATTGGTTTTGCGCAAAAGTTATAGCGTCTACAAAAAAGGGGGTCGTTTTATGGTATTTTTTTATTATAATTTTTTTTTTTTACTAGTTATGGCGGCGATCTGCAATTTTTATCGTGACTGCGACATTATGGCGGACACATCGAACACTTTTGACACCATTGATTTTGGGACTATTGTCATTTATTCAGTGATCAGTGCTATGCATTCCCCTTTCTGCCATTCCGTGACACGATCGCGGGACACTGGCGGAGACATGGAGACCACGGCGGGTGCGCTCGCAAAGCAGCAGATTCAAATGAGTGAAGGAGTATGTGGCCGGCGCACTTACTCTAGGATTCATCTGTAAATCATTGTCTCCTGCTGGTGCTGGTTTCTTGTTTGTGAAGAAGAATGGTGAACTGAGACCTTGTATTGATTATAGGGGTCTCAATCACTTCAGGAATAAAAACGTGTATCTAATTCCTTTGATTACAGAGTTATTTGACCGCCTCAAGGGAGCAAAGTTTACAATATTATGAGGATCAAGGAGGGCGATGAATAAAAAACGATGTGTACCCGAACAGGCTATTATGAATACCTAGTAATGCCGTTTGGTATTTGCAATGCTCCGGCAGTTTTCCAGGAATTTATTACTGATGTCATCCGAGATTTGTTACAGTTATGTGTGGTGGTTTTTCTGAAAGATAGTCTCATATTTTCCAAGTCGCTAGAGAGCCATCACACAGATATCTGTTATGTGCTGCAGAGGTTGAGAGATAATAACCTGTATTGACGCACATGGGTCCATAAGGGGCGCATGGGTGCCGTCCCCTCTCTCCTGGCACCGCTCTATCACCATAGATAGATTCATGCATTGCATTAATGTATCTATGGTCGCTGCTGACACCCCCTATTCAGATGTCCAGCCCCTTTTTGGGCGCTGGACACTTGAATTACAGCGGCGGGGGGGTTTTTGGCATCCAAAAAGGTGAAAAGCGAGTGCCATGTTGTTTTAGGAAAGCAAGGGAATTTGCTTTGTTTGATGGCACAGTGGCTGCATTTGATGGCACAGTGGCTGCGTTTGATGGGCACAGTGTCTGCGTTTGATGGCACAGTGGCTGCGTTTGATGGGCACAGTGGCTGCGTTTGATGGGCACAGTGGCTGCGTTTGATGGCACAGTGGCTGCATTTGATGGCATAGTGGCTGCGTTTGATAGCACAGTGGTGCCAATTGATGGGCACAGTAGCTGCATTTGATGGCACAGTAGCTGCATTTGATGGGCACAGTGGCTGCAATTGTTGTTTTTTTTTCAGTTTGTTTATGCCCCCCTAAAACATTTTAGCACCAGCCACCACTGACCTGTATTGCAAATTGGAGAAGTGTGGGTTTTATTGTGAACAGGTAAAATTCCTGGGTTATGTCATTTCCATTGCTGGTTTTTCGATGGACCCAGAGAAACTTTTGGCAGTACTACAGTGGCCCTGGCCCATGGGTTTACGACCATTGCAGCGTTTTCTTGGCTTCGCCAATTATTATTGGGAGTTTATTCGTAACTTCTCGTCTCTGGTCAAACCCCTGTCTGATATGACCAGAAAGGACCGTAACCCACAGAATTGGTGTAACGTTACTGCCGTTACTATCTGCAATCCGAAGCTGTATCTTTTGCTGACAGCTGCGCTCCGTTCTGTGACCTGTCCGCGTCACTTCCGGTGCGCGGACGTCTGCGCTCCACGCTGGAACGCGGAAGTGCGTCCCAGTGCGCGCGCCCATCTCCTTCACAATCACCCGGGCTATTTAAACCCCTAGGTTCGGCGGCAGGGTGTTCGGTTATTCTCGTTGAACCCCTGCCGCCACCTGGGATCCCTGCAAGCTGCCTCAGCCCTGCTGTCTCTCCAGACCAGAGGACTCCCAACTTGCCTGAACTACCTGCCCTGTCTGAATCCAGCTAAGACCTCCAGATCCCCTCCTAGTGGATCTTCATCATGGAACCTGCATCTGCATAAGGAGAGATCAAGCTGACATGATTAACCCCTGGCCTCAGCCAAAACCGCAAGTACCCTGTTACCAGGAAATATCAATCATACTAACAGTAGTATTCCCTATGTAGAAGGACTGTGTGTATTCTCTCTGTAGCTGCTAATCATCACTTGGAGACCTGTCATATTCTATGCATGTCTGTAGATATCACTGACTCTGGGTTTTAACCCCTACTTATACAAGCTCAGCTTATGTTAAATTCATTACCTTACCAAGCAGGACTGCCATATACTTCTTAAGAGACTTATACTTTGTTATTTGAATACTAGCCTATGATTTAATAAGCTAAGTCTTACTATCTTGTTCCACCGGAGGTTGTGATGATTTAACCCCAGCTCTCAGTTCATCTTGAGAGAGGTTGGTGGTTGACCTGAGAAGCCTCCAAGCTGGAATCCACACATAAAGCCTAAAACCCGAGTTTAACCGCAGAGGCGTTACAATTGGTCTCTAGATTCCAATAATGCCTTTGAGAGTCTCAAGGCTGCCTTTGTTTCTGCTCCTGTGTTGGTACATCCTGATCCTATGGTACCATTTATCCTAGAGGTTGATGCATCTGAGACTGGAGTTGGTGCCCTGCTGTCTCAACGTCCTACCACTGAGAGCGCTATTAATCCTTGTGGCTACTTTTCTAAGAAATGATTTACTGTAGAATGCAATTATAAGATTGGGGACAGAGAGTTGTTAGCGTTCATTTTAGCACTTAAAGAATAGAGGCATCTCCGCGAAGGTACCACTGTGTTGGTTCTTTTTCTGACTGACCATAAGAATCTCACATTCTTGTCTGAGGCTAAATACCTCTCTCCCATATGGGCACAATGGGCTCTTTTCTTGTCAAGTTTAAATTACATAGTCCCATTCTTACCCGGTACTAACAATGTAAGGGCTAATGCATTGTCCTACAGTTTTCCTCCACTTCCAAGATGGAGCCGGTTCCTGTTCCTGTGATTCCTCCAAATCGTATTCTGGCTATGGTTCGCACCAGTCTCACTTCTCCTTTGGGGGAAAAAGTTCTTGCCACTCAGATCCATTCTCTTCCTGAGAAACCTTGGGACTGTTGCTTTGTCCCTGAGAGTCTCCATTCTGCTGTGACTTACCATTCTCCCAAGGCTGCGGGCACCCATGGAAGAATCCACTCTTTTGGGCCATTTCCCAACAATTCTGGTGGTCTAGTCTACGTGCTGATGTAGCCGCATTCGTAGCGGCTTGTTCCGTGTGTGCTCAGAGTAAGACACCATGACACCTTCCAGTGGGCCTCCTACAACCCATACCCAATGGATAGAGGCCCTGGACCCACCTGTCTACAGTTATCCTTATGGTGGTTGACCAGTTCTCGAAAATGTCTCATTGTATTACACTTAAGAAGTTGCTTACTTCTAAAGAAATGGATTGCATCTTTGCTCCGGAGATCTTTCACTTACATGGGATACCCAGGGTGATTGTCTCGGACAGAGGTGGCCAGTTTATGTCCAGATTCTGGCAAGCCTTTTGTGCACAGTTGGGAATTCAGCTTTCTTTCTCCTCTGCGTATCACCCGTACTCCAATGGGGCCACAGAAAGAGCCAACCAGTGCTTGGAACAGTTTTTACGTTGCTACATTCTGACCACAATAACAACTAGTCAGACTTTTTACCTTGGGCGGAGTTTGCTCACAATAGTGCTGTCAATACCGCTTTCCGATTGTCTCCATTCATGGTGAATTATGGTTTCCAAACATAAATGTTGCCTGCATTCCTGCATTGGAAGAGCATCTCCGTGGTCTTCGTTCCACTTGGGTACAGTTCCAAGAGTGGAACAACCTTGGGGACAGGTTCTGGCTGTCATCTCGTAACCTCCGACTCTGTGTTCCCTCATTAAAACTGGCACCACTGTTTATTGGGCCTTTCCGTATTCTCCGTAGGGTCAACCCAGTGGCTTACGCTTTAGACTTTACTTCTAATATGCGTATTTCAAATGTATTTCATGACTCCTTATTAAAACTTTTGGTATGCAACCGTTTCACCACTTCGGTACCACGTCCTCACCCAGTTCAGGTTGCGAACCATGAGGAATATGAGATACAATCTAACATTGATTCTCATAGCTTCCGTGGACACATGCAGTACCTGGTTCATTGGAAGGGGTACAGTCCGGAGGAATGCTCTTGGGTCTAATCCTCGGATTTATATTCTCCTGTCCTCCTCCGTGCCTTCCATAGATGTTTTCCCCTGAAACCTGGTGGTCCTCCAAGGGGGAGGGTTCGTTGAGGAGGGGGTACTGTCAGGGCTGGGCTCAGCCCTTCCTTCTCAGAGCTCTGTACTCAGCTGTCAATTAATTGCCAAAGACTCTTCATTCCACAGTGACTCACCTGGTCTTCATTTCCTGCTTGTCAGTTAGAGCTCCCATCATCCCCTCCACACTTCTCTCCTGTACATACTGCCCCCATCATACCCTCCGCACTTCTCTCCTGTACATACTGCCTCCATCATACCCTCCGCACTTCTCTCCTGTACATACTGCCCCCATCATACCCACCACATTCCTCTCCTGTACTTACTGCCCTCATCATACCCACCACATTCCTCTCCTGTACATACTGCCCCCATCATCCCCTCTGTACTCCTCTCCTGTAAGTACTGCCCCCATCATACCCTCTGCACTCCTCTTCTGTACATACTGCCCCCATCATAAGAACTGCAGAAGAACACCATCTCAGAAATTTGACTGCACCATGCCCTACGCCTGCCTAGGGCGTGCACAAGGTGTGTGAATGGGAGGACGTCATATGACATCCACCTGGGATAGCAGTGCTTCCACCCAACCTTATTATTACAAAACGCCAGACGGGAGGTGGTTAAGGTAATCTAGGAAGAATTTTTGGATGCTGGGTGTTTGGTACCCAGAGCAAATCTACATTTTCCATCTAGGTGTGTTACATTGGTACAATTGTACAGTTGATTGCTTTGGTGGAGATGAGCCAAACCAGTACCTGAGATTGTGGAGTGTACAGCCTGATCTTGCCTGGAGCAGCATGTAAAATATTTGACAATTGCCAGTGCTGATATTATAACTGATCATGGAGCTGTTATGAATAAGGGGTCTGATATTCAGAGAGGAAACATCAAACCCTCACTGTCCGATGTGGGGAATGAGGTTCCCTCCACCACCTTACTGAAAAGCCAACCCTCTAGTCATGAACTACATTTCTACAGATATCTAGATGCATCATACTTGTTTTTTCTCCCTGAAATGTAAATGTACTTACCCACCTAAATGTTATGGAACTTTCTATTGCTCCTTGATGTTAACCATAGACCATAGAGTTAATTAATGTCTGCTGCAGGAAAAAGAAGAAACCTTAAGGACAAATTGGATAAATATAAGTGAGGGCCAGCAGCATAACTAGCAGAAATTATGGAAATGTTTTATACTTTAAAATTTGTTCCAGGGGGCAACATTCACCTTCTCTCATAATCTATTATATAGCCTCACTTTCACTGTAATATTCATGTGAACTGTTATGTGTTCATTTTCTGGGATTGTTTATTTTATTCTTACAGAGCGCCAGATCCAGAAAGCTGCTGCGCTTTGTGAGCCTAACCCATTTACTCTACGCCGCTGTAAGTTACAGTGGCGTATTATTTATCCTCAAATAAATAGCGCTGTTACTTACGGCGGCGTACAGTAAATGGGCCGGCGTTCGCGGGTGTAATTCAAATGGGTTGTTGGTGGGCGGGTTTTATTAAAATTATCAATGACCCGATGCAAACTACTTTTTCTTTAAACTGCGCATGCGCCGGCCGTGGACGTATGCCAGTGAGCATGCGTGAAATCACGTCGCAAATAGTCAATGAAAACGACGTGTACGTAACTTACGCAATTCCCTATTCACGAACGGGTTACGCAAACAACGCGAACGATGGAAAATTCAACGCTAGCCCGATGTCCATCCAACATTGGCTGCGCCTCCATAAAGCAGGGGTAGCTTTACGCCGGAGATACGCTTACGCAAACGACGTAAAGGGAATGCGCCGGCCGCTCGTACGTTTGTGGATTTGTGTATCTCGCTCATTTGCATATTTTACGCTGGAGATAAACGGAAAGGGCCCCTAGCGTCCAGCGTAAATATGCACCTAAGAGACAACGGTGTAATAACGTTACACCAGTCGTATCTTAGCATAATTCCGGCGTATCTTGTTTTGTGGATACAAAACAAAGATACGCCGGCGGGAAATTGGAATTATGTCGGCGTATCTGTAGATACGCCGGTGTAATTCTTTGTGGATCTGGGCCAGATTTATTTTTTTTGCACCTTTGGTTGGTATAGGACTTGAGTCTTATTTATAGTAGTGGACAGTTGTGCAATATTCATGATGATATGATACATCTTATGCACATTGGGTTGATGCTTCTGTGTTGAGTTTTCTGTGGATGTTGCACTTTTTGTTACTTTTGATGGGTTAGGGCTTTTGCAACATGTACAATTCATTACCATGGTTTTGGTGGTGCAACACTAGGGCAACTAAACCACTTTTTAATTAGTATGAACAAGGCAAAAATGTTGGTTAACCTTTTATTTGTGTCTCCCACCACTTCATGTTACAGTAGTCACAGTTTAAAATGTTCCCTAGTCTATCCACAACTAAAAAGTTTAGTTTTGAAACAAATACACTTTAAAGCAGTAGTAGACTAGAAAAAAACTGGGCACCCTGCGAGTTTATGTCATAATGTGGTAGTTTGCACCCCATACTAGCACATTATGACAAACTTACCTTTCAAACAAAGCCCCTCCAGCGGCACAGTATCACCACTGCTGAGGCTTCCATCTTCACCCTGTCAATCTTCCAGGTTTGCAAGCTAAGGCCATTTGAATGGCCAGGATGACAAAACTCTCACACTCTGCATCTCATGGTACACTCTGTATGTCCTCACTGCTCATATGTAAGTTACGTTATTGGCTATTGTTGATGTGAATATCTCCTAAATAGGGCACATTAAGGAGATATTTATTGTATCGACAGGTAAGCCTTATTGTAAGCTTACTTGTAGATACAGGTTCACAAGTTTGCATCAGCACTGGCCATGTTACTTGGAAATCCAATCATCTGGGCCATATGATAGGGGTAAATACTATATACGGTATGTAAATGCTGCTTTCCAGATTGAACTCACTTTTAGGGAGTCAAACACCCCCCCCCCCCCCCAGTTCGGTTCGCAACAGAACATGCGAACAGGCAAAAAAATTGTTAGAACACGCAAACGCCATTAACCACTTAAGGACCCCTGCACGCCTATGTACGTCCACAACATGGCTCGTACAGGCACAAGGCCGTATATATACGGCCTCGCCTTTGTGCGGTTCGGGGGTCCGATCGGGACCCCCTCCGCGGCGTGCGGTGGTCCCCCTGGCTCTGGGAGCGATCCCCGACGAGCGGCGGATGTCCGTTTTTTTCCGCCCCCCCGCGATCGCTCCCAGCCAATGGGAGCGCTCCCCCTTCGTGTCACTTCCTCCTCCTGTGTTTACATAGGAGGAGGAAATGATGTCATCTCTCATAGCAGCAGTGTTTTTCACTGCTGCTGATGAGAGAAGACATCCACAGTAAGTGTGCACCAACACAACACTGACACACACACACATAGGCACATTAAACCCTTGTGATCACCCCCCTTTCACAGTGTCACTGAATGCAGTGATCTAGTGTCAGTGTGACAGGCAGTGTAAAAGTTAGTTAGTGTTAGGTTCAGGGTAGCCCCCGTACCCCCCCTAATAAAGTTTTAACCCCCTGATCACTGCCCTAGTTAACTCTTTCACTCCCTATTGCCAGCGTCAGTAACCGATCATTTTTCTGATCGCTGTATCAAGCCCCATACACACCATCAGATTATCTGCAGATTTTTGTCTTCAGATTTACCAAAACCATGTAGTACAAGGGCCTGCCTGATTGCATACAAATTGAAACTCTTGAGGTTTGACCTCATATTAGATGGTTTTGGTAAATCTGAAGACAAAAATCTGCAGATAATCTGATGGTGTGTATGGGGCTTTAGTGTCGCTGTTCCCGCTAGGTAGCTATTTTTTGTTTATTATTATTTGTTTTGTTAGTAAAGAAGGCCTTAATAAGCACATTAGAAATGTGCTCTATTTTAGTTTATAGCACAAAAAATAAAAATCGCAGAGGCGATCAAATACCACCAAAAGAAAGCTCTATTTGTGGGAAGAAAAGGACGCAAATTTTGTTTGGGAGCCACGTCGCACGACCGTGCAATTGTCTGTTAAAGCAACGCAGCGCCGAATTGTAAAAACACCTTGGGTCATTTAGCAGCATATTGGTCCGGGTCTTAAGTGGTTAAAGTCTATGGGGCACAAATGTGAAACATCAAAAGTGCTAATTTTAAAGGTTAATGTGCAAGTTATTGTCATAAAAATTGATTGGGGACCTGGGTCCTGCCCCAGGGGACATGTATCAATGCAAAAAGAAAGTTTTGAAAACTACCGTTTTTTGGGAGAGTGATTTTATTAATGCTTAACAAAATGACATTTCTAAAGGAAGAAAAGTAATTTAAAACTACTCGTGGCTATAATGAATTGGCGGGTCCCGACAATACAGATAAAATCTATGGTATGGATATTAAGGAGAACCCTGTGCCAAATTAAAAAAAATGGTCCCCCCTTAAAATCCATCCATCCAGCCCCAGTCCTACCTTCCCAATGCCCTGGCAAACCCCTAATGGTTGCCTACCAACTCAGGATCCGCTATCATCCCACCTTTTACCGCAATTCGATTATTATTATTTTTCCAATTTTTCCTACGCCCGCTAGTTCCAGTGGCGACGTCTAAGGCCCTGTACACACAATCAGACCGGTCTGATGAAACTGGTCTGCAGACCAGTTTCAACTGACCAGTTCGATGGTGTGTACGGCCCATTAGACCGTTGTCCGTCGGACCAAAGTTTTAAAACATGGTTTAAAACCTGTCTGATGGACACCTGTCCGTCGGACAGATTCGATGGTTAGTAAACAAAAGCATCGAACCAAAAACCCGCGCATGCTCAGAATCAAGTTGACGCATGCTTGGAAGCATTGAACTTTGTTTTTTCAGCACGTCGTTGTGTTCTACGTCACCGCGTTCTGGTCTGATCGGATTTTGGTCTAATGGTGTGTACACACATCAGACCATCAGACAGGTTCAGAGTTGTCTGATGAAAACGGTCCATCAGACCAGTCTCATCAGACCGGTCTGATCGTGTGTACAAGGCCTAACACTTACAAAATAAAGAAAGCTTGCAGGGAAAATGCAATTTTTTGGCCTTTATAAATGAAATTATTTCTGCAACAGCTTCTATACACAGTACAGATGTACCACTTTACAGGTAGACTAAGGCCTCGTACACACGATCAAATCTGTCTGCTGGAAACGGTCTGCTTGACCGTTTCAGCAGACAGATTCGATTGTGTGTACGGGCAAACAGACGGAATTGGCCACCCGACAGATTTCAAAGCATGCTTTGAAATCTGTCGGCTGGGAACCCGTCCGCCCGACATGTCTGCTGGTTAGTACGCTAACCAGCAGACATGTCTTCTCGCACGCGCGCCGAATGGTTTCGACGCGTGCGCGGAAGTGTTTTACTTCCTGGTGCGGTGACGTTGCGGCGTCAACGTCACCGCCACGTCACCGACACGTCAGCGCGCTGTCTGCTGGCAGGGATTTTGGTTTGCTCGTGTGTACACGCGAGCAAACCAAAATCCCAGCAGACAGATCTGTTCAAATCGGACGGTCCGACCGATTTGAACAGACACATTCGATCGTGTGTACAAGACCTAAGGGTACCCTCAGGCACTATTTTTATGCTTTTACTTAAAGCATCAATAAATCACTGCTCATTTAAACATTTATTTTTTTACAAACCTTTTTTTCATTGAAGGCAGTACCCCAGACCCCCATAACCATTGTTTGCCCAATTACTTGCATACAAGCCTTCAAAATTGGCACTTTTGATTTTTCACTTTCGGCCCCATAGACTTCAATGGGGTTTGATATTCTTTTTCCAAACTGTTTCATGTTCTGGTGCGAACCGAACTGGGGTCGTTCGGCCCATCCCTATCTGTAGTGTTCCTGTCTGCATTATTATTATACTCCTTCAACCCCCCTCTTTCTGGAGAATATTTTTTCCCATGCTTTACAAGAAATGTGTCAGGTTTTAATGCTCCTGATTACATAACTGACCTATTCCATTGCCTCCCCTTGAGATGATAATGCTTTTATCTTCCTGTTTCCTTGATTAATAGAGCAAACTGTACAGTGCGGGATTTATGCAAACACCCAGCAGTGCAGTAAAAAAGGCCTTAATAAGCACATTAGAAATGTGCCATTCTCTTCAAGAGGGCCTGGGGATCCCACAATTGTTGTGTTTGGTCATAGCTTTTCAAAACGTAGCAAAAACAACATTCGTCTTTAGTTTTCAACAAAACATTAATTTCAAAACAACTTGATAAATAATATATACAGCATTCAATTATATATACACGGATATAGATTTGTATCTGTATATCTGCTTCTTTGTTTCCATAAGCAACATTTTGAAGAAATAATAATGTTTCTCAAAGTTTACAGTGTATGTAGCATAAACATATTTTTTTTCTTATAAAAAGAAATAAATATTGCACTTGTCTGAAAAACAAAAAGTAAGTAGAGCTGCTATACAACAATGTGACAAAAGTTGCAAAAGTGATAAATGTAAAATTGTACCGCTGGTGGTTAAGAAGAAACTTTAGTATCTCACTCAGTTTAAAATTTGACACATTTACCAACTGTTGTTTGTAACACAATAGTTCAGGGTGTGTGTTTTAGGTTACGATGTGTGTAGTTGCACTTTACAAATGGAATGTATGGAAGCAAGGCCTGAGCCTCCTGGCAAAAAAAACTACTCAGGCTCATGGCTAACAGATCTGAAGTTCAAATACTGGTTATCAGCAGATGATTCAAAACAAAATGCAAATTGTCTGTAATGCAAAAAATTGTTCAGCCACCATAGCACATTGTGGTGTTTTGTTTCGTAATTTCGTTTTCATCCGAAAAATAATTTTTTTTAGTTACTTTTATTTATTTAGTTAAAAAAATGCATTCGTCCAAAAATCCAAATTAAGGGCGAATCTGTCATTGAAGGCTTATGGTGTCTGTCGAATGTTCTAAGAAAAAAAAAAAAGAAGATTCAACAGAATCTTTAAAAAAAAAAAGTAATTGACTCTTCATGTCTCTCTATGTCGAATCTTTATGTCTCTCTATGTCGAATCTGCCATTGAAGGCTTATGGTGTCTGTCGAATGTTATAAGAAAAAAAAAAGAAACAAAGATTCGACAATCTTCATGTCTCTATAATGTCGAATCTTCATGTCTCTCTATGTCGAATCTTTTCTCTCTATGTAGAATATTGGACTAATAGAGTTTAAGGAGTTGTAAAGGAAAACATTTTTTTTGCTGAAATGACTGTTTACAGGGTATAGAGACATAATAAGTAACTGATTCCTTTTAAAAAATATTAAAAATAGATAAACATCAATCATATAATGTGACTGCACTTTCAGTTTAGTTTTTTGCTGTTGTTTCCTGTCTCTCTGATGTACAGAGCCAAAGAGCCAATAGAGTGCAGTGATGGTTTGTAAAACCAAACTGTATTGGTGCTGAGGGGTTTTACACACACCTCTTTGATTAGTGACCACAGTGAGAAATCTCCCAGTACTGTGGTTATCAGGAAACAGACAATCAGGAAGTGTGGAGATCAGAGAGGAATTACAGCAACATCAAAGCAAAAACTAAACAATGAGGACATGAAAACAGCACTGCATTAAGGTAAAGGAAGCTATTTAGCTCAGAATTTTTTTTTTCCTTTAGTGACCCTTTAAGGTTAGGCCCATCGACCGCAACGAAAATAAAGCATTTGTTTATTAGACATGTGCATTCGTTTTCGTTTAAATGCATTTTCGTCTGAATTTCAGGTATTTTCGTTATCGTTTTAACAAATGATAATGAAAGCACAGAAACTAAAACCGAAAGATCCGACATAAACAAATGCTTTATTTTCATTTTCATTGCTGTCGAATGTGCCTAACCTTAACTCTATTAGTCCAATATTCTACATAGGGAGAAAAGATTTGACATAGAGAGACATGAAGATTTGACATTATAGAGACATGAAGAGTCCAATTTTTATTTTATTTTAAGATTGTCGAAGATTTTCTTATAACATTCGACAGACACCATAAGCCTTCAATGACAGATTCGACATAGAGAGACATGAAGATTCGACATAGAGAGACATGAAGATTCGACATAGAGAGACATGAAGATTCGACATAGAGAGACATGAAGAGTCAATTATTATTATTTTTTTTAAAGATTCTGCCGAATCTTCTTTTTTTTTTCTTAGAACATTTGACAGACACCATAAGCCATGGGTGCTCAACCTGTGGCCCTCCAGCTGTTATGGAACTACAAGTCCCATCATGCCTCAGCATTTGGGACTTGTAGTTCCGCAACAGCTGGAGGACCACAGGTTGAGCACCCATGCCATAAGCCTTCAATGACAGATTCGACCTTAATTTGTATTTTTGGACGAATGCACTTTTTTAACGAAATAAATAAAAACTAATGAAAACACAACAGCTCCAGTTACCCCCCCCTCAGTAGGGACCTTACTAATAGTAAGACTAGACATGTGCACAGAAAAAAAAAAATGTTTTTGTTCCGTTTCGTATCGTTCTGTTTTTTCGTTTCCGTTCGTTTTTCGTAAGACGCCCATTTTCCTGTTCGTTCCCGTTCATTTTTCATACAACGTGTTTTTTTCAGATTCCGATCGTTTCGTATTTTCGTTACCGTTTTATTTTCATACATGCGGGATGGTTCGTTATTCTGTTTTTTTTTCAAATAAGTTTTTTATTTTTTTTAATTTTTTTTTCATAAAAGATCAGTACAAAATATAGCAGCATATCAGGTGTAAGAGAAAAGAGGAGGTACAAAAATCCATCTTAATGAGCTTACATGGTGGCTCCATAATTATTTGTATGATCATTAACTTGTAAAACAGCTATAAATCAGAGAGGAGAGAAAGAGGAAAGGGGGGACGGAGTGAGGGGAAGGGATTGGGAAAGAGAGAGAGATGAGAGGAAAGAGAAAGAAAAGGGAGGGGGGTCAGGCTAGCGGGGTGGGGGAAGTATCGTACCTCGGTGACCTGACGTCGGCTCATGGCGGGTCCTCTCCCATACGCCACCTCTCCCAGACAAGATCGTGATCCTCCAACCTGTCCCGAATCCTAGCTGTCATCTTTTCCATGAGTTCTACATCCTTAACCCTAGCATAGAGGGCCTCTTGGGATGGGGGCGTCGGTTTCTTCCAGTGTAGTGCTATCAAGCACCTCGCAGCTGTGGTGATGTGTCTTAATAATTTTTTGTGGGGTTTGGCTATGTGAGGCTGGGATAGGCCCAGTAGAAATAGCTTCGGGGAGAGGGGTATGGGCGCCTCCAGGAGGCGAGACAGGAGCTCTCGTGTTTGGGTCCAGAACGGGACAATCATGGGGCAGGTTCAATATATATGGAACAGTGTGCCCTTCGCTTGGTTGCAGCGCCAGCATCGGTCAGAGGTGGAGGAGTAGATCTTATGGAGAACGTCCGGGGTCAGGTACCAAAAGAACAGCACTTTATACGTATTTTCCCTTTAAAGGGTGCAGATAGAGCTTTTGGCCGCCTGTCTCCAAACCGCTCCCCACTCCTCCTCCGAGGGCACCTCCCCCAGCTCCCTCTCCCATCGGAGCATATAGGCATGTTTACCTTTGTTTTGAAAGGGGTATTTGTTTAGGATTTGGTATATATCTGATATAAGGCCCCTTCGGGCTGTGCCCTCGAGCACAATACGCTCAAACGGGGTCGGTTTCGAGAAAAGGAGCCGGGGGGCTATTGTGTGGGCGTAATGGCGGATCTGTAAGTAGCTGAAAAAAGCTTGTCGTGGGATGTCATGTTTGGCTTGGAGATCAGTGAAGGAGTGCAGGGTGCGAGACCTGGGGTCTACTAAATGACCGAAGTGGAAGAGATTCCGTGAAGCCCAGGGCCATGACATCTGGTGGGTTAGACTTGTCGGTAATTTGGGGTTATAGAGAAAGGAGGTCAGCAGGGAACTCTCGGACCATAGTCTTGAGCTAGCCTCCTCCACATGCACAGAAGCTGCTGCATGGAGCCCAGTAAACGTCCGGGCTCCACTGCCGCATTCGCGTTCCAAAGGAGGTTGTTTGGGTGTATTGGTGCCAGCCAGATCTTTTCCACCTCCGTCCACCTATTGTAGGACTTCTGGGGAAACCACAATGCCACCGCTCGGAGTTGTGAAGCCTGGTAGTATTTAATCTGGGAAGGCCAGGCCTCCTTCGGTTCGCGCAGCCGTCATGACCGAGCGTGGGATCCTGTGGCGCCTGTAGTTCCACACATATCAGAGGAGGTCTGCTTGTAGGGCACGCAGGTGGGCACACGGGACCGGAACCGGAACCGGGAGGGTCTGAAAAAGGTACAGCAGTTTTGGGAGGATCACCATCTTGATAGCCGCTATCCGGCCCATAAGGGATATCTGATGTTACTTCCATTTATGGATCAGCGCCCTGATCGAGCTGTAGAGGGGGGGGGAAATTGGCCTGGTATAGGGACATAAATTTCGGGGTCAAATGGACCCCCATGTATTTCAGGGAGGCTCGCTCCCAGTGATACGGGAAGACGGACTGTAGGTGTAAAGTCTCCGGTTCGGACATGTTAATCGGCATGGCCATGGACTTGGAGGTGTTGGTTTTATATCCCGAGAGGGCCCCGTAGCGTTCCAGTTCCTCGTGTAGGTTGGGCAGGGAGATGCGGGGACGCGTTAATGTCAGAATAATATCGTCAGCAAAGAGGGAAATCTTAAATTCTCTCCCCCTAACTGGGATACCTCGAATATCCGGGTTGCCGCGGATCATCGCTGCTAGGGGTTCGACGCAGAGAGCGAAGAGGAGGGGGAGATGGGGCACCCCTGGCGGGTTCCATTGGTGACGGGGAAGGTGGCTGAAGTGGCAAAGGGGGTTTTCACCTGTGAGATCGGATTGGTATAAAGGTGTCGGACCGCCTGAAGAAAAGGTCCCCCAAACCCCATATGTTTTAACGTGGCGAACATGAAGGGCCAGCCAAGGCAGTCAAACGCCTTTTCTGCGTCCAGACCCAGGAGCAAGGACTCCGAGCCCTCCCTGCCCGCCACGTCGATCAGGTCGATCACCTTTCTTGTGTTGTCCCCCGCTTGGCGGAGGGGGACGAAGCCCACCTGGTCTTTATGGACCAAGGAGGGCAGGACTACATTTAGGCGGAGGGAGAGGACCTTCGTAAATATTTTGAGGTCTGAGTTTAATAGTGCTATCGGCCTATAGCTAGCGCATGATGAAGGGTCCTTGTCTGGTTTAGGAATGAGGGTGATAAAAGATCGCTGCATATCTTGTGGGATGGGGGTCCTGCGTAGGAAGGCGTTGAAGAGCTTGGTCATGTGGGGGAGAAGTGTGGGGAGGAAGGTCTTGTAATATTCGTATGGGAACCCATCTGGGCCCGGGGATTTATGAGCAGGTAGGGCCTTAATGGCTAGGGTCAGCTCCTCGTCCGTGATGGGGGCATTGAGAGAGGCCAGGTCGTCCGGTCGTAGCCGAGGAATACCAGCCCGTGTCAGATATTGTGTCACCCTATCTAGGAGGTCGGGGGGGGGGGCGGGTTATGAGGGATTTCCGGTTTGTTGTACAGGTCTGTGTAAAAGGCCGCGAATGCATCCGCGATACCTTGAGGGTGGGATAATATATTGCCCTATCTATCCTGAACCTGGTGCGGGGTGGAGGCGAGTGAGCGGTCAGCTAGTTTCCTCGCCATTATGACAAGGGCAACAAGGCGCAAGCCCTTGTCATAATATACCTGTCGTAGGCGAACCAGGGCCTTCTCGACTCGACCCAGCGCGAGGTCCCGGAGTGTCGACCGTACTAGGGCAATGCGTTTTAGAAGCGTCAGGGAGGGTGAAGCTTGCAGACGGGTTTCTAGGGCTTGAAGCTGCGCTTCCGCCTGTTTTCTAGCTTACTCGGCGTTCCTCTTAAGGGCCGAGGAGATGGCCATGCAGCGTCCCCTGATTACCGCTTTGTGGGCGACCCACAGTGTGGTGGTGGAGACGTCCTGCGTGTTATTTTCGCTAAAGTAAAGTTGCAGGGCAGATTCTATTTCCATTTTGGAGGGGGCGTGCTTCAAGAGGAAATCATTCAGGCGCCAGTTATAGGGCCTGCGGGTGGGGGTGTTCAGGTCAAGGGTCAGGGTGATAGGGGCGTGGTCAGACCAGGAGATGGGCAGGATCCGTGCGGATTCGGTAACGCGTAACGTGGTATTGTTGACTAGGAAGTAATCTATGCGTGAGTGTGTGTGATGAGGGGATGAGTAAAAGGTGAACTGGCGATCTCCTGGGTGAAGCGCCCGCCATGCGTCAAACAGAGCATGTTTCCTCGTTAGTTGGCGGAAGAGCTTAGAGTCCCGCAGAGCCCTAGTCTGGGAGGCCCGGGGGTTCTCAACCAGGTGATCCATGGTCGCCGAGTGGGGTAGGTTAAAGTCTCCCCCCACCACCAATAGATCGTGAGGAGAACGGGCTAGGCGGGCGAGAACCCGGCCCAGAAATCTGTGCTGATGGGCGTTGGGGGCGTATTGGGTACACAGGGTTATGTCCCGCGAGTGCCATGTGCCTCTCAGGATAATAAAGTGGCCTAGGGGGTCAATGTAGGAATCTGTGCAGGTGAAAGGGACGCCCCGTTTGACCAGGATTGCGACCCCTGCTCGTTTACACGAACTAAAAGCCTTGTATGTAAAGGGGAAGTATCTGTATGCGAACGTAAAGGAGTCGCCCTTGGAGAAGTGCGACTCCTGTACCATTATGATCTCTGCTCCAGACTGCCTGAACTCTGTGAGTGCTAGACGTCGCTTCCTATTGGAGTTAAGCCCGTGGACGTTCAAGGATAACAACTTAGCCATACTGTGGGTGTAGTGATCATGGATTATACTTAACTGGAGTCAGGCGCGCTGCATCCGGTTCTGGGAGGGTGGGCGGGGGGGTCGCCGGGCCGAACGGCCACCGAGGTGTACCATTGGGTCCTGCCTGCATGGAAGGGGAGAGAGAGGTATCTGAAAGGAAAGAGAAAGATGAGAACAAAAAAACATAAGGAGAACACAACATCATTCAACAATGGGGGCCCGAGTGACCCGGGGGCCCTCGGGTTCCAACAATTCCTTAAGGGCCTCCCGACCAGACAGTCCAAAAGTGTGGGTCGGGGGTCAGGGTCAGGGAGGCCTTATTCTGTTTAATTCATGTTCATTACTTGTTAGACAATAATTTTCGTGAATTTTCGTCAATGATTTGCATTCTGTATCTTGAAAACCTTTTCTTTTGCTATTTTCAGTCTTATGTTCATATGACAACTATAACAAAAGATTTGCATTCTGTATTTTGAATTCCTATTTTCTGTTCGTATTTTGTATTCAAAATACAGGATGCAAATCTTTTGTTATAGATGTCATATGAACATACGACTGAAAATATGAACAGAAAAAGGATTTTCGTCATTTTGTACTTTCGTAAATATATTGCGGGATTCGCAGCACTTTCAACACGTGGCTCATCCATATTAACTATTGTTAAGCCCCATACACTTGGCCAGACTTTTTTAATCACAAACATAAAAACGATCGTTTTCCGTTCGTTCTCAGAAAATGTGTTCGTTTTCAAACTACATCAGAAAACCATTTTTGGATTCAAAAGTCTGGCCAACTGATCTCCCTTCAGATGAAAATCCACAGAAAAGTTTATTTGGCTTTACTGTACTACTCACTGTACTAGTGTACTCAGCACAAAAGAGAAGCTGCTTCACTAACTACACTCACTCACTGCCCATTGTCACGTACCTGGTGGACGAGCCCGACGTGCAAGGAGTGGCTGCCCTTGCTCCTCTGATCCCGGGACCCCCTGGTAGAGTGAACAGGGAGTGCGGGAGTGCAGAGTCGCACGAGCGCCGGTTGCAGCGCAGGTGCTGGGCCGGAAGGCTTCAGAAGACTCTTGGTGCTGCGTAGAGTGGCAAGTATGGACTGTATCCGCTGATGGCGGGTGAAGATGACTGGAGGCACAGGAATCACCAGAGCGGGAGGTGTACCGTAGTCCAATGGAGGTAAGCCCCCAGCAGGAGAGTCTGAGGCTGGCTAGCGGGTCAGGTGCAGGTATAGTAGGCAATGCAGATCAGGAGTCAGCCCGGAGCAACAACAGAGTTGGCAGCAGCGGCAAAGAGGGTAAGGCAAGCGGATCGTCAGGCAGGCAATAGGTCAGGGCAGGCGGAAGGCAAGCGGAGTCAGGAACAGGCCGGGTTGTCTGGAACAGATTCAGGTAAGTAGATACAGATAGTCTCAGGAACTGCTGTAGACCGGACAGCAAGAGGCAAACGCTGACAGCAAGTTTAAATATCCTCCTTTGGCGCCAGAATGACGTTCGTGCGATGCGCGCGCACCGTTGCCGCGAACACGCGCGCCCGCTCCCGTCGCAACGTCGCGATCGCGCTCGCGACCTTGCCGCGAATGCGCGCGTCCCGATCGCGCCAACGCGCCGCTAGCGCCATCTGGTGGCCGAAGTTGTTCATGACATTGCCCCCCTCCAATGGGCAGCCTCCGGATGCCCAACCGGGATATTTCCAGCGGGTGGGAGTCTTTAAATGACTGGATTAGTCTTTCAGCGTGTATATTGTCCTCTGGTTCCCATGAATTCTCCTCGGGTCCGTACCCTTTCCACTTGACGAGGAATTGAACTTGGTTGCGTCTCTTCCTGCAATCCAGGATGGATTCAACCTCAAATTCCTCCTCGCCGTCTATTAGGACCGGCTCCGGCGGACCTGTGTTCCTCTCAGGGAAGGGATCAGCAACGACTGGTTTAAGCAGAGCCACATGGAAGACCGGGTGGATGCGGAAGGTTTCTGGCAACTCAAGTTCGTAGGCAACCTCATTTATCTTCCTCTTGACAGGAAAAGGGCCCACAAACCTAGGGCCTAGTTTCTTCGAGGGGCATGCAAGCTTTAAATTCAGGGTAGACAAATAAACCTTAGTTCCAGGTTCCAGGTTGAGTTCCCCTCTTCTCTTTCTGTCAAAAATTTCTTTATTACGCTCTTGTGTCTTAGACATTGTCTCCTGCAGAATCTTATTATTTGTGTCGAAGAAGGTCAGAGTTTCCTGGACGGCGGGTACCGAACACTCCGGGACGGAATTGGACAAGAACAAAGGATGGAAGCCGTAATTCGCATAGAAGGGCGATTGTTTGGTGGCAGAGTGGACGGAATTATTGTATGCGAATTCCGCCAGGGGTAGCAGGGACACCCAATCTTCCTGCGAGAAGGAGGAGAAGCAGCGGAGATACTGTTCGAGTGTCTGATTCGTTCTCTCTGTCTGCCCGTTTGATTGCGGATGGTATGCTGATGAGAATGATAGACCAATTTTGAGACTGCTGCAAAGTGCCTTCCAAAACCTTGAGGTGAATTGCACCCCTCGATCAGACACAATATCCACAGGAACACCGTGAAGCCTAACCACTTCCTTGATAAAGGCTTTGGCCGTCTCCGGGGCGGAGGGTGTACCCTTCAGAGGTATAAAGTGTGCCATTTTAGAGAGTCTGTCTACTACCACAAAGACAGTTGTGAAACCCTCTGACGGAGGCAGCTCAACGATGAAATCCATGGAGATCATTCTCCATGGTCTTTCTGGTACCGACAGTGGTTTCAGGAGTCCCCAGGCTCTGAGTTTGCTCCCCTTGTTTCGAATGCACGTGGTGCAAGATTCCACGTAGTCCCTGCAATCTTTCAGGAGCTGGGGCCACCAAAAGGAGCGTTGCAAGAGTTCAGAAGTTTTGTGTACCCCGAAATGGCCCGCCAGCTTGTGGTCATGGCAAGAACTCAGGACGCTGACCCGTAGGTTTTCAGGTACGAAGATCTTGTCCTGATGCCAAAGTAAACCGTCCCTAGATTGTAGTTCCAGACTTGGAGAAGGGGGAATCACAGCAGAGGCTTGCCTGATTTGGGGCAATAGGTCCCTTTGTAGTAGTAGGAAATTTCCTGAAGGCAGGATGGTATCCGGGGGGTTGGAAGACTCAGAACTACCATACATGCGGGATAGAGCGTCAGGCTTAGTATTCTTGGACCCTGGTCTGTAAGTGATGTGAAAGGAAAACCTTGTAAAAAAAAGTGCCCACCTGGCCTGGCGCGGTTTAAGTCTTTTGGCCGCCTTCAAATATTCCAGGTTTTTGTGGTCTGTGTAAATCAAGATTGGGTGCGCCGCGCCTTCCAGGAGGTACCGCCATTCCTCCAAAGCGGCCTTTATTGCCAACAATTCTCGGTCCCCTACATCATAATTTCTCTCGGCTGTTGACAGTTTACGGGAAAAGAAGGCGACAGGGTGTAAGAGAGCCTTGGGGCCCTGTCTTTGAGATAGCACTGCCCCGACCGCCGTTTCGGAAGCATCCACTTCTAAGATGTAGGGCAGGTTTGCATCGGGATGCCTGAGGATGGATGCAGAGGTGAACAGGTCTTTCAGAGCTTCAAAGGCCGCCTGGGCTTCTGGTGTCCAGCGAAACCGGGTAGTTTGTTTAGTTAGGTCGGTTATTGGAGAAATTATGCTAGAGAAGGCCTTGATGAACTTTCTGTAGAAATTCGCAAAGCCGATGAAACGCTGGACGCCCTTCTTATCTATCGGCGCTGGCCAATCACGGATTGCGGAGACCTTCTTGGGATCCATTTCCACCCCCTTTACTGAGATTATGAGCCCCAGGAATTGTATGCTCGAGCGCTCGAACTCGCATTTTTCAGGCTTAGCATAAAGTCCGTGAGTTCGGAGTCGCTCAAGCACGCTTTTGACATGTCCCCGATGTTTCTCCAGGGACGGGGAAAAAATTAAGATGTCGTCCAGATAAACGATTACAAAAAGGTCGAGGAAGTCTCTGAAGATGTCGTTCACAAAGTGTTGGAACGTCGCTGGGGCGTTGCAAAGTCCGAAGGGCATAACTAAATATTCAAAGTGTCCGAAACGGGTACGGAAGGCGGTCTTCCACTCGTCCCCTTCACGTATGCGGACCAAGTTGTAGGCCCCGCGGAGGTCTAATTTAGTAAAGATGACCGCGGCCCCCAGACGTTGGAACAGTTCAGGCACCAGGGTAGCGGATACCGGTTCTTGATGGTGACTTTGTTGAGTTCCCGGTAATCCACACAGGGACGAAGAGAGTGGTCTTTCTTTTCAACAAAGAATATCCCTGCTCCCGCTGGTGATGTGGATGGGCGGATGAATTTCTTTCTTAGACTGTCCTCAATGTAGGTCTTCAAAGTCTCAAGTTCAAGACCCGTTAGGGGAAAGATCCTACCGAAAGGGACTTCGGCCCCCGGGAGAAGTTCAATGGGGCAGTCGTAGGACCTATGGGGCGGAAGGGTCTCTGCTCCCTTCTTACTGAAGACATCTAGGTAGTCATGATAAACTTCAGGGACAGATTGGCGGGTTTCGAGATCAGAGTCCATGCAGAGTAAGGACGGAGGCGGAGATACTACTTGCAGGCAGTGCTGTTGGCAATAAGGAGATTGGAAGCTGATCTCTCCCGTGGTCCAGTTGACCCGTGGGTTGTGGGCCTGTAGCCACGGCAAGCCCAGTATGACAGGGAACAGGGGGGAGTCAATCACATCCAGGCGCAGTAGCTCATGGTGGTTGCCAGCGATGGTGGTGGCTAAAGGCTGGGTTTCCCGGGTGACCGGTCCGGATCTTAATGTGGAGCCATCAGCTAAGTATACAGAGAGTCCAGTAGCCCTAGGGCGAAGAGGGATCTGATGTCTGGAGGCGAAGGCTTGATCCAAGAAACAGCTGCAGGCTCCCGAATCAATAATGGCGCTGACTTGGATAGTCTTGTCTGGAAGCTGGAAGAAAACGGGGACAGCTAGGTGAGTGGAATTGCCTGGGGGAACAGGTGGATGAACAGATGACGTGGACAGACACTTACGGAGCTTTGCGGGACAGGTCCTCACGTAGTGGCCAGCTTCCCCGCAATACAGACACAAGTTGTTGGCTCTACGGCGTTGGCGTTCCTCAGGGGTGAGGGAAGGACGGAGGAGGCCTAATTGCATCGGCTCCGAAGTATCGGGGGCAGATGGAGTTGATAGAGCTGGATTGGAAACGGTCGGTACCCGTGGCAACATCCAGACAGGACGAGATGGGGCCGTGGCCCTTTCAGTTCTGCGCTCCCTCAGACGCCGGTCAATCTGAATGGTCAGGTTAATTAATGCTTCCAAAGTTTCTGGGACTCCCACCCGGGCCAGTTCGTCCTTGAGTGATTCGGAAAGTCCTAGGCGGAACTGGTAACAGAGAGCCGCATCATTCCACCTTGTATCCGAACTCCATCTGCGGAATTCAGACACATAGTCCTCAGCAGGCCGGCGACCCTGCTGTAGAGCATGCAGGGCAGCTTCCGCGGAGGCGGTCTGATGAGGATCTTCATATAGTAAGGACATAGCCTGAAAGAAGGTGGTCAGGTCATCAAGTGCAATGTCCTTTTGTTCCAACAGGCGATGGGCCCAGGCCTGCGGTTCACCCGAAAGTAGTGCGATGACAAAACCGACTTTAGTGGCTTCTAGAGAGAAAGTCCGTGGTTGTAGGGCGAAGTAAAGTTCGCAAGCATTGCGGAATGCCCGATATTTGCTACGTTCTCCGGAGAACCTTTCTGGCGTAGGAACCTTTGGTTCGGGTGGTAGCATGATGACAGAGGGAGACGTGGATGTGCCGGAAGCAGCAGAGGTGGAAGCGGGAGCAGACAATGCCTGGACGCGATTTTCCAAACGCGTGTAGCCCTCTTGCAGGGTACGGACTGCTTGGGTCAGTCCGTCCAGGTGGCGACACAGTTCTTGCATAGGATCCACTCCCTGCGCGGGCTCGGTCATGGCTGTCCGGTACTGTCACGTACCTGGTGGACGAGCCCGACGTGCAAGGAGTGGCTGCCCTTGCTCCTCTGATCCCGGGACCCCCTGGTAGAGTGAACAGGGAGTGCGGGAGTGCAGAGTCGCACGAGCGCCGGTTGCAGCGCAGGTGCTGGGCCGGAAGGCTTCAGAAGACTCTTGGTGCTGCGTAGAGTGGCAAGTATGGACTGTATCCGCTGATGGCGGGTGAAGATGACTGGAGGCACAGGAATCACCAGAGCGGGAGGTGTACCGTAGTCCAATGGAGGTAAGCCCCCAGCAGGAGAGTCTGAGGCTGGCTAGCGGGTCAGGTGCAGGTATAGTAGGCAATGCAGATCAGGAGTCAGCCCGGAGCAACAACAGAGTTGGCAGCAGCGGCAAAGAGGGTAAGGCAAGCGGATCGTCAGGCAGGCAATAGGTCAGGGCAGGCGGAAGGCAAGCGGAGTCAGGAACAGGCCGGGTTGTCTGGAACAGATTCAGGTAAGTAGATACAGATAGTCTCAGGAACTGCTGTAGACCGGACAGCAAGAGGCAAACGCTGACAGCAAGTTTAAATATCCTCCTTTGGCGCCAGAATGACGTTCGTGCGATGCGCGCGCACCGTTGCCGCGAACACGCGCGCCCGCTCCCGTCGCAACGTCGCGATCGCGCTCGCGACCTTGCCGCGAATGCGCGCGTCCCGATCGCGCCAACGCGCCGCTAGCGCCATCTGGTGGCCGAAGTTGTTCATGACACCCATTCAAAAAAAGGAAAATGACATCTATAACAAAAGAGTTGCATTCTGTATATTGAATCCCTTTTCTTTTGCTATTTTCAGTCGTATGTTCATATGACATCTATAACAAAAGATTTGCATTCTGTATTTTGAATACAAAATACGAACAGAAAATAGGAATTCAAAATACAGCATGCAAATCTTTTGTTATAGATGTCATATGAACAATAAACATACGACTGAAAATACAAACAGAAAAAGGATTCAAACAAAATACAGAATGCAAATCTTTTGTTATAGATGTCATTTTCGTTCTTTTGCCATTTTCGTTTTGTCGTTCGTTCGTATTTGCGGTTGTTCGTTATGCGGCTCATTCGTAATCCCATCGTTTTCGTATTTTAGTGCTTTAATTTTTTCGTATGTGCACATTCGTATGTACACATTCGTACGAACGGGAATGCACATATCTAAGTAAGACAGACTTGATTGGTCAATATAGATTTAGTAGTGAGATTGGGGTAGTTTAAGTGGAGTAAGTGGTGTGTGAGTGAGTGGAAGAATAAGTGGAAGAATAAATTAAAACATTTTTCTCCTGTAGCGTCACCCCCGAAAGGGCCGCAGGTTTGATGATGGGATCGGCATGTTGATGAAGTTACCCTCACTTGTCTAGGGATGCACCAGGAAACACTTATCAGTAAATTGAATGTCCAGACATGCATTAAAGATTTTTCTCAATGCTTTAATTTTCCAGGTCAACACAGCCTAACATCAGCTCGATAAAAGAAGAACAGGTTGATGAAGAGGGAGAGATTCTTAATGTCAGTCCTGGATAAATGCACAGCGAAACTCAGCCGTTAATAGCGCCAATTTGCACACGTTGCCGCTCTAATGGCCACTAGGAGGAACGGGTCTTCCTCACTGACCCGTCTCTAGACCTCTGCCACAGGCCAATGTGAATTTAGTTAATTTTCTGAAGTCCGAACAGAGCAGATCTTTCCAGCAGCTATCTGTGCATCCGGCACCATGTGACAGCAAAGCGTACCTGTCTTGGCTTGGGTTCCGGATTCTCTTTACAGGGCTTGGGACCCCAGTCAACCATCGGAGTCCCCTCAGATTCGTCTCCGACCGAGACTCAGCATAGCCTGGAAGTGGCCAGGCGGGCCACACCGGCGGGGTCCCTGGGTGCTAAAGGTGGATGCCGCACCCCGACTCCGGGACCCCTCGCAGGAGACGCCAAGAACAAAAAACCCGAACCCCTGACCTTGTCCCAGATATACCCCTCCCCAGCATGCCCAGCGGGAGGGGAAAACTCTCCAATTGGCTGCTGAGGAAAGGTCAATCTGCCGGAAATCCCTCCAGCTACCACTGCCGGCCAAGAAAGACTTGCATCCCCAGAATGCAGTCCGAGCCAGTGGACCTTTCCAGAACGACACAGGTCACAAATGCAACAATCGCAATTAACAGCAAAAATAACTCTCCCAATTAACTATTTTTTTGAGCGCAATACCCGTGTTACACGCAAGGGGGCGCTACACACACCCCTCCACGAAAAAGACACTGTCCCCAGTGTCCAAAGCATTCAACATGAATGCTGGCCTGACATCCATTTGAAAAGGCAGAAGGAAGAAAAAGAGAAAAAAAAAAGAAAGAAAGAAAAAACAATAATGTAACACACAGAGCAATTCACATTATTACATTATTACATATAAACATCTCTTACAGTCCTATCTACCTAGCTACCCAGTCTCCGCAGCATTAGTGATACGTGAATCCAAAATCCTGTAAAATAAACCACAAAAATATACATTTTTTTTTTAAAAGTATCCATATCTATTCTCCCGTAGTAGGAGTGAAGCCATGGACTCAGGCCTGAGCGCAAAACTTCCCTCCGCTCCCAAGAGGCTGTGTCACAATGAGTATCACATATATACAGGTATACAAAAAAAACATTGAATCCAATATGCAATGTTTCCTCTTCATATAAGGCCTCGTACACACGATCAAATCTGTCTGCTGGAAACGGTCTGCTAGACCGTCCCAGCAGACAGATTCGATCGTGTGTACGGGCGAGCCGACGGATTTGGCCACCCGACAGATTTCAAAGCATGCTGTTGGAATGGATTCGGCGCATGCGCGGAAGTGTTTTACTTCCTGGTGCGGTGACGTGGCGGCGTCAACGTCACCGCCACGTCACCGACACGTCAGCGAGCCGTCTGCTGGCGGGGATTTTGGTTTGCTCGTGTGTACACGCGAGCAAACCAAAATCCAAAGAGGCAGATTTGTTCAAATCGGTCGGTCCGACCGATTTGAACAAATGAATTGCCTCGTGTGTACGAGGCCTTAAACTTTCCCCTTTTCCTTTTAGGCCTCGTACACACGATCAAATCTGTCTGCTGGAAACGGTCTGCTAGAACGTTTCAGCAGACAGATTCGATCGTGTGTACGGGCAAACAGACGGATTTGGCCACCCGACAGATTGGAAAGCATGCTTACCAATCTGTCGGCTGGGAACCCGTCCGCCCGACATGTCTGCTGGTTAGTACGCTAACCAGCAGACATGTCTTCTCGCACACGCGCCGGTTTCGACGCATGCGCGGAAGTGTTTTACTTCCTGGTGCGGTGACGTCACCGACACGTCAGCACGCTGTCTGCTGGCGGGGATTTTGGTTTGCTCGTGTGTACACGCGAGCAAACCAAAATGCCAGCAGACAGATTTGTTCAAATCGGTCGGACAGACCGTTTTGAACAAATCGATTTACTCGTGTGTACGAGGCCTTACACGGTGCAGAACGCTGCCTCCAGTGGTCAGCGCCCTGGTACTGCAGCAGTCCACACAAACTCAAAAAGGTGAGGAAGTAGCTGCAAAGAGATAAAATAGACATGTCTCTTTTTTTTTAGATTTCGATGGCTTCCAGAATAATATTTGTACAAGGGCCCTCCCCATTCTAACTGACTGAACCCAACCCCTCCCGAAAGTTTATCACACAAGAGTCTCTGTGGTCCCGGAGGGGCAGGGGGGAAAAGGGAAACCAGGAGAAAAAAAAAACAGTTCAATGAAATGGGGGGGGGGGGGCATACTTGTCTGTAACTTCCCAATATACAGACAGGGGTTTAGAGCTTGGTAGCAGGCGTCCGACCTGGACGGCATGTCCCTGGTTGAGAAAAAAAAACGGGTGCGGCAAAACTCACAACGCAAACTCACCCACTCCCCAGGTCAAACTTGGAACCACCATAGACGAGCGGCTGGGTCCCTCTGGCCCAGTCTTGGCGAAACAGTTCTCCATTCCGCAGACATAACTGAGAACACCGGACTCCTCCAGGCTCTTTGCTTCCATACGAGAATAACAGTCATTGTTCGCCAGTTTATCCGACAATAAGTTAAAGTCCGTTAAGCAAGATTGCTCAAGGGATGGAGAATTCCTGACAGGCATGTCTCGATCACAACCGAGGGAAACGGGTGGGGGCTTCTTCTTTGTACGAGCGTGCCACGAAGAGGGTGTAGAAGAAGATTCTGTCGTTTCCAAAGCGGGTTTGCTTCAAGAGTTTGTCACATCTGATGAACTCGACACACTGGATAAAACACTTTCCAATTCCGGAACATCCCCGGGATTCGCCTCCAGCGAGGAAGGCGGCGAGGCAGCCGACGGCAGGGTCAAAGTAAACGATATGGAGATCACTATGGGGTCCCTGACTCCCGGATCCACAACCAACACCGACGGGCATGGCACCGGCCTTGTAGGTTCCACCTCTGTGGTGAGAGCGGCCGTAAGAGGGTTTGCCCAATACTCCTTCGGGGCCAATGTGGGCGACACAGCCACAAACTAGTAGGCCCGACATGTCTGGCATTGGGCAAAGGGCTGGATCTTCATAGAGAGGTCCCCACAATGGTAACAGATCAGGCCTAGTACCTCAGTACCTCCACTAGACAGGAGGACAAACTGTCCCCGGGTGCCCAGCCGGACACCCGTATTTGGTACAGACACTCCAATCGGAACGAAGGCATTAAAAATCCCCGATATAGTAGTGGGAGTCCTCAATCTCTGAGCAGCAACTCCCGGTGGTCGGGGGACAGCCATCATCACACCAGAATAATTGATGCTTTCCCTTCTTTTTTTTTTTTTAAATTGTTTATTTATAAGTTTTCAAGTCAAACAAAAGAATATACACAAGAATCATTAACAGTATGAAACAATGGCAGGTATACATTATCCAAGCGAACTACTGAGCATATGCAATTTGTACAAGTAAATGAATGACGATGTGAATGAACAGTTACCTTGAGTGGGGTATAGAAAACCGATCCGTTAAATAAGAGTAGAGAAGATAACCACATAGTAGAACAGGGAAAGCAGAGACTAAAATTACCCAACCTGGCCTGATAGGGATCATATAGGCCACATAAACATAGACATACTTTAAACAAACTATGTACCCTACCAAAAAAAAAAAAAAAAAAAAAAAACACTGCACTTAGAGAGGTATGGATAACAAATACGTTCATAAGAATACGTAAGCACATGATGAAACCTAACTCGAACCAGTTCCCTCAGACCCATACTCTGATTCATCCCACGCTGACCACGTCTCATAAAATTTCTGCTCTGTACCCTCCACCGTAGCCGTCAACTGCTCCATTCTGCGTATGTCAGCTACAGTAGTGAGTAGTTGTGGGATGGTTGGGGGTGAGGTGGACAGCCACAACCTAGGGATGACCCTTTTAGCTGCCAATAAAACAAAAGACATCAGTTGGCGCAGGGCCTTAGAAATACCAGGAAAAGGGAGACCTAACAAACAGTGTATGGGCTTCAAAGGAAAGGGAGAACCAATCAGATTTTCTAACAATTTCTGGGTTTGAAGCCAGAATTGGTTAACAGGGGGACATTCCCAAAAAATGTGGAAATGAGTGCCCACAGCACCGTTACATCTCCAGCATTGTTTTGAGACTGTTCTGTTGCGGGCATGTAAAATATCTGGGGTCCTATACCAATGCATCAGGACTTTGTATGCGGTTTCCTTGTGGGACACACATCGAGATATCTTGGAAGTGTGCTTCCAGATGCTTTCCCAATCTAACAAGGAAATGTCATGCTGCAGGATCTGAGACCATTTTCTCATGTAGAGGTGAGTAGCCTCCATCATAGGAACTGCCTCATGTAATATTTTATAGATAGTGGAGATCATCTGGGGCTCATAAGGGCCTCTAGCGCACATGGCTTCGAAGTCTGTTGGCTTCTCCAGAGTCAAAGAAGGGGATCTGGAGGAGAAAAAATGCCTAATCTGTAGGTAGGAATGTAAGAGCTTTTGGGGAATTTTGTGCTGTGTTTGTAACTCAGGAAAAGTCAGTAGACGTTGTGACCCAGGATTAACAAAATGCCGTAGTTGGAAGAGTCCAGCCTGGGACCATGGCAACATGCGATCATAGGAGAGGCTATCTGGGATGTCTGGGTTAAATAGGATATTCAAGAGTGGTGGGCACGGGGAGGACAAGGAATAGCGCTCAGAGCAGTGTTTCCAGATAGATAACGTGAACAGCATGGGAGCTAAGCAAAGTTTCCGCAGCTGGGGCATATGAAGGGCAGTGGAGGGCCAGAGCATATAGCAAGGGTGGACTGGGGCTGTGACAGTCATTTCTATTTCCGCCCACCTATTCGGGGCATTCCGGGAGGTCCATGAAGCAAGAGCTCTCAAATGGGATGCATGATAATATTTGATAAAATCTGGGCCTCCCAAACCCCCCCTATTTTTCCGGGCCAAGACCACTGTCCCTGCCATCCTGTGAGAAGTGTTGTTCCAGACAAAGCGGAGACTCCTCCTTTGAAGGGATTTCAGCTGCGTCAGTGGGACCGCAACTGGGAGCGTTTCAAACAAGTATAACAATTTAGGAAGGATGGACATTTTAAGTACATTAATTCTCCCCAGCAGGGATAGGGGGAGAGTGGTCCAATGAGTCAGCAAACGATTGATTTCCGCGAACAGGGGGGGGAAATTGGCCCGATATAGTGTGTCATAAGAGGCAGTGAGCTGAACACCTAAATATTTAAGTGACTGAGAGCACCAATGATAATTATATTTGCTTTGGAGAGAAGACAGTAATGGGGCAGAGACATTTACGGGTAGTGCTTCCGTTTTTGCAGCATTAATTTTAAAACCTGAGAGGCAACTAAAGGCTGATAGCACGTTATGCAGATGTGGCAAGGAGCAGTGGGGGTGGGTGAGAGTGAGAAGAATGTCATCTGCGAACATAGATAGTTTATATTCCTTGCGTCGAAGGTGTACCCCTCTAATATCTGGACAAGCCCGTATAACCGCAGCCAGGGGTTCCAGACTAAGAATAAAAAGGAGTGGCGACAGAGGGCAGCCCTGTCTTGTACCGTTACTAAGGGAGAAAGGACTCGATAAGTGTGAGGAAAGTTGTACTTGTGATGTGGGCTTCGAGTATAGGGCTCGAAGAGCTTGGACAAAGGAACCTGAGAAGCCATAACGAGTTAGTATTGCGAACATATACGGCCAGCTAAGTCGATCGAATGCTTTTTGGGCATCTAAACCAAGAATCAAAGCTGGACTCTTGGTTTTTGTAAGCAGGTCTATAAGATCGATAGTCCGACGCGTGTTGTCTCCAGCATGTCTCATGGGGACGAATCCTACCTGATCTTTATGGATTAGAGCCGGTAGCAGTAAAGACAGTCTATTCGCTAAAATCTTGGTAAAGATTTTGTAATCCGAATTTAATAGGGCGATGGGTCGGTAGTTATCTGGAAGGGATGGATCTTTACCCGGTTTAGGGATAACGGTTACAAAAGCGTGCAAAAACGAAGAATGCGGTAGCTTTCCCTGGAGTAGGGAGGCGAACAGAGCTAGCAAGTGTGGAGTTAGGGTCGGCAAAAATGTCTTGTAGTAGGAGTAGGGGAGACCATCTGGCCCTGGGGCCTTATGCGAGGGGAGGTGCTTAATTACGTCTGTTAGTTCTTCAACGGAAATAGGTTGATTCAAAGAGGAACGTTGGTCTAGGGACAATCTGGGAAGGTGTACAGATGACATGAAGGCATCTAGTCCGTCTTGTGAGAATTGTGCCTGTGGATCTGTACTTAAGCAATTATAAAGTTTACTATAATACTCTCCAAAAACTCCGGACATGGTCTGAGGACAATGTGTAGGTGAACCATCTGATTGGACTATATGATCAGGGATGTTTAGAAAAGGGCGGGGCTTGAGCCTGTTGACCAGCATCCTATGAGGCTTGTCTGCATACTCATAAAATTTTTGCTTGGACCATAGCATTGACTTCGAAACTTTGTTTGTATCTAGAGACCTAATGCGGTTACGAATAGCAATCACCGTTCGCAAGCGACCCACCGTAGGAGAGCGGAGTAACTGTGCCTCCGCCGTCCGTAGCTGGGCCACCAGCTCCAACCTCAATCTAACAGAGTCGCGTTTCAAGCGAGAGCTGGCTGAGATGCACTCGCCTCTAAAAAAGGCCTTGTGGGCTTCCCATACAGTGGATGTATCGGGGACCGAACCTTCATTTAAACGGAAAAACTCCTCCAAATTCTTAAGAAGTCTGTCCATTGTTTCCGCATGTCGTAGGAGGGACTCATTAAGTCTCCAATGACAAGTCTTGGGTGATGCAGTTTGGATCTCTAAACACAAGGTAATGGGGGCGTGATCAGACCATGTAATAGAGTCTATTTCCGAGGACACAATGTTAGGCAGTAAGGGGGCAGATACCAGAAAGTGGTCTAGACGAGAATAAAGTTTATGTGGCGGGGAGAAAAAAGTATATTGACGATGAGTGGGGTGCTTCACTCTCCACGCATCAAAAAGATTGTGGGAGCGTATTAGTTTGCGAAAAGAGGTGGACAATTTATGAACTTGTAGAGATGTAGTCTGATGGAACAAAACACGTCTGTCTCTACTGGGAGACATGCACATATTGCTTTCCCTTCTTTTTCTTTGGCGCACAGATGGGCGCAACTTGGCGCAAAATCTTCAATACACGTCTCACGCAGGGGAAGGCGACTCCTCCCATCAAACAGAACTTGTCCGGACACGTTGCAGGCGTGTGTCAAACCACAGGTACGCCCCAGCTCAGCGAGACGGGAACAGCTGCCAGCTTTCCGGACAGTCCATCACACAGTCTAGACACTCACTTCTGGTTGCCAAGGGCAACAGCCGAATCCGGGAGAGCCCCAACGTGTAGCGTCACCCCCGAAAGGGCCGCTGGTTTGATGATGGGATCGACATGTTGATGAAGTTACCCTCACTTGTCTAGGGATGCACCAGAAAACACTTAGGGCCAGATTCAGGTAGAGTTACTCTGGAGTATCAGTGATACTCCAGCCTAACTCTCACTTTGAGCCGGCGTTTCTGTTTTCAGTAAGCAGAAAACAAGAAACGCCGGGTTGGAGTTCCTATACGAGCGGCGTAATTGTATTTCGCCGTCGTATCGGAACTGCAATTTTAAAAATGGTGCTTGGGGCGTTCCCGCTGATTAACGCCGAGAATATGTTAATCAGCGAGAATCGCAGTGACTTTCCGACGTTTCCGTAAGAGATACGCGGCGTAAAGATAAAGCAACCCCCTAGTGGAGTATCCTATGTTAAGTATGGCCGTCGTCATCGCGTCGAAAAAAAAAAATTTGTGTAGTTTACGTAAAACGTCCGTGAATGGGGATTGACGTCATTGACGTTCCCTGAAAGAATTTGGAGCATGCGCACTGACAGTCGACGCATGCGCAGTACGTTCGCCGCGGGATCGCGCCTAGTTATAATAATACACGCCCCCTACCCGCCCAATTTGAATTCCGCCGGCTCATTTTCGCTACGCCGCCGCAACTTTAGGAGCAAGTGCTATGTGAATAACAGTACTTGCTCCTAAAGTTTCGGCGGAGTAACGTAAATGAGAAACGTTACTCCAACATAAAGATTCGCCCATCTACCTGAATCTGGCCCTTAGTAGTAAATTGAATGTCCAGACAGGCAATAAAGATTTTTCTCAATGCTTTAATTTTCCAGGCCAACACAGCCTAACATCAGCTCGATGAAAGAAGGACAGGTTGACGAAGAGGGAGAAATTCTTAATGTCAGTCCCGGATAAATGCACAGCGAAACTCAGCCGTTAATAGCGCCAATTTGCACACGTCGCCACTCTAATGCCCACTAGGAGGAACGGGTCTTCCTCACTGACCTATCTCTAGGCCTCTGCCACAGGCCAATGTGAATTTAGTTAATTTTCTGAAGTCCGAACAGAGCAGATCTTCCCAGCAGCTATCTGTGCATTCGGCACCATGTGACAGCAAAGCGTACCTGTCTTGGCTTGGGTGCAGGATCCTCTTGACGGCGCTTGGGACCCCAGTCAACCACCGGAGTCCCCTCAGATTCGTCTCCGACCGAGACTCAGCATAGTCTGGAAGTGGCCAGGCGGGCCACACCGGTGGGGTCCTTGGGTGCGCACACCCTAAAGGTGGCTGCCGCACCCCGACTCCGGGACCCCTCGCAGGAGACGCCAAGAACAAAAAAACAGAACCCCTGACCTTGTCCCAGATATACCCCTCCCCAGCATGCCCAGCGGGAGGGGAAAACTCTCCAATTGGCTGCTGAGGAAAGGTCAATCTGCCGGAAATCCCTCCAGCTCCCACTGCCGGCCAAGGATGACTCGCATCCCCAGAATGCAGTCCGAGCCAGTGGACCTTACCAGAACGACACAAGTCACAAATGCAACAATCACAATTAGGAGCAAAAATAACTCTCCCAATTAACTATTATTGTTGAGCGCAATACCCGTGTTACACGCAAGGGGGTGCTACACTCCCTTTTCTTTTTTTTCTTCTCTCTCTTCCCTACCTTTTCTTTCCACCTCTCTCTATGTCCTAATGTTGGGGGAGTAAAAGTTGGTTATTTTTTAATGCAAGAGGCCTTAATTCTCCTTCCAAAAGATCTCAGATCCTAAATTTATTTCGCAAACAAAAGATCAGAAATATCCTTTTTACAGAGACACATTTTCGATCAGATCACATTCCTAAAAAAAATAATAGAAATGATGTTACTTGGATTCATGATACATTGCCATATTCCAAATCTAGAGGAGTATCCATTGCATTCCACAAAGACACACCCCATCAAATATTGCAAAATTGGAAGGGCAAAGACGGCGGGTCCTTAATTATAAAGGTCATGCTATATGGAAAAGTGTTCACAATCATACATTTTTATTTACCAAACCATGAACAAATCAAGACTGGAATAAAATCTTTTGTGGACGCAATGGAGAAATCAGAAGGAACAATAATTATAGGTGGAGACTTTGGCCCAGATTCACGTACATCTGCGCATTATTGGACCGGCGTAGCGCACCACCTTTACGTTAGACTTGCGCAATGTAGCCGCGTAATCACCCTATTCTCGTAGCTTTTGCGCAGAAAATTGCGCATGCGTAACGTTATTTCAGAGGCGTAAGGCGGAGTAATACAAATTGGGAAGGACGTGGGCGTGTTACATTGAAATGAGCCGTGACCCCATGCAAATGAAGGGCCGGCCGGCTCGCGTATGCGCGCTTGAAGGAGACCATGGTCAGCTCCGCTGTGCGCATGCTCACAACTCGGGAGCGGCGCAATCAGTGAAATTGGAAATGGACTAGGGCAACTTAGTGAACTACGCAAACAGCATAAATAGACAGACACAAACGCACTTGCATTGCAAAAGTACATCCCTTTGTATCCCTTACCATTTAACCAAGTGCTTTTATCCTGTTGTTCGTTGCGTTGTGTTTTGTAGTTGTCAGATTAGTGTTCTGTGTGATCAAGTGTTTGTTAGTAGATCTTTGAAAGTGTTTTTTGATAAGTGTTTGAGAGACTGTTTGTTTGATATATTTCTGTTCGTTTGTTTTCTTGCTGATTTTTTGCTGTTTGTTTTTGTGACTGTTTTTTGCTGAGTGCTTGTGTGATTTTTTGGGTGTTAGTTTTCTATTTGTGTGTGTTCTTGCTTGATTGGCTGTGCTTGTTTTTGTGACTGATTTTTGTTGACTGGGAGTGAGTTTTTTTGGAAGTATGACAGAGAGAAAGCGAAAACTCAATTTTACTGTGGGGGAAAAAAGAATTCTTGCCCGGGCCATTAGCGATTATGGGCGTTTCCTCCACGGCCCAGACAGTGCCAACACCACCCCGGCCAGGAGGAGGGAGATTTTGGACCTCATCACTGAGCAGGTCAATTCAGCAGGGGAGGGGGAGACACGGACCCGGTCTGGGATTGACAAAAAAATTAATGACCTCCGGCGTCTGGTCAAACAGAAGCTGTCCAAAATGCATGCCCATGCCAGGGGCACAGGAGGGGGCCCACCATGCCGTATTAGGCTGACAGCGGAGGAGCATGCGGTGGCCCTGACCTTTCATCGGCATGAAGTGGAGGGCCTGCCCGGCTTTGACTCAAGTCCAGAGCCCGTGGTGCCAGGTAAGTATTTTTTTTAATATCAGGTGTGTAGCATGTGTGGGGGAGGGGGTGAAAGGGAATATGTGGCAAGTGTGTGGATCCTCCAACCTGTGAATGTTTTGTGTCATCCACAGATGTGCAGGAGGGTGCAGGGCCATCTGGCCTGACCGCACCATCCCCAGGACAGCAGCCTAATGAGGCCCCCCCAACAAGGCCGGAGTCCGCGGAGGAGGTTCAAGAGGAGGAGGAGGTTGAGGAGGAGGAGAATCATGAGGAGGAGTCCATGTCAGGCACAGGACTTTTGGTTTTTGAGGACTCTTCCCCTCTGGCTGGCAGCAGGCAGCCCTCCCTAAGGGGGAGCCCCCCCCTTCTCCCCCAACATGGCTCCCCTCCCAAGGGCCTCCCCTTCTCCCCAGCCACAAGCATCAGCTGGAGGCAGGAAGTCGTCCCAGAACACCAGGGGGTGGCCGATCTCCTGCCCGCCACTCTGAGAAGGGACCAGTTCCTCCAGACCCAACATCTGGGACAGGTCAGCCAGACATTGGTGCGGATGGAGGAGAGCCTGTCCTCCATCAAGGATACGCTGGGGAACCTGGACTCCCACTTCCGGGCTTTCACAACCTGCCTAAACGAACTGCAGACGACATCAGCAGGCGTTGGGCAGGATGTGAGGGCCCTTACCCAGGCTATCCAGGCCAACACGGCAACATGAAGACAAAGAAAAATGGATAGCCGCACTCCAAAACCTGATGGGTGAGCCATGAATAAGCACTGATCCAGTGCGAAACGCGTCGGCTGTTCCTTGTTTCTACTGCTGTGACCCTATTTTTGTACATGCTGTCTATTGAATAAAAGACCACCCATCAGGTTTTGGAGTGCGGCTATCCATTTTTCTTTGTCTTCATTTTGCTTAGTGCACCGCCAGCACCCTCAGTATCCTGCACCACCTGTAACCATTTAGTGATCCCACCTGGAGCGGTGACTCCTTTCTCTCTATCGTTTCTGGATTCCAACACGGCAACACTTGGTGCTGCCCTGGACAGAATAGCCATGGCCTTGGAGGGCAGGCCCCCAGGTGGGCAGAGATCAGGGGCTGCTCCTCCTTCCCCGGTTTTCCACCTCCCCATGAGTCTCCCCTGAGGAGCCGGGGCTGTGGCCGGGGGCGCCCCAGGCGTGGCTCACGTAAAGGGCAAGAATTTTTTTTCCCCTTTTTTGATATCTTATTTTTTTGGAAAATTTTTGATTTTGCTGGTCATTTTTTTTTTTTTGTGTTGTGAATGCTGTTTGAATGTGGGGGTGACATTCCTGCCGGAAAAGGGGTGTCACCCTCAATTTTGGTGGAGAAGGGTTCCCCAGGACCAGGGAGAATTGATCCCCAGGTCCGTGTGAATGGTGTATGAATGTACAGTGACATAATTGGACCCTTGGCGTGGCGTTGCTGCTCACAAGTCCTGCATGGTGGACTGGTGCCAATCCAATTTGATGTGGATGTGGGGTGTGTGTGCTAGGGACCACAGTGGTGTGCATGCATGCATTCTCATTGTGCCATGATTAATGTGTGTGTTTAACGTGCAAAGATGCCCAATGTGAGTTGTCTCCTGGCTGCTCTTCCCTCAGAAGACAGGGTATCCTCGGTTAGGGGGGGATTGTCTGGTTCAGGGGTCAGGTCATCACGTAGGTCAATCTGCAGGCCCTTTCTTACTGCGAAGTTGTGCAGCATGCAACATGCACCAATGATCTGGCTCACAAAGTTTGGGGAATACAAGAGGGTACCCCCAGACTTATCCAAGCATCGGAAACGTGACTTCAGGAGGCCAAAGGTGCGCTCCACCACTGCTCGTGTTTGGGCATGTGCTTGATTGTATCTTTCCTCTCCTGGGGTTTGGGGGTTCCGGATAGGAGTCATGAGATGGGGTCCCAGTGGATATGCAGAGTCACCTGTAAGGGAAAAGACAGGAGGATGTTAGTCATGCATGTGCCCCTTGTGATGTGTGCATCATGGGAGGGGATAGTCATGCCTGCCACCCATGTCACTCACCAACCAGCCAGGTGGCCCCATACACGTTCTGATCGAATTCCATTCAGATGTGGCATTGATTGTATATGTAGCTGTCATGGCTGGACCCTGGGTGTTTGGCACGGACGTGCCATATGAGGCCTTGGGCATCGACTATCACCTGTACGTTGATGGAATGCCAATGCTTCCGATTGCGGTACATGTGCTCTGTCTCCTGGGGGGGCTGGAGTGCCACATGTGTGCAATCAATGGCCTGCACGGTGCGTGAGAATCTGGCAATTCTGTAGAAATCTGTCATTGCCTTCAGCCGCAGGTCCTCAGTGGTGGGTTTGATGATTTGGTTGGCCATGTGTCTGAGGATTGCAGGGACAACCTGGTGCACACATCTGCTCATGGAGGATTGTGACATCCCAGCCACCACTCCACTTGTACGCTGAAAAGAGCCACTGGCAAGGAAATGGAGTGTTGCCATGACCTTGACCAGTGGCTGCACTGCATGTGAGCGTTGTGTTCGGCTGGTGATGTCCTCCTGCAGGGTTGTGGTTAATTCCAGGATGACATGAGGGGTGAATCTGAAGATGCGATACACCTCAGAATCACTCATGCCAAACAGGTCTATGCGGGTGCGGTATATCCTCTCCCGTGCCCTCCTCCGTGCCATCCTCCGTGCCCTCATCCTTCTTTGTTCATCTAAAGTCAGTAGTATAGCTATGCGCGACGATGCCCCTGGCATGTTGGCATACAGATTGTTGTGCAACACGTGTGACTGCTGAGCTCCTCACTAACAGTGTTGCTTTATCTAACAAGTAGACTTTTTTTCTCTTTTTAGACCAGCTTTTATATGGTCTAATTTTAGACAGGACATTTTGCTGTTGCGCACACTGCGTAGCCTGCGCTGCCCCAACGTTCTTTTGTGGATCCCCATAAGTCCCTCATTAGCATATTTGACTAGCAAATCAATGGTCTGTCTAGCGCAGTTTTGCGCGGACGGATGCGCCTGTCTAACGAAATTACGCCGGTCCAAAAAAAGTAGATTTCTTGCGTATCTCGCTTTGGGGATGCCGTGCATCGAAACGCACGCGCACATTTAGACTTACGCACGCGCATCTCCTGTTGCGCAGGCGTAATCGCTCTGTGAATCTGGGCCTTTAATTTTTTTAATGGACACAAAAATAGATACAACTAGCACCCACTCCCATAGGAAAAATAGTCAGTTAAAAGTGTTCAAAAGTTTACTGGGAAGATACCAAATGATAGACATATGGAGGGCTCAGCATCAGACAGAAAATATTATTCATATTATTTAAACATACATAATTCGTATCATAGAATAGATTACTTTTTTATTAATCAATCAGGTCTGATGATGACTCCTTCAACAGATATAGGTCATTTTTCCTGGTCAGATCATGCTCCAATATATCTAGAACTCAAGATAATAGAATATAAAAAAACAACGGGGAATGTGGAGACTGAATGATAATTTAATTAAAGATAAAGAATGTGAAAAATTTATTTGACAAGCAGCAAGAGATTTTTTGCTAATTCACGAAAATGACAATACCTCAATTCCCATGCAATGGGAAACACTTAAATGTGTGTTGCAGGGACTATTCATCAAGCATGGATCAAGATTAAAAAAAGAAAAAGAATAGAAAAAATCTCAATTAATGATGGAAATTATACATTTAGAAAATAAGCATAAACAGGGCCTCAAATCAGTGGATAAAATAACTCTAAAAGACAAACAAATGCAGTTACAGTCTTTGCTTGATAAAGAGTCCCTCCGGCTGAGGGATAAAAAATAAAATACAGTGGTACCAACAAGGAAATAAAACAGGGAAAACACTAGCTAGAACATTAAAGAATCAGCAACCCACGACGTATATAGTTACAATTTTAAAAATGAACGGAAAACTGACTTATGACTAGTGTTGAGCGGAATACGCCATATTCGATTTTGCGATATTGCGCGAATATATAGAAGAATATTCGCGAAAATTCGCTAATATTGAATATTCGCTAATATCGAATATTCGTGATATTTAATCCAAAAAAAAATTTGCAAAATTTCGCTAATGCGTAAATGATTGCGAAATTCTCATAAACGGAGATCATTTCCTGTATTACTAAACTAATATGCACTAAACAGTAACTCTACACTAACTCTACTTAAAAAAAAGGAGAATAAGGGGGCAAAAGAAGGGCGGAGAAGATAATCGCGCAATATTCCTATTTCGCGATTATCTTCTCCGCCCTTCTTTTGCATCAAAGCCAATCAGAATAACTCGAATATTCGGCAAAAGGAATATCGCGCAATATTCCTTTTGCCGAATATTCGAGTTATTCTGATTGGCTCTGATGCAAAAGAAGGGCGGAGAAGATAATCACGCAATATTCCTTTTGATGAATATTCGAGTTATTCTGATTGGCTCTGATGCAAAAGAAGGGCACATCAGAGCCAATCAGAATAACTCGAATATTCGGCAAAAGGAATATCGCGCAATATTCCTTTTGCCGAATATTCGAGTTATTCTGATTGGCTCTGATGCAAAAGAAGGGCGGAGAAGATAATCGCGCAATATTCCTTTTGCCGAATATTCAAGTTATTCTGATTGGCTCTGATGCGCCCTTCTTTTGCATCAGAGCCAATCAGAATAACTCGAATATTCGGCAAAAGGAATATTGCGCGATTATCTTCTCCGCCCTTCTTTTGCATCAGAGCCAATCAGAATAACTCGAATATTCGGCAAAAGGAATATCGCGCAATATTCCTTTTGCCGAATATTGGAGTTATTCTTATTGGCTCTGATGCAAAAGAAGGGCGGAGAAGATAATCGCGCAATATTCCGTTTGTCGAATATTCGAGTTATTCTGATTGGCTCTGATGCAAAAGAAGGGCCGAGTAGCTGATGCGATTCTTTTATGTTGCCGAAAATTCGCAATGCGAATTTTCGGCAACATAAAAGAATCGCATCAACTACTCGGCCCAGGGTCTCTCTCTAATCATACCAGCAATGCTTTTAGACGTCGATGGAGATCACTAGGATGTGATCTGTTTTAAAAATAAATTTGAAAAAATACGAATATTCGCCGCAATATTCGAGTTATTCGCGAATACTCGAATATGCAATATTCGTAGCGAATATTCGCAATGCGAATATTCGTGAGCAACACTACTTATGACCCAACAGAAATATCTAAAACCTTTCACACATACTACTCTAAGCTATACAATAAAAATACACGACAAGAAAAAAAAAAGAAAAGGAAAAGAAGGGGGAAGAGATTCGTCAATATATAAAAGAGACAGCTTTACCAGTATTTTCTAGAGAAATGAAGGACGAATTGGAAAAAGAAATCTCATTAGAACAAATTCAACAAGCTACCTCTGAACTGGTCTTGGGCAAAAGCCCAGGACCAGACGGATATACTCCCAGATTTTATAAGACATTCCAGGATATAATTTCACCTATCCTTAAAAAAACATACAACTTCATGTAATAATTATCGACTAATTTCTCTGACAATAATAGATATAAGATTGTACTCAAAGATTATCTCTAATAGATTGACATCTATTCTACCTGGAAATATAAATTTAGATCAAAACAGGCTTTACGAAAGGATGAGAAACTAGGGATAATATTATAAAAACTTGTACATTGATAGAATATGCTCAAAGAACTGCCATCCCAACATACATGTCTTTTATCTATTGACGCTAAGAAAGCATTTGGGTGGGATGGCAGTTCTTGGAAGAAACACTAGTCCAGATAGGAATGGGCCCTAAAATGCTTAGTAGGATTGTTGCATTGTATTATAACCCTAGGGCCAGAATAAAAACAAACAGAATATTATCAGAGTATATAGAAATTTCAAATGGAACTCGACAGGTATGTCCCTTATCCACCTTATTATATATAATAGTAATGGAACATCTCATAATAGCAATAAGGGAAAATAAAGACATTTAAGGGATTGAATATAAAACAGCGGTATACGCAGATGATTTATTATAATATGTGACTAACCCCATTATAACAATACCAAATTTAATAAAAGAATTTTAACGATTTGGGGAATTAAGTAACTTTAAAATTAATTATGATAAATCTGAGATGTTAAATGTATCACTATTAGAAAAAACACAGACACTGCTGCAAAAAGATTTTCTGTTTAAATGGCAACAAGAAGAAATTAAATATTTGGGAATTTATATCCCGAGTAATTTAAACCAGTTACAGGATCTGAACTACAATGCGACAATCCGAAAAGTAATTACATTATTCCATAAATATGAAAAAGTAACATACTCATGGATGGGAAGAATTAATATAGTAAAAATTGACATATTGCCAAAATTATTATATGTTTTTCAAACGGTACCTCTAGCCCTCCCAAAAAAAAATAATGATTGAATTAAGAAAAGCAATAGGAAGTTTTATTTGGGCCCAAAAAAACACCTCAAATAAAAAGAGAGATCTTAATTAGAACTAAGAAAAATGAAGGCCTAGCACTACGCGACTTTTCAAAATATTTACAAGCAGCCTCACTGACTAGGATTATAGATTAGCATCACAACAGAGAACATAAGCAATGGGTTAAACTAGAAGAAGATATAATAGGAGTACAACTTAAATCCCTTCCTTGGATAAAACCCCATTTAAGACCTGGAAATAAAGAATTGACGATCTTTGTAAAAGGTAACAATGAAAATCATAGGACTGCAATCCTGAAGTCACTAATCCTTATCAAGTAAACAAATAATTATCAAACAACATATGATTAAAAAATATTGTGAAATATTAATTAGTGCAAATAATATTCAGTCCCAATCTTAAGCACAAAAAAATATTATGATAATAAATCAAAGTCCATAAAACACCAGACGTCCATAACGTGCTTGCTGTGATATACTGATAGAGAAATGATCCTTCACCAAACTTGAATAAACACCCAAAGTGACTGGATAAGTAATCTGCTTACCAGAGCACATTGACTTCTTTACTCAAAAAGAGAGTCAATGAGAGCTTATGCAGGATAATGCCTGCTCACATACAGTGCCTGCCGCCGAGAATGTGTTTTTAGCACGACAGCATCGCGCTGAATCTCGGCGACAGGCTGCCGACATCTCGCACTCGCTGGAATAGTAAAAGCACATTCCAGCAAGTGCGTCATAGAAGCGACGGGGATCCAACGGGGATCCAACGCGGATTCCCGCCAATTCTACACGTGGGCGGAGTTTGTTATGAATCCTTTTAAATAAAAATCTGGCATTGGTTCCCCCCTCAGGAGCATAACGGGCCCTTAGGTCTGGTATGGGTTGTAAGGAGACCCCCCCTACGCCGAAAAAATGGCGTGGGGGTCCCCCCACAATCCATACCAGACCCGTATCCAAAGCACGCCGGCCGGCCGGTCAGGAAGGGAGTGGGGGCGAGCAAGCGCCCTCCTGAGCCATACCGGGCAGCATGCCCTCAACATGGGGGGGTCAGGTGCTCTGGGGCAGGGGGCGCACTGCGGCCCCCCACCCCAGAGCACCCTGTCCCCATGTTGATGAGGACAGGGCCCCTTCCCGACAACCCTGGCCATTGGTTGTCGGGGTATGCGGGCGGGAGGCTTATCGGAATCTGGAAGCCCCCTTTTATAAGGGGGCCCCCAGATACCGGCCCCCCACCCTAAGTGAATGAGCATGGGGTACATTGTACCCCTACCCATTCACCTGGAGGCAAAGTGTAAACACAAATAAACCACACAGGGTATTGAAATATTTTATTAGTTGGCCGCCGGGGGGGGGTGTGTATGATCGCTTTTATAAAAGCGCCCCCCTCCGGCGGGCTTCTGCGGGGGGGTGGGTGCCGCTGTTCTTCGCCGCCGTCTGGTTCTCTTCCGCCGCCGGGGGGGGTAGGTAGCACGTGGTACCTACCGGAGCATGATGGGACTGCGACGTCACAAGACAGGCCTATATAACTCGCTGCGAGCCGCGCGCCCGCCATAACAGCGGAAGGAAGCGTCGCGTCAACATCTGGAGAAGAGAAAAAGAAGAAGACGTCACAGAAGAGGGGACTCACCGCCGCTAGTAATTGAGCTAACACACGAAGATAGCGACGGCAAGTCCTGAAGAAGAAGAAGACACCGGAGAGTGGAGAAGACCCCCAGGGAGCGGAGAAGACCCCCGGAGAGCGGGAGAAGACCCCCGGAGAGCGGGAGAAGACCCCGGAGAGTGGGAGAAGACCCCCCCCCCGCCGCCGAAGATGTCGAAGGAAGCCCGCCGGGTGGTGGGCGCTTTTATCAAAGCGCCCCCCCCCGGCGGCGGAAGAGAACCAGACGGCGGCGAAGAACAGCGGCACCCACCCCCCGCAGAAGCCCGCCGGAGGGGGGCGCTTTTATAAAAGCGATCATACACACCCCCCCCCCCCCCGGCGGCCAACTAACAAAATATTTCAATACCCTGTGTGGTTTATTTGTGTTTACACTTTGCCTCCAGGTGAATGGATAGGGGTACAGTGTACCCCATACTCATTCACTTAGGGTGGGGGGCCGGTATCTGGGGGCCCCCTTATAAAAGGGGGCTTCCAGATTCCGATAAGCCTCCTGCCCGCATACCCCAACAACCAACGGCCAGGGTTGTCGGGAAGGGGCCCTGTTCTCATCAACATGGGGACAGGGTGCTCTGGGGTGGGGGGCCGCAGTGCGCCCCTGCCCCAGAGCACCTGACCCCCCCATGTTGAGGGCATGCTGCCCGGTACGGCTCAGGAGGGGGGGGCGCTCGCCCCCACTCCCTTCCTGGCCGGCCGGCCGGCGTGCTTTGGATACGGGTCTGGTATGGATTGTGGGGGGACCCCCACGCCGTTTTTTCAGCGTAGGGGGGGTCTCCTTACAACCCATACCAGACCTAAGGGCCCGTTATGCTCCTGAGGGGGGAACCCATGCCGGATTTTTATTTAAAATCCGGCGGGGACTTCCTTCTCAGGATTCATAACAAACTCCGCCCACGTGTAGAATTGGCGGGAATCCGCGTCGGATCCCCGTCGCTTCTATGATGACTTTGTCTCCATCGCGGCAAGCCAGCTCGGCGCTGGCTCCCGCGATGGGGCTCGCAAGTGCTCAATCTCGCCGAGAAAGGGAGCGAGATTGACACAATATCCCAGTCACCTACTGTAGGCTAAAATGGAGATATTAGGCGACTTCCTCCTTAAAGGTCTCGGCCGGATATGAAATAACAATGGAAACATCCATAGCGTAATTTTGTTTATTAAAAAATGAACAAAGATAAAACTATATAGCTCAAAAAATAAAAATCGCAGAGATGAGAAATAATCAAATACCACCAAAATAAATCTCTATTTGTGGGAAAAAAATAATAAAAATATAATTTGGGTACAGTGTTGTATGACCGCGCAATTGTCATTCAAAATGCGTCAGCGCTGAAAGCTGAAAATTGGTCTGGGCAGGAAGGGGGTTTAAGTGCCCAGTAATGAGGTGGTTAAGCATATTATTTGTATATACACTCCATTTCATGTTTCTAGTGTAACAAAATGACGTTCAATTTGTAAAACTAATCCACGCTGATTTTTTTTTAAAAAAAATTAAATTTCCCCAAAATGTAATTTTTTGCTGGGAAAAGACAGGAGGAAAAACGTATTTCTCATAACTTTAAAATGTCTGGAAATTTCACATCTCTAGACCAGTGGTTCTCAACCTTACTAGTGCGATGACCCATTGATAAAATTCCCCAAGTTGTGGGGACCCCTAACAGTAAAATTATTTTGGCAGCGTGGGTTGTCAGCACCCAAGGCAAGACAAATAATTTGTGCCCCTAACCCATGGACATTTAGCGCTCCCTGAGTCCCTTTCACTTGTACAGTATCAAAACCCCTTATGGTAAATTTTAGGACTTGCCACTCTCTTTGTTCTCCTTTCTTTCCCTTTTAACTCTTGCTTTCCTAATTTCTTTCTCCCATCCCTCTCTCTAGCCATGTTTTTTATTCTTTCTCTTAGGCCGCGTACACACGATCGGTCCAACCCGATGAGAATGGTCCGACGGACCATTTTCATCGGTTCACAGACTCATGGTCTGATGGTCTGATGTGCGTACGCACCATCAGTTCAAAAACCGATCGTGTCAGTACGCAGTGAGGTAAAACACAACGACTTGCTGAAAAAAATTAAGTTCCCAGTCACAAGTCTGGTGGACATATTTTGAACGACTTGAAGACGAGCGATTTGGTACTTTGGGAGTCTGAGGTAAAGGGCATTTGCATAGTCCAGTCTGGAGTTTACAATCGCTCCCACCACGACCGCTATGTCTTCCTTGGGAATAAAAGGAGTAAGTCTGCGTAGTAGGCGCAGCAGATGAATGAATGAATGAATGAATGAATGAAAAACTTGTATAGCGCGGCACATGCGAACTGAATCGCCTCTGGGCGCTTGTTGTTCCTGTCTCCTTTGATATCAAAAGAGATGTGTCTTGACCTTTTTCCTAAATGCTAGGTGGTTCTCCTCCAACCGAATGCTGGTTGGTAAAGCGTTCCATAGTCTTGGACCTTGGATCGCGAATCTTCTTTCTCCTTTGGACTTGAAGTTGGCTTTCGGAACCTGGAGCAGGTTCTGATTCGTGGATCGCAAAACGCGATTGGGGTTATGCGCCTTTATTATTTCGCATAAATAAAGGGGGGCATTCCCATGGACACATCTATGCGTAAGACAGAGAGCTTTAAAAGCAATTCTGTCTTTAACTGGCAGCCAATGAAGGGCTCGCAGTGAAGGTGAGATGGATTCCCAAGGTTTTTTTCCCTGTCACAAGTCTGGCGGCCGTATTCTGAACGACTTGCAGACGAGCGATTTGGTACTTGGGGAGTCCGAGGTAAAGGGCATTTGCATAATCCAGCCTGGAGTTTACAACTGCTCCCACCACGACCGGTAAATCTTCTTTAGGGATGAACGGAGTGAGTCTGCGTAGTAGGCGCAGTAGATGGTGAGATCCGCTGACTACTGACCCTATTTGTGCATCCATTGTCATAAAGGAGTCAAAAATGACTCCTAGGCTTTTGACTTTGGCGCTAGGGGAGATGAGCTTGCCCAAAATAGGCGGGGGGTCCACGCTGTTGAAAGTTGATTCCTGCGCTTGGCGTGAAACAGGAGAAGTTCTGTTTTCGCTCCATTGAGTTTAAGATAACTCTTTGTCATCCAGTCCTCTATCAAAGAGAGGCATGTCTCTAGATTGAGGTGGTGATCCTGTCTATTGCAGATGCGGAAATACAGTTGCGTATCATCTGCATATGAGTGGTAAAGCAGTTTTTGGCTGCTGATAATCTCAAAAAGAGGACGAAGATAAATGTTAAACAGCACTGGTGACAGGGGCGATCCTTGAGGGACTCCGCATGTTACTGTGCGTTTCTCAGACGTAAACGATCCTAACTTCACGGTTTGCGATCGGTTTTCCAGAAAAGAGGAGAACCAAGATAAATCGCCTTCTGCGACTCTGGCTACTTCAACAAGCCGAGTCAGCAGCAGTTTGTGGTCTACCGTGTCGAAGGCGGCACTTAGGTCCAACAGAACTAGAAGACAGGATTCTCCTTCGTCTGCGGCCTTGAGAACATCGTCCCATACTTTCAGCAATGCTGTTTCCGTCCCGTGTCCGGGACGGAAGCCAGATTGCAATGGGTCAAGTAGCTTGTAGGTATCTAGATGCTGTTGCAGCTGTTGTACCACTACTTTTTCCATTATTTTTGAAAGTGTGTTGAGGCTTGTTATGGGACGGCGGTGGAGTGGGTCCTTGGGGTCCAGGGAGGGGTTCTTCATGATGGGTAGGATTGTACCCTCTTTCAACTGTGAGGGCACTATGCCCTCCAGGAAAGACTGGTTGATAAGCTGCGTGATGGGAGGAGCCAGGATGTAGGCGCATTCCTTCAGCAGTTTAGTGGGTATAATGTCATTTGGCGCTGTGCCATTACGCAAAGCGCCAATGATATTCTTGGTGGTCTCAATGGGGATGGGTTCCAGGGTAAACTTACCTGATATCGGAGAATTACTATGGGTGTTGTGTGAGAGGCTGCAGGGAGGGCTGAGGGGGGAATTGTTTTGCTGAATGCTTTCACGGATTGCCTCGATTTTATTAACAAAGTAATCCGATAGTTCATCACAAAATTCTTGTGTGTCCGAACTGGGGGCTTCAATGCAACTTGGTTTCATGGTCTGGGTGACCATCTTGAAGAGTTCACGGGGGCGGTTTAGGGCACCGTTGATAGCCTCCGAAAAATACTTTTTCTTGGCTTCGAAAATTCCTTTGTGTTATTTTCTCGTAGTCGCCTTGTAGATGGATAAATTTAGCTCTGAAGAACATCTTTTCCAGGCAGATTCTGCCCTTCTGCGTTCTTGCTTCAGTAACGACAGCTGGTTGTTAAACCAGCTGCGGTTGTTTTTCCGAATGCGGGTTATTCGTTTCGGCGCTACCAAGTCGGCTGACTGTAGCATGGCCGAGTTTATGGCATCCAATGTTTCAACGGCCGTTTGATGCGGCTGAGTTGTTTCTATCTTTTTCCTTAAAGTAGTTTTGAAGAGTTCCGAGTGGAGCTTCTTCTGACATCTAGTCCAGTGTATTGTCACTGGATTTGATGTTTTAGTTGCGGGGGGGATGGTGGAAATACTGAATATAATTGCATGGTGATCTGTCCATGGCAATTTTTCATTTTCCAAGATTTTTATTTCCAGAGCTTGTCTGAAAATAAGATCGAGTGTATGACCTGAGGCATGTGTGGGCCCACATACTAGTTGCTGTAACCCTAATCCTTCCAGGTGGTCAATACAGGCATCGGCAATGGGGTCTTGTGAGGAGTTGGCCCAAAGATTGAAATCCCCAAGCAGCAAAAGATGCTTGCTGTTGAGGGTATAAGTGGAGAAGAAATCCGTCCAAGATGATAGCAGCTGCGATTTTGGGCCGGGCGGCCTATAGCAGAGCAGAATGTGGACGGTCTCCTTTGAACTTGCTTGCAGTTGCAGAGTAAGGGTTTCCATGAATGGAAGAGGGTTTTGGCGGACTGGTTTGGTGATCGTAAGATGAGTCTTGTGGATCACCGCCAGTCCTCCTCCTCTTTGCCCTATTCTGTTTTCCGTAATAATACGGTAATTTTCTGGCACCAGTTCTCCAAGAATGGTGTTACAGTCGGCTGTGAGCCAGCTCTCTGTAATGAATAGACAGTCTAGGTCATTTTGTTGAATGAAGTCGCGGATTTGTAGTCGGTGTTTTACTGCCGATCTAGTGTTAATCAGAGCACATGATATGTGCTTGAGCTGGGGTAAATGGCAGAAATGTCTGACCGTCGGTCTATGATCGATTCTCAAAAGTTGCTCAATTCTTAGAGCTTTTTTGGTGATGGCTGGCAGTATTGCGGCGCATTGCCTCAAACTCCAAATGGTTTCGGCAGAATATTGCCGACATGCCATGATCGCCAATACACCGGAGGGGGGGGGGACTTGGGGCTGTGGGGGGAGGAATTGAACTCCTCTCTCCTGGCTTGGTCCAGAGGAAGGCAAAAAACCCTGGCGGCGCTCAGCCAATATGCTCCGGCAGGGAAAAAATTCCTTCCTGACCCCTGTAAGAGGCGATCGGGTAACCCCTGGATCAATTCTGTATGTTTGGAAAGACGGGGGGGCTGGGGCTGGGAGGGTGACCCTATTGCTGGATCGGTGGGATGGCTGCCTGCTCAGGCAGTGTGATGTGAGCTGACTGATAAGGTGTTTCTCAAATAAAAAATTGGGGGGTGTGAGGGGTGAAAGCGGGGCCGAGTGACTGTCCTTTTGGGATGGGGGGGTTCCCTGGAAGCTGGCTGAGGACCGTAGTGGCTTGGGGAGCGGTGCGCCGCTAGGCCGCAAGTGAAGCCGCGGTCTTTCCTAGACCGCGGCCCCGCGATTCAGGGCGGCCTGGCGCGGTGCCCTCAAGAAAGCCCCAGAACGGCTGAAATTTCCACGGGAAGGTGGCGGGAGGAAGCCCCTGAAGGCGATGGCGGTGTGGGCGTGCAGGGGGTCAAAGAAAGGCACTATGAAGATCCTGTATTGCTGCGGCTTGATCCTGAAAAGGACGGCCGTCAGCAGCATTTGTGAAGGGCTCTTACCTGCGGAGAGCCAGGGAGCTGAGCTGAAGGAGTGGAGAGGAGAGATCAGGCTGGGGCACAGGACATTTCCAGGGCTGGAAAACTGGAGCGAGGACTGAGCTAGCAGGGCTGGAGAGGGACTCAGCCTATCTACCTCCTACGCCTGCCTGGAGCTATAGCACACACGCTCCTACTCTAGGAGACGTGCGCCGTGTGGAGCTCCTGTAGCTAATCCACCTGCCTCACTACCTCGCTGACACTGATATGAATTTAAATGGTAGAAGCCTGGTTAGTAGTCCAGGTCAGGGTCAGGAATGAAGATAGGCAGCAAACATAAGCAGACAAGTGTAATCTCGTAGAAAGATGGTGAGATCCGCTGACTACTGACCCTATTTGTGCGTCCATTGTCATGTAGGAGTCAAAGATGACCCCAAGACTTTTGACTTTGGCGCTAGGGATTATGATTTTACCCAGAATGGGCGGGGGGATCCAAGTTGTTGCAGGTTGATTCATACGCTTGGCGTGAAACAGAAGAAGTTCTGTTTTCGCTCCGTTGAGTTTGAGATAACTCTTTGTCATCCAGTCCTCTATCAAAGAGAGGCATGTCTCTAGATTGAGGTGATGATCCTTTTCATTGCAAATGCGGAAGTACAGTTGCGTGTCGTCTGCATATGAGTGATAGGGCAGTTTTTGACTGCTGATGATTTCAAAAAGAGGACGCAGATAGATGTTGAATAACATCGGCGACAGGGGGGATCCTTGAGGGACTCCGCACGATAATGTGCGTTTTTCAGAAGTGAAGGGTCCTAGCTTCACTGTTTGCGATCGGTTTTCCAAAAAAGAGGAGAACCAAGATAGATCGCCTTCTGCGACTTTGGCTACTTTAGCCAGCCGAGTCAATAAAAGCTTGTGGTCTACTGTGTCGAAGGCTGCGCTTAGGTCCAACAGAACCAGAAGACAAGATTCTCCTTCGTCTGCGGCCTCAAGAACGTCGTCCCATATCTTGAGCAATGCTGTTTCCGGGGCGGAATCCTGATTGAAATGGATCAAGTAAGTTGTGGGTATCTAGATGCTGTTGCAGCTGTTGTACCACTACTTTCTCCATTACCTTGGAGAGAACATTTAGGCCTGTTATGGGGCGCCGGTGGAGTGGGTCCTTAGGATCCAGGATGGCTTTCTTCAAGATGGGTTGAATTATGCCCTCCTTCAACTGGGAGGGCACTATGCCCTCCCTGAAGGATTGGTTAATAAGCTGCGTGACAGGAGGTGCCAGTATGTCGGCGCATTCTTTCAGCAGTTTGGTGGGGATAATATCATTAGGCGCAGTGCTATTACACAAAGCGCCGATGATATTTTTTGTGGTCTGAATAGAGATGGGTTCCAGCGTGAACTCACCTGGCTGTGGTGAATTACTGCAGGTGTTGTGTAAATAATTACGGTGGGGGCTAGGAGAGGAATTGTTTTGCTGAATGCTTTGCTGGATTCCCTCGATTTTATTAATGAAGTAATCCGATAATTCATCGCAAAATTCTTGTGTGTCCAAATTGGGGGCTTCAAGACATCCTGGATTCATGGTCTGAGTGACCAGCTTGAAGACTTCGCGGGGGCGGTTGAGGGCACTGTTGATAGCCTCAGAAAAATTGTTTTTCTTGGCATCGAAGATTTGCTTGTGGTATTTTCTGGTTATTGCCTTGTAGATGGAGAGGTTCTCATCTGAAGAGCAGGTAGTGTTACACACTGTGGCCCAGATTCAGAAAGCAATTACGCCTGTCTAACTGGTGTTAGACAGGAGTAATTTCAAATTTCGCGCGCCGTATCACTAGTTTGAATCCTCAAACCATGATACGGCGGCTTTGAGCTTCGATCCGAGGAACGTGACGTAACGCCGTAGGGAAAAGCCGCGTTCACGCTATAGCCGCATCAGCCGGACCATATTTGAATACAGACGGCGGTACGATCGCTTTGTCCCCATTTTTTGCACTGTTGGTTCTTACCAGTTTTCGAATTCAGATACAGTCGGCGGCACGATCGCACTGTCCCCGACTTTCATTGCTGGCTATACCTTCACTTTTATTTTAATTTTTAATTTTCATTTATGTTTGGACTTTCCTAGTCCATTTAGTACTTTGTTGGACTGAATTTTATTTATTGTATATATTACATATATATATATATTTTTAATAAACCCACATTGGTTAACATACTTCACCATTGGAGATTTCCTTTTTTACATCTCCCATTCACCACATCCAACACTTGGACGTTTGAGTCTGGATAAATAGCGGTTCCTGGATGTAACAGAGGACATCTACCTGGGACAGTGAAACCTGCATACCTGGATCCATCCCACTATATGCTTTCATATAGCACCTGGAAGGTAAGGGAACTATATTACCTGTTGGGGATATCCAGTACTGATTAAACATCGTGGGATAAGCCATCCATCTGATCATCACCCAGCCCGCCAGCTGTTGCCGGCTCCATCCGGCCTGGTGCTATTGATCCAATCCAGCACATCCCCCACCACCCTCAAGGGAATTCACCACTATTCATCTTTGGTCACATTTATGTCTTATACCACGGAACTTTATTCATGACCATTAGCAATTTGTTTCCTTGCTGCCACTTGTATTTAGCACTATTCAGCTTAGTCGCATTTAGCATTATTCAGCTTTGTCACACTGCATTAGTTGTGGTTTGCTTTTGTTTTTCATATTGTGTGTTATATTTTTCACTATAGTATTTTTGCAGGATCTATGCACCATTTTTTGTAGCGCTTATCACTCATTTTACCTTCGATCCGAGAGGCTTACGTCTTCGTAAGCCTTCGGATCTACGCTGCGATATATTTGCGGCCGTTGGGAGGAGTTCGCGTCGTTTTCATGCGTCGGGATATGCAAATGTGTTTTTACGGCGATCCACGAAGATACGAGTGGTCTTCGCAATCGCTTTTGTCTATTTTTTTTTACGTACTGTTAGACCAGCTTTTTGCTGGTCTAACAGTACGTAGCCCATGTTAAGTATGGCCGTCGTTCACGCGTCGATTTTTTTTTTTTTTTTTTACGTAACTTTTTTACGAGGATTGTGCGTAAACGACGCTACTCAAACAACAAATGACGTAACGACGTGTTTTCGCGCAATGCACGGCGGGAAATTTGCGAACGGAGCATGCGCAGTTTGATCGCCGCGGGAACGTGCCTATTTTAAATGATTCACGCCCCCTACTCGCGTAGATGGATTGCGACGGGAGAAATACACTACGCCGCCGTCGTTTACTGGACAAAATCTACCTGGATTCCACGTAGAGCCAGGTAAAATACGGCAGCGTAGTGTATTTCTGATACTTTACGAGAATCTAATTCTCTGTGAATCTGGGCCTGTGTCTCCGGCTTTGTGGTGTCTCGTAGCAGTGACACAGATGCCGAAATCAGGAGATAGGGTCTTCTCCAGCCTTTCCCACTTCACATTCCTCACCAGTCAGCTGACCTCTAGTCTCTGTCCCCCCAGCCATGCCATGAACTGCAGGCTTCAGAAACAGCCCTGCTGGGTGGCTGCAAAAAGGCTGGGAGAGCAGCATGGGCTTCAGGAACAACCCAAGATTTGGTGACCCCTGGCAAATCGTCATTCGACCCCCGAGGGGGTCCTGACCCCCAGGTTGAGAACCACTGCTCTAGACACAGGTGACAAAACTGCTGGTTTAAATGGAGAAATATGTTTTTTGACTTTTGGTATACCTTAACCACTTAAGGACCAGGCCTTTTTATCAGACTCAGTGTTTACAAATTAAAATCTTTTTGGTTTTTTTTTTGCTAGAAAATTACTCAGAACCCCCAAACATTATATATATTTGTTTCTACTTTCTGTCACACCATACTTGTGCAGCGATTTTGCAAGCGCATTTTTTCAGTTAAACACTTTGCTAATAGCACTAGCTACATTATTGTAGCCTAAATGTTGATATTTGCACTGTTTTGCACTGAAAACAGATATTTATGTACTTTTACATGTCAGTAAAAAATCTGGACCTGTCAGTAAATTTTATGAGTTGTGTCAGTAAAAAAATGAAAAAATGGTGCTGTCAATACATTTTTGACATCCTGTCAGTCAATTTCACGTTAAGTTCTATGCTTCCGAGCATGTGTCAAATTGTTTCCGAGCATGCATGTTTTTTTCCCGTCGTAAAAGAATACAGACAAACGGTTTTCCTGCTAGGATTTTTTTTTTAAATAGATGGGGAGACAATTTTGCATTAAAATTATGTGACATGACTTATGGATGACACCCTTCCAAGGATCTGTTCTTCCGAAATCATACATAGATTTCCAGTTTTACCTACACTAACATAGCAGAAGAATGAAACCAGGAATTACATTCAGATGTCTGCAAATGCATGAATGATGGCTTTATTCTTAGCTGAACCACAATTCCTTTCTGAAAAGCTAAAGCTATTGAACCCTCTGATAGAAGAGCAGTGTGTTTATATGTTGTGGTTTGCGGCTTAGCCCTGTCTCACTCTTCAAACATCTCGAAAGAAACCTCCCAAGAGCAAGCCTCAGAGTATTGCATTTCATAGCACTGCATGCATCATTAGAATAAGAGGATGCTTACTAAGAAACTAAGAAATGTATATCCCATAAGTACCATTACATCCTATTATTCCCATTATACAACTCTGTTTTTGACATCTTGACCTCTAAAGTGCCCCTATTTATTATCTGGTGAACCTTAAAAAGCATGATCTATTCATCTAATCATATAGCCATAAATAGATTAAAACCATTTTACAGACATGCCTATTCTCTTCAGTTCAGTTTTTTTTCTAAAGAATCTGAAGGTTACAGATTGTACAATAATTTTACCATTGATAATGTGCGTTATTTTTTTTTCCATTTTGACCCATTTATCTATAATTGCTCTACCAAGCAAGTCCTTGGACTATGAAAAGGTAAACTTTTCTACTGTAGGGACAGCTGAAAGTTGTGGTCCACCTGTCACCCTGACCAGCCCGGCAGTCACTTCCCCAATCACCTTGGAGACAATGAACAGTCCATATGTTTGTTTTGTTATTTTATTGAGAGATATGAACTTGGATAGGGATAGGATATATGGGATGCCCAGTAGAATTTTAGAACAGTCAATTTGGGACAGAACTATGTACACTCTTTGTACATGACACTTCTCCAGACCCCTCCTGCACAACACTTGCTTGCAGACTATCACTCTGTTGCCTGTAAATCACTCCACTTCCAGGCACAGCTAGCACATGGTAAGGCCTTAGAAGTTGCCATTTGCAGGCAGAGACCACGGGTCTCTTTAAAGTGGATGTAAACCCTCCATACACCCAGTAAGGTAAACAGCCTCAGATTATACACTGAGATGAAACAAATCTCCCTACATAAGTTTTACATAAATATCTGCTAATCCTAGTTGGGGATTGGTTAGGGCTAGCTGAGACACCTCAGACAGCTCCGCCTCTCTCCCCCTCCTCTCTTCTCGAATCCTAAAGAAGCCAGAGGGAGGTAACTGAGAAGTAATGCTATCTGTGAGTCACCAGCCTACTCTAAGCCACTCCCAGCCCACACAGATCAAAACAATCAGGCCTAGTTTCTAGCTAGGCCTGCCTAAATTTACCTCTACTAACCAAAAATCTCACCTCTAGCACCTACCTAAGTAGAGGGTGCTACACTACTAACAAATAGATGTGAATTTCGTTCACATTCTTTGAGAGACACAAGAATCCTTTTCAACTTTGGCTTATACTGCCATCTATAAGATTTTTCAAAGGCAAACAAAAAACTGTAGGCCAGTCCCCTCCTACTACCAGCATGCCTTAGTATTTTTACTAATGTCATAGAAGAATGGACTTCTTTTCTTCATCTTTGCTGTGTAAAAGACCAACATATTTTTGCAAGCACCATTTTTGTGTGGCCTTGCCCGTGTGTTCTCTCACTGCTCCTCCGCCGGCCTGACCAACGATGTCATCCTAACAGCAGGACAGTGGGTGGGAGGACCTGCAGATTGGAATGAAGAGCTCCAGCCCTGCTGATAGGATGACACTGTTGGGTGGGTGAGGGAACCAGGAGAGGACACATGGACTGATCACAGCCTCTACTCTGCCAAATGTACTAGTCTGTGTATATGACTATGATACCTAAATCATAACTTCAGGCGGATATAAAAAATACTTAATTTATGCATAGATAATAATAATAATTAATTACATGTTTTAATGTTTGTTTTTTTGTCAATTAGGCTTTACTTTTCGGGCTAGAGGTCGGTTAAGCACCTAAAGAGGGATGAACACAGCAAACACTAGTGTGGTAATGATTCATAAGACAATAAGCAGGCTGGAAGTGGGAGTACAAGGATCCTGAACATAAATTAGAAAAAAAAATTGGGATGGTATTTTAAAATTCATTGCAATTTAGCTGACAGTACTTCTTGGTGCTGGACCATTACTTTTATATGCTAATAAAGTGATGGGGGAGGCTGTGATTGCTAGGGACACTCTAATATAAAGGGGACTGCACTGTAATCATTACCCTTTACAGTGCAGTCCTATGTACATCACAGCCCCCTTTACATTACAGTACCCCCTTAAAAGTGCTGTCCCCTTTACATCACAGCCTCCTTTACATTACAGTGCCCCTTTGCAGAGCAGTCACCTTTACAGAACAGTGCCCTCCGTACAGATCAGTCCCTGTTACATTAATGTAAAGGGGCACTGTTATGTAAAGGGGCACTGTAATGTAAAGGGGGTTGTGGTGTAAAAGGGGACTAAGGACAGACACCAACAACCCCCCCTTTCCCTGGGAAAATTGCCTGCCATGGAACAGGTCCCTGGGGACCGCTGGCCTAGGGGATCAAATATCTCAGCTCCAACACAGTGTTCTATCAGCTTTAGCTACCACTGAACGCCAAGACATTTTGGAAAATAGATTGCAGAGGTACACTATGCATTTTGTGAAGCTAACACAAAAGATGGAGGCTTATAATCCGACTACATTTCCAAGAAAAGTCTCTGCTTGATCATTTTGGTAACGACCAATTCTCTGATGCGTTTCTTGTTGGAAGGGTCCATCGCTTGTTCCACTTTGCACCTTCCCCAGAACACTTCCTCACACATTCATAATGAAACTATGAGGGGCATTTCCAGATTAAAGGTGAGTATTAGTGCAAAATCTGATTTTCTTATTTTATTTTTTAATGGGTTATTTTTTATTTTGACTAGAGTTCTTCTTCTAATATTTTACTAGTTTTATACTTATTATACATATTACTCTTATTCATAAATTAATGAAAAATCATAGAGATGGCTTTAAAAAATCATATAGACTGTAGAAACACACAGATTATCATATAGACCAGTGTCAGCTGGTAACATTTTGGGGGGGCCCAAATTCAGAAAAATACTGGAAAAAAAACATCAAATCCAGCCACTGTGCCTGTTGAATGCCAACACTGTGTCCTTCAAATGCCACCACTGTTCCCTTCAAATACAGCCATTGTGCCCTTCAAATACAGCCACTGTGCCATCAAATACAGCCACTGTGCCCATCAAATGCAGCCACTGTGCCCATCAAATAAAGCCACTGTGCCATCAAATACAGCCATTATGCCAGTCAAATACAGCCACTTAGCCCGTCATATGCCACCACTGTGACCACTGTGACCCCCCTCCGCTCACCCACTGACTACCCGGCACTTGCCTCATCTTGGTAGGGGATCTGGCAGCAGGTCAGGCTGTGAGCTGTGGGTGACGGTGACGGCTCCTGTGCCCTCCATTTGCCTCATCCTCCTTCTGCTAGGAGTCCAATCACTTCGCCGGTGCCTTCAGCCAATCAGGTGGGTATTAGATCTGTGTCTCCTGATCTGATCTGCGCCACAAATTCACCTTTTTTTGAAGCCCATTACAGCCTATGGCTCTAATCAGGTGCTTCAAAAACACCCCCCTGCTGTAATTCAGGCTCCCGCCACACGCAAAGGGGCCAGCGCCTGAATGGCGGTGGCAATGGATAGATTCATGCTATGCCGAACCTAAACCGAGCGCCCCTAATGGACACACCGCCACTGATATAGACTAGCCTTTCTCAACCTTTTTACATGCAGGGACCCTTGAAATAACTGGTCTCAGGGAGTCCCTACTAATAGTTACTATATCTAGAGCTCGCAGTACATTATTGTGATAGTCACTGAGTAAAATCACCCCTTACAGATAATAAAAAGATAGTTGTTGTCAGTGGTTGCTAATCTTATGCCTCAGTGCACAGGAACGGTTTTCCCAACGGGAAAACTGCCATGTTTGCTTTTTGTCGGGAATGCTCCATAGCAATTTTTCCGTCGAGAAAACTGCCGCAAAAAAAATTGAACCAGCTCTCTTATTTCCCGTCGTGATTCCCGGCAGTCTTCTTCCCATTGCGAAAACCGATAGTGTGTATGCTTTTCCGAGGGGATTATCCAGAATTAAGTATGAGACGGGAGTGCTCGTTCTGGTAAAATTAGCGTTTGTAAAGGAGATAGCCCATTCGTCACTCTGTAACGGACTGAAAAGCACGAAGACTGAAAAGCGCGAATCGTCTCTCACCAAACCATTACTAACACGAGGATCAGCAAAAGCAGCCCAAAGGGTGAAACCAGTTGAATCGAACTTCCCCTTTATAGTCCCGTGTTGTACGTCACCGCGCTTTTGATGGGCGGGATTTGGCATGAACGTCTGTATGCAAGGCAGGCTGGAGAGGAATCACGTCGGGAAAAAAATTGTTTTTTTTCCTCACAACCGGTCGTGTGTAGAAGGCATCAGAGTCAGAAATTGCTCATTGCTCAAAGGACCTCTAACAACCTATGGAGGACCCCTAGGGTGCCATAGAACCCTGGTTGAGAAAGGCTAATACAGTATAGTCTATAAAAATCAAAGTGAAAATGGTGGAGAAAGGTATTGAGGATGGAGGTGGTGGACACAGTCTCTGTATCAGGTCCCATGGACATCTCTTTATCTATTAGCACAGTACTAATAACAGTGCTATGTAGACACCATAAAACAACGATCTTACAAGCTATTCAGCTCAGTTAATAGGGTTAAGAGCAAAATGCTGCCACACATTCAGCAAGTTTTCAATGTTCTGTCTCATCTAACCTGAAAGGTGAAGTCTGATTGTGTAAAGCCTCGTACACGCGATAGGTTAAACAGAGGACATCGGTCTGATGGACCGTTTTCATCGGTCCAAACAGATCATGTGTGGGCCCCATAGGTTATTTAACCATCGGTTAAAAAAAGCCAACTTGCTTTAAATTTAACCGATGGATTCCTAACCGATAGGTCAAAAACGATCGTTAGTAGGCACGACCATCGGTTAAAAATCCATGCATTCTCAGAATCAAGTCGACGCATGCTTGGAAGCATTGAACTTCATTTTTTTTCAGCACGTCGTCGTGTTTTACGTCACCGCGTTCTGACACGATCGGTTATTTAACCGATGGTGTGTGGGCGCAACGGACCATCAGCTTCATCGGTTAACGGATGACAGCGGTCCTTCAGACCTCATCGGATGGACTGATCGTGTGTACGCTGCTTTACTGAAGTTTACCCAATGTCATATCTCTGTGCACTAGCATATTAAATGTGGCTGTTTGCATTTCCTTGTTATGTTGCAGATATTACGTAAAAATACAGAAAAGCAAGAAGACCTCATCCTCATGGTCTGGTCAGTGGAACTGCACCTTATTTAATGAAATCTCTCAATAGAGTCTCTTCCTTATTGCAGACGGGTGCAGAAGCTGAAAAGAAATACACATTAAATGATTGAATTAAAACTCTCATCAAGATAATCACAAATGGGGGAGATTTGACATCTCCTTTGGCTCTGTTGATGAATTTAATAAAGAACTAATCACAGATCATTAGAAGGCTTTTGTGTGGGGTGCACATAGTAACTGGATTGCATTCTCAATGCTCTGTATTTGGTTTCTGGGTCTGTACAAAGAGCACAGGCCAGGGCTAAACTTAACAGGGAAAATAATGAGGGAGCAGAGTAAAAAAACTAACATTTATTTTTTAAATGAAAATCTGTGTCATGTTGTAATTTAGCTTCTCATGAAAAGGTTAAGTATTCAAAATGAAAAAAGTAACGAATAAATTGTTCCTGAAATGCAGCTTGCTATACAGAAGTAACATTCAGAAAATAAATAGTCATATTTACAATATATATGTGTGTGTAAGTGCTATATTTAACATGCTATCAGCATTTACTGTATATCTAAATTGTACCATAAATAAACTGCCACTAGATTAAAAAAAAAAGTACTATTTTTGGGGTCTTTTCAGCTCAAACAGTCCCTGAGAGTTACACATAGTAAAGAAAAAATACAACATTCCTATGTGGTTCCCACTTCTTTGCATATAACTACTGGCATATTTTGGCAATATAAAATAATCAGAAATTTGCCCTCCAAGGTGAAAAAGCTGTGCTTGTTGTCTCCAGCCACTAAATAGTGCTGCACTCAGGGCCACTGTTAAGACTGTACAGCCAGCCCTCCTGTACTGGGCCCATTACTCATTGGTTCAAAGGGGGGCCTGGGCACCTGCCGAGCAGGAGGGCCAGCTGTACCGTCTTGTTGACACCAATCCTCTTCTGCCACCCCATCAGTGCTCCCAGCTTCTTCTCTTTTTCCCACTGGCTGCACTGCAGGGGGATTAGTCCCAGCACAGGTGCCCCATCTATCTGCTGTCTGGACCCCTGTGCCCCTTTCCTCCACAGCACTGCCAGCTTCCCTCCTCTCTTCTCTCATCGGCAGCTGCTATGGACACACGAGAGGATGTTTCAGAATGGGGAACAGGAGAAGGGGCTGGTAAATATGTAATTTATTAGCCCCTTCCTTTTCTGAATTACCAAAATTAGCAATCTGTACCAGTCACTCCTATGTCCATTCATCACCGAAGCCTAGTAAACAGTGTTTACTATGCTTCAATTTGTGAAGGAGCAGAAATTCTTAGAGCGCTTCCTGTTCATAGGAATACCGGAAATTGTGGCACACCACAGGCATAATCAAGTTCTTTGAAGATATTTGTTGGAATCCAGCCAGACAACACACAAGGTACAGATATGTTGACGCTTTTCACTTAAATTGCTCAAGCTTACTCATAAGCATAAGCTGAGGCTGCAGAGAAAGGGACTAATAAATCTATCAGTCACTTTCAGCTGGGGGGGGGGGCTGTCAAAGTAGGCTGTATGGGTCCCCCCGTGATTTCTAACATCAGCCATGGCTGCACCCATAACTAGTTCTGATTTGCAGTAACAGATTTTGTTACAGTTTTGTTATTCTGGGAATGCCAGTTTACACAACTCCCTTCCTTCTTGTCTTCAGAATCAAGCCACTACCTATACACCTCCAATTACTGTGCTTGTCAGGTTTGCAAAAGGAACCTATTTGATAAGTAGATTGATGTGCATAATTTGTGAGAAGCATGTAAGCTGAGAGAAAGAGGGCACGTGAGGAAGAGGAATGAAGGCGATTTAGAATTAGGGGGAAAAAAGGGTGTGAGAAGGAGGATTTAGGAGGATGTATGTGTGAAAAGAACCTGTGAGGAGGTGATAGCTGAAGAGGAGAAGTGATCAACACTGCTAAGATAGACAGGTAAGAAGTATAAGAAAAGAGGATAACATTGGATTGAAGTCGGCCACAAGTTCTATTCTAACCCAGTTTGTTCATAGTTTGCCAAAGTAAATAGATTTAAATAGTTTGCCTGCCCGTCCGAACCTCTAGTTACAAGTCTGTCAAATTGTGGTGACATCACTACCCCTACTAAATTACCGCTTCTTGCACGCCAGCTTGTTTCACATTATAAATAACTGGTGGGGATCCCAGGTAACATCCTTAACCAAATAAATTACTTCACTCAAGTTTCCCAGTTCCTGTTGATATTCTAGCAACTGTCATTTATGAAGGTAGTAGTGGTCGGAAAGGATCAATGGGTCATTGGGGCATACTCATTATGATTGACAATGGATCTATATCACTGGATGAAGTGATTGACATGGGATTTACATTGTGGCCATTTTTTTGTAAATAAATGCCTTTAGTTGTGAATGAGTAACAAAGGATAAAATGTACTCTTTACTCATTCACATAGGAGGGAGCAGACACCTGGGTACCCCCTTATTCAAAAAGGGGCTTCCAGTTTCCAATAAGTCCCCCTGCAGACCCTCACACTAAACAGGCCAATGATGTAGAAATGAGGCAGCGTTCCTCACTGCAAGTATATCACAAACTCCCCTTGACCACTGCCTAAAGTCCTCTTCTGGAAGGTGTAAAAACACCACGCCAAAGCGTGGTTGAAAACCAAAATTCCAAATATAAAAAAGACAACAAACCATTTTGAGGGCTATAACGTCACAGTCAGCTGCAGAAGCTTGCAACTTGTATAAAGGAGACTATTTATTTCAGAATTGATTTTAAGTGTTTGTTATCCTAAAAAAAAAAACAGATCCTGTTCCCTTAAAGCATAACTCCACTTGTTAAAAAAAAACATTTCTCTCTGGGTAATCTATGTACATTGCAAGGATTATGACAACCTTTGTTGCAGATTTTCAGATTCCTACCTTTTGTTATTCTGAAGTAATCCATGTGTGTGTTGTATGTGCCTCTGTACTGAGTGGGACTAATGGGAGTGGTTTCATAATTAACCGTCAGGTGTGCAGCTGCAGGGCACTAATGAGGAAATCTGCTGGGCCTGCATCCCTCTAGACGTGCTCCTATTGAAAGTATCTCTCCAAAAATGACATTTTTGTTGCAGGGGATGCCTAAAATCTGATGTGTATCTTAGGCAGACTTCTGGGAAAATTGGTGATCCAACCACACAAGCAGAAAATTATGTTTCTGGGGAGTGGTCAGTACAAACTCTGTATGCAGAACAACTCTATGTAGCCATATTGCAATGCTTTCCCAGAAAATTCCAGAGGCTGCAAATTTAAAAGGAAAGGTGATTTTTAATAACATTTAATTACAATATGATTAGTGTCGCTATTATATGTGCTATATTTTTTTTTCTTTTTTTGCTATTTTTTCGCCCACAAAAGTGAATTAACCCTTTAAAGCATGAATAACAGCACAGTGCTTGTGCTGTGTTATTTGGCCCCTTCTATCACCTAACAAACCTAGCCGATCCTGCCTGGCTATGCCTTCCCCCCTGTAAAGTGACCACGGACTATCATGGCTGCTGAGCCCTGACACCATCAATTTATGTGCCTCCGTCATTCACAGCTCTAATCTCTGCTCTACCCCTGTCCTCGCCCCCCTCCCTTTCCTGCCTGTCTGCTCTGTTCACTTCCCAGACCTCCCCAGACCTCCCTTCCTTCTGCTATCATATCTACAATACCTCCAAGGAGCCGAGGAGTCACATGAGCGCCGGGAGACGCTTTGATATAAGGTACAGTTCGACATCTTTTTTATATAACAGAGACACAAAATTTGATTTTACAGAGGGGATTGTATGTTATTATTGTAGTGGCTTAATAACCACTTTAACTGTCTATTGAGCAATAAGCAACACCAGTCCAACTAAGCCGGCAAAGAATGGGAAGAAAAGGGGTAACTTTACAACACTTGAAAGTGTTTGTGTTTTTTGTTTTTGTTATATTTGGACTTCTGTAAAGAACTAAAGGAGACCAGAGTACCTAAAGTCTATTTTTAACTTAGCTATGCTTTAATCTGAATAAATCTTTTGCACCTATTTTTACCAGATTTAATAGAATTGTTGTATTCCTTCTGGGTAGCCTCTTATCCCATGCTTGTGTGTGGTTAAACCACTCATTTCCATTTACAGTATGCTCAGTAGGTACAAGTCCAGATTCAGAGCCATACAGAAGATGAAGAAACTAACATTTACAGGGATTTAGCCGAAGAGGAAGGCCAGGTGCAGAGAAAGAATGCCACAATGGAAATTAGAGCTATTCAGTAGGTTGGAAGTTTCCCTGTGCCAGTTTAAATTAACATGTTTTTTCTGGAGTATAGCTTTAAATATATTTCAGACATTGCTATCCAAATTGCACAAATTGTAATTCCATGTTCTATTCAAATACATTCTTCGGTCATATTTTAGCTGTACACACTAAGCAGAAAATGTACAAGTTAAAATGCCCATTAAATATCATAGTCAACATATAAATACAGGTATGTAAGTAGCCTCCTGCTCTTCGTTCAAGGTACAGCAGAGCATCTTTGCATTTTAAATAAAAAGAAAGGCTTTCCAATAAAATACTCATAGTTACATAGTAGGTTAAAAAAAGTCCATCCAGTTCAACCTATGTGTGTGATTGTATGTCAGTATTACATTGTATATCCCTGTATGTTGTGGTTTTTCAGGTGCTTATCTAATAGTTTTTTGAAATTATCGATGCTCCCTGCTGAAACCGCTGCCTGTAGAAGAGAATTCCACATCCTAACTGCTCTTACAGTAAAGAACCCTCTACGCATATTTAAGGTTAAACCGCTTTTCTTCTAATTTTAGTGAATGGCCACGTGTCTTATTAAAACCCCTTTCGCAGAAAAGTTTTATCCCTGTTGTGGGGTCACCAGTACATTGAAATCATATTCCCTCTCAAGTGTCTCCTCTCCAGAGAGAACAAGTAACCTTTCCTCATAACTAAGGTCCTCCATTCCCTTTATTAGTTTTGTTACCCTTCTCTGGACTCACTCCAGTTCCAACACATCCTTCCTGAGGATTGGTGTCCAGAACTGGACAGCATACACCAGGTGCATCTGGACCAGGGTATTGTAGAGGGGAAGAATTATTGTTTTATCTCTGGAGTTAATTCCCTTTTTAATGCATGCCAATATTATGTTTTCTTTGCTTGCAGCAGCTTGGAATTGCATGCCGTGGCCGAGCCTATCATCTACTAGGACCCCCAGGTGCTTTTCCATCCTAGATTCCCCCAGAGGTTTTTCCCCCAGTGAGTAGATTGAATTCATATTTTTGCCACCCAAATGCATTATTTAAAACATTTCTACATTAAACCTCATTTGCCATGTAGTTGCCCACCCCATTAATTTGTTCAAATGTGGTTTGCGAGCCAAAGCCAAGTACGAGATACCCCTGTGGAGGGAGAAACTTTACCTCTACCTTTACGCATTAGTGGAATTGGGTCAAAAATACATGGGGTCAGCTTTTTTTATGATTACCATCGGTCCTTTTCCGCCAAAGCCGCAGCTATTTTTGCTTAACACCAGGTAGTGACAGACTTGAGCAATGTTGATACAGAGCTGTTTTGTCGTGCAACATGCCAGTCATTCACGCACACTACTTAATGGTGCCCCATTACAAAAACCCCCATTCTACCAGGTACGTCCAGGGCATGCTCAAGTTTACTCCTGACTAGGGATAAACTCCGGGTTCGATTTCAATCGTATGTTCGACTCGTACGTTCGACGAAATTCGAACAAAACGGGTCATTCGCGCCAAATTCGAGTCACGCACAACGGCCCATAATTCACTGCGGCATTGCGCACTGATGATTGGCCAAGCATGCTGTATGTCCCGCATGCTTGGCCAATCACAGCGCGCAAAAAACAAAGAGCGATTATTGGCCAAAGCCTGGGTGGCTTTGGCCAATTATGGCTCAGGGCTTTAGCACAAGCCCCACACTATAAAAGACCGCCTGCTGGGCAGCCTCGTGTAGTGTGTTCCGGCTTGTTAATGAGAGAAGTCTTATAGAGAGAGAGATAAAGAGACAGTGTATTTTCTACCAGATAGATAGAGTAGGCAGGCTAGTCAGTTTAGCTTAATTTACAGTGTGTAGAGAATATATATACATCCCTAGGAGTTGTACATATATTTATACACTGTATAGCTTAGCTAGATCAGCTATTCCTATTTGTCAGGTAGGAAATTGTGCTAGCTGCAGTGTTCTAACGTGTTGTATTGCCTGTGTGCTGTTTAGTTTACACCTAAACGTACTCTGTGTTACTGCACTTGTCCTGTTTATTTGCAACTAAACGCATGTGCTATTACTGCACGTTTGCTGTTTAATAGCACCTAAACGCATTTGCTGTAACTGCACTTGTGCTTTTTAATAGCACCTAAACGCATGTGCTGTAACTGCACGTGTGCTGTTTAATAGCACCTAAACGCATTTGCTGTAACTGCACATGTGCTGTTTAATAGCACCTGAACACATTTGCTGTAACTGCACATGTGCTGTTTAATAGCACCTAAACGCATTTGCTGTAACTGCACATGTGCTGTTTAATAGCACCTAAACGCATTTGCTGTAACTGCACGTGTGCTGTTTAGTAGCACCTAAACGCATTTGCTGTAACTGCACATGTGCTGTTTAATAGCACCTAAACACATTTGCTGTTACTGCACGTGTGTTGTTTAATAGCACCTAAACACATTTTCTGTAAATGCACGTGTGCTGTTTAATAGCACCTAAACGCATTAGCTCTTACTGCACGTGTGCTGTATAATAGCACCTAAACGCATTAGCTGTTACTACACGTGTGTTGTTTAATAGCACCTAATGCATTTTCTGTAACTGCACGTTTGCTGTTTAATAGCACCTAAACACAGTTGCTATAACTGCACGTTTGCTGTTTAATAGCACCTTAACGCATTTGCTGTAACTGCACGTTTTCTGTTTAATAGCACCTAAACGCATTAGCTCTTACTGCACGTTTGCTGTTTAATAGCACCTAAACGCTTTAGCTGTTACTGCACGTGTGTTGTTTAATAGCACCTAAACTAATTTCCTGACGCCAACATGGCAGCATACTAGTGATAGAGCTCCGCCTCTTGACCACTCCCTCAGGACCAGTGAATAGCATAAATTAAGGCATGGTTAGCCGCCACCCCATTCTTCTTTTTTTCCTCATACCTCACGCACCAGTGAAGAGTAAGCAGTACTATGTCCCCCCTCTGCCTCAGTGCAGTAGCCGTCTGGGTTGAGCCTCTCCCAGTGCGAAGTCCCAGCGCTCAGGCTGCTAAACGCGCTATAGTCTGGGAGCCCCTTCTGTGGGTCATATTGGGGCCCCTGCAGTGTTTCCTCTTTAGGAACGAAATCTGCTTTTACAATTGATAACTGCAGCGCTTGTGGAATATGGAGGGGCCAGCTATGCTTTATCTCTCTTGGCCCCTTGTGCCATACAGGGTCACCTGTACCTTTTACCTATATCACCCTTTTTTTGTCTTTCATTACCTTTCTTATTCACTGCTTCAGCAAAACAAACAGAAGACACTACAGGCTTGTCTTCTAACACAGGTACAGAGATAGGAAAGGTTCAGTCTCTTTAGCCAACATATTGATATATAGACAAAGTACATGGCTATAGCCAGAGCTATAGTCTTTGATATGGTTTTGCTCACCCCAGTAGGTATACAATCCAACACTGGATCCTCTCACACATCATGCTGCTGTCTGTGTCTCTCTCTCTCTCTCTCTCCATACACACAACTCATCTCTGACATGTTCAGCTCAGCTGACAATCAGGTCTGAAAGGGAAATTCTTACCCTATTCAGTTAACCCCTTCTTGACACGCCCAGACTCACCCTGTGCAGGTAGATATGTCTGTATGTATGTGTATGTATGTGTATGTATGTATGTGTATATATATATATATATATATATGTAATGTGTGTGTGTGTGTGTGTATAGGTGTATATACAGATGTAGGTGTATGTAGCTAAATCAGGAAAGAAAGTGGAATTCTTTCTCATATGTCTACTCCTGCTACTTCTATCGCTTTTCAGCTATCCTTACCTCAGCTGGCCGTCCCATTTCTCCACAGATAAAGACTCAGTTACTGCTCATAATACAAAGACCCTCAACAACTAGGATGGGGACCACCATATAGGTAAGTTTTCAGAAAAGAGTGCCCTCTTGTGCGGATTGCTTTGATTTGCTTCAGCCCCGCATGCCCATGCTCTCAAAAGAGCCAGGCCAAGGAAACGCAGACGTTCTTCAGGGGAACATAGCCTGGATGGCGCCCCCACTCAGGAGAAAATTTCCAAGGAAGACGTCTTTGCTCCTCTTCCCCAGAGCCGGTGCCCCAGCAAGAGTCCTGCAAGGCCTATGGCACAGTACCTATGCCCAGGAAGCTGGTGAGTAGACACTGCCTGGAGGAGTATGCAGCTAACAGGTAATGCCAAATGTCTTTATTATTGATAAGAGTGGCACAAGATTCTGTTTTGAACTCACCTTAATTACCTGAAGCTACTGTTACACTTGTATTGTAAACTGTTGTAGACTGTTGCCATAGGAGACAGCGTTCCTATCAGTGCAGATGTGGCATCTTGCTGGAGGTTTTTACTGCGTGGCTGTCATTCTGTAGAAGTCTTAGAGTCTGCCGGGTTGGTGTTGCGGCTTCCTAAGGGTGTCCTGGCCCTAATCCTCTCTCCCAGAGTTCTGTTGAGGAGAGATGGAGTCGCTTTGCAGACTGAGACCTGACATATGGTTCAGAGCCCGGATTGTCCTGGTGAATCCTGGACAGGTGGCACACCTTAGGTGTCTGACGCCCATAAAACTACTTTGCACTGCACCCATTATACCTTTATGACCCACTCTATGTGAAGGGATGTCAGCGACTCGTGGTTCTCGTTAGACTGAAGGTGGCCTGGGTCCTTGTTACATATATTACAGACACAGCAGTCTGCTACTCAGGATATGGAGGCTTCACAGGAAGTCCCACATAGTTTCTTTTTAAACCACTGGAAAAGCATCCTGGCACCTTGGTTATGGTTGAGACCCTGTGCTAAGTATTGCTTCCTAGAAACAAAAATGGGAAAGAATGGAAAGATGTTGGAGAAAAATGCCCATATAAACAGGCTGTCAAAACTGTATACCCTGAACAAGCTAAGGGTCAACCTGCTCCTACATACTGTAGCATCTGCAGGTGCCAGCAGACCAGCAATAACCAGCCCATGTGTTGGGCGAGTCTAATGGGGATGGTTTAATTATCAACCAGCTGCTGCACTTGCAGGACTCTGAGGAGAGTGGCAGGATCTGCATCCCTTTAGGCAGGATTTCCTTTTGAGTATCTTGCCAAAAATGACATTTTTTGTAGCAGTGGGTGCAACAAAAATAAATAAATAAATAAAAGTCTGACTTGTACCTTAGTGCAGTCTTCTCTGAAAAAAATCTGTCACACAAGTGCATGCCCAAACTCTAGGGCTCAGTTTCCTTTAGTGCGACATGAGACTGGAAGGTCACATGACAGACCTCTGGGGAAAAATCAATCACACAAGTACATGCCCAGACTCTAGGGCTCAGTTTCCTTTAGTGCGACTTGAGACTGGAAAGTCGCATGACAGGCCATTCCCCATAATTTCCAATAAATATTGTTTATATCTGTGCAACTTCAAGTGGCATCAACTTCAAAATAGTCCCTGCACTACTTTGGTTCCACTTTGATGCTACTTATACAGGCATTGTTTCCAGTCGCATCAAAATTGCAGCAAAAAAAAAAAAAATGCAAAAATCGCAGCAAAATCACGCGACTTTGGGGTTGCAATAGTGAAGCCTTGAGGTAAGACCTAGAGGGCACACTTTACGTGTTTCTGGACAGCATATGGTACATGTCCTTGGATGAAGGTATCAGGCACTCATGGTCACTTCAGGAAATTCCCCACTGCTCCTCCAGACCATTTCTCTCCCACGCATATGCCAAGTCCACCACAACAGGTGTGCTGCTACAATGCTTACAATACTACAATACACTTCAGACTCAAGGGATTGCAGGTTTTCTATACAATCCTGTTTGGAGTTTGCAGGGGATGTTGGCTGGTGTCCAGTAGCAGATCGGAAAAGGTCAAACCCTTCTGGGTCCTCTTTGAGATCTTTAAGCTGAAGTCCATTAAACAGTACAACCACATGGCTGGATGCTGTTGCTGGATTGTCAGGATGCCTATCCTATCCTCACACCTTAGAGGGAAAGCAAAACCAACTGGTTAGTGTACACTGGGGGTGCTCTAGTTCCTCTTATTTCTATCAGAGGAAGTGGTGACAGTCAGGAACAGGATTCTGAGGAAGTATACTTCCGCTTATTTGATGGTTTCTCAGTGCTCATCTGGGCACAACGTCATCATGCATACAGATGATTTCTGGGGTGCATGGGCACCTGCGCAAATTTACATTTCAAGAATTCTACAAGGGAGGAAACAGGATCGAACACCGTTAATAACAGTGTTACTCGTTATAAGTAGCGATCCATCATGATGAAAAGTCCTAGAGCAAGTCTCGGTCCGTTAGGACCTTTACACTGGAGAATTGCTATGAATCATGTCTACAAGACACTCGGGAAGATGCACTGTGAGGGACTTTAGGTCAAGGCAGGCGGAGATTCCCAGCCAAGGAGGGTAATCTTGAACGCGCTGGGGTTCAAGCTGCCCCTTTTATCACTTCAGCCTTACTACAGAGTCAAGGAAGACCAGTCTCCTTGCAGTTGAGCAACAGGGCAGTAGTTGCCTATATTCAGCTCCTGGGTGAAACTCACGGCAATATGCTAGTGAGAGAGGTAAAACCCATAACGCCTGGGATGGAAGATCCCCAGCAAAATTCCAGATGCAGTTTACCTCTCAGCAGATTTTTTGAACAAGTACAAGCTTCCCAGAGCACAACGAGGGTCTAGGTCCCAGGTCTTCTCTGACCTGGTCCACAAGTGGGGCCTACCACAGACAGACCTCCTCGTTTCCCAGAGTAATCGCAAACTTTGGGTATGTCTAACTTTGTTTCCGCAACACAAGGCGCAGGGGGCAGATGCTCTGATCTCTCCATGGGACTGCAAGGAGTGAAGGAGTGAGTGAAAAACCTGTATAGCGCTACACCTGCGAACTAAATCACCTCAAGGCGCTTCTTGTATCCATTGTCTTCCTTATCCCTCAGAAGAGGTGGGTCTTAAGTTTCTTCCTGAAGGCCCGATGGTTTTCACCCATGCGGATGTCCGTTAGCAGAGCGTTCCATAGCCATGGTCCTTGGACATAGTTGTCATAGCCAGTCCTCCATATTGACAGAGCTGTATCCTGGCCTAGGCCAACAAGGCCCAGGCCTAGGGCAGCACTTTGCAGGGGGGCAGCATGAAAAGATTCCCTGCCGGCTTGCGCTACACTGTCACTGAAAATTTGTCTAGCGCCCCCATTAAGCGGCCGCGCTGCTTCTAGTATGCGGACGGCCGGCATTCCACAACTGTGGGGGAGGGGCCGTTTCCAATTTTGACTGTTTTGTCATCCTGGACCACAAACCTTCCTCACTGTGCTATGTTTCTGCTGCACCGTCTACTTAAAGTAGAACTATAGGCAACACTTTTACCATCCCTGTCCCAATGCAAAGATTTCCTTTCAATTCCTGCTCTATGGGCAACTCTGTTACTCTGGTTTCACTACAGAGTGATCTCTACTTTGTTGTGTGCGAGAAGACATTCTACTTACAACATCTAGGCCTAATTCTGGAACAAGTTTGCTTTTTCTTGGTAGAGCGAGACATTTATCCTACTGCCCTTTCAGTGCCAGCTGTTCTATACTTCCTCCGCGCCTTAACCTATCCTCGCATAGCTCATGAGCGTCGCTTTATCGGCAAAAACACATTTAAATTGGCCATGAATCCTTCAGTTTGTACAACTTTTGAGTTTTTGGAGAGTAGGTCTCCACGGAAAATATATATTGGAGCTGCAGGTTCTCATATCCGTTCAACCGTTCATTCTAACAGAGCAGTGTCCGGTTCAGGCCATCACTTATAAGGCAGTATCAATTGCAAGAACTTTAGGCAGGAGGTTATTGGATATTCAAGCTCTTGGAGCTTCAAAGTAAAAAAATATATAATGTATATTCTTTTCTTTCCAAAAGGAGTAGAGTTGTCCTTGTAGATCATCTTGCCACAAACATGGCAACAGACTGCTATTTAACAGACAGCTGGACATTGCCTAAATTTCCAGAACATCACACAGGAAAGTCTCACAAACTGATAATTTTCATAACTTTAAAGTAGTATCGGTCCACAATTGTCCCTTCCAGGTCATCTAAACCTTTTGTCATTCCAGCTGGGAATCAAGGGAAAGAAGTTACTGCCTGGACCCTAGCAGGCTCGGTTGTTCATATAGGACTAGGGGTTGCAAGCCTCCGTCAGCGGTGGCGGAGCACTCTACCAGAGCAGTTGAAGCCTCATAGGCAACACATTCAAAATAATCTATGGTGCCCATCTGTAGAGGGTATCGTGGTCTTCCCAACATTCCTACTCAAACTTGACAGAATAGACCCGGGGGTCCTGTCATCAGGGAACTTTGTAGGAAGAACTATTCAGTCCTCTGTCTCATCCTAATTAGAGGATTGGTTGGACAAGTAGATCCCACCCTGTCAGCTAGTTATTTATCACTAGTATGCTGCCATGTTGGCGTCAGGAAAATGGAAAATTGTATCAAATACTTACCGTAATTTTCCTTTCCTGACGCCAAACCATGGCAGCATATGAGCCCACCCATGTGCGTTTCGGTATGTGGCTTGTTACAAAGAATGGGGTGGCGGCTAACCATGCCTTAATTTATGCTATTCACTGGTCCTGAGGGAGTGGTCAAGAGGCGGAGCTCTATCACTAGTATGCTGCCATGGTTTGGCGTCAGGAAAGGAAAATTACGGTAAGTATTTGATACAATTTTCCATTTTTCTGTTACTGCACGTTTGCTGTTTAATAGCACCTAAACACATTTTCTGTTACTGCACGTTTGTTGTTTAATAGAACCTAAACGCAGTTGCTGTGACTGCACGTTTGCTGTTTAATAGCACCTAAACGCATTTGCTGTTACTGCATGTGTGTCATTTAATAGCACCTAAACGCATTTGCTGTAACTGCACATTGCTGTTTAATAGCACCTAAACGCATTTGCTGTAACTCCACGTGTGCTGCTTAATAGCACCTAATCGCATTTGCTGTTACTGCACGTGTGTTGTTTAATAGCACCTAAACGCATTTTCTGTTACTGCACGTTTGCTGTTTAATAGAACCTAAACGCAGTTGCTGTTACTGCACGTTTGCTGTTTAATAGCACCTAAACGCATTTGCTGTTACTGCACGTGTGTTTGTTAATAGCACCTAAACGCATTTGCTGTAACTGCACGTTTGCTGTTTAATAGCACCTAAACACATTTTCTGTTACTGCACGTGTGCTGTTTAATAGCACCTAAACGCATTTGCTGTTACTGCACGTTTGCTGTTTAATAGCACCTAATCGCATTTGCTATAACTGCACATTTGCTGTTTAATAGCACCTAATCGCATTTGCTGTTACTGCACGTGTGTTGTTTAATAGCACCTAAACTCATTTTCTGTTACTGCACGTTTGCTGTTTAATAGCACCTAAACGCATTTGCTGTTACTGCACGTGTGTTTGTTAATAGTACCTAAACGCATTTGCTATAACTGCACGTTTGCTGTTTAATAGAACCTAATCGCATATGCTGTTACTGCACGTGTGTTGTTTAATAGCACCTAAACACATTTTCTGTTACTGCACGTTTGTTGTTTAATAGAACCTAAACCCAGTTGCTGTAACTGCACGTTTGCTGTTTAATAGCACCTAAATGCATTTGCTGTTACTGCATGTGTGTCATTTAATAGCACCTAAACGCATTTGCTGTAACTGCACATTGCTGTTTAATAGCACCTAAACGTATTTGTTGTAACTCCACGTGTGCTGCTTAATAGCACCTAATCGCATTAGCTGTTGCTGCACGTGTGTTGTTTAATAGCACCTAAACGCATTTTCTGTTACTGCACGTTTGCTGTTTAATAGAACCTAAACGCAGTTGCTGTTACTGCACGTTTGCTGTTTAATAGCACCTAAACGCATTTGCTGTTACTGCACGTGTGTTTGTTAATAGCACCTAAACGCATTTGCTGTAACTGCACGTTTGCTGTTTAATAGCACCTAAACACATTTTCTGTTACTGCACGTGTGCTGTTTAATAGCACCTAAACGCATTTGCTGTAACTGCACGTTTGCTGTTTAATAGCACCTAAACACATTTTCTGTTACTGCACGTGTGCTGTTTAATAGAAACTAAACGCAGTTGCTGTTACTGCACGTTTGCTGTTTAATAGCACCTAAACGCATTTGCTGTTACTGCACGTGCGTTTGTTAATAGCACCTAAACGCATTTGCTGTAACTGCACGTTTGCTGTTTAATAGCACCTAAACGCATTCGCTGTAACTGCACGTGTGTTGTTTAATAGCACTTAAACACATTTGCGGTAACTGCACGTGTGCTGTTTAATAGCACCTAAACGCATTTACTGTTACTGCACGTTTGCTGTTTAATAGCACCTAAACGCAGTTGCTGTAACTGCACGTCTGCTGTTTAATAGGACCTAAACGCAGTTGCTGTAACTGCACATTTGCTGTTTAATAGCACCTAAACGCATTTGCTGTAACTGCACGTTTGCTGTTTAATAGCACCTAAACGCATTAGCTGTTACTGCACGTGTGTTGTTTAATAGCACCTTAACGCATTTGCTGTTACTGCACGTGTGTTTGTTAATAGCAGCTAAACGCATTTGCTATAACTGCACGTTTGCTGTTTAATAGCACCTAATCGCATTTGCTGTTACTGAACGTGTGTTGTTTAATAGCACCTAAACACATTTTCTGTTACTGCATGTGTGCTGTTTAATAGAAACTAAACGCAGTTGCTGTTACTGCACGTTTGCTGTTTAATAGCACCTAAACGCATTTGCTGTTACTGCACGTGCGTTTGTTAATAGCACCTAAACGCATTTGCTGTAACTGCACATTTGCTGTTTAATAGCACCTAAACGCAGTTGCTGTAACTGCACGTTTGCTGTTTAATAGGACCTAAACGCAGTTGCTGTAACTGCACGTTTGCTGTTAAATAGCACCTAAACGCATTTGCTGTAACTGCACGTTTGCTGTTTAATAGCACCTAAACGCATTAGCTGTTACTGCACGTTTGCTGTTTAATAGCACCTAAACGCATTAGCTGTTACTGCATGTGTGTTGTTTAATAGCACCTAAACGCATTTTCTGTTACTGCACGTTTGCTGTTTAATAGCACCTAAACGCATTTGCTGTTACTGCACGTGTGTTTGTTAATATCAGCTAAACGCATTTGCTATAACTGCACGTTTGCTGTTTAATAGCACCTAAACGCATTTGCTGTTACTGCACATGTTCTGTTTAATAGCACCTAAACACATTTGCTGTTACTGCACGTGTGTTGTTTAATAGCACCTAAACACATTTTCTGTAACTGCACGTGTGCTGTTTAATAGCACCTAAACGCATTAGCTCTTACTGCACGTGTGCTGTATAATAGCACCTAAACGCATTAGCTGTTACTACACGTGTGTTGTTTAATAGCACCTAATGCATTTTCTGTAACTGCACGTTTGCTGTTTAACCACTCCCCGCCCGGCCAATAGCCGATTTACGGCCGGGCGTGCAGTCTGACACCCTGCACCTCCGGCGGAGCCTCGTTACCATGTGATCAGCCGTGTCCAATCACGGCTGATCACGATGTAAACAGGAAGAGTCGCCGACGGCTCTTCCTCACTCGCGTCTGACAGACGCGAGTACAGGAGAGCCGATCAGCGGCTCTCCTGACAGGGGGGGTTCGCGCTGATTGTTTATCAGCGCAGCCCCCCCTCGGATCGCCACACGGACCACCAGGGAGTGCCCACACTAGACCACTAGGGAACTTAGAAAAAAAAAAGGACAAAAAAAAAAGTCAGCAAGAAAAAAAAAAAGGGGCAGTAAAAAAAAATGATGCCAATCAGTGCCCACACATGGGCACTGATTGGCAACATTGATCCATCAGTGCCACCCCTCAGTGATCATCAGTGCCACCCAGTGTCTGTCAGTGCCACCCCACAGTGCCAATCCATGCCCAGTGCCCACCTATCAGTGCCCACCTGTGCCACCTATCAGTGCCCACCTGTGCCACCTATGAGTGCCCACCTGTGCCGCCTATGAGTGCCCACCTGTGCCGCCTATGAGTGCCCAGTGCTGCCTATGAGTGCCCATCAGTGCCGCCCATGAGTGCCCATCAGTGCCGCCCATGAGTGCCCATCAGTGCCGCCCATGAGTGCCCATCAGTGCCCCATACCAGCGCCGTCTATCAGTGCCCATCAGTGCTACCTAATCGGTGCCCATCAGAACTACCTCATCGGTGCCCATCAGTGCCACCTCATCGGTGCCCATCAGTGCCACCATATCAGTGCCCGTAATTGAAAGAGAAAACATACTCATTTACAAAAAAAATAACAGAAAAAAATAAAAACTTTATTTTTTTTTCAAAATCTTCGCTCTATTTTTAGTTGTTGCGCAAAAAAAAATCGCAGAGGTGATCAAATACCACCAAAAGAAAGCTCTATTTGTGGGGAAAAAAGGGCGCACATTTTGTTTGGGTGCAGTGTAGCATGACCGCGCAATTGTCATTCAAATTGCGACAGTGCTGAAAGCTGAAAATTGGCTTGGGCGGGAAGGTGCGTAAGTGCCTGGTATGGAAGTGGTTAATAGCACCTAAACGCAGTTGCTATAACTGCACGTTTGCTGTTTAATAGCACCTTAACGCATTTGCTGTAACTGCACGTTTTCTGTTTAATAGCACCTAATCGCATTTGCTGTTACTGCACGTGTGTTGTTTAATAGCACCTAAACTCATTTTCTGTTACTGCACGTTTGCTGTTTAATAGCACCTAAACGCATTTGCTGTTACTGCACGTGTGTTTGTTAATAGCACCTAAACGCATTTGCTATAACTGCACGTTTGCTGTTTAATAGCACCTAATCGCATTTGCTGTTACTGCACGTGTGTTGTTTAATAGCACCTAAACGCATTTTCTGTAACTGCACGTTTGCTGTTTAATAGCACCTAAACGCATTTGCTGTAACTGCACGTTTGCTGTTTAATAGCACCTAAACGCATTAGCTGTTACTGCACGTTTGCTGTTTAATAGCACCTAAACGCATTAGCTGTTACTGCACGTGTGTTGTTTAATAGCACCTAAACGCATTTTCTGTTACTGCACGTTTGCTGTTTAATAGCACCTAAACGCAGTTGCTGTAACTGCATGTTTGCTGTTTAATAGCACCTAAACGCAGTTGCTGTAACTGCACGTTTGCTGTTTAATAGCACCTAAACGCAGTTGCTGTTACTGCACTTGTGCTGTATATTTTTGCACGTTACGTTACTGCACGTGTGTTTGTTAATAGCAGCTGAACGCATTTGCTATAACTGCACGTTTGCTGTTTAATAGTACCTAATCGCATTTGCTGTTACTGAACGTGTGTTGTTTAATAGCACCTAAACACATTTTCTGTTACTGCACGTTTGCTGTTTAATAGAACCTAAACGCAGTTGCTGTAACTGCACGTTTGCTGTTTAATAGCACCTAAACGCATTTGCTGTTACTGCACATGTGCTGTTTAATAGCACCTAAACACATTTGCTGTTACTGCACGTGTGTTGTTTAATAGCACCTAAACACATTTTCTGTAACTGCACGTGTGCTGTTTAATAGCACCTAAACGCATTAGCTCTTACTGCACGTGTGCTGTATAATAGCACCTAAACGCATTAGCTGTTACTACACGTGTGTTGTTTAATAGCACCTAATGCATTTTCTGTAACTGCACGTTTGCTGTTTAACCACTCCCCGCCCGGCCAATAGCCGATTTACGGCCGGGCGTGCAGTCTGACACCCTGCACCTCCGGCGGAGCCTCGTTACCACGTGATCAGCCATGTCCAATCACGGCTGATCACAATGTAAACAGGAAGAGCCACCGACGGCTCTTCCTCACTCGCGTCTGACAGACGCGAGTACAGGAGAGCCGATCAGCGGCTCTCCTGACAGGGGGGGTTCGCGCTAATTGTTTATAAGCGCAGCCCCCCCTCGGATCGCCACACGGACCACCAGGGAGTGCCCACACTAGACCACCAGGGAACTTAGAAAAAAAAAAGGACAAAAAAAAAAAAGTGAATGAATGAATGAATGAAAACTTGTATAGCGCGGCACATGCGAACTGAATCGCCTCTGGGCGCTTGTTGTTCCAGTCTCCTTTGATATCAAAAGAGAAGAGTCTTGACCTTTTTCCTGAATGCTAGGTGGTTCTCCTCCAACCGAATGCTGGTTGGTAAAGCGTTCCATAGTCTGGGACCTTGGATCGCGAATCTTCTTTCTCCTTTGGATTTGAAGTTGGCTTTCGGAACCTGGAGCAGGTTCTGATTCGTGGATCGCAAAACGCGATTGGGATTATGCGCTTTTATTATTTCGCATAAATAAATGGGGGCATTCCCATGGACACATCTATGCGTAAGACAGAGAGCTTTAAAAGCAATTCTGTCTTTAACTGGCAGCCAATGAAGGGCTCTCAGTGAAGGTGAGATGGATTCCCAGGGTTTTTTCCCAGTCACCAGTCTGGCGGCCGTATTCTGAACGACTTGCAGACGGGCGATTTGGTACTTGGGGAGGCCGAGGTAAAGGGCATTTGCATAATCCAACCTGGAGTTTACCATAGCTCCCACCACGACCGCTAAGTCTTCTTTGGGAATGAACGGAGTGAGTCTACGTAGTAGGCGCAGTAGATGGTGAGATCCGCTGACTACTGACCCTATTTGTGCGTCCATTGTCATAAAGGAGTCAAAAATGACCCCTAGGCTTTTGACTTTGGCGCTAGGGGTGATGAATTTGCCTAAAATAGGTGGGCGGGTCCACGCTGTTGAAAGTTGATTCCTGCGTTTGGCGTGAAACAGAAGAAGTTCTGTTTTCGCTCCGTTGAGTTTAAGATAACTCTTTGTCATCCAGTCCTCTATCAAAGAGAGACATGTCTCTAGATTGAGGTGGTGATCCTGCCTGTTGCAGATGCGGAAATAAAGTTGCGTGTCGTCTGCGTATGAGTGATAGAGCAGTTTTTGGCTGCTGATAATCTCAAAAAGAGGACGGAGATATATGTTAAACAGCACTGGTGACAGAGGCGATCCTTGAGGGACTCCGCATGTTACTGTGCGTTTTTCAGACGTAAAAGGTCCTAACTTCACTGTTTGCGATCGGTTTTCCAAAAAAGAGGAGAACCAAGATAAATCGCTTTCTGCGACTCTGGCTACTTCAGCAAGCCGAGTCAGTAACAGATTGTGGTCTACAGTGTCGAAAGCTGCACTTAGGTCCAACAGAACCAGGAGACAAGATTCTCCTTCGTCTGCGGCCTTGAGAACATCGTCCCATACTTTCAGCAATGCTGTTTCCGTCCCATGACCGGGACGGAAGCCTGATTGCAATGGGTCAAGTAGCTTGTAGGTATCTAGATGCTGTTGCAGCTGTTGTACCACTACCTTTTCCATTATCTTAGAGAGTACGTTGAGGCTTGTTATGGGACGGCGATGGAGTGGGTCCTTAGGGTCCAAGGAGGGTTTCTTCAGGATGGGTTGGATTATACCCTCTTTCAACTGTGAGGGCACTATGCCCTCCAAGAAAGACTGGTTGATAAGCTGCGTGATGGGAGGAGCCAGGATGTAGGCGCATTCCTTCAGCAGTTTTGTGGGGATAATGTCATTTGGCGCTGCGCCATTGCGCAGAGTACAAATGACATTCTTAGTAGTCTCGATGGAGATGGGTTCCAGGGTGAACTTACCTGATATCGGAGAATTATTATGGGTGCTGTGTGAGAGGATGCGGGGGGGGCTAGGGGAAGAATTGTTTTGCTGAATGCTTTCACGGATTGCTTCGATTTTATTAATGAAGTAATCCGATAGCTCATTGCAAAATTCTTGTGTGTCCGGACTGGGGGCTTCAATGCATCCTGGCTTCATGGTCTGGGTGACAATCTTGAAGAGTTCGCGGGGGCGGTTTAGGGCACCGTTGATAGCCTCCAGGTTGGATTATGCAAAAAATAATTTTTCTTGGCTTGGAAAATTCCTTTGTGGTATTTCCTTGTAGTCGCCTTGTAGATGGATAGGTTTAGCTCTGAAGAACATCTTTTCCAGGCAGATTCTGCCCTTCTGCGTTCTTGCTTCAGTAACGACAGCTGGTTGTTAAACCAGCTGCTGTTGTTTTTCCGAATGCGGGTTATTCGTTTCGGCGCTACCAAGTCGGCTGACTGTAGCATGGCCGAATTTATGGCTTCCAATGTTTCAACGGCCGTTTGATGCGGCTGAGTTGTTTCTATTTTTTTCCTTAAAGTCGTTTTGAAGAGTTCCGAGTGGAGCTTCTTCTGACATCTAGTCCAGTGTGTTGTCACTGGATTTGATGTTTTTGTTGCAGGGGGGATGGTGGAAATACTGAATATAATTGCATGGTGGTCTGTCCATGGCAATTTTTCATTTTCCCTAATTTTTATTTCCAGCGCTTGTCTGAAAATAAGATCAAGTGTGTGACCTGAAGCATGTGTGGGCCCACATACTAGTTGCTGTAATCCTAATCCTTCCAGGTGGTCAATACAGGCGTCAGCAATGGGGTCTTGTGAGGAGTTAGCCCAGAGATTGAAATCCCCTAGCAGCAAAAGATGTTTGCTGTTGAGGGTATAAGTGGAGAAGAAATCCGTCCAAGATGATAGCAGCTGCGATTTTGGGCCGGGAGGCCTATAGCAGAGCAGAATGTGGACGGTCTCCTTTGAAATTGCTTGCAGTTGCAGAGTAAGGGTTTCCATGAATGGAAGAGGGTTTTGGCGGACTGGTTTGGTGATCGTAAGGTGAGTCTTGTGGATCACCGCCAGGCCGCCTCCTCTTTGCCCTATTCTGTTTTCCGTTATAATACGGTAATTTTCTGGCACCAGTTCTCCTAGAATGGTGTTACAGTCAGCTGTGAGCCAGCTCTCTGTAATAAAAAGACAGTCTAAATCATTTTGTTGAATGAAGTCGCGGATTTCTAGTCGGTGTTTTACTGCCGATCTTGTGTTAATCAGAGCACATGATATGTGCTTGAGCTGGGGTAAATGGCTGAAACGTCTGACAGTCGATCGATGATCGATTCTCAAAAGTCGCTCAGTTCTTAGGGCATTTTTGGTGATGGCTGGCAGTATTGCGGCGAATTGCCTCAAACTCCAAATGGTTTCGGCCGAATATTGTCGACCTGCCATAATCGCAATACACCTTGGGGGGGGGGGGAGAGGGGAAATTGGCTTGGTCCAGAGGAAGGCAAAAAAACCCTGGCGGTGCTGGGCCAATATGCTCCGGTAGGGAAAAAAATTCCTTCCTGACCCCTATAAAAGGCGATCGGTTAACCCCTGGATCAAGCTTCTATTCGTTCACGAGACAAGGGGGGGGCTGGGGATGAGAGGGGGAACGTGTTGCTGGTCTGGTAGGATGGCTGCCTGCTCAGGCAGTGGGATGAGGGCTGAACAGATGAGGTGTATTCCGGATGATCTAGGGGCTGAGAGGGCGAAAACAAGGACAGATGGCTGTCCTTCTGGGGTGAGGGGGGGTTTCCCAGAGGCTGGGTGAAGTTAGCAGGGCGTGGGGAGCCGCGCGCCGTAAAAAAATGATGCCAATCAGTGCCCACACATGGGCACTGATTGGCAACATTGATCCATCAGTGCCACCCCTCAGTGATCATCAGTGCCACCCAGTGTCTGTCAGTGCCACCCCACAGTGCCAATCCATGCCCAGTGCCCACCTATCAGTGCCCACCTGTGCCACCTATCAGTGCCCACCTGTGCCACCTATCAGTGCCCACCTGTGCCACCTATGAGTGCCCACCTGTGCCGCCTATGAGTGCCCACCTGTGCCGCCTATGAGTGCCCAGTGCTGCCTATGAGTGCCCATCAGTGCCGCCCATGAGTGCCCATCAGTGCCGCCCATGAGTGCCCATCAGTGCCGCCCATGAGTGCCCATCAGTGCCCCATACCAGCGCCGTCTATCAGTGCCCATCAATGCTACCTAATCGGTGCCCATCAGAACTACCTCATCGGTGCCCATCAGTGCCACCTCATCGGTGCCCATCAGTGCCACCATATCAGTGCCCGTAATTGAAAGAGAAAACATACTCATTTACAAAAAAATTAACAGAAAAAAATAAAAACTTTATTTTTTTTTCAAAATCTTCGCTCTATTTTTAGTTGTTGCGCAAAAAAAAATCGCAGAGGTGATCAAATACCACCAAAAGAAAGCTCTATTTGTGGGGAAAAAAGGACGCAAATTTTGTTTGGGTGCAGTGTAGCATGACCGCGCAATTGTCAATCAAATTGCGACAGTGCTGAAAGCTGAAAATTGGCTTGGGCGGGAAGGTGCGTAAGTGCCTGGTATGGAAGTGGTTAATAGCACCGAAACGCAGTTGCTATAACTGCACGTTTGCTGTTTAATAGCACCTTAACGCATTTGCTGTAACTGCACGTTTTCTGTTTAATAGCACCTAATCGCATTTGCTGTTACTGCACGTGTGTTGTTTAATAGCACCTAAACTCATTTTCTGTTACTGCACGTTTGCTGTTTAATAGCACCTAAACGCATTTGCTGTTACTGCACGTGTGTTTGTTAATAGCACCTAAACGCATTTGCTATAACTGCACGTTTGCTGTTTAATAGCACCTAATCGCATTTGCTGTTACTGCACGTGTGTTGTTTAATAGCACCTAAACGCATTTTCTGTTACTGCACGTTTGTTGTTTAATAGAACCTAAACGCAGTTGCTGTAACTGCACGTTTGCTGTTTAATAGCACCTAAACGCATCTGCTGTTACTGCATGTGTGTCATTTAATAGCACCTAAACGCATTTGCTGTAACTGCACGTTGCTATGTAATAGCACCTAAACGTATTTGCTGTAACTCCACGTGTGCTGCTTAATAGCACCTAATCGCATTTGCTGTTACTGCACATGTGTTGTTTAATAGCACCTAAACGCATTTTCTGTTACTGCACGTTTGCTGTTTAATAGAACCTAAACGCAGTTGCTGTTACTGCACGTTTGCTGTTTAATAGCACCTAAACGCATTTGCTGTTACTGCACGTGTGTTTGTTAATAGCACCTAAACGCATTTGCTGTAACTGCACATTTGCTGTTTAATAGCACCTAAACACATTTTCTGTTACTGCACGTGTGCTGTTTAATAGCACCTAAACGCATTTGCTGTAACTGCACGTTTGCTGTTTAATAGCACCTAAACACATTTTCTGTTACTGCACGTGTGCTGTTTAATAGCACCTAAACGCAGTTGCTGTTACTGCACGTTTGCTGTTTAATAGCACCTAAACGCATTTGCTGTTACTGCACGTGTGTTGTTTAATAGCACTTAAACACATTTGCGGTAACTGCACGTGTGCTGTTTAATAGCACCTAAACGCATTTACTGTTACTGCACGTTTGCTGTTTAATAGCACCTAAACGCAGTTGCTGTAACTGCACGTTTGCTGTTTAATAGCACCTAAACGCAGTTGCTGTAACTGCACGTTTGCTGTTTAATAGCACCTAAACGCATTTGCTGTAACTGCACGTTTGCTGTTTAATAGCACCTAAACGCATTAGCTGTTACTGCACGTTTGCTGTTTAATAGCACCTAAACGCATTAGCTGTTACTGCACGTTTGCTGTTTAATAGCACCTAAACGCATTAGCTGTTACTGCACGTTTGCTGTTTAATAGCACCTAAACGCATTAGCTGTTACTGCACGTGTGTTGTTTAATAGCACCTAAACGCATTTTCTGTTACTGCACGTTTGCTGTTTAATAGCACCTAAACGCATTTGCTGTTACTGCACGTGTGTTTGTTAATAGCAGCTAAATGCATTTGCTATAACTGCACGTTTGCTGTTTAAAAGCACCTAATCGCATTTGCTGTTACTGAACGTGTGTTGTTTAATAGCACCTAAACACATTTTCTGTTACTGCACGTTTGCTGTTTAATAGAACCTAAACGCAGTTGCTGTAACTGCACGTTTGCTGTTTAATAGCACCTAAACCCATTTGCTGTTACTGCATGTGTGTCGTTTAATAGCACCTAATCGCATTTGCTGTTACTGCACGTGTGTTGTTTAATAGCACCTAAACGCATTTTCTGTTACTGCACGTTTGCTGTTTAACCACTTAAGACCCGGACCAATACGCTGGCAAATGACCCAAGGGGTTTTTGCGATTCGGCACTGCGTCGCTTTAACAGACAATTGCGCGGTCGTGCGACGTGGCTCCCAAACAAAATTTGCGTCCTTTTTTTCCCACAAATAGAGCTTTCTTTTGGTGGTATTTGATCACCTCTGCGGTTTTTATTTTTTGCGCTATAAACAAAAATAGAGCGACAATTTAAAAAAAAATGCAATATTTTTTACTTTTTGCTATAATAAATATCCCCCAAAAATATATAAAAAAACATTTTTTTTTCCTCAGTTTAGGCCGATACGTATTCTTCTACATATTTTTGGTAAAAAAAATCGCAATAAGCGTTTATCGGTTGGTTTTCGCAAAATTTATAGCGTTTACAAAATAAGGGATAGTTTTATTGCATTTTTATTAATTATTTTTTTTTTTACTACTAATAGCGGCGATCAGCGATTTTTTTCGTGACTGTGACAATATGGCGGACACTTCGGACAATTTTTACACATTTTTGGGACAATTGTCATTTTCACAGCAAAAAATGCATTTAAATTGCATTGTTTACTGTGGAAATGACAGTTGCAGTTTGGGAGTTAACCACAGGTGGCGCTGTAGGGAATGTGTACCTAATGTGTGTGTTTACTACTGTAGGGGGGTGTGGCTGTAGGTGTGACGTCATCGATCGCGTCCCCCTATTACAGGGATGACGCGATCGATGCTCCGGCCACAGAGAAGCACGGGGAAGCCGTGTGTACACACGGCTCTCCCCGTTCTTCCGCTCCAGGGACGGATCGCCGCACTGCAGCGGCGATCGGGTCCGCGAATCCCGCGGTCCCGGTCCTGGAGCTTCGGACCGCGTCGCGGGCGCGCGCCCGCGGGCGCGCGCCCGCGACCCACGGCTGGGTACTAAAACCAACGTATATATACGTTGATGTGCCCAGCCGTGCCATTCTGCCGACGTAAATCTGCAGGAGGCGGTCCTTAAGTGGTTAATAGAACCTAAACGCAGTTGCTGTTACTGCACGTTTGCTGTTTAATAGCACCTAAACACATTTGCTGTTACTGCACGTGTGTTTGTTAATAGCACCAAACGCATTTGCTGTAACTGCATGTTTGCTGTTTAATAGCACCTAAACACATTTTCTGTTACTGCACGTGTGCTGTTTAATAGCACCTAAACGCATTTGCTGTAACTGCACGTTTGCTCTTTAATAGCAACTAAACACATTTTCTGTTACTGCACGTGTGCTGTTTAATAGCACCTAAACACATTTGCTGTAACTGCACGTGTGTTGTTTAATAGCACCTAAACACATTTGCTGTAACTGCACGTGTGCTGTTTAATAGCACCTAAACGCATTTACTGTTACTGCACGTGTGCTGTTTAATAGCACCTAAACGCAGTTGCTGTAACTGCATGTTTGCTGTTTAATAGCACCTAAACGCAGTTGCTGTAACTGCACGTTTGCTGTTTAATAGCACCTAAACGCAGTTGCTGTTACTGCACTTGTGCTGTATATTTTTCACTGAAATCTACTTGTAGTTTACTGCACTTGTCCTCTCCAGTTTGTACCTAAAGGTACAAGGTGTGTGTACTGATTTTGTCCTGTGCAGGTCATTAAAATGTCTGGAAGGACAACAAAGAGAGGCAGAGAGTCACAAGGGCTCTGCATCTAGAGGCAACGCTGGTGGTGGACACGGTGCATCCTCTTCAGCACATGGCCGTGGCCGATTGTCCTTCTTTTCGGGAGCTGGCGGTGTTGAGCCTCAACATGCAAAGAAATTAGTAGAGTGGATGACCAATCCTTCCTCATCCTCCTCATCCTGTCTCACCCAGGCTGAGCTTAGTTTGTTTGGCAAAGCAGCTGCCAAGGGGTCCTCTTCCCTCTGCACAATGGCATCACACAATCCTTCCCTAGTCCCACCATGTCCTCCTGAGGAGTCCAATGAAATGTTTCAACACAGTGTTGGGTACATGCTGCATGAAGATGCGCAGCGTTTTGAAGGCTCGGATGATGGAACACAGATAGAGGAAGGCATTAATGTGAGCCCAGAGAGAGGGGGTGACCGAGAGGGACAGCAATCTGGCAGTGATGTTCCCCCAGCTGGAGCATACTGCCAGGTTTTCGACAGTGATGAAGAGAAAGGGGATGATGAGGTCACGGACTCTACGTGGGTGCCTGATAGGAGAGAGGAGGAGGAAGAGGAGGACGAGGCACAGGCACATCTCCAAAGAGGCAGGATGCCCTCCAGGGGCCAGCTTAAGGGTAGCACACCAACTGCATTACATCGCAGAGCTACGCCTGTGCAGGGAGCTGCTGTGTCTCCAAGTTACTGCAAAGTTCTTTGGTGTGGGCCTTTTTTGAGACATGTGCATCAGATCGCACCGTTGCTATTTGCAACATATGTCTCAAGCGTATCTCGCGTGGCCAAAACATCACCCACTTGGGCACCACATGCTTGACCAGACATATGTCGACCTGCCATGCAGTTCGTTGGCAAGCATACCAGAAAGACCCACACCAAAGAACCAGGCGGACCTCCCGTTGCCCCTCATCAGCTGGGACCTCCAACCTCACTAGACCCTCAGTCCTCTCTGAAGCTTGCACGGATAGGACTGAAGGTGTAGAAATAGGTGTGTCAAAACCTAGTAGTAAATGCGGACAATCTACTGATAGTACCAGACAAATTTCCCTGCCCCAGCTGCTGCAGCGCCGAAAGAAGTAATCTCCCAGCCATCCACATGCCCAGCGTTTGAATGCTAGCTTAGCGAAATTGCTAGCACTTCAACTGCTACCTTTTCAGTTGGTAGATTCTGCCCCTTCCGTGAGTTTGTGGTATGTGCGGTACCTCAGTGGCAAGTTCCCAAATGCCACTTTTTCTCACGGAAGGCGATTCCGGCTCTCTACTGGCATGTGGAAGGCAATGTCCATGCCTCGCTGGACAGGGCGGTCAGTGGTAAGGTGCATCTTACTGCTGACTCATGGTCCAGCAGGCATGGACAGGCACGTTACCTCTCTTTCACGGCGCATTGGGTGACTCTGCTGGCAGCTGGGAAGGACGCAGGGCAAGGTACAGTAGTGTTGGAGGTTGTTCCGTCACCACACCTCCAAAACACTACTACTGGTTGTGACACACCTCTCTCCTCCACCCCCTCCTCTTCTTCTTCCTCTCTAGCCTATTCCTGTACTGATGTCTCCTCGGAACCAGCCGTGCTCTGGTTCCGAGGAGACATCGGACAATGGCACCAGCCTCCTCTCTGCCCTGCGACAGGGAAAACTGACCCATGTGCCCTGTTTTGCGCATTTCCTGAATTAGGTGGTGCAGTGGTTCTTGGGCAGGTACCCGGGCTTACAGGATGTCCTGAAGCAGGCCAGGAAAGTCTGTGTGCATTTCCGGAGGTCATATAATGCCACTGCTCGGCTGACAGACCTCCAAAGGGAATACAACCTGCTCAAGAACCGTCTAATCTGTGACATGCCCACCAGATGGAACTCTACATTGGCCATGCGGCAGCGGCTGCACATGCAGCAGAGGGCCATCAATGAGTACCTGTGCCAATATGGCAGCAGAACTGGGTCAGGGGAGCTTGTTTTTTTTCCCCCACGCCAGTGGGCCTTGATCAGGGATGCATGCACTGTCCTGTCACCATTTGAGGAGGCCATGAGGATGGTGAGCAGTGACAGTGCATGCATCAGTGAGACTGTCCCTCTTATTCACATGTTGGAGTACACGCTACGTGGAATAATGGACAGAGCCCTTGAGGCAGAACAGAGGGAGGAAGAGGAGGACTTCCTTACCTCTCAAAGCCCCCTTTATCCAGACGGTGGTCCTGCTTGCCCACCTAGCACACAGGAAGAGGACGAGGAGGAGGAAGATGATTGTATCAGCAGCATGGAGGTGGAGCCTAGCACTTAGCATCAGCAGCAGTCTTCAAGGGATCACTTACAGTCCCAAGGAACCCATGGACTTTTACGTGGCTGGGATAAGGTGACTGAACATGCTGTTGTCCTCAGTGACCCAAAGGACTGTGCCCCGAATGCCTCATCAAACCTACGCTGCATGGCCTCTCTGATCCTGCAGAGCCTGCATAAGGATCCTCGTGTTCGTGGTATCAAGGAGAGGGATCATTACTGGCTGGAAACTCTCCTTGATCCACATTACAAGAGCAAGGTGTAAGGAGCTTATCTTGCCGTCGCAGAGGGAGCAGAAGATGAAACTTCTGCGGGAGGCCTTGTAGAAGGGTCTGTGCAACGCGTTCCCAGAACCTGGGGGATTACCAAATCCTGGTCCTGGAGAACGTCTTGCTGAGGCTTTGGTGAGTCACAGAAGGAGCGGTGGAGAAGGTGGCCATCTGACCCATGCGTTCAGACAATTTTTTAGTCCAAAGCCCCAAGGTCTGGCCGGTTCCAGCAACCATCACCAGCGTCTGGTTTACATGGTGCGTGAATACCTAGGGGCAAGATCCGACTTGGACACCTTCCCCACCGAAGATCCTCTGGCTTACTGGGTCTTGAGGATGGATCACTGGCCAGAGCTTGCACAGTATGCAATTGAGCTACTGGCTTGGTCTGCATCCAGCGTTTCTTTCAGAATGCACATTCAGTGCTGCTGGAGGCTTTGTGACCGATGACAGGGTGCGCCTCTCCACTGACTCCGTCGATCGACTGACCTTCATCAAAATGAATCAGGCTTGGATCAACACCAGCTACCAAGCACCTGATGCAGATGTAACTGAATCATTTTTTTGACATGTCAGATCCCTTTGAGACTGCCTATGCTGATGCTAAGTGACTGTCCTGTTATGCTGCTGATGGAATATCCTTTTCCTCCTCACTGATCTTGCTGATAGCTAGTAAGAAACATTTTGTTTCTGGGCTCCGCCACCAGTGCCTAAGGCCCAATTTTTCTGCCCCTGTTTAACAGAGGTGTCTAATAAAAGTTTTTGATGCAATACTTTGCATGTGGCTCTTTGTTGCGCTCCAATTACAGTATCTGTGGGGGTTGCAGTGTTGTCTTGTGCCTAAAGCCAATTTTTGTGCCCCTGTTTAACAGGGGCGTCTAATAACAATTTTTGATGCAATACTTTGCACGTGGCTCATTGTTGCGCTCCAATTACAGTATCTGTGAGGGGTTGCAGTGTTGTCTTTTGCCTAAGGCCAAATTTTTCTGCCCCTGTTTAACAGGGGCGTCTAATAACAATTTTTGATGCAATACTTTGCATGTGGCTTTTTGTTGCGCTCCAATTACAGTATCTGTGAGGGGTTGCAGTGTTGTCTTGTGCCTAAGGCCACATTTTTCTGCCTCTGTTTAACAGGGACGTCTAATAACAATTTTTGATGCAATACTTTGCATGTGGCTCTTTGTTTAGCTCCAATTACAGTATGACATGGTTCAGATTCTACTTAACAAACCTACAGTCCTTGTCTTGTTTGCACCCCCTGTATACTGCTGTTCAAAGTATATAGGGCCAAAGGGTCTTGTCAGGGCCGATCCTCGCTATAGGCTCACTATGCAAGCCGCTTAGGGCCCCGCAAACCTGCAAAGGGCCCCCCAAATTACTAGAGGCCCCGCCTAGTAAGAAGTCATTTTCGCCCCCTCACCCCGCTTCTAAACTCGCTGGCTGAGTCATTTCCGACACCCCCTCCCCTCACTTCTCAACTTTCTTTAATGTGACATGTCACTGTCGTCAGCGCCCCCCGCTTCTCATTTTTAATGTGCCATGTCATTTTGCTTAGGGCCCCAGGGAGGTCAGGATTGGCACTGGGTCTTGTAATGACCTGGGGGAGTGGTGGCGGGGAAACTCATGCTATTTTTTTTAAATGATGTGTATCCATATTGCAGGGACCAAAGATTACATTAAAGCCCTAAGCAGTATTAAATTATTTTTTTCTTATAGTAATCTCATGTTGTGCAGAGACATTTCTAAACACGTGCCACTACTATAGACACCCAGCAGGTACGATATTTAAAGGAATTTTTTTTTCATTTTTTTTTTTTTTACTTTAAGCATCATTAAAATCGCTGCTCCAGAAAAAACGACCGTTTTTAAAACCTTTTTTTCCATTGATACATGTTCCCTGGGGCAAGACCCGGGTTCTCAAAGACGTTTTCCAACAATAACTTGAATATTGGTCTTTAAAATTATAATTTTTGAATTCGAACGTTCGAGTCCCATAGACTTTAATGTGGTTCGAAAATGTTTGCACGAACGGTCGGTCTGTTCGAAGGTTCTGGTGCAAACCGAACGCGGGGGTGTTCGGCTCATCCCTACTCCTGACCCCATCTCATTCTGCACTTTTCGATAAGCTAGGCTGCCCAATAAAATTTTTAGGCAAATTGCAGATTTTCAACAATTTAAATCATGGCTCGTGAAATTATAGCCAGTGTCGCCTTCTGCATGTTTGTGCCAGTTGTTATAGGGCTCACCCTAAGTCTGCCTGTTCACTGAAACAAGCTAAGGCTGCATGATTAAGCCGCATTAACGTCCCTTACTTGCAGGGCTGTTTGGCTACTCATCCATTCCCCCACTTTAAGTCTTTGGTGGAGGGTTTCATTTCACTTCCGCAAGGTACTTTTGAGTGAAAAAATTTACTTTCATCAGTCACAGACATGAAGGCGGTGGATTCTCTGCTCCAGTCCGAACTATAGAAGGGTTTTGTCATAAGGCCGTTCTCAACACCTTCCCTTAGTTGGAAAGTTAACCCCCTTGGTCTGGTCAAAGGGAAATTTTCAAATAAATTACATTTGATTTACAACTTGTCAGCACCTCATTCTTCTCATGTGCCTAATCTGAATTCCTTGATTTCATCAGAGGAGTTTTCACTAAAATATGCGTCAGTAGAGAGCCAATACAACGCATTATCATTGTGGGTAGGGATACATGGCTGTCTAAAGCTGACATATCAGATGCCTTCAAGCTTTTCCCTATTCTGCCTTCCCTCTGGCAGTGGCATGGGATCAGGTTGAGAGGTCTGTAATATTTTGCTACCAAGCTTACTTCCGGGTCCAAAAGCAGCCCTTGACAATTAGAATTTTTATGCTTGGGCACTTGGTTGGATTCTCACGCATTTAGAACTCTGTCAGGAAGTCACCCACTATCTAGCCGTTTACCTCCTTATTGAAAGTTCTAGACAAGCCCCCGCTGATCTGCAGAAGCTTATGTTTGTTTCCTCTGCACTCAACATCCCACTGAGAAATAAGAAAATCGAAGGTCCAGCTATTAAACTCACTTTCCTGGGGATCATGTTAGACACTTAGGGCCAGATTCTCAAAAGAGATACGACGGTGTATCGCAGGAAACACCGTCGTATCTCTGTTTTTTTTACTGGGTATCTATGCGTGTGATTCCTAGAATCACTTACGCATAGATACAGTGAAGATTCGACAGGTAAAAAACACTTACACCATCGGATCGTAGATGTAATTACTTTTCTGGCCGCTAGGTGGCCTTTACGTTGTTTTCTCATTTGCCTATGCAAATGAGCCTAATACGCCGATTCCCGAACGTTTTTACGCCGCCCCGTCGTTTACGTAGTTTCCGTAAGCGTAAACCTACCCCTGCTATATGAGGGTTAGGTTCACGAAGTTCCGTCGTTGCCATGTTAAGTATGGCATCGGGTCAGCGTCGTCTTTTTCCGTCGGTTACGTCGTTTTACGAAGTCGTTCGCGAATAGGGCATTGCGTAAGTGACGATCAGGTCGTTTTCACGTCGGTTTCAACGACGTTTTCCAACGTGAGCTGGAGCATGCGCACTGGGCTTTTTTCCCGACCGGCGCATGCGCAGTTTGATCGACGCGGGGGCGCCCCCTTTGAATTACGCGGCCTTACGCTGGGCCATTTACACTACGCCGCCGCAACTTACGGAGCAAGTGCTTTGGGAATACAGCACTTGCTCTGTTAAATTGTGGCGGTGTAGTGAAAATGACTTACGCTACGCCGGAGGGCAATGTACAAGAATCTGGCCCTTAGGCCATACAGGCTAGTCTGCCTGCAGACAAATTATCAAGAATCAGAGACCGGATACATGTGTTTACGATCTGCCAAGCCTGTTCCAGAAAGGAATTTCAATCACTGCTTGGCATGCTAGATTTTGCCATGAGGATCATTCCCCAAGGTAGGTCTTTTATTTCCCGGTTGTTAGCACTGTTACCCTTAGGCCGCGTACACACGATCGGACATATCCGATGAAAACGGTCCGCGGACCATTTCCATCGGATATGTCCGATCGGGAGTTTGATCCGATGGCGTGTACACACCATCGGATCAAATTCCCCGCCGCCGGACGGCGCGGTGACGCGGCGGTGACGTTGACGCCGCCACGTCACCGCCACGTCACCGCACCAGGAAGTTAAACACTTCCGCGCATGCGCCGAATCCATTCGGCGGCGGCGCGGCGGCGGTGGGGGACGACATGTCTGCTGGTAAGTGTACTAACCAGCAGACATGTCGGGCGGACAGATTCCACCGGATGGATTTCAAAGCATGCTTTGAAATCTGTCGGGTGGAGAAATCTGTCCGCTAGCCCATACACACGAGCGGAGATGTCTGCTGAAACGGTCCATCAGACCGTTTTCAGCGGACATATCCCCTCGTGTGTACGAGGCCTAATCCTCTGATTCTTGGGTCAAACTAGATTCCGCAGCTTTATCTGATTTACGCACGTGGAACGAGTTCCTACGGCACTGGAACGGCATCATCGTGGTCATTCCTGCAGTGTCAGTGTTTTCTCCTCAGGTCATTACTGATGCTGCAGCCTCCAAAGGCTATGCAGCAATTTTTGGCACTCACTGGCTAGCAGGACGAACATCTGTCAATTCCCAGGTTTGCGCAAATGTCAGCTTTGTTTGAGATTTACCCCATAGTGTCTGCAGCACAGGTGTGGGGTCACTTGTCGACAGGTAACACTGTAGTTTTCCATTCGGCGGCGGCGCGGCGGCGGTGGGGGACGACATGTCTGCTGGTAAGTGTACTAACCAGCAGACATGTCGGGCGGACAGATTCCACCGGATGGATTTCAAAGCATGCTTTGAAATCTGTCGGGTGGAGAAATCTGTCCGCTAGCCCATACACACGAGCGGAGATGTCTGCTGAAACGGTCCATCAGACCGTTTTCAGCGGACATATCCCCTCGTGTGTACGAGGCCTAATCCTCTGATTCTTGGGTCAAACTAGATTCCGCAGCTTTATCTGATTTACGCACGTGGAACGAGTTCCTACGGCACTGGAACGGCATCATCGTGGTCATTCCTGCAGTGTCAGTGTTTTCTCCTCAGGTCATTACTGATGCTGCAGCCTCCAAAGGCTATGCAGCAATTTTTGGCACTCACTGGCTAGCAGGACGAACATCTGTCAATTCCCAGGTTTGCGCAAATGTCAGCTTTGTTTGAGATTTACCCCAAAGTGTCTGCAGCACAGGTGTGGGGTCACTTGTCGACAGGTAACACTGTAGTTTTCTCCACAGACAATATATGTAGACAAGAAGGACATGCGCCAAACTAAGTGTAGTAAAATAGGGATTTAATGAGGTAAAAATAGTAGTAAACAGTAGATTGGCTACTCACAAAACAATTGAGAGCAAGGGCACATCAGGGGTTAACGGCTGGTCAAGGGTCACAACGATCGTTTACAGCTGCAGGCAGGCTGACTTGGCCAAGTCATGGGAGATATGAAGACCCATCCTGGGGAAGCCTAGGAGAAGCAACAGGGGATCCAGGAGCCGTGTTTCCTGGATAGGACGCGCTATGCGTTCCAGCATGAAGCGCAGTCTGTCGCCGTACGACCGGAAGTGACGTCGAACCTCGGGCCAGCCAATGGGATCGTACGGCGACAGACTGCGCTTCATGCTGGAACGCATAGCGCGTCCTATCCAGGAAACACGGCTCCTGGATCCCCTGTTGCTTCTCCTAGGCTTCCCCAGGATGGGTCTTCATATCTCCCATGACTTGGCCAAGTCAGCCTGCCTGCAGCTGTAAACGATCGTTGTGACCCTTGACCAGCCGTTAACCCCTGATGTGCCCTTGCTCTCAATTGTTTTGTGAGTAGCCAATCTACTGTTTACTACTATTTTTACCTCATTAAATCCCTATTTTACTACACTTAGTTTGGCGCATGTCCTTCTTGTCTACATATATTTTTCAGAGTCTGCTTCTGCTTCAGGATTGTGCTGCCACTAGTGTTGCTGGATTAAACATTGAACTTTTGGGACTTTTTATTTTTGACCATTTTTTATATGGTCATTCATTTGGACTATCATTATATGGTCATTTATTATTTTTTTCTTTGATATTGACATGGACCTTATGATCTACTAATTGTTAATTATATTATTAATTCTTTCGATTGCATTCTTTAAGTTGTGCGCCATCTGCCTATATTTTTTCTCCACAGACAATCAGGCTACCTCTGAGATCATTAAGGTAGGTCCAGTTCATTACACATCATGACTTTCGTACACAGGCTCATTTGACTGTCCCTCCAGTTCAAATTCCATGTTCACTGTAGGTTTATCAATGGTATACAGAATGCAGCTGTGGATGCTCTATCCCATTTTAATTATCTATTGTTTTTGCAGAAGGTCCCAGAAGCAAACGCTTGTGCCACCCCGTCCCCACACTTCTCACTCTTAACAATGGATTAGATACCCACTGGGCTGGCGTGGTAGGGTGGATCGACAGATCATATTATCTGCTAACACAAGGAAGGCATATAACACAGACTGATTTTTACAACATTCAATACCTACTGGCTTTCATGGCCTACTGCCACTC